>CM059254.1:15409500-16117000 GCA_030347555.1 Lablab purpureus
AGATGATTATATGCATGTTTCATTGATTCTTGATGTATATGAGATACATTGTAAATATATATGCTCTCGATATATATATTTATTAATGTCATGCATGACTTGTAGTGTGCATGTTTAGAGCTCTTTATGGGTGGTGATTGGAGCCTATCAAGGGGTGGTGGATTCTTTTATAAATTGCTTACATGCATGTATATATTGTGGTGTATATTCATGTAAGGTTTAGAGCCTTTGATATGTTGTATTTGAAGATATTTAAAGATGGTGGTTGGAAGATACCCAAGGAGGTATCTGGTATTAGGTGGCGATGATAAATATGACAACCACTTAATAGGGGTATCTCGATTTCACTATTGTCCAGTCACGTAAACATGATTTCAGGTGATGAGAAGTTGAAGGAGGCTTACAACAGGCGTTGAACATAGGGGTACATCCACAATGAGAGAACATATGTTGTCTTAAATTTTACATCTTGTATGAAAGATGTTCTCTTTTTATGATAGTTGTGGACTAGGTTGGTTATTGGGAAGCCTTCTAACCATCAGAAGGTCCCTATCACAAGGAAAGGCATCCTCACCATCATGCATGCTCTCATATTCACTCTCACTAGAAGCCTTGTCTTGGCTGCTATAAATGTTAGTTCCCCTTAAGATCATGGTCTTTTTGGTGGGACACTGAGATGCAATATGACCTCTGCTAAGACATTTTAAACATTTAATATCACTAGTGCGAGTGTGTGAGGTGTGCACTTCTTTTTTGTCTCTAGATAGGCTCTGGGGAGGGTTTTCTTTTTCTTTATCCTTATGAGATTCTCCCTCCCCTCTTATACTCTTTCTTAAAATAAGGTTTTGAATTTGAACTCTCCTTGCAACTGGTCCCTTTTCTTAAATTTTATTGTTCCACTTTTATGCACGATTGGACCAAGTCATTCAAATCTTGATATGGGAGAAGTTCAACTTTATCTCTTATTTCAAGAGTGAGTCCACTC
Source organism: Lablab purpureus (assembly GCA_030347555.1). Lineage (NCBI taxonomy): Eukaryota > Viridiplantae > Streptophyta > Magnoliopsida > Fabales > Fabaceae > Lablab > Lablab purpureus. The sequence continues at coordinate 15,410,486 of CM059254.1, forward strand.
ATGAACCTAGCTATGGTGGTATTTTCCTCTTCCCTAATGCCAGCCCTCATCATGTATAACTCCATCTTCTGCTTATATTCTTCTACTGTCATATTTCTTGATGGAGTCTTTGGAGCTTATCCATAAGCTCTCTGTTATAGTAAGAAGGGACATGACAATGCCTCATAATACTTTTGAGATCATTTCAGTACTCAACTAGAGGTTCATTATGGAGGTGCCTTTCTCTTTTCAGGTAAGTCCACCAGTACATGGCATGATCCTGAAAGCTTAGAGTGGTCAAAGGTACTTTTCTGGCTTCACTAACTTAGTGACATGAAAATAGTTGCTCCACCTTCATTTCCCAATCAAGGTAAGCTTCTACATCATCCCTCCCATGAAAGTGAGGTAGATCAACCCCGATCTCTCTGTTTATGTTTTTGGTCTCTCTGCCTTCTAGGAGGAGGAGGCTGATAAAAATCATACAATCTACGACTATCCTCCTCAAACTCAACTTCTCTAGATTTAGAGCTCCTAGATGAATGAGTTTTTATAGATTTTGCAATTCTTTTTTTTTTTTGCCTAAGAATCCTAAGTTCCACCTTAAGAATAGTAAGCTGGGCTTCTTTTTCAATTTTTTCTTTTTCTTTTAAAATAGCCTTTTACTGTCTCTACAATTGTAGTGATTTTAACTTCTTAGGCATTTTAGAAATGCTTTTAGGAGAAGGGCTAGAATCATTTTTAGTGTGTAAAGAAGTTCTCTTAGACATTCTTAGTTTTGATATTTTTATAAGACTATTTTCTTAAAGAGATCATAAGATAATACTCCAGGCAGTCTTCAGGAAAGAGAGGTGAGTCACACTGAACAAACTTAAGAACCAAATCTTTCCTAGACAAGACTTTCCTTAGACAAGCATTATACAAATTTTCCCTTTAAGGAAACTTTCAAACACAAATATTGTTTTTCTAAAAGAAAATAAATATGCAAATGCACAAACTATGAAAGTAAGAAAATTAAAGACACGAAAAGTTTAAACTAGGCGAAATCTTAAGTGAAAGTCTAAGTGGCACCTTGGATCCCTTAGAGAACTTCTACAAATATAATGTGAAAGCTATTACAATATTAAAAAATAACTATAAACCAAGGTTACACAAAAATTAAAAGCAATTAGAAACGTAAATTAGTGATGAATTTAACTATGTTTTTTCAATTTGTAAGGTATGTCAAATTGGTTGCAAACCATTTCCATAGCTAATTTCCATTGCTAATTTTAGTTTCTAAAAAATTTGAATTTGAGAGAAAATTTTCCAGCAAAACAACTTTTCTCATCTCTTCTACTCTCCAAGTGTTTAACTCTTCTTTTTGTTGTTGGAACTTTACTTAGTGGCCCTTTAAAGGTGAGTACTCCTTGACTTGAATTTTCCTTCTTCTAGTATGCTACCTAGAAAGTTAGTAACTCTCCACAAAGGTTCATAAACCAAGATGTAAATCCAGTTTAAGAGGCCAAAAGAATTAAAAACAACAAAAGCTCAATTTGAACGCACAACTCAAAGAGATTATATCATGACAAAGAGGAAGGATTGCTAGAAAAATTTATAAGCACTAGAAATAAAGTTGAATTTAAAAGAAAGCACTTCAAAAGAACTCCTACTATAAACTCTAGAATAGATGACAAAAATTAAAAACAACTAAGAGATTGTTTATATGTTTTTAAAGCCTTTAAATTCTTCCAAAGCTCATGATCATGTTACAAAATTGCTGCTGCAACACTATGTCCATATTTTCATAATTTGTGCTTTGTATAGAGAGATTATAACACTCAAAAAATCCTCCAATGAGCTAAGGTCAATTATCAAATCCAATGGTCCATATGCACATCACATAACCGGCTTATCTTTTCCACTTTTCCTTTCTTCCATGTTTCTTTTCTTCTTTTCTTTTAAGACTTTGATTCTTCTTCTTTTTTATACAAAGAATTCAACCGGTCAAACCAAATTTAAAGGATCCAACCATTAGACATTTTAGATGCATCATAAGAATAAGGCCAAATTTGAGAATTCCTAAAGAATCAAATGAGATTTTCACAAACTCAATCAAGACACAATAGAAACCGAACTCTAGGAACTTGCTAATGATCTACTAACAAGTATGAACTCAAAATTGAAAATCAAAAGCACCAAAGAACACATATATGTTCCGATTTTTCATGTTTATGACTCAAACAAAATTTGCAAAATTAAAACTAGGAGATTATGACAAATTATGACTAAACATGACTCTGGAAAAACATATATGGATCATAAAATCAAAATGACTCAAGATTAAAGTGATTTAATCGAACAAAAATCAAGAAAACTAAAATTTTTTCAAAAGCATATGTGGTACACACTAGAAACCTACTAGCACACAAATGATGGTTCAAGAAGATGATCTAAACAATTTGAACTGAACAATAAGACAAACACATCAATCAAAACGGTGAAACAACTCAAGACAAGCAAGAACACAATATGAACAACACGGAAATATGAAAAGGAAGAAGGAATCACTTAGCTCTTACAACCAAAGCTCTTGATACCAAATGATAGACTCCTTCTTGTAGTTTGTTGAAGATCCATAGAGGAAAATGGATGAGATGATGCAGAAGCTTGGATGAGGATGAGATTTGAAGTGGATCAAGGTAAGGAAGCCTAGGGAGAGGTGCGGCCAACTCTCTAGGAAGAAGTCTAGGAAACCCTAAGAAGAAGGCTAACTTAGGGAGGACTCAAAGTTTAAGTGAATGGCCAAAATTGGACAGTATTTCTATACTCAAACTCAAACGCAAGAATACATGAGGTAGACATCCCTGTTTATAGGAGAAGGATTCAAAAATTGAAGAGGGAAAAGAGAGGGAAATTCAAATTGAATTCCCCTTCGAAATTCAAACTAGAGGAAGAATGCCACCTTGGCACTCATGCTTTCCACACACTACTCACACTTAAAGTATAAGCTACATGTGGGAAGTGTGAGTGCTAAATGTCACTCCTCTTTACTTGACTTGCCACCTACTTCATATATTTATCCTATTTTATTATTTACACCTACAAAGCTCCCAAACAAATCTACACTACTTGACCCAAATACAAAGGTTCAAATATTCTATACTACTAGACTCAAAAAGAAACTAAAAAAACCCTATTATACTCTATATAATATTTACAACTAAAACTTAGTCCATGATCTTCCATCATGTTGAAATTAAGAAAAGTAAAAAGTATATAATAATATTTATATTTATACATATACAAATGATATCTTTGATAACTTATTTTTTATTAAGAAAAATGTCTAATAATAATAAAGGATAATTTAGTATCAAAATTAATTAAATAACATGTAAATAATTATAATTATTTTTAAAATGTTAAAATATCATGATTTATATTTACCTGTTAGGCTAATTGTTTTTCCAAACAAAAACATCACTATTTTTATTGGACTGCGGAACCTTCTTTTTTACCAACTCAAATATATATACTGCAGTACTCATGTATTGTTGTTAGACATCTCTACCAACTCTTTATTTGTTTTGGTTATACTGTTGAGGAGTATATATTTGTTTACAGATTCCTGAATCGGAATCTTTCAACTGTTTTTGTATCGCAATATGCGTACATGTGTCTTCCATCACTTTCATGATGTGTTGTATTCTTATCGAGAGATTATTCAACATGGGAGTAACCTCTTCATTTTTCCAGGACTCTCTAATTTTTTGTCCTAGTTTTCCGGGAAGTTTAAGAAACATCTTTTCCCCCACATTTACATCATGGAAGCATCCGGCTATGGATGCATACATCAAGTAGTCTTGTAGGAATTCTTTTATCTTTCCAAAATAAGAAATTGACAACCTCTCTAGATGACCTAGATATATCTGTTGTCTAAGTGTATTCCCATCATTTGCAGATTGGGATGTTAATAATCTCTGTATTAATGAACAGAAATTGTAAATGTTAGGACCTGGTTCGATCACTAACGTGTTTAATTCAGCTGGGTAATTCTTTTTGAAAGATTCCCAACACGCTCTTGCTATGTCACCTAAATAAGTTTCACCCTTGGTGATCATATCTTGAGAAGTTTGGACTTCTTTTTCATAATGGATGCTGTAATCACGGATTACAGTCGCTGTCCATTGTTCAATGTATGTTGGAAGTAATTGGGGATCAATTCCTCCTATGTTTAATAATAGGTTTGGTAGCACGAAATTAGGCTCTATTGGGAGCCTTTTCCCGTGCGTAGTGTATTTGTTGTCTGAAAAGGTGACATTTGTGGGTGATTCTCTGGGTATGAATCCACCAGTAGAATAACTTTGTGTTCCAACATGTTCTAAATGATAACCACAATGAATTAGGTGAAATACTAGACGACTCTGGTTATTACCTAATGAACACAACAATGATAAACAGTTGTGATCACATATTACAATACTTCTTAGGACCAGGATCTATTCCCTGCCAATATTGTGATAGATATTTTCACAAATCACAAAGAGCTCATTGCTCTCAGTGCTATAAATTTTTTTGTATAAATTGTATAAAGACACACCTGCAAATACTAGAAATACCAGTATTTCCAGAACACAAAGAAAACACAAAAGATAAAAATATAATAGATACTAGGACTTCAATCCTAGAAACTAGGCTAAATAATCTCGAAGAAAAACTTCTTCAATTAGAACAAATAGTCCATAACCAAGAGACAATCGTAGTCTCTAAAAATGTACAAAATAACATGATGGGAACTACGGAATGTATCCCATTAGTTTGCAATGAAAACCAACTAATTTCAGTCAAGGTATTAGTTAAAATAAATTTCCCTAAGCAAGACAAAAATCCTGCTAGAGAAGAAATTATACAAGCCCTTTTAGACACAGGATGTTCTGAAACAGTCATCTGTAAGACAAAAGTACCCCCACACATGATTACTAAAAGTAAACAAATACGTAAAACTAGGACCATGTCTGGGCTACTTATGATAAATGACGAAGAAATAAATAATATTTCTCTACAGTTTAGCACAAATTGTGACTTATTTGGTCAGAAAATACACATAAGAACCATGCGAGTGGAAAATTTGGTTCCCTCAAAACAAAGTATGATACTAGGTCTAGATTTTATTTTAGGCCAAAACAGATCAATCACTATAAACAAAGACTATGTGATTATTAGCGATAAATCACAGATGTCACCGATAATTAGTGGAGACAGCTATACAGAACAGCCTTTCGTGGAATGTTCATGTAAAAATCCTGAATCACATGAAGACTGTGATTGTAAGGATAAAAACTTAGATTTACTAGACTATTATTATACAGATGATATTATGGACTCTTTTTCGTCCATAAAAATATCTAAAACAATAACATTCGATAATATCCAACAGATTTTGGATAGACTAAATAAGACAAATATAATAGGCGAAGATCCAACAAAATTTTGGGATCGTGACCCTGTTATTTGTAAAATAAACATAATTAACCCAGATTTAATTATAAAAACAAAAGACATACAATTTAATAACTGGGAACAAGAAGAGTGTCAAGGACACACCAATCTTCTTTTAAAATTGAAAGTAATAGCTCCAAGTGAAAGTCCTCATAGGAGCCCCGCTTTCATAGTAAACAAATCTTCAGAACAGAAAAGAGGTAAATCTAGAATGGTTTACAATTACAAACGATTAAACGACAATACAGTCGAAGACGGATATACAATTCTGTCTAAAGAGATACTTATAAATCGCATTCAAAATGCGAAATGGTTCTCGAAATTTGACCTTAAAAGCGGTTTTCACCAAGTCAAAATGGATCCTGAATCCATAAAATGGACGGCCTTCTCTTGTTCTGAAGGACTATATGAATGGCACGTGATGCCTTTCGGTCTTAAAAACGCCCCTGCAATCTTCCAAAGAAAAATGGATAACATTTTCAAAGATTGTAAATCATTTACTTGCGTTTATATCGATGATATACTAGTTTTTTCTAAAACAAAAGAAGATCACTATCTTTACTTAAAATAAGTTTTATACAAACTTAAAAATTACGGCTTAATTATAGCCAAAGGAAAGATGAAAATCTGTAAAAATTTTATAGAATTCCTAGGAACAGAAATTGGAAATGGAATGATAAAACTCCAACCCCATATTTCTAAAAAAATTCAAGATTTTCCTGATAAAATGGAAGATATAAAAACCTTAAGATCCTTCTTAGGACTCTTAAATTACGCAAGAAATTTTATTCCAGATTTAGGAAAATACACTGCTCCTTTATACAATAAGACTTCTTTAAAAGGAGAAAGAAAATTTAATTATGAAGACATAAGGTTAATTCAGAATATTAAACAAATGGTAAAAACTTTACCTACCCTACAACTTCCGTTAGATACAGATTATCTAATAATTGAAAGTGACGGATGTGAATTAGGATGGGGAGCCATCCTTAAAAAGAAGAAAAATAAGTATCTTCCGAAAAATACCGAACAAATATGCAGATATGCCTCAGGCAAATACTCAACCAAACCACAAATATACCAAACTAGCACTGACTATGAAGTCAATGCCATTATACATGCATTAGAAGCCTTTAAACTATTTCTAATAAACCAGCCAGAAATAACCATCAGAACAGACTGTGAGGCAATAGTTTCTTACGGAAAACACCAAATAAACAGTGACAAAAAACCACACAAAAGATGGCTGTTATTAAGAGATTATGTGAACTCTGGAAAAATTATAAACTTCGAACATATTAAAGGAACAGATAATATGTTCGCAGATATACTATCCAGATATGTGTTACAAAAATAAAAGCCGAAAATCCCCACTGGATTTAGGCTCGTACGAGGCCCAGAAAAATCCCCACTGGATTTAAAAGCCCACAAAATTTTTTATTTGGCTACAAAATAAGATTCTTTCTTCTAACGAGTTTTTGTTTACATGTAGTAGGTACAAGAACAAGAGTACTGAAAATGTGCAAATAACAAAGTACAAAGTACAAAATACAAAAGCACTAAAGAGTACCACAAAAAAGGGTAGAAATACCAACAAAAAGGTAGAAATACCAACTTACAAAAAATCCAGAAATGGATTTCATACAAACCACAAAGAAAGGACCTTTGGGTCCTAAACCAGTAAAGTCTCCCTTTGTTGTGGAACAATATACAAAATACGGGAAACAAGAGTTACCCGTACTTACAAATACCTACAACTTCAGTGGTAGGAATAATACAAACATCAAACTAAATGTCTTAATTGACAACATTTGGAATATTCCAAAACATACAGCTCAGAACGAGCAACAAATAGTGAAAGTTAAACAAAGTATTATATGTGCTTTGTATAACTTTTGCGATACTGATAACAAAGGGGTTCAGTTATCTTCCCCAGCCTCTCCTTCGGAAAAGGGTTTCACACACTTCGCTCTAATAACTGGTCCAAACAAAGGTGTGTATACCAATTACAAAGACCTGTGCGAAGCAAAGCAGGACCAGTTCTGGTCCAAATACAAAGGATTCTATTCCATGGAAGAAGCCCAAATGGCAATAAAACTTCAGTCCATAGATGAAGAAAAAATAAAAATGGGCCTTGCCTTGGAACCAAAAACCCAGACACACACACATGCTGCATCCTGCAGTATTCCAGCACAAATAAACCCAAACATTCTTTTAGCAAAATTTGGGGTCATCCAAGAATTTCTCTTTGAAGCCCATTCTGAAACCCAAAGATATACCGGGCTTTATATCAAAACACAAACATATTTGAACCAAAGAAATCCATGCGTAGAATCTTCGGACTACTGTAAGACAGTAGATACCAACTGCACCTGCCAGATAAAATTTATAATCCGGCAGGCCCAAATAAACTTAAGAACCTTCACTAGCCAACTCTACAGAGACGTAGTCATAAGTCCTCAAACACTCTTAGAGGCTGGATGTCTACACAGCATCTCTATCCCACCAACTGAAAGATTCCAGGCACTAACCCCTGAGATCAACACAGTAATAAATGAGATTCAAGCGGAGCAAATGAACGATGTCTTGTTAGACATAACTTCTTCTCCCAGAAGTGCTTCGTTCCCAAACAGTACAACAACCCATGTAATAAAGCTGTGCACAAATGCTAGCCTAAATAACTATACTCCATCTGAAGACGATCCTTTCAGAGGACTATGTATTAACAAAGACCAGCTATATCAGTACCATCTATGGAAAGCTTTCGTAGAAGGTTCCAACTGGAATTTCACAAAGAAATACATACAGGAGTTCATACTCCTCAAAGAAACAGTCGACACCAAAATGTACTGGAAAAAGCACATGGGCAACATGTTTCATCCTTTCCCCATCGAAGCCAGTCCAGTATTGGTCAGACATTTCGAAAAAGAAAGGATACACAAAGAAATCTATGAACAAACAGGGTGTCATGGACAAGGGACACCAGTCGCATCCTTTCCATCAGATAATGAAGAAACCGAACTCTCAGACCAAATGTTGGAAGAAGAGCTAGGAGAAATGGTTTCTGCAACAACATCACGAAAGTGACAACAGTTAAAAGTTTTTACCTATGACAGAGTAATTTTACTCTTTTACAAAGAGTAATAGACTGAAGGGTAAAAACCGGACAAACAAGTTTCCAGTCAATAAGAATGGCTGTTCTTACAAAGGGAACGCCCGTTTCCACCAACAGTGTACATTTATTTTATAAATAGACTTGTAAGTCTCTTATGCTGAGCAGAGCGCCCTTTACACATATCCCCTCTTTCTCTCTAAAAATTTCCTCTCTCTAAACCCCCTCTCTCCCCTTCTTACCTTGTAACTATTTTCCACTTATCAATAAAGAGGAATTATTCAGTACTCCCCTTCCTTCCCCCTGCAAAGTAAGTAGCTCCTTCATGGAGTAGTTTATTTTTAGGCATCTGCAGATGCCTTAAGTTTTATTCATTAAAAGATGCGATAATCATTTAAAGGCTTAATATACCTGTACAGTCTTTACTTTTCCGGCTTGTATAAGCTTATAAGAGAGTATCTAACCGGCTTTGCCAGATTTATACTCTTATAATCTTAGAAGAGGTTTTATGTTCCTGCTTTTACTGTTACTTTGTTTATGTTGTTGTACTTGTCTTTCCTTATTTCCTTCTTTCTTTAAATTTTCTGTACATCTCGCATCCCCCTTTTAACACTTGATACAAGTAATGAATAAAGTGTTTTAAAAGTTTTTTTCAATAACTCTTAATTACTTTCAATTCTATTATATACAATCATCAAAGAAAATATAAAAAAATGTAATTATATACAAACATCTTGCTATAGTATCAACATCAATCTTATTTGGTGAAATTTGCTTGAATTCTAAAAAAATTGAATCTGTATCGAAAATCAGGGTGTACATATTCGTTTAGGGTCCTTATTCTTTTTTTTCGTTTTAAATTACTAAAACATATTTAGTTTATTAGGTAACTCAAAAATTTATATTAACTTTTCTTTGATTCTTAGGTCAGTAACTTATTTATAAAGGACACATTTAAAATTTTTTACTTTTTTCTATAATTATTTGATTTTTATTCAATTGGTTTTAGATAGATTTAAAATTTATCCAATTATAATTTTTTTATTAATATTTAATATTAGAAAAAAAAGTTGTATTATTTTAATATTAAATTCTTAATAATATCATATTTTTTTATTATAATTTTTATTTTTTATAAAAAATTATTTAAATAATAATTAAAATAGTAAGATGTGATTGAAGGGTAAGTACGGGTATACCCATACTCGATGGAAATGAAGTCGTAAAAAAAACTATATACACATTAAATATGGCGATAAAAAAATAAAAGTCGTTTTTATCATGTTATCATCCCTAATTCTAATATTTTAGATACATCTTCGACAAATTATAACTTTCTTAAATTTTGTGATTTTTGTAATACATTTTTGTTGGTGTATTGATTACAAAGCATTTTTGCATTTATTGGTAATTCTCTAAACGGTTGTTCAAAATATTCTAGGTGCATTTTGTTGAATATGATTGCATGTTGAATCTGATGCAAGAGTTAGGATTCTTAGAAAAATAAAGAAACAAAATATATTATTACACGGAAAATCTTGAGAATGGTGTGAATCTTCTTCTTGCAAAAAAGTTCTTAGCCTAGATTTAAGTTCAAGTACGGAAAATCTTGAGAATGGTGTGAATCTTCTTCTTGCAAAAAAGTTCTTAGCCTAGATTTAAGTTCAAGTTCAAGTGGTGACTCTCTCCTTGTTTTTTTTTTCTTGGTGGTGCTCCTTAGCTTATCATGGTGGAGTTAGAGGTTCTTTTGTCATCCTTTTGGTGGTATTCATTAGTTTATCCAAGTAGGAGCTACATGAAGTAGTTGATTGAGTAAGAACCAAACATTTCCTTGGTTGATTTCCTTTTTCTTATTCTTTTCTTTTAATCTTTGAAGAACAACATAATCTCCACTCCTTCCCTAGTCCAACCATCCATTTGGCCCAACCAAAATTTTCATCAAAGAATCAAGTTTTCCAAGCCAAAGAATACTTAGAAACTTGAACCATAGCTTTCAACATTCTTCATTTTGACCGCCCAAACTTCACCATAATTCAAGCTACCTATACCATTAAGAACCACTAAACCAGATCCGGCCATAATCCACAAATTGTTTCAAAAACCATGTTGCTAAGAATCAATGTATCATTAAAGATTACGGATTCCATACAATAAGCTCACTCATGCACCTCAGTAATACTAAGTCTCTTTCGTGAACTCCCATTTCTGATCTATCGGTGTATTACATAACTGATAGTCCATGCATTTGGCAGCATTGTGTATTTCGTTCCAAATACCTGTTATTCCAATCCATCCAACAACAAAATTCCCTCCATCTAGAGAGGTTTAATAGAAAAATGTTAAATCATGCTACCTGGATTCAAATTGTCATCATGAAAATTTTAAATGCAAAGTTGTTAGATAGCAATGACATTACAAATTTAATCTTATGGTCCAAAATAAAAACAAACAGAAAGAGCACCACAATAATCGACGAAGGCATAGTGTGTTGATTTTTCGATGATGCTAACATCTAGATGACAGTTACATTCTCCACTGTCTATTGTTTAGAATGATTAAAATGTAATGCATGAATCAATTCTTGAGTAAAACTTGATTGAAAAATTAATTCTTTATAATGAACATGTAATTGATTATGTTAATTCACAATTGATTATCTCTAATTGAATTATATTAGGATTTCACATGATTCACATATAATCGGATTACCTCACATAATAATAGATTATGTTCATCAAAATTTGTTTTTCAATGTTTAGCAATTAATCGATTAGTTCTGACAATAATAAATTATTTTAAACAATAATAAATTATGTTAAATAATATAAAAAACTACACTTTTCCGAATAATCAGTTATGATTATTAATAATGGATTATACTTATTCAAAGTACTTCTTGAGTAACTTAAAAAATATAATTATCAATTATTTCAGTCAATAACTCAAACTCTTTAAAAAGAAAACCCTTTAATTCTTTCCATTAACATACTTTTAATATTTTTGAAAAAGAATTTTGTAGCTATCTCAAGAGAACTTTCTTGGAGAACTATCCTCTACATTCTGCTGAAGAAGAGTTGCTCAACATCATTGAAGGAATTAAACAAGCTATAGGTTTCTTGATGTAATTCAGTATAGTCATATTTCATAGACCAAATCATATATTTCTTTTCTTGTAAATTTTCTTTGATATTTTATACCAATGTGTGGTGTGTTTTTATAGGTAATGGAGTGTTTTTCATTACTTTGTTGTTTTTCTTGAAGAGTGTTTCAGAATGTGTTGTATAATTTTTGTTTCAGTTACATAGATGTTCTTGTAATTAAATAATTCAAGAATACAGTAAAAAATCCAACTAAGCTTATATTAAACTATATGTAAATTCTTGTTGAATGAAACCCGTATAAACATGTTTCTCTTTCTTCTTCATCATACTATCGTAGATTTTTCTTTATTCATTGTAACCATTGTCAGTACTTAATTTTATCCTCGTTATCAAGGTTTTAAGGAGAATTTTTTTAATAATAAGAGATCTTTTCTTCAACCAATTCACCCCATTTATTATGTTTTTAGCCATACTTTCTTTACGCATGACACTCTTTTAAGACCTGGTTACGGGTGCAGGTATAGATTTAAGTTCTAACGAAGAAGCCTGGGAGTCGCTTCAACCCCAGGATCAAAACGAAAAATATCATGTTTGTAGGGACTCTAACTACCCATAAGACCAAAACCGCTAACTACAGAAAAACAGAGGCCACAGAAGATCTTATGTCCCAGGACCAAAGACATGAAAATAAAAGATGTTCTGTTATACCCTGCAGCACAAAAAAACTAATGGAAGTTCAACTCAAGGTCAATATATTAACTTCATGTGCGCTAATTTTACTTCTAAAGTAGATTGTATAATAAGATGACCAAACTATCAATTCACATTTTTCTCTGCAATCTAATCAATCACATTGGTGGTTTGAGTTTCTAGCTGCATTTGCGGAATTTATACCAAACTCGTGAAAATACGTACAAGCACCTGAGTTCATCTAGTATAAACAACATTCGCCAAGGTTAACCAGTTGTAACGAAGTAATTAAATTTAGATCACTAAAAATTTGAAGCGAAAAGTCTTAAATCCTATAATAATTAACAAACTTTGGTTGTCTATGAATTGCACTAACCTTGCTGCTCTTGCTTATGATGAGGAAATTGAAGTCCGGCTATACACCCTTATGCCATTCACCTGTATGGGGTATACAAAATTGAATTTGAGGTATGCTGACCAATAAGTGTCTTCATCGAAGATAAAGTAGTGAAGTGTCTTTGGACCTCGTCTTAATCCCATAAAGAAAAACCTCGTTCTCTTGTTACCCTTCTGGTCTCAGGTTGGCGAAGAAAATTTTTTTCCCTATCAAACTTACTGGGTATGTCCTTCACTTTATTTTTAAGACTATCATTTTCACGTTGATTAGGTTCTAAATCTGTGACCTGGTCCTCCATTGCCTGTTTCCCAGAAACCCATGCCTGAAGTATTTCTTCTGTCTTTGGTTCAGGAAGGAAACCTTTCTCTTGCATCTCTGCATAATATCTGTATGCTTCTTCTAGCTTTCCATTTAGAAACAGTCCATGAATCAGTACTATATATGAACTACGATCATGGCTGATTCCATCTTCCCTCATCGCATCCCATATCTTAAATACATCATCAAGCTGGCGCCAGCGGCAAAACTTTCTTATCAACATTATATAAGTCTCGTTGGTTGGGTAGCATCTCAGCTCTCTCATTTTGTCCAAGAGCTCAAACACTTCTTCCTTGGTCCTTAACATACGGAAGAAAGCATGAAAAGTTTGAATTGTTGGGTATAGGCGCCGCTTCAACATCTCATCAAAAAGTTGTTTAGCTTCATCAACTTTGCGGGCTTTGCAAAGAGGCTTGATCAAGGAGTTGTAAGTAACAACATCCGGAATAATGTTGTTGTCTTCCATTTTTCCAATGAGATTAGCAGCTTCTTTCACAAGCCTACCCTTTGCTAGAGCATGAATTACGGCATTATAAAGCTTCCTATCTGGAGTGATCTTCCTTTTCTTCATCTCCTCAAACATCCTAAGCACCTTATAAAGTGTAGAAGATTTTGAATAGCAAGATATGATACTTCCATAAGAGACAACATCGTGTTTGATTCCTCTCTTGGTCATCTCCTTCCATATTCTTTCTGCCTGACTAGTGCTAACAATCAAATTACACCATCCATTCAGAATTATGTTAAAGCTTTTGGTGTCAAATGGAAATACATTTTTGTTGCAGAACAGTAAGTTCTCAGCATCTTGCACATTCTTATACCGGCAAAGGGCAGAAAGAAGGCTTTGAAATTCATCTAGCCCAATTGGAAAGTTAAACCGTTTATAAGCATAGAAAGTATTGATAGCCCTTGCAACATCATGTATAGCACAGTATCTCCTGATCATGATCAACAGTGTCTGTGGAGTGACAAGAGATGGACCAGTTCTACCTCCTCTCATTTCCTCAATTAAGGTCCAAGCAGTATCAAACTTCCTCATTTTCCCAAGAATGGAGATCATAGAATGGTACTCCCGAACCGAATGAGCATACCCGGGCTGCTTTCCAGCCCACAAGAAAAATGTGAAAGCCGCTTCCCAATCATTGCGAGTTTTTGAAAGGACCTCCACAACCAGCTCTTGTGACGGCACCACACTGCAATGTTCAAGCTTCCGCTTAATGTCAGATGGTCCAGAACCCATCCCATGCATTATATCCAAAATGGTTTTAACATCTTGGGCAAGATCATCATCTCTTAAATGTAACTTACTACAATGGGTACCATTCTCATCATCATCATCATCACCATCCCCATCATCGTCATCACTCAAGGCGTCATGTGTAGGGGCATCAGTTGACTCCCCAAGGCTTCTGGTTGAAGATGAAGTAGAAAAGGGCCTGACTGACAAACCCCCCGGTGCTAAAAGTGTTTCATACTTATAAGGGTTAAAGAAATTGAAAGTATCACTCATAAGGGGCAGTTCTACCATGTGACAACGATTAACAACAAGACAGTTATGGTTGATGCGTAATAGCACAACGGAGAGAAGAGACAATTTAGATCTGATTATGTTCATGACTGAAAAATAAGTAACGCACAGAAATTGGGCAGAGCGCCAAAATATTATGACCCAAATTTCTTCGGTTCTTCAACGTTGAGCGAAAGATGTTTGTGAAAATGACTCAGAGAAACTAAAAAGCCAAGGTGAATTTGATATAAATCTAAAGCAGTGTACAGTGGTGTTCACTAGAATCACGGGTTCTACTCTATTGAATGTTTTCCTACGACAGACGCTAAGCACAGCAAACTCGATTCTACTGACCAAATTGGGCCAGAGTCCATATCTAGTCTATTGAGAAGTTCTTGGGCCAGTGACTTATTGCACCTCTCTCTTTACTCTTCACATCCAATTTGTTTTACTTCTTAAAATACCAAAACCTTCATTTCCAAGAGTCTACCCTACCTAAAGTAATCTTATCTTAATCGCGGATTTATTTTATATTGAAACATGTAGGTAGCATAATAACGAAGTTTTCTACGTAAAATAAACAAGCCCAAAATCAAATCATCCGTTAAGTAAATGATTAAGCATAGTTTAATATTTGCAAATTTATTCATAAAATAGATATTTATTTGATTAAATGAACTCTACTTTCATCTCTCATTGTAAATATAGATTGCGTTAGTTCCTCGTTTGTCTTATTTTTCCTTGCCTTTTTCATCAACGTTAGAAGGCAATTAATCAGTTTAAATTAAGACAAACGAGTTTATCCAATCAGTTGATTGTGGGTTCTAAACTATAATGGATTAGGTTAAGAAAAATCTTATTCGATTTGAACTTCCAAAATATCTAGCACCAGTAAAAGCCTTAGTTTTTGGGATTTTTAATGGATTTTTGCAAGCTAGAGACAAATTATGTCATTATCGTATTAAGTTAAAAAAAATTCTAAAAAATAAAATCTAAATCCTTTATTGCATAACTTCTATTGATTTCTTTACAAATATTTATAAAAAAAAACAAAACGACACAAGAAAATACTTTTCATTTAAATTAATTTATATACTTAACTAATTAAAGAAAGCCTTTCTTCACCATAAGCAATTAATACTTGACAGATCTTGACATTACTATCTTACTCTTTTAAGGCTTAATAGTGCTCTTCTATAAATAGAAAGCTCGCATGTATTAATATCTAACTTAAATTAGGGTAAGAAACACAATCTATTTATTTCTTGTTGATCTTATTCATCCTCAAGTAAATTTATCCATTCAAATAATAATAAAAATGGATTGAATTCGTGTATTTAGTTTTAAGAATGGTTAAGGATTCATTCACCATTTTTTTAAAATTTAGTGGTACCTAATCAACAATTAATGTATCAATGTTTTTTTAATTGAATACTCCTTATATTTTTTTAAAAAAAAAAATAACATTGTTAACTCATATTGGTGGCTTAGTCTTGATGAGGATTTTGTCTTGAGCAATGCATCATTGTTAAACTTAATCTCAACCAAGAACATAGTTGACTCGTTCTTGATAAAAGCTTCACCAAGTGAGCTTAACCAAGTGCATCACACTTTAATAATCAAATGATTGCTAGTGGGATATTAATTGGAACATCATTGGCACAACCTCCACCAAGATCTTTTTCATTCAATCACAATGTAGACATCTTCATCCTAGTCTCAATCATATTGAAGTTGGAAAATCTTTTATTCAATATTTTTTATAAGAATATCTTTTAGTCAATTATCTTTCGAATGATTTTGGTCAACATATTTTTCAATTAAACTCAACTATATTGTTGTTTGGTCAATTTTGACATAAAGATATTTGATTTCACTTTTCAGTTAAAATGTCATTTTATTCATTATTAAATATCCATCTATTACAAGAATTATCATTAGATAAAATTTTATCAAAACGACTACGATGAATTAAATTTTTTAAATAATTTTTTACCTAATCAAAATTGATTAATAAATTGTTAGAATAATAGGGCAAGAAAAATCAACCAAGAAAAGAGTAAATTAGTTTCTTAATAAAATTTAAATCTTTTTTAAATTTAATATTGTTAAAACAAAGTTTAATAAAAACTCCAATATAAATTTAAGTTCTACTTTATTAAAAATCAAAGTATAACACAAACAAACAAAATATAAACTGAATGTAAAGAGAGTAAGGATAGAGAAAAATACACAAAGTATTTATACTGGTTCGAATAAAAACAGATCCTACATCCAGTGACTTATCACCTCAAGAGAGAGTGATTTCTACTAACTATCTTACAAATTTACAGTGCAGCGGAATGAGAAAGATAGTAGAAAGATTTATAAGACACCTCCTTCGTACATAACAAATGATGAAACAACACCTCTCTTGAAAACACAAGAGATGAACAACACCTTCCATGAACACCACAAGGAATGAAAACACCTCTTTTCAATAACCACAAAGGATGATAACAACACCTCTTTTGAAAACCTCAAAAGATGAACACTTCCTTTGAATAACCACAAAGAATGAAACAATATTGAACACTAGCAGCAGAGCAACTTTCACTTTGATATCTCTAGGTTAATTTTGAAAGCTTTGACCCCTAGGAAAAGAGGGGCACAAGGTTTTGTAGAATATGAAAAAGTTTTCGCAAAAACGTTCAGAATAATCGATTATTACTTGGGATAATCGATTATTCCAGAGAGTAATTGAAAAATAAAGGTTTGCTGATGATAATCGGTTATTTCAAGTATGATAATCGATTATTCCTTAAGATAATCGATTATTTCAGCATTAAATGTTTTCTACGAAAAACAAACTTTTTTTTCAAAGTTTAAGGAGAGTTGTGTGCATGTTTTGATCTTTAACATGATTTCTAACTATTACAATCAAACATATACACAAAATACAATATTAAAACTTCCACAAGACTTCAAGACTCCAAGACTTCAATCATGAAGGTCCATCTTCTTCTTTTAGAGCCATCATCATCAAAACAATTATCCTTTAGATATTTCTAAAGATCCTTCTTCAACTTTAGATTAACATAAATTACTTTAATCCTGTCAATTGAATTGGATATCCATCATTTTGGCATTTCTAATTTAATATAATTGTTATATATTGTTAGATATAATGTCATTTGTATTAATCATATAATGGGCTTAGCTTATATTTTCTGCATGTCTTCTTATTATATATACATTATCTTATGTGTTGTTTAACACAATGGGAATTAATCATATACACAATTTTAACCTAATTTCACATAGTATCAGAGTCTGTACCTTTATTGAGGACAATTGGAAAGTCGAACTCAACTATCGAGCCGAATGGGATGGATGAATTAGCACTAGAAGTGAGTCATCCAATAAACGATGGCCCTGTCGGCAATTGTATACCTAAAGGGGTTGGTGGAGGTGGGGGGTCTTTAGGTGCATTAGACTCAACAAGAGGATTACAGATAACAGGGATATTAACTATGTCAAAAGGAGACTCAGGAGAAGAAGAAGTAGTCTTAAAGTAAAAGGAAGACTCAGTGAACATGACATCTGCTGAAATAAAATAGAAATTAAAAAATGAGAGAAACATTTATATTCTGTTAGTGATCTAGTGAATCCTAAAATGACATATTTGTGTGACCTAGGAGATAATTTATCAAAACCAAGACTAACATTATGAACAAAGCATGTGGACCCAAAAATTTTAAGAGGTAATGGATGAAGAGGTTCATGAGAAAATAAAATAGAATGAAGAATTTTATTATCTAAGATCGAAGATGGCATGCGATTAATGAGGTAACATTCACTGAGAACAAAAATACCCCCAAAAAACGTTGATGAACCTCACCATGGATTAAAATTGTGTGAGTTGTTTCAATAACATGACTATTCTTGCACTCAACCACCCCATTTTGTTAAGATGTATAAGTACATGAAGTTTGATGAAAAATGTCACAAGAAGCCATAAAACTTTTAAAAAAGTGTGAAAGGTATTCACAAGCATTATCACTGTGCAAAGTTCGAACAGAAACTCCAAATTGATTTTTTTATTATAAAAGGATTGAAATATAAAAAACAATTCAAACCAATTTTTCATTAATAACAAGTAAATCTTGAATAATCATCAATAAAAGTAACAAAATATTGAAATCCTAAATTAAAGTTAATAGGACTTGGTTCCCAAATGTCAAAGTGAACTGAGATAAAATGAGATGAAGCATGTCGTGAAATACTACTAGGAAAAGAACTATGACTTTGTTTCCCTAACTGACATGACTAACAAGACAAACTTGATAAATTGGAAAATCTTGGAATAAGTTGTTGCATCTTGGAAAGACTAAGATGACCCAAATGTATGAGAGATGGAGAATCCATAATTGTGACAACATGTGCAAAAGTTCGTAGGTGATAAAAACCGTGGGACTCGCATTCGGTGTCAATCATCTGTCCCGAACACTAGTCCTATAAACAAACAAAATCTTTGGTAAAAGAAATAACACAATCAAAGGAATGAGTGAGACGACTAATGGATAATAAGTTAAATGGAGACTATGATACATAATTGATGAATAATACCAACACCATGTGATGAGACCCTAGATCCATTAGCCATGGAAACTAGGGGTAAATAACTCCTAGAAAATAGAAAAAAGAATAAATATTTATTGCCAATAATGTGATTTGTGGCACCTGAGTCTAGAACCCAAGGGCTAAGAGAATTAGAGTGAGTGAGGTCAACGAAAGATGTACCTATGTGTGCAACAAAAGTAGTGGAGATAATCTTCATACTATTTGAGAAATTCATTGGAGGTACCAAAAATAGGAGGACCCATAGTAGATGGTTGTAACGGAACAATTTGGACAACTATAACAGATCAAGGAAGACGACCATGTAAGGCATAATACCTATCAATTTTGGGGCCTAGCTTGTGACAATATTCACACTTGTGACGCACTCTGCCCAACTTGCGAGGGCGATTGCAATCATCACGCTAAGATACCAAAGGCGAGGAGTCATCAACGAAAGCATGTATATCAACAATTAGTTACCTAGTACACACAAAAGGGTGGAACAAGTGGAAGTAAAATTAGGCAGAGAGGAGATCCCAAAATCTAATAATGGACATGTGAATAATCATTAGAGAGTCCATGTAAAGTTAATAACATGAAGAACTTCGACCTTTGCTCTAGTTCTTGAGAAGGATTGGAGGCAGGGGGAAATAATTTATTAAAGCCATGAACAAGATCATGAACTTTGCCCAAATATTAAGCCATTGTGCCTTCAAGACGTCTAAGGGCAATAATATTGAGAAAATTTTGACAAACACCATAGAGACATTGAGTGTCATTGGTGTATAATAATTTGGCATGTTCCCATACTTCTAAACATGTCTCGTAACATGGATTTTCTTTTAAAGATGAGTGAATAGTGGACTTGAGAACAATGTATAATTGAGCATCAACTTTCAACCAATAGGAAACCTCACTTTCACTAATAGTAGACACTTTCTTGGTAAGATGATCAACATACCCTTGACTCTTAAGCCAAAGTTTAATATATGATGCTCAAGTGTCATAATTAATGTCATCTAATTTATCAATAAAGAGATGCACACTGTCATAATTAGTGTAGATGGACGAATCAGGCATAGTGGCAGCAAAAGAGGCCATAAATGAAGAAAAGAGAGAAAAAACACCAAAAAACCAAATGAGCTTTGATCATGACAACAAGCAAAAATCTAAAATGAGGATGAGGGGCGATCCCAACGCAGGTAGTCATTAGCGAAAGCAGGGCCACACATGCCACCACACGCAATAAAAAGTAGCAATAGAGGCACAACTTGGAAAGGCACGTGAGGGCACATTGAAGGTGCGATCACCGCAATATCTACGGTGTGGTGGTCGCCTGGTTGAGACAATGTGACCAGTGATGTCGTCGGTTCTAATAGTGCTGACGACAACAGTGATGGTGTCGGAGCAGCAGTTAAAAAAAGATAGTGTATGCACTAGGAAACCCTACTCATTACACTTCTTTAAGTTACCATAGATTATGTCAACCCTTTTATATTGGATGAAATATGTTTTAAGTTCCTGAAATATTTATCAAAATTGTGTTCCGTCCCTGAGACAAACTTTGGACCTATTTCGTCCTTATACTTTATAAACGAGTGTAAACGATCCTTGATGACAAATAAAAACACCTTTGAGAATAGCGACGAAATAAATTTTTGACACCAGTTTATAAAGTATAAGAATGAAATAGGTCTAAAGTTTGCCCAGGAATGAAACATAATTTTGACAAATAGTTCAAGGACTAAAAACATATTTAACCCCTTTTATACTTGTCTTTCGTTTATTTCTTCTATGTTAATTCCAAAATTTGTAGGTAATACCATAGCCTTTCCTAGATGGTGTCAGGCCATGCTTGATGAAATTGATGCTCTTCAGAATAGTGGAACTTGGGAGCTTGTCCTATTATCGTTTAGGAAATCTGTAGTTGGTTGTAGATGAATTTTTACTATCAAAAGTTAGTCCTGATGGTACTATTGATCATCTCAAAGCTCGTTTTATGCCAAAAGGCTATACTCAAATTTTTTAGTTTTGACTATGGTGATGTTTTTTTCTCCAGTAGTAAAGATGGCTTTCGTTCGCTTATTTATAGCCATGGGTGCTCTTCAACAATGGCCTCTTTACCAAATAGACGTAAAAAATGTTTTTCATAATAGGGATTTGCAGGAAGAAATTATATGGAGCAACCTCGAGGTTTTGTTGCTCAAGGGGAGTCTTCTAGATTAGTATTCCGTCTCTACAAATCTTTATATGGCCTCAAACATTCTCCTAGGGCTTGGTTTGAAAAATTTAGTAGTGTTGTTCAATAATTTGGTATGACTTGCAATGAGGTAGATTATTCAGTTTTTTACCATCACTCAAGTGTTGGGTGCATCTATCTAGTAGTTTATGTGGATCACATTGTTCTTACAAGCAAGGACCACCATGACATCTCATAGATGAAACAACATCTTTATCACCACTTTCAAGCCAAAGACCTTGGCAAACTCGGATATTTCTTGGGAATTGAAGTAGCACAATCTGACAGTGATATTGTTATATCTTAAAGGAAGTATGCATTGGATATTTTGGAGGAAACTAGGTTGATGAATTCAAAATCTATTGACACACCCATGGATCTCAATGCCAAACTCTAACCTAATCAGGGGGAACCTCTCTCAGATCCTGAGAAGTATAGAAGATTAGTTGAAAAGTTGAATTATCTTATTCTTACTTGTCGTGACATTTCCTTTGTAGTCAATGTGGTGGGCTAATTTCTTAATTCCCCATGTGCAGGTCATAAGAATGTAGTCATTCATATATTGAAGAAGATTAAAGGATCTCCTGGAAAAGGTTTGTTATATGGTCACAATAACCATACTAAAGTTGCATGTTATTCAGATGTTGATTGATTGGGTAGGATCTCCTTCTGACAGAAGATCCACTTCTGGATATTGTGTCTCCATTAGAGATAACTTGATTGTTGAAGCACTAGATGATCTATCAATGTTATGACACTAGACGATCTAGCACCCTTAGACTTTTGACCAAGAGATGTTTTGATAATAATAAAAAATAATGTATATGTGTTAATGCTTTAGTCATCTAACATGTTTATTCTATACATCTGACCATGAAAAATAATGTCTCAAAGACCTTAGTAGGTCATAGTTAAGCACGTAAGATGGTCTACCAGTGTGGACTACATATAATTTAAAATAAGCAAGTCGAATCACCCTCGGATTTTATATTCGAAATTGATAACAAGTTTATTGAAATAAAAACATGATTAAATCATTTTTTAAAAAGGAAGTTCTTCGAGAATTAATCTCAACGTTCAAATTGAAGAATGAACAAGGAAACAAATGATAATATGCGAATTCAATCTATGATATTATTTTGTATTTGTTTAAATTGTTTCCTTTCAAGAATTGGCCAATGAGTTTAAAAAACATAAAGTATTTCCTAATCAAGCGTCCAACGACTCTAAGAACGCAGATTCCACTACGCAAGAAGGATATACCAAATATCATCTATGATATTGCAAAGTGAAGATCAAGGACGAATCGGAAAACAAATTAAAGCTTCAAGTAACTTTTGGATTTGTGAAAGCTATAAGAGGACTTAAAGATTGAAAGTTAAAGACACAAGAATGAAAAACGATCAAAGTATACAAGCTACCAAAGTTTGTCAGTAAAGCGTCTAATAGTTATAAGTGGGTGTGAGTAAAATTTCTTGTAATATCTTGAGCGATACTCAGTTAGCTTAAATTGTACTCTCATCTGTTTAAAGAGAGATTTTGTATTCTTTCTGCTTTATGGACTTAATCTTAAAGGGAGGTTGAGACTGATATAACCAGGAGTGATTTGTGTAGACATTGTAACCAGAAGTGGTTTGTGTACTAATTTGTATAATGATTTTGTGTTAGCTCTGTCAATATTAGATGGTCTAGTCTATCATATCATCTGGTTAGACAATTTGGTTTGTTCTCACAAAAAAAATTAAAACTTTATTCAACCCCCTTCTAGAGCCTCCTGTTTCAACATTGATATCTTGAAAGAACAAGAAACAAAATGTTGTGACAAGATCAAGTGTAGAAGCAGAATATAGAGTTATGACCTCAGTCACTCGTGAATATATTAGGCTTAATAAATTATTTAAAGAATTGCAATTTGAAGATATCATTCAAATGACACTTATATGTAACAATCAAATTGCTCTTCATATTAGCTCTAATCCTGTCTTTCATGAAAACACCAAACATATTAAGATTGATTGTCATTTTATTCGATAAAATATTATATCTGAAGACATTAAGACTGAATTTGTTAACTCAAATGATCAATTAACATATATTTTTACTAAGCCTTTACGAGGACCTAAAATTGATTAAATTTGCAATAAGTTTAGTACACAAAATTTATATAAAAGAATGTGTTAAATATTATTATATATTATTAGATATTGTTAGATATAATATCATTTTCTGAATGTCTCATTATTATATATACATTATCTTATATATTATTTTACACAATTATATATACATTATTATTCTATAAACTATTTTACACGAGAATTAATAATGTACATAGTTTTAATCTAATTTCACAATAATATTGTCTTCTACATCAAATCTAAACTAATCTTAATGTATAAAGTTTTGCAAAGTTGAGAATAAAAAATTTCGAGTCAAATAACCACTTATACTTTATTATATCAAGGGAAAAAGAAAGGATTTTGTCTATCAAATAATAACTTGTATTTAAATCTTTCTCAAATCAGAAATTAATCCATCAAATTCCTGTCATTGACAGTAGCATGCCATTTAAGGATTTGACTAAATCTGTCAAAGTGAATCGATTGAATCCTCTTTGCCACCAAAGTGAACTCACCCAAGTTGACTCCTTCGTGGAGACCCAAAATTTGCCTATTCAGATCTAAATGAATTGAAAAGTATAAAACAATGATAAATAATAACAGGAGAAACAGAATAACAGGAATGCTCGATTAATATGGAATAAAGAAATAACAAACTTTATGCCGTTTACAAATGTATGACTCATTTATGGTCAACATCGGATTAGTTTAACGCGTAACATGATACCAATGTAGCGTTAATTACCCACACTCCTGCAAGCGGCATGCCAGGTGTGGGTTCTCAACAAGATGAGAAAAAATAAAGGATTTAACTATATGTTCACAAATGGAACCACGTAGAAACAAAAATGAAATGGTGTTATAGTATCACCATTTTGTTCGTCTCTTTCTAGATGCACTTAATGAATCGAATGAATCTTCCAAAATCTTAAATCAGATATGTTGGAAATTAATTACATATGAAAAATAATGAAGATATAATCTCCCATTATTTCTGAATCACAGATCCATATCCAATCTCAATTCAGCCTGAAAGTTAATCTCTGATCATCATGAATATCCCAGTGATGAAACTCATGTTTCCCTAGATGTCTGATGAGTAATCTAAATGATGATGCCAGTGACATTACGTAGAAGATACAGCTTCAATGGCGCTGCCAAGGGGCCACGCTGCCTCAACAAGGGCATCATCGTATTTAACTTTCTTCACCAATGTAACTTCTTGCCATGGATATATGCCTGCGAACAAATTGAATTAATTAGGGCAAGAAGATAACGCCATAACTCAAATTCTGTAGAAACGTCATTCTAGCTATTCGGCATTGGAATAAAACTTACCAAACCCATCAACAAGCAGTGTATACTGGTATACAAGATCCATGCAAAGATACGGAAGGTTCCCCTCCTCAACATTTGGATAAATCGATTTGGCATTCTCGAGTTTTGTTTGACATGCCCGCTTAGCTGCATCCTCAAAATCTGCAGGACGAACTATCGCAACTGGCGAGTTTGGATCAGCAAAACCAGCCTATGAATAAATAATAAGTGATTAGAATGGCAATGCAGTCGCATTTGGAGCAATGGCTATCAATACTCTTCCAAGGTTGAATAAAATAAAATAACAAATACCTCAGCAGCCCGATCAAAGAAAAAAGACGCAACAAAAAGATTCTTCTGTCCATCCCCTCCTCCACCATTCCATATCCCACCAAAAGTACACTTCATATGAGTACATGATGACTCATTAACTTTGAGAGCCTTAAGAGCAGCACTTTTGCATTCATTTATGCTTGCTCCTGATGAGGATGATGAAGCCTTAAACGACTTTCCTCCATACGTGTAGGATCCTAAGAAAATAGCTTATCAGATTATAAAGCAAGAAGAAAAAGAATATAAAAAATAATTCAAAGCTATTTTTCCTTCATGAGATGACCAACTGAAGGTTAGAAAGAGCTGAAATAAGACATGGTATCAGGCATACAAGAAAGGAGTATATTTACCATCATAGCCAGATAAGATACAAGGGTTTTCAGCATCATCAGAAACCTTTAAAATCTCTGCACGGGCAGCTAGTAAACCATAGTGCAGGTAACTGAGCAAGATGTAAAAATCTATCAGAGAAGAAAAAAGTACTACAAAATACACAATATCAATGAACATGGAATAGGAGTTAAAAAAGACTACGAAGTGGAAGCACACAGGTCCATGGGTTAATGCTCCTAGAGGCTGAAAAAGATGAAAAATCAGTACGAAGAAAACCTGTGAACATAGAGGTAGTATTTCCTTCCCCTCAGGAACATCTCCTTGACATACGGATCTCCTCCATCAGCTACTTTTGGAGCCATGGCAGCGTCTGTCTCTGATATGGCGTAAGCCATTTGAACAGAGCCACCTCCAAGATCAACGACCCCAACGGTCTTTGAATAATCTTTTCCCAAATATCCCAATAGATAGTTGATTGTAACCTAAAACAATTCAAAGGTACAACTTCAGAGAAGAGAATACATAGTTCATTATTAATTTACAAGTTTCAGCTAGTAGCCTATATTCACGCTTGATTAATATATTTCCGTAAACAAATGTTTCCTAGCAGTGTACGACTTAAATGCTACCTAGCCATATATTCAGCAAATGAACTTGCAAGAAATTATCAAATCTCTAGATTTCTAGTGTTGTAAGAAAGACAACCATTGATTAATATATTTCCGTAAACAAATGTTTCCTAGCAGTGTACGACTTAAATGCTACCTGCCCATATATATTCAGCACATGAACTTTCAAGAAATTATCAATTCTCTAGATTTCTAGTGTTCTAAAAAAGACAACCATTCGCTAAATTTTGAAGTTCTAAATAAATTATATTTCTCTGATACATCTAAGGCATTGCTCGTACACTCTTCAAATAGAAATTCCAAAATTCAATTATGTCATGAGAAAACTGCAGATCAAAGAATTTTATATTGGCACGGGAACCTAGAGTTAATTCCAGCAAAAATTATAAAGGGGAAAAAATGCTAAATTGTTTTACATTTGTCAGAAATTCAGAATGATCTAACGGGAGTTTGAATGTAAGTAGGGCGGCGAAACTTTCTATGTGGAGAAGAGAAGCAGCAAATTTTATCTACTTCTACAACAAACTGATTTAAATAGTTTTTTATAATTTTATTTTCAAGAAGATATTTGAGAGTTTGCAATACATATAAATCCACAAGCTACGTGATTGGTTATTCAAACAATTAACGAAGAGTATATTCTCAAGATCAAGCCCGCAGGGTTATAAAATTTAAACTTCAATAAATTGCCACAAAAATTGTAAATTGAGTAATCCACACCCTAGTTTCCCACTAATTTGCCCATGGCAACAAACATAAAAGCAATTGTAGCCCAATTGAACCTTTGACATAAAACTAGAGCTTCAAGACAATTGAGCCCATTTTATGAAATATAAAGTTTCAGAAACACAGCTCAACATAAAATTTTCCAGCTCTGTTTTTTGAAATATGGAAAGCCACTGTAGGCAAGACTATCAACCTTATAGATTAGAAATGCAGTAATGACTAAACAATCATTTTAGTTGCAGTACATTAGATCTGATTCGATCTAATCAAGAAAATTTGCAGAATAATGGACTTTAATTATGAATCCTTCAATGAGAAAAGTGTCTGTGTGAAGCAGAAGAGAAGAATTACTGAAAGAACTCAATCAATAGCTTACAGGAATGTTCAAGAGCCCATCCTGTCAAGGATTTCAAATAGTGTACTATAGGCACCTCTAAGTGGAGCAGATGGCCCCTGCAAACCACCGGGGCTGTCATAACAGAACAGTTTACCTTAGAGGTGTAGCAGACCTAATAGTAGGCAAAGAGAGCCCTATGAACAGAGACATTTTTTATTCCATTTGTTTCTAGATGAACCTTTATTTCATATTTCTCCCCATGCTTTAGGTTGAGTTTTGTACTTGATGTGTCAATTCGTTGAGAAAATCTAAGCAAGAGCCATCAAATTCATCTTCCTAGGATATTCTCCTCTTCAAAAAGGATATCAATGGCTATTCTTTCAAAACAAAAAGGTACTACATGTCTGTGCAAGTGTCACATTTTGTTTAAAAGACTCCTTTCTTTCCTTCTTCCATACTAGATGTTGATCTCTCTAACAAGTCTTACCTAATCCATTAGTTGAACCATTGGTATCTCAATAAGTATCAAATATTAGTATATTTTGATCCTATATTTAGCTTATATATCGGCACTTATCATTACTTTATGATGTCCTTTTAGTAGTTTTTAGTTTAAATTCAACTTTCATAATTTTTTATTACAAACAAAGCATCTGCTCGCTTGAGCGAGTGCCTACTAAATCAAGCAGCTTCAGCGAGAAGGGCTCTCCTCAAGCAAGCCTTGAGCGCATTTAAGTGAGATACACTAACTTGCACTCTCCCACTTCTAAAATATTAGGGCTATGTGTACTTTGTCGTTGCCGCCACTGCTTGACCAAAGTTGACACTCCAAGAATGGCTTGCGAAGAAAAAACTTAGGGCTAAACAATACATCAAAATATTTGTTTACTGTGAGCTCTTGGTCTTAAGTTTTCCTTTTATCTGTTGTACTCGTGTAAAGCCATGAGTGGCTAAACACATTTCCAACATTAACTAACTATACGGTTAACTGTTTTTACTTTGTTTTAATGTTTGTTTGGCCTACCTAACCAAATCATGATTTCATAGTTTTAATTATGATTGGAAAACCTTTTTATAAATTGAGATCTAGGTAAAAACAGTGGTACAACCTAAAACTGGAAACATGGGTAAGAATTACCAAGTCAATTGTAAGTTCTTGACCTTAATGTTAGTTCCTTGACAAATTTCACCAAGGAATTGGGCTGTCCCTTGAGTAATCTATGTATTTTCTCAATGAGAAATCAAGTTAAAATCAATTTTGTGAATAGTTGAATTAACTACATAATTGAACTTGTAGAAATGGAGAAGGGGGAATTACATAGGAAAGGCACGTGAAATCAATCTCTAACAACTCTTTTATCATTTTGTGTTATAGTTATTCTTAAGTCATTTGATTAATCTTTATTCTTTTATTCAAAAACCCTTAAATTCTTATTTGGCTCTTTATTCATTTTATTATATAAAATGTTGTCTTTATTATTGTTTTTAAATTCAAAAACCCTATAATTAATTCTCTTTGTGATTAAATAATTTTATAGCACGTCTTTGGATTCAATACTTGGACTTTTGTCCATTTACTACTTACAACAAATTGGTACACTTGCAAAAGAGTCGTCATATCTCTTGCTCATGACACTATAGATCAAAGCAATATTGAAAGTTCTCTTACTCCAATTCCACTAAAACAATCTTTGCCACCCACAATCACCAGCCAATGTGAGACATGAGTGACTATTTCAATGTTACATTATGAGTCCTCTTCACAAGTCTTTCACCATCATCACTCAATACGATATCTCCTAATGATGAAGATTACAGTTTGCACATTGCTCTTTAAAAAAAGTATTTGTTCTACCATAATCCTTATCCTCCTATATACAATTTTCTAAACTATCATTGGTTGTCTCCTTCCTATTTGTCTTTTATCTCATCTATGTCTTCTATTACAATTCCTAGAAATATGAATGAAGTACTTGATCATCGTAGATGGTGACAAAGCTATGATTGTTGAAATGCGAGCTCTTGAACATAATAGAGCATCAAAATTAGTTCTTGTTCCACTTGGAAATAAGGCAAATGGATGTCGATGAGTTTATGCCATTAAAGTTTAGGTTTCAAATGGTGAAGTTGATCACCTTAAAGCTAGATTGGCAAACAAAGGACACACTCAGATATATGGTCCTAATTAGTGATACTTTTTGACATGTGGCAAAATATTACTACAGTCCAACTCTTCTTTACCATAGCAACTATTTTTTGCCTCTCTCAATAGGATGTTACGAATGTTTTTCTTCATGGTGACTTGGAGGAAGAAATCTACATTGAGAAGCATCATAGGTTTATTGTTGAAGGGAAAGTGTATGTTGGTTTGTAATGTATTGATCTCTCCATGATCTCAAGCAATCTATTCAAGCTTGGTTTTGAAATATTTAGTCACATTGTTCAAATCCTTGGGTTGAATCCAAGTTAAGTAGATCATTCGACTATTTACTATCATATACCTCTCTCAAAAATTGTTTACTTGATTGTGCATGTTGACAAGATAGTTACTACAACGAATAATATTGCTAAAATCTCTTAGCTAAAGAAGCATTTATGCAATCACTTTCAAATCAAAGATCTTGGATATCTCAAATACTTTTTTGGCATTGAAGTGGTTCAATTAAATGATGGTATTTAATTTCTCAAATAAAATATGTTTTAGATATCCTAAAAGATACCTGCATGATTGCGTAGACCCATGGATACTCCTATGGATCCAAATTAGAAAGTAAAGGTAAAACATGATAAACTTTTCTTAAACTTAGATAGATATAGAAAACTTGTTGAAAAACTTATTTCTCTCACTATTATAGACCTAACATATCTTTTGCAGTTGTTGTGATTAGTCAATTTATGTAGAGTCCTTGAATTGATCATTAGAATGTTGTCATTCACATCCTCAAATACTTTAAAAAGGCTCCAAGACAAGTTTGTTGTATGAAGAACAGTCAAATCTCTAGATA
Source organism: Lablab purpureus (assembly GCA_030347555.1). NCBI lineage: Eukaryota > Viridiplantae > Streptophyta > Magnoliopsida > Fabales > Fabaceae > Lablab > Lablab purpureus. The sequence goes on from CM059254.1 coordinate 15,440,709, forward strand.
TTGTGACACTGACTAGGTATGTTATATTGTAGATAAACACTCCACTACTGAATAGAGTTTTCATGGGAGAGGAAATTATTTCTCGAAAAACCAAGAAACAAAACATAGTTGTCCAATCAAGTGTTGAAGTTGAATATAGGACAATAGCGTCATTCACCTATGAACTTATATGGATAAAAATTTCTCCAAAAACATAATTTTGTAAAATTCAACAAATGAGGATGTATTGTAATAATCAAGTAGCTCTCCACATTGTTTCCAACTTTGTGTTTCATGAGAGAACCAAAAATGTAGAAATTGAATGTCATTTTGTCAGAGAAAAGTAGTTGTCCAAAGAAATTTAGACCAAGTTTGTTAGCTATACTCTAACTTGAGGAGAAGTGTTAGAATAGTTTATATCATCTTCTAAGCAACTTCATAAACGTTATTTTTTGTTGTACCTATTTGTCATCTTGAGTCCTAGAGGTGAACTTTATCTTCCTTCTTTTTCTATCTCTTTGTACTTTTGTTGCCAGATACATATCTATATCAATCTCTCTCTCTCTCTCTCAAAATATCTAAGTAAGATATTTCAAGTACCTTTTCTCATATTATTTCTCAAGCTTACAATTCATCATTCAAAAAATCATATTATTAATGAATTATGTATTTTGATTTGTATCCATCCCCCATCATTTGTGGTAAAATTCTCTTCTAAGAAAATGAAACATTTTAGAGCAAATACATTTTTTACTGCTTTTTCTTTTCTTTTTTGATTGTTCCATGAGAGCCCCTTATCCTCCTTTCTTTTAGACTTCTTGATATATTGTTCAGCAACTCAATAAATGTGTCATATTAATTAATTTCTAGTTCTGTAATGTAGTCAAATAGTGGGATCACGTTCCACCATTTTAGAAAAATACAACAACTAAACCTATCTGAAAGTTCTGCAATCAAAATCCAAGGTCAAACAATGTAAAGGACTAAAAATTAGTATTTTCCGACTTCCGCAATATATTAATGAAAATTAGGAAATGATGATTTGTTTTAGCAAGTTGGTCATTATGCCAGTATGTTTGCAGCTCAGACAGTTCCTTTGGTGTGTGATAAGATATGGACCTAGTATAGGCCAAACTTAATATAAGAAATAATAAAAGGGAATGAGTAAGAACATGGAGGTATACTACTATTGAGCTAACTTGTCTCAAAAATAGCTTCATCAACATCAAACCCATATAGTACTATGGAGAGTTCATTCACAATTTGATATTCAAACTCATCTCCATCCCACTGAATAAATAAAACAGTCAAAAACCACAACGACCAAAACCTCATTCACGTCATTAATACACTACAATCACCATAAGCCATCGAATAATCTATTAATTAAGAATCTGATCTATGTTAGTAAGAGCTAGTCAATTCTCTTATAGTCCCCCAATGAACTATTCCAAATTTTTAACAATATGATCTATAACAGAAAAAACTTGTAATTCTCTTGTAGTCAGGATGCATTCCAGACTTACATATAAATAGTAACTGGAATAAAGCCTATAGACAAGCTTAAAAAGATTTAAAGCCATAGCCAGTAACTAACAACATTCAGTTCATGAATCATACCCATTGATAAGCACCTTCTTGTGTTCCATCCAGCACTGTAACTGCATCAGTCTCAGATCTCAGGCTACTCTTGTCCTTAAGCAAATCCCTTACCTTAAATAAATAAAATCCAAAGCAAGAAAAAGTTAAAATATAACAAATTGCATATAGCTGCCAAAACATTGAAATTGGGAAAGACACAGAAGTAGTCACCGCTTGCAAGATCCTGTCTGATGCATCTCCTTCCAAAGTCCTCAAACCCGCAGTTGCCTGCAATAGCACACAGACTCAATGTAATTGGGATCCAAACATCAATTAACACACAACACAACCACACACACTGAATTAGTTTATCTTTGGATGTCAGTTGGAACAACCAAAAAGTACTCCTATAACAATAACCTCTTCCTTCTTCATTTTGTGCTTTGGTATTCAGGAATTTGAATCAGAATTCCTAAGAGGACGGTCCCAACTTCTATCTAAACATAGGGTCAGTAAATGTAAATTTAACAAAAGAAAAAACCCACCCCAACTCTAACCGGTGTCTTGGATCGAAATTCACGAGGAACGACACTCTCCGCTTTATCCAAAAGTGGCACCAAAGAGTCTGCTGCCTTTTGCGGATCTTGAGCGTACGCACTCAAACCCGGTTTAAGCTGCAAAATACAAACCAACATTGTAAGACCAAAACATAAGCAAATCGTAATGAGTGATAATAATAATTATCAGGATTTTATCGCAATCTTTCATAGTATGGTAAATTGCGGACAAATGTGACCACAATTGAAGTAGCGTGAGACCAAAAACTTCCAACATTGTGCTAGAAATTGCAGGCCCGAACCGTTTAAAACAGTAATAATAATAATTTGCTTTGATTTGACCTGGACGAAAAGCTCGAGATCTTTCCCAATGTGAACGAGATCTAGGTTTTGATCGAAATGGAAGACGTGGACGCGGCTGCCGGAGCTTCCGGCGTCGAAGATGACGGCGTAGGAGCTTCCGGATTTCTTGTTGGGGGACATTTTGCGGTTGACGAGGGCGTAGTCTCCAGCAGACTCGTTCGAGGAACTGGACGGCATGACGTACAGGACGAACAAAATGAGAAGGAGCGGGATCGCGACGACGAGCACCGTCCCTCGGAACCGGTAGATCTTGTCGGCGAGTGACTCCTGGCGGCCGATGCGCTTCAGCATTTTGCTGGACTCAAACTCCGGCGAGTGCTGATCGGCGGCGTGCGACGGCGGGGAGTTGCTGCTGGCCTGGCCGTCAAAAAGCTCGGCGGAGGACGGCGACCGGTACCGGATCTGACCGTTGGAGGAGGCAGCGGCGGGCGGAGCCTTCAATTGCTTGGGATCTTGTAGCGGCTCCAGCTCTGTGTCTTGGGATTCTCAACCAACTGATTGGAAAAGAGGAAAACGACGTCGGTGACGGATCCGAAAACGAGAGGGACGCGAAAACGGCGTGATGGTGTTCGTTGTATTGTGCCAATGTGAAATGCACGTTGCGTCTCTGCAACTCAACACTGAAGTCTCTCTCTCTCTCTCTCTAACTATCTCGCGCGTGTAGTAAGAGAAGAAGAGGTGTCAGTGTCTGTGTTGTTTGTGCGGGAAAAATGGTTAAATGCTGTAACTGTAAATTGCAAAGAAAGAAAAGGTTACTGAGTTGGGGTTGCTCGCCCTCCGATTCGGACTCGGTCTGAGAAAAACCGAGTCGTTCTGTTTCTGAATCTTTCCGCGTTGTCCCTGTGACCATTGTATAAGTATTAAGTATTTTTTTTTGTATTCAACTGTATAAGGTTACGTGTCATGTACGATCTGTTGGAACGAAAGAAAGAATGAACTTTTCACGTGCACATTCTTCCTGCAAAATCATATTTTAGTATGTTTGTTTTACGCTTCTTAATTCACAGTTCATTATGAAAATTTTACCTGTGTTATATATTTAATTTTAAATACGAAAATCGTTTACAAAAATAAGTGTGTATTTTAAAAGGGGGAAAAAATATAATTTCGTCAAATATCTCACGGTAATATACGTACCAAACAGGGGCAAAAGCGTATGTAGAATTGTACGTATACACGAAAAGTTGAAACAGAAAAAAAGACGTTTACACTTAACACGCGATGCAGTGTGTCATGTCATGATAAATGGACGAATATAAAATGAATAACGTATGAATTATGACGTCTAAATGAAGCTTTAAAACTTTACCTAACTTATCGTGAAAAAAAATACTTTACCTAACTTGTCGAGGAAAAAAAACTGCTCTAGACCATACTAAACTCAGATTCCGATTCAGATCTGAGTCCACATTTTATGATAGAAGCCGAGAAAATCGGCCCAAAAAACTTATGTTACCAGCAAACAATTCGGCCACAAAGTATTATTATTCCAAAATTCTCAACATTAATGTAGCATTTGGATCTCATCTATTTAATATCTATGTTAAGAAATTGGACTTCTATTGGTTATTGTTATAGCCACAGTATATTATGATGCTTCAGCATATTGCTCGTTGTTTTTTAATCTCTCCTTTTTCTAGTGTTATTTTTTACTATTTATATATTTTATGTTTTATTTTTTCTTACGTGTTGTTGTTGTCTTTTTAAATTTTGATCTTTGATTAATTTTTAATTTTTATAAAGTTATTTAAGTTTTTTATTTATTCTTATGTTACGATGACTCTCGATTTTTTTTATAATAAAAAACTTTTTATATATTTTATTTTGGAGTACATTAATTTCAGATTATTAATTATTAATTTAGAATTCGAGATTATTACTATATTGTTTTTCTAACTTCATTGTCGAACTAGAGACTATTGTATTTAACAAATCTATAATAGGATGTGTCAGTTCGAAGATAATTATTAGTCATTAATTCAGAATCCGAGACTATTAACATATTGTCTTCCTAACTCAAGTTAGAGGCTATTGTATTTAATGAATCTATGATGGCCACTTCTTCCAAACACTTCATCTTTCCTAGTTGCTGACATAGTCGTGATAAATTTTTCTCTTGTCCCATCATTTTGAACACTCCTTACCTACTTTCCACGTGTTGGCTTATTGGCAGGTTTCGCAATTTGGAATTCCTCGATTTCTCTTTTGCTAATCTTCATTAATATGAGTTAAGTTTCTTAATTACCTTTATGTTCACTTTGTTTTAATATCTGAAAGGAAGCTTAATTAATCACTAGTGGACTTTTCCTTCTTCGTGTATGTACTTGAGCTTCTCCTCTTCCATTCTTAGTTGCTTCCCATTTTTCTTTCTTTTATCTCTACCTCTCTTGTCGCGTTCTCCCTTGTCCAAGTACGCTTCGCTCATCTTTCTCTTCATCAAACATTGTTGTCATGGATTATTATAGTCTGTACCCTTGGGCCAAAGTAAATATTGTTAGGGAAGTTTCAGTCTATACTTCTGTGAAAAAAAATTGACATTTTCGTTATTCCCAATCTCTAAGTCATTCTGGTTCTGAAAGCGACATTGTAATTGATCCTTGTTCTCCTAAAGAACATATTTGTTCTCGTTGTGCGGATAATAATCTCTTCTTTTATGTTTATGATACTGTTTTTATTAAGTTAGGTTTCCGTCTTCCTTTTGATCCCTTCAAAAAAGAAATCCTTGTTGTTTTGAATGTTTCTCCAACTCAATTACATCCTAATAGTTGGGCATTCATTAGGGATTTCCATATTTTGTGTACTCATTTTGAAATAGTTCCCTCTATGAATATTTTTCTATACTTTTTTGAATTTAAGAACTCGACAAAGTCGGCTTGGGCTTCGGTTAATGGTGTAGTTGGTCGGGCCTTACTTACTTTGTTCCATTCTCTTATAAATCGTTTAAAGGGCGATTCCTAAAAATTCACCCATCCCCGACCGAACCCACATTGCTGGAAGGTTTTCCACTTTATTGGACATCTAACCCTCGAATATAACCTTCTCAGCAGCAGGAAGATCTTTCTTCAGAAGAATTTATCCAGTGTGAAAAATTACAAAAATTGAACACCGTCTTCGACACTTCCATCCTACTAAATTTTGAATACCGTCCTATAGATCTTACAGTTGACATCGGTACTTCTCTCCATCTTCATTATTATCCATTTACTTACCTTGTCTGTTTAACTTTGTTTGTTTTCTTCTCTAGATAAGACAATGTCGCTAACTCAGCGTGAAATGGCTCGGAGGATCAAGAGTTACAAATGAAGGAAATACCTCAGGCTAACCCTGCTTTTGTGGTGGATTCAGAAGAGACTGAAATTAGTCAAATTAAGAGGAGGCAACGTCAGAAAAATGTTGTTGATGCCATGACTAGTATGCCAATTGATGTTGACAAGGAAGTCGGTAGTAAGCATTCTGTTTCTGGAGGTGACCATTTTTTGCATACAAGTGAAAATACCGATTTGTTATTGAATGTTGAGAATGAAACTAATCCTCCTCAGTGGCCCGTGATAATGCAATCAATGGAAAGATTGCTATTGTGGAGGAAGGCGTGTGTGCGAGCTGAATCTATTGAACACCAGCAGGCTTTGGGGTCTGCGAATGATGAGATCAGGAATTTAAAGAGATAGTTGGTAGTTGTTTGTAAGGAGAGAGAAGATTGTAACATCAAGGTTGAACGTGCTTTGGAAAGCCTTTCTAAGTGCCAAGAAGAACATAAGTAAGATGCCACAGTTTGGGGGGAAAAAGAAAAAGAATGGGTTGCTTTAAAAACAATCTTGAACGTGCTCTTGATGACGCGAAGATTGAAATCGCTCGTAGTTTTACTGTAGGCTTTGGCGAGGCTACTGATCAAGCATGTGTGTTATATCCTGACTTGGATTTTTCCTCGCTGGATCGTTTCAAGATAATTGTTGATGGAAAAATTGTGGTCGAACCAAGTACTTGATTTCTTCTTTTCCTTTGTTTATATGAACACTTTTTAATTTTTGTGTTTCAAGCTTGTATTTTTTTTCAACAATATATGTAATTGCTTGAATTGTTTTGTTATGAATTTGTTTGGTCACTTCATCGTTTGTGTATTTTAATAACCAGAGTAGTAAGGCGATCTAGTGTGATTATCTTATATTTTCTAGTGATTATCGGTCACAAAGTGGGTGACTCGTAGTCACCTAATGACTCTTCATCATATTTTTTAGTGACTCTTGGTCACGAAGTGGTCGACCCGTAGTCATCTTATGACTCTTCGTCATACTTTTGAGTGACCCTCAGTCACGAAGTGGTCGAGTCGTAGTCGCCTTATGACTCTACATCATACTTTTGAGTGACTCTCGGTCATGAAGTGGTCAACCTGTAGTCGCCTTATGACTCTTCATCACACTTTTGAGTGACTCTCAGTCACAAAGTGGTCAACCCGTAGTCGCCTTATGACTCTTTGTCATACTTTTGAGTGACTCTCGGTCACAAAATGGTCTAATTTTCTCATCAAACTTTTTTTATTATGCCTTATTAAAAATCTTACAGATGTTTGTAAGGAAAAAAGAGTACATATTATGGATTTCTAGCTGTAATAGAAACATAAATTGGATACATTCCATGTGTGAGGGACTTCTCCTCCATCTAAAGATTTTAGGTGATATGTTCCCTTCCCTACTACTTCTCAAATTCGGTATGGTCCTATCCAGGTTGGTGATAGCTTATTCTCTACCTATGTGTAACTTATTTTCTTTAAGACGAGATCTCCTTTTCTGAAACTCCTTGGGTTCACCTTTGTTGCGTGTTGTGCTTCAGCTATTCTTTTCCTTATCACTGCTTGTATTCTTGCTCGCTCTCGTGCTTCTTCTACGGTGTCAAGATTTGTTCGTCGTCCTTCATTTGACTCCCCTTCTGAAAAATGTTGTACTCATTGGGAAGGAATGTCTAGCTCAATTGGCAACATAGCATCCACTCCGTACACCAAACAAAAAGGAGTTTCCTTTGTGGTTGATTGAGGGGTTGTGTGGTATGACCATAAAATCTGAGGTAACACATCAACCCAGGGAATGTTTTTTGCCATGAGAGCTTTTTTAACCCTTGCAAGATTACCTTGTTTGCGGCTTCTGCCTGACCATTTGTTTGAGGGTGTTCTACTGAAGAAAAACACTGTTGAATCCCCAAATTTTCACATATCTCTTTAACCTTTCAACTCGCAAATTGTGTTCCATTATCCGATATAAGCATATTGGGTACCCCGAATCGGTACACAACCGATCTCCACAGAAATTTGACAATTCTTTCTATTGTTATCTTTGCTATGGGTTCCACTTCAATCCATTTGGTGAAATATTCCACTGCCACTACTAGAAATTTCGCTTGTTCGGTTGATTGTGGAAAAGGACCTAAGATATTAATTCCCCACCTGTGGAATGGCCATGGAGTTGTGATTGAATACAATTGTTCAGTAGGAGGTCCATTCTTATTTGCATGTCTTTGATAAACATCACATTTTCTTACATATGCAATACAATCAACTCTCGAAGAAGGCCAGAAAAAACCTGTTTTCAGGACTTTTGAGGCAAGAGCTCGGCCTCCGATGTGGCTTCCACAAACACCTTCATGAACTTCTTTCATTATGTGTTGAGCTTATGTTTCCTTCACGCATCGCAACAGGGGCATGGAGAAACCTTTCCTGTAAAGAATTCCTTCTACCATAACATATATGGAAATATTTCTTCTAAGAATTTCTGTTGTTACATGATCGTCGGGTTCTTTCCCTTCTTGCAACCATTGCTCATACATTGTCTTCCACGAATCGTTTTCCTTGATCTCCAAGATAGGGATTGTCATTTTCCCTTCTTCTTAATTTCTTGCTGCCACACTTGGTTTTTCTATATTTTCTTGGATTACTAACTTGTGATTTCCCCACTTCTTTGTACTTGCTAATTTGGACAAAAGATCGACTTGAGCATTTTGTTCCCTGGGTATATAGATTAAGTTAAAAGTGTGGAAGAATTTGGACATTTTCTTTACCTTTACCAGATATTTGATTAGATGAGGGTCTCTTACAGCAAATCGGCCCGACACTTGTTCTGTCACCAATTGTGAATCGCTTCTGACTATCAAATTCAGTACACCCATCTCCAACGCGAGACACATTCCTACAATTAGAACTTCATATTCTGCCTGATTATTACTTGCTTTGAAGGTGAATCAAATAGATTGTTCTATCATGACCCCATTAGGTCCTTCAAGTATCACTCCTGCTCTGCTCCCGGTTAAATTGGAAGCACCATCAACTGATAATATCCACTGAGAAGGCACCACAGGTTGTTCATCTCCTGGGGTTAATTAGGCGACAAAATCTGCAAGTGCTTGTGTTGTAATTGGCCCTCAAGTTTTATAGCATAAGCCATATTCAGATAATTCTATAGCCCATTTCATCATTCTACCACCAAGGTCAATCTTCTACAATACTTTAAGGGGAAAATTTGTTTTTACTATTATCTAAAAATGTTGAAAATAATACCTTAATCTCCTAGCTGCTACCACCACTGCTAAAGCCACTCTCTCGATCTTCTAGTACCTTTTTTCTACACCTTGTAAGGTTTTGCTAACAAAGTAGACCGGTTTCTGTTCTTTTTTCACCTCTTGTACTACTACCGAGCTTACAGCACGATCAGTGACACATATGTACAGATGCATGGGTTTATTGTTATAGGTTTGCACAATATAGGGGGATGGGCCAACGCATTTTTTAATTTTTGAAAGGCTTCTTCACATTCTTTCGACCAGGTAAAACATTCATTTTTTTTCAAGCATTCGAAGAAAGGATACTCCTTGTCACCTGCAGTTGGTAAGAATCGGGAAATACATGCTAATCTCCCTGTTAATTGTTGAACATCTTTTACACTCGTTAGGCTTCTCATATTTATCATTGCCGAACATCTGTCAGGATTTGCTTCTTTTCCTCTTTGCGTGAGCATGAATCCTAAGAATTTTCCCGATCTGACTCCAAAAGTGCACTTCTCTGAGTTTAATTTCAACTGGTATTTGTTTAGGGTACTGAACAACTCTTCAAGATCGAAAACATGATTTGACTCATTTACCGACTTTACCACCATGTTATCTACATATGCCTCCACATTCCTTCCCAACATGTTTCTTAGCACCTGGTCTATCAACCTCTGATATGTAGTTCCTGCATTCTTTAACCCAAAAGGCATAACTTTGTAACAATAGTTGGATGTTTCTCCCATAAAACAAGTTTTATCTCTGTCCATGAGGTGCATTCTGATATGATTGTAACCAGAATATGCATCCATGAAACTCAAAATCTCGTTCCCCGAAGCTCCATCCACTAAGGAGTCTATGTTTGGTAACATATGTGAATCCTTTGGACTCGCCTTATTCAAATTAGTGAAATCAACACACATCCTCCATTTTTCGTTTGACTTCTTTACCGTGACAACATTAGACAACCATTAGGGACATTGGATTTCTCTTATGAACCTTGCTTCACAAAATTTTTTTATCTCTCCTCCAACTGCTTCTTTCTTCTCCCCACTTAGCTTCCTTCTTCTCTGAATCACCAGCTTCATTTTTGGGTTTGTGGCCAACTTATGGCAAATTACATCAGGGTTGATTCCTGGCATGTCAGCAACCGACCATGCGAAAACCCCTACATTCTTTTTTATGCATTCAAATACTTCGCTTTCCAATTTTCCCCCCATATTTTTTCTTATCTTCACTATCTTCCCCCTTGCAATTCTACCTCCTTTAGGTCTTCTGCCGGTTGAGGCCGCCTTTCTTCATATACTACCCTCGGGTTAACCTCTATTTCTAAAACTCTCATCTCCTCTTCCTTTCTTTCTCTATAATACTCTTTTTATTTTGAGTACTCCCTTCATAACACTTTCTGGTTACTTTTTTATGTACTCTCTGAAATCCTACTTCCCCACTATAGGTTGGGTATTTTATTTTTAAATGAACAGTGGAAACTACTCCTCTCAACTTATTTAGGGCTGGTCTCCCTATCAAAATTTTATAGGAAGATGGTGCATTAACAACCATATACCTTACCATTATCGATTTCAATGTTCTTTCCTCCTCGAATGTTGTACGAAGCTCGATATATCCCCTCACTTGAACATGCTCCCCTGAGAATCCAACCAAAGTTCTGTGAAAAGGTTCGAGACTGTCTACTGACAATCCCATTTGTTGGAATGCATCCCAAAAATTGAAGTCTGCTAAGCTTCCTTGATGCACCAGAACTCCACGAACCTTTCTTTGCTTTACGTGAATTGAGATTACTATTGGATCATCTTCATGTTGTACCACATCCTCCATATCTTCGTCTGAAAATGAAATGATAGGGGATCGTCTTATGATTGGTCTATCGGAAAACGACATGATACTTCTAGCGTATCGCTTCCAACTCGATCCCGATGCTCCTCCTCCCGAGAATCCTCATGGTATTGTGTTTACATCTTCCAAAGGTTTTGTTACTTGGTATTTTTGGTCATCTCTTTCTTCTGATTTTATCCTTACGTGTTTCCCTTCTCTGTCGACTCCTAATTTGAAAGCCTCCAATAACCCTTGCCTTATCAACCTATTAATCTGTTTGATCAATATATAACAATCTTTTATATCATGCCCAGTTGCTCGGCAAAAATAACACCTAGCATCCCCATCTGACCCTTTTTGTGTGTGTGTCTTTTATGGGAATTGTAGTAATTTTGCGGCATATACGTCTCTCACCAAATCTCTTTTGGAAATATTCAGCTTAATAGTTTCAGGTTCAAAGTCATTCCTTGTTCTTCTTCCATATTCATACCTCCTAGTTTCATAAGGTTTTTTATTTTTGTGTTCTCCATGACCCTAGGGTTTATGCTTTTTGGAGATTTCCTCCCGATGTCCTCCTCTGTGTGCATTGGCATATCCTCCTTCTCTCCTTTCTTCTTCCTTTTTTATAGCCATTTCCTCCTCTACATCGATGTGTGACGCCGTCCATAGTCTAACTTTTGCCATATTCTCTGGTCTCCTTTGTACTAGCGTTTCTCCAAATGCTCCGGCTCTTAATCCCTTGATAAAAGCGTCAACAAATAAGACTTCATTTGGGGTTGTCATTTGGATAGATATCTCACAAAATCTCCTCAGGAATTCTTTTATGGTTTCTCCCCTCTTTTGTTTGACATCAAACAGGTCTCCCACACTAAATGGATTTGGTTGGTTTACTGCAAAGTGGGTCAGGAACATCCTTGAGAATACTTTAAAAGAGGTAATGTTGGCTTCTGGAAGGTTGTTGAACCAATTCAAGGTTGTTTCGGACAATGTGCCTGCAAACGCCTTACATCAAACTGCATCCGATTCTCCACATATTAACATTTGTGCACGGAAATTTTTCACATGAGTAGTCGGATCTTGCCTTCCTGAAAAGATTGTAACTTTCATGAAAATATAATGAGGGGGAATGGGCTCCCCTAATATCTTCGGTGAAAATGGTTGAAAATCTCGATCTACAATTACATCATCCTGGCCATCGATCAATTGATTCTAAAGAGTTTGTTATAACTCTTCATTTCTTCTTTGATACTGGTTTTGGGTTATAAGCAATTCTTCCAATCGTCGATTGGCTGCAACTATATTTTTTCTTACTTCTGCATTCTGCCTCCTCAAATCTTCCATCATCACTACTACCTGTTGGAAGGTGAGGGGTATTTCTCCCCGTTCTCTTTCTGGAATTTGTCCGTCCTCACTCATGTTGAACTATGTTGGTGGCGTAGGAAATGATTTTTTTAACCTGCCCCACGATGGGCGCCAAAATGTTATAGCCAAAGTGTATCATGATCTTTCTGCTATATCACTCACTGTTTTTTACTCTCTGCCTTTTCTTGTGTTATTTCCTTTTATTTATACACTCCAGGTCTGGTTGTTTCCTACGTGTTGTTATTGTCTTTCTAAATTCCGGCCTTTGATTAATTCCTAATGTCCATAAAGTTATATTAAGTTTTTATTTATTGTTACATTATGGTGACTCTCGGTTTTTCTTATAATAGGAAGACTTTTCATATACTTCATTTTGGAGTACGTCAGTTTGAGGATGATTATTAATCATTAATTCAGAATCCGAGACTACTACCACATTACCTTTCTAGCCTCAACTTCGAGCTAGAGGCTACGGTATTTAACGAATCTATGATGGAGTGCATCGGTTCGAAGATTATTATTAATCATTAATTCAGAATCCGAGACTACTACCACAGTTACTAAGTAAAAAATTTAAATTTATTACTTTAACTAATTACAAAAAAAGTTATTACATTCTACAAAAGTAAATAATTAAAAGGTGACTATGTGTTTTTTATGATTTATTTATGTTTGGAGACATCAACATATTACCAAACACATGTATCACTTATTTATTTATATACCTCACCGTCATAATGAGGTTTAAGGTTGAATAAAGTCTACTATATGTTGAGTGATTTGGTGTTTAGAGTTCGTCTATAAGCTAATATATGTATAAATTTCTAATATATGTATAAATAAACAAAATTGACAAAATTTTTAGAAAAATATTCAAAAATATATTGTATTACTAAATAATAGGGATTCAATGAGCTGGTTGGAGAAAAAATGAAAACAAAAATAGTTTTCTAGTATTTGGGACCCTTGGCTTGGGAGTAATGAGTTATTTTCTAGTACTTATGATTTCTTCTAAACTTGGGGAAAACTCCTTCTAAATATGCGACCTCTTTGACCAAAGAGAGAACATACACACTTACATGTTTTGGTTTGGGTTCAATTAGACTTTGAACTAGAACATTGACGCACACCGTGGGACAGGTAAAACTAATCATACCTCCACAAATAAATTATGAAGAACCAACAACATATGATTCAACTAGAGAAAGATGATGAGGCTCCTATCTTACAACAAATTCCCAATGTGGTATAAGAGTTTTGAAAAAAGAATGGGGAAAATAGGAAGATTGGAGGTGGCTCAAGTAAATCAGGAAACACCAAGGCGAGAAGCCGAGGACTCTCACCAGCGGAGGGAAGAAGCCATCAACACAATTACTTTTCTAATGTGATATAATGTGAAAGACTCCTTATTTAGGTGGTAACTAAAAACCAAAATTGTTATAAAACATTATATTTTCTTGATTTTACTAGAGATTACTGAGCTTAGCCTTCTTTAGGAATAATTGTTTGTCGATCTTATGTTGAAAGTCACCAACAGAAATTCAATTTGTGTTGACCAGAAAACAAATTTAGCATAGTTTTGGGTCTGGCCTATGAAAGAAATCCAAGTTGACCATAAAATGGCCTCAACAAGGTTTTGGGGGTTTGACCTATGAAATAAATCTAGGTCAACCATAAAAATGGCCTCAACATGGTTCTGGGGTCCGATATATGAAATAAATCTAGGTTGATCATAAAAACAGTTTCAGCACGATTTTGGGGTCCAACTTATGAAATAAATCTAGGTTGACCATAAAAATAATCTTAACACAGTTCTGGGTCTGGCCTATGAAATAAATCTAGGTCGACCATAAAAACAACCTCAACACAGTTTTGGGGTCCAGCCAATGAAATAAATCTAAGTTGATTATAACTTGCGTCAACATGGTGTTAGGGTTTGGCCTATGAAATAAATCTAGGTTGACCATAAAAATTATCTCAACACAGTTCTAGGGTTCGACCTATGAAATAAATCTATGTCAACCATAAAACAAACTCAACACGACTTGGATCCGACCTTTGAAAAGAATTAAGGTTGATGATAAAACAACCTCAACACAACCCGGGGGCCGACCTAAAAGCTAAACTTGGTTCAAAAGACTTTAGCATGGCTAGGGTCCAACCTTAGAAAAGAATAAAGGTCGATAATAAAACAACTTCGGCACGGCTGGAGTCTGACCTTAGAAATGAACCAAGGTCGACGATAAAAGTAAGATCAACTGCATAAGTCAACTTAAGATCTACAACATATACATTATTCGACCTATGAGACCACGAGGTTAGTCATTTCCTCTAAGCTCAATATAAATTAACTATCAAAGACCTCAATTAAGGTTGGTGATAAAGGCAATGTCAACTACATGTGTCAACCTAAGGTTTATAACTTAGACATGATTCAACCAAGATGACCACAAGGTTAGTTACTATTATATATGATCAATTTTGGTTTAAACAAAAAAAGTCATAATAAATCGAAACAAATGCGCAAAAATCTAATGATCGATTTTTTCCTTGTTAGGATCAAGGCTGAGGGATTGTATACTGTCATAAGTAAGGTGATTCAAGGTCGAGTAAAGTTTATTTCATGTTGAGTGACTTGGTGTTTAGGGGTTGTCCATGAGCCAACATATGTACAAATAAACAGATTCAACAAGAATTTTGGAAAGATATTCGAAAGTATATTTTGTTACTAAATAATAAAGATTCTATGAGTTGGTTGGAAAAATGAATGAAAACAAAATTACTTTTCTAGTATTTAGGGCCCTCGTCTTGAGAGTGATAGGTTGTGTTTCTAGTACTTATGATTTTTTCTAAAGTTAGGGAAAACTTCCTATAAATATGAGACCTCTTTTAACTTCAAAGAAGAGATCTACATTTATATGCTTTGACTTGAGATCAATCAGACTTTGAACTAGAATATATATATATATATATATATATATATATATATATATATTTATATGTCATTTTGATTTCTATATGAAGAAGAGAAGTTCACTTATTAATTAGGTATAATTTACTCTAAATTGTATGAGGTTTCATTCTTAATTAAAAAAATCAATGTATGGGAATAATATTAGTAGACTGGATTGGAAATAGGTTAAAGACTTTCTCAATAATATATGATTCAACTTGGTCTATATTATATTTAGTTTTACCTAAACCTATATACTAAATAAGATAAAAACTTGTTTGAAGTAAATATTCCTATACAAACAAAAAAATCTTAATATTAATGGAAAGAAAGAACCAATACATATATAAATAGAAAAAAAATATCAAGATTAATTGTTTTGAACAAGATAAATAAAAATAAAATTATAGGTTAATTGAGAAAGAATGTTAATATAGATTGCTTACTCATTTTGCAATTACTTAGTGAAAAAATTAGAAGTGTATAGACAGAATTCTATTCTCAGTATCTTCAGGTTTATGTCATTGTATATGATATAAATTGGTTGATTAATTTAAATCACTCTAGTCTTATTGTCATACTCTACATGAACATGAGCATACGGGTATAGAGGTTATCAAGTTTGTGTTGATGGTGTATGATTAAGAAGCTTATACATTTGTTAATAAGTCATTCTAAGTTTTGATACAATAAATAATATCAACTTTTGTATATGTAATCAGTTTGCTAAGTGTAAATCAAGCTAAGTTGTTTCAAATCTAAAAAACATAGTTTATCAGTCACAATATGATTTTAGAAAACTCACAAACTTCTTTCTTTACTATGTTTGGAGGACAAACAAAGAAACATCAAACGACTTTTCAATAAGCATCAAAAGTAAGAAGCGTTAGATGTCCAAGATCTCAATTGATGACTCCAACACTACACTGAATGCTTAAAAGATCGTCTATAAAGTTGAAAGAGAAGACTCACAAACTTCAAAGAAGATTATAACATATGAACAAAATGTCGTCAATACAGTAAACATAGTCGCTCAAATAAAGCATATATATTTACTCAACAATAGTAAAGTGTTAGCCAAAGTAAAACTTATATTGTGTAAATCCCTGACACCAAAGACAATGCACAAGCACTAGGTCACAACAAATTTTTTATATGATGTCCATAGATGGAAGCTCACCATGCACATGAAAACTTGATGAAACAATCACAAACAGTTCATTTATGTGCTTAAGCTTTTATTCTTTCATTCTTTAAAGGCTTCTAATGTCTGAGAAACATTGTTTGCTAGATGACTTGTAAGAGATAATGTTTAATTTGTATATCCTTCACATTTCTATAAAGTTAGATTCTAGGTAAGAAATGATTGTATTTCATATCCACTAGGTTGAGTGTAAAACCTTGTAAAAACAATTTTATTGTTGTATAGCCTGAAGAGATGTTCTTTACACATTATTAAACTCAGGGGGTTAATAGATAGTTTGGAAAGACTTGTGTAAACATGTAAGCGATAGATGACAATGAAAAATACTTGTAAACATTTAATTGTTTAGTGGAACCCTTTGTAGTTTGCATTGGAAAGATAAATGTAGCACAAATTAGGGGTGAATCAATATAAAATCTAAAGTGTTCATTATCTTTATATATTATTTAAGAAATGTTTCCCTTATCTATCTCTAAAACATTTTAAAAAACCATTTGTGAAATTGTTAGATGATCCCTTTTAAGCATCTAATTGGATGACTTGCAAAAATCTTCAAAGCAACATCTAAGCTCTGTCTAACCCCCTTCTAGTGTTAACATTTTCTTTCAAATGAAATCAAAGTTTATCTTTTAGGGTAAGTTCTTGCAAGATAAGAGGCAAAGGTTCATGTTGCAAATAGAGAACAAAGGATAAATTGTAAGTAAACCTTTCGTGTTCAAAGGTGAAAATTTTGACTACTAGAAGCAACACATGATTACATTTTTCAAATCATATCATATTGACATAACAAATGTTATAGAAAATGGTAATTACATCTTGATAGATGAAGATTCTGAACTCATTCCAAAGG
The DNA here is from genome assembly GCA_030347555.1 of Lablab purpureus. Lineage (NCBI taxonomy): Eukaryota > Viridiplantae > Streptophyta > Magnoliopsida > Fabales > Fabaceae > Lablab > Lablab purpureus. The sequence continues at coordinate 15,457,916 of CM059254.1, forward strand.
TTTTGTGGACCAATGATAAGAACCAAAGATACTAGCTAAACTCTAAAACAAGAAAATACTCATGTACACTATAAGAGGAGGAATACTCAAAGGTGCACATCTTCAAAAGTTCTAAGGAGATGTGGGATCTCTAATGGTAAGTTATAGTTGTAGAAAATAAAAGGTTTAAATTTGAGCTCAAATTTAAAATAAAAATATAAAACATTTAGTTTATTATCGTTATTGTTGTTTGATCTAGGAGATGCTCTTCGATCAAGTCACTAAAAAAAATCCATAATTTAATTTAAATAAAATAAATTTCAGATCATAAATAATAAATTTGAAAAAAAATGATTTCATCTTCTCTTTTCTTTCACCTTAGTTGTAAGATATATAGAAAAATGTTTTTGAATTAATTGTTTTTCTCTTATTAAGAAAAAATAACAATAAAATTATCGATGAAATTAAATACAAAATCATAAGAAATGCCAACAAAAGTTTAAGATGGTATCAAATGATGCTTAGATTGAATTATAATTTATTAATTACACTAAAATAACTAATAATAAGAAAATATTTGGAAACTAAATTTGAAATCTTGACAATAGAAATGTTTCATAAAACATATAAATGATGCTTAGATTGAATTTTATATATATACAGAGAGAGAATCCACTTATTCCAAGATTAAGTAAAAAGAATTACTTTTAATTTCAACCATTTATTATTAACAACCCAAATTCATTAGGTGCATTTTGTTTCTCTCTTAAAATCAATAACTTTTTATGGGAATTTCTGTAGATGACATTGCAATGCAAAATGTCTGTGAACTGGACTGTCATGACTCTAATTAGATCAAGAAAGTTCTTTTTTATGATACAGACTCTGTTCCTTTGCAACATAGAAGATTTCTTTGGGTTGATTCACCACCAAAATTGAGTTTGGATTAAAGAGTGAGTTTGTGGGAATGAAAAAGAAAAAAAAAAGGAAACAATGGAAATAAGAGTGAAAAAGTAAAATTATTAGGATTAAAATAGAGTTAAAAGTGAAGAGAAGATTATAAAAATTTATGAATAATTTGATATATATATAATTAATAATAAAGACATTATAAAATATACTTATAAAATAATTAAATTATTTTTATTTTATAAATTACTTTTATTTAATTATTTAATTATAATTTTATAATAAATATTATTATTATTATATAAATTTTTATTACTATTATTTTAGATTTTATTATTATTAATATTTTTATTATTATTATTATTGTTATTTATAATTTTAATATTTTTATTTTTATTATAATTATTTTAGGAATCAGTTATTATTATTATTAATAATTTTATTATTATTTTTAAATTTTATTACTATTAATACCTTTTATTTATGATTTTATTATTATTGTTATTATTTTATGAATTTATTTTCATTATTATTATTATTATTAGTTTTATTAATATTATTTATAATTTTATTTTTATTATTATTTTATTATATAATGTAATATAATTAATAACTTACATTATCTACTTATCATATCAGGTAAATTCATATGATAAAGCAAGGATAAAATTATAATTTTTATCATCGATTTTTTCGTATATATGAGACTGGACGAAAAATATCTTTTTTTACTCTTTTCTTTAGAAACCATCGTATACAAATGTGATTAATCATCGTATATCTTTTCCTGCATACAGGAGAATTAAAAAAAAAAAAGGATGAGAGAGCGAAAAAGGAAAAATAGAGAGTAAACAGAAATATTATTTGAATTAAAGAAAAGAAAATGATAAGTGAAAAATAAATTTATTAGTGATTTGATTAATTTGCAATAATAAAAAGTAAATGAATTAGATAACATAATTGATTATTAGAGTTTTTCAGTTAAAATTAGTAAATTAAAAACAAATAAAATTTAAATATAATTAATTATAAAGTAATTATTTTATAAATTTAAAAAAAGGTATTAAAAATTTATTTAAATTTAATTCTAAAAATATAATAATCAAATAATAAATTTATTTATTTTAATTTAAAATAATTAAGTAAAATTAAAATAAATTATTAAAATTTTTATTTTTATTTTAAAAAATCAAAGAATATTTTAAAAAAACATAAATATAATGAATTAAAATATTTTTAAAAATATTTTCCCTGCCTTTCTCTATCTTTCCATACGTATTTACGAAGTTACAAACTATCTTTTTATTAAAAAATATCAAGTTATTGCATTGAAAAATGTGCTTTTTGTTTTTTGTTTTTGTAAATCGTGCATCTCTTTGTTTTTCCTCTCTCATTATAATTATAATAAGTTAAAATCTATTACTATATCTTATTTTTTATTTTTCTTCATAACTGCAAAAAACTATTTTAATAATTATGTTATTCTTAAAAGTGATTATGATAAGTTAAAATCTATTATTATATCTTATTTTTTATTTTTCTTCATAATTACAAAAACTTATTTTAATAATTATGTTATTATTAAAAGTGATTATGTAAGTTTTAAATTATTTCTTCTAAAATATTAATGATAAGTGTTATTCAATCTTTGTAATTACTAAATTTATTTGGAACAAGTCACACAAGATAGGAAAAACAAATAAATATAATAGAATAAAATAAAATAAAATTAGAGTAAATAAAGAAATGTTATTATCTTATTAGAGAGAAACTTGTACAATGGTCAATTGTGTGGAAAATAATGAAGGCAAGAGAAGTAGAAAGATTGTTAAATATATAAATCAACTCATCTCTAAATCATACACAATACCTGCATGTTTTATCAAGTGATACTCTGAATTAAAGTAAATACTTCTAATCTTATTAAAAACATGCAAGGTCACTAGACTATCCGACCCTGCATGATGGCTTCTTCTAGCACTATTATGTAAACATAGGGATTGAGAAACTCTATCTAAACCGTCATAAAGATTGGGACAGAATCTGACGAGATGTTTAACGTGATACACTCTGTAACCAAAGAAGAATGTAACGAGTTGCATAAAGTCACACAAGTTGGCAGGTAAAAATGGTTGCATATACAAAAAACGTTGACCCAATGCCTTCACCAAGTATCCAAAATCATAAGCACCATGAAAAGAAATCCAGTGAATATTATTATTACAGATGAGTCCTGAGAGCATCATGAGCTCAACAAATCGCATAATGTTGATTCCAAAGTTTCGATTTTTATCAAAATTCATACCTTGACGTTGAAGGAGAGCGATGGAGTGAGGAGCATGAGGATCACACGTGACATCAAACTCACAGAAGTTGAATTCCCAAAAGAAGGGATTTGAGGTTCCAAAAGTTGGAAGGTTGCCATGGCAGTCTGAAAAGGTGAAGCCGACTTGGATAAGGTTCATTTGGTCAACATTAGCTTTCATGATTGTGTAGTTATTTTGCGGTTGCCGAAATGCTGGGTTAGACTGATAGATAACGCCAGGAAACTCTGTGTCCAAGGAAATGACAGGATAAAAGGAAATCACAGAACGAATTAACTCAAACTCTTGTTCAAGATTGTAAGACCATACTGATCGCGTGATCACAGAACCGTAAGGGCAAGGAAAAGTCATGCTTCTTGCTTTACTCTTTCTCTTCCAATCTCTGTTTCTAACAACAATAAAACAACTACAACAATGTATCTTACCATACAACTTTTATAGTGACAATCTATTTCAAAATCATATATTGCAAAAGATAAGATATAATTCAACATAATCTTATATGTAATCTTATTTTTTTTACATTTTTATAAAAAAATTATTTATGTAATATTCATATAATAATTTTATATAATATAATGATAGATTTTAATTATTATTGTAGTTAGATTTTTTCCAAAAATATATTGTTTTAAAAAAACTAATTATTAATAATATTATTGATATATAAAATAAGATCACATTTCAATGACTTATATGTAATCTTATTTTACATATATTTACAATTTTTTTAATATTAATATTATATTGATAGATTTAGATTGTTATTGTAGTTGGATTTGTTCTAAAAATAAATTATTTTAAGAAAATAATTAATGATGATGCATAAAAAATTATTAATGATATGAGTGATATGTTAAAATGAGATTTTAACGACTTGTGTCTCATAGTCATGATAGTGGAAAATTTCTTTTTTATTTTAAATTTTAAAATTATATATATATATATATAATAAAAATTGAATTACGAATTAAATTAAAAAGGTTTTATTTTTTATTATACATGTCATTTAATAAATATTGAAATATAAAATTAAATATAATAAAAAACTCAATGAAATATAAGAAAAGAAAATTAAAATATTTTTTTATACTTTTTGTTCTCAGTTGTTAAGTTTATTTTTTTTTATCAATACTGAAGTAAAAAACTTATTGTTTCAAACTTATATGTATATATGCAAAAATACGTATAATATTTATTGTTTCTAATATCAGGTTAAAAGCATCGTAAAAAAATGTTGTTTAACATATATCAAAATTAAACATAATTTCTTTTGAGAACTCCAAGATTTTGAAACATTATTTTAAAAATAAAAATCACTAGAATGTATACGTATGATCTTTTATACTATGAGCATAAATTTTATTTTTAAATGTCCAAATATGTTATTTCATTTTAAAATTAATAAATCTAAAACAGAATAAATACAAATACGAAACAATCTTTAAATTGAGAGGAAAATTATTTAAAAAAATTAAAAATACTTCATCTGATGCTTATTAAATTTGAGGTAGTTTATCAAATTTTAAATTTTAAATTATATTCATATTAGATCCATTAAATATAAGTAATAATATTATAAATAAGCAAGAGTTATAAATAGAGCTGTCAAAATAGGTATGGCCCGATGGGCTGGCCCGTATAGCCTATGATTCAGGTCAGGCTAGGCTTAAAAAATTGTGGTCTATATAACAATAGGCCTTTTTTAGCCTGACCCATTTGGCCCGATGCCCATATGGACCAAGGCCAAGCTGGCCCGTAGGTTAATGGGTTGACCCGTTTATTTTTTATATTAAATTTTTGTTCTTAATTGGTATGTTGTCATACCAAAGAAAGAAACTCTAGTGTCTCAGAGTCTCTGTTTTCTTTTTCATTTCTTCTCTTCCTTTCTCACAAGCTCTTTCATCTCCTTTACTGCACTACTCCTCTAACATATCACAAGTTTCTGTTATGTTGTTTAGTAGGTGCTTGACTCTTTTGGAAGTACTTAGTATGTGATCTAAGTTTTTTTTACAAGTTGTTCAAATGTAAACAGTTTTACACACACATTCATGTAAATATATTATATATTTATATTTATATTGTTGATAAAAAATTATATTGTAAATATATTGTAATATTTTTTTCAATTTTTAATTAGGCTAAAAATGACCCGTTGGCCTAACATAGGGCCAGACCAGGCTAAAAATTGCGGTCTGTTTTAAAATATAGGCTAGGCTAGGCTATCAGATTTTCTGAACTTGGCCCATAGGGTCAGGCCAGGCTGGGCCGGGCCGCCCGTTTTGACAGCTCATAAAAAAAATTATTTAATATTAATACGTGTGAAAAATAAAAAATAAATAAATTTAAAATATTTTATTCTTTGAACTATTGTATAATTCAGTATTTGGAAACTTTATTACAAGTTTGTGGTTTTTAACGTGTTAGAACAATCATATTTTAAGATTTTCACTATATATAACCTTATTTTTCAAATATTTTAATTAAATATATTAAAGCGAGAAATTACTATATAAATTGAAAATAACTTTATTATTTTAGATCATCATTATCAACAATTTCAGATAATTTTTACACTTATTAATTGAGTTTTATTAATCATTTCCTAAATTAAAAAATTACTCTAAATAAAAAACTTAACTATTATATATTATATCACCATACAACTTCTATAATGATAATCTATTTCACAAGAGATTATAGACGAACCTCTTTTCTAACCACCGCTTTACTACACTTTTATTATGTGTCACAGTTAATAATTTTTCTAAAAAAACATGAAAAATCTACGTGAAGGTGTAGAATACATTACAGTAACGGTTCGTTTATAATTTTTCATTTCAAAATCATATATTGCAAAAAGATAAGATATAATTTAATATAATTTTATATAAAATTTTATTTTTTTATATTTTAAAAAATGTTTTTATAATATTCATATAATAATTTGATATAATATAATGTATTTATTGTAGTTAGATTTTTTTCGAAAATAAATTATTTTAAAAAAAACTTGTTATTAATAATATTATTGATATATAATAAGATTACATTTCAATGACTTATATGTAATCTTATTTTACATATATTTATAATTTTTTAAATATTTTTTATTGCATAAATATTATATTGATAGATTCAGATTGTTATTGTAGCTGGATTTGTTCTAAAAATAAATTATTTTAAGAAAATAATTATTAATGATAGTCATAAAAAATTATTAATGATGTAAATGATATATTAAAATAAGATTTTAAGAACTTGTGTCTCATACTCACGATAGTGGAAAATCTTTTTTTTAAATTATATATATATATATAATAAAAATTGAATTACGAATTAAATTAATAAAGTTTTATCTTTTTATAATACATGTTATTTAATAAATATTAAAACATAAAATTAAATATAAAAAAATATAAAAAAATTCGATGAAATATAAGAAATGAAAATTAAATATATAACCTTATTTTAAGATTTTCACTATATATAACCTTATTTTTCAAATATTTTAATTAAATATATTAAAAAAAGAAATTACTATATAAATTGAAAATAATTTTATTATTTCGGTCATCATTATCTACAATTTCAGATCATTTTTACACTTTAAGTAATTGAGTTTTATTAATCATTTCCTGAATTAAAAAATTACTCTAAATAAAAAACTCAACTATTATATATCAAATAAAAATGAACCAAAATTATAAATATAAATATACATAAATCTCAAATTATACAATAATATTTTTTCTATCAAATTCTCATAATTAAATTAATTTAATTACGTGTTAGTTAAAATTAATCAAACCATAAACATATAATACTTTTGAACTATATGATAATTTCTCAATCAAAACATATAATAATTAATAAGGAATCTATGAAACATATATAAGATACGTTGAAGAGTTAACCTACCAGTGATGAAATTCATACATAGAATAATGGTTAATATTACATGCAAACAAGAATAATTATCATAATTATTTAAAATTACAGAATCAAAAGATAAATTATTTAGTAAGAAAACTAAAACTAAATTTTGAAAAAGAATTAAAAATGAAAAATATATTTAATCCTTTTCCAATTTATATATATTGACAACACGTTAACGGATGGTACAATAAATTGAGTTAATAAAAAATAATAATATAAATTAAAGCAAATGAAATTTGTTCGAATATTTTAGTATTTAGGATTTAATTTAAACTTTACACCATAAATTTGTTGGTAGGCGATCTAAATAGATTTAGATCTAAAATAATAACTACAATTTTTAACGTAATATTATTTTGTTGAAAAAACAAGCATATATTTATATGTTAGAATTTATATATTAAATTATTATATTTAAAAATTAAAATTAATTTGATTTATTTTATTTGAAATTTTAAAATTATTTTTTTAAATTTAGAATTATTTTTAAAATTTAAAAATTTTCTAAGCATAGTCAAGCGAATAAAATTTATTAATATTAAAATTACGTAAGAGGATAGTTAGAAAAAAAAAATATTTTCACTGCTTCATATAATAACTTTTATTATGCAGACCTAAATTGAAATGTTTAAACTTATAAATTATTTAAATTAATTATGTAAACAGAATATAATTTTTAATTTTTAAATATTTAATTAAAAGAACATATTATTATATAAATAAATATTATATTTAAATACTAACTAATTTTTTTAATATAATTAATATTTCTCTTTTTAAAAAAGTCAAATATAATTATTATATAAGAATTATTAATTTATAATTTTAATTTTTTTATTCGTTATTCATTACAAAAAAATCAAAATTATTGTCATAACAATTATCTAAATTACAGTTTTTAAAATTTAATTAATTTATAGTATAGTGGTTGGGATGAGACACTTCATGTCTATGTATCTTTTAAAATGCTTTCAATAATAATGTATAAAAAATATTTAATTATACTTTCGAAGTGTTTATAATTATTTTTAAAATTTAAATAAGTTTTATTATTTTTTAATTTTCGAATTGTGGTTTTTTCATATATTATTAACATGGTACATTATTATTGAAATCATACATATTTTTAATGGTCTTATTTTAACACTATCAAACCAAACCCCACATTCTTTTACTGGCTAATCTCCATTCAACACACAAAGGGAGCACTAACCTATGAAGCTCGGACGCGTTAATGGGAAGCCGTTTCCTCGCTTCTGACGCGCCGTCAACAAGGACACGCTATGGATGCGTGCACGACACGTGTTGGACACCTTAGCTTGGGCCGGACGTACTCCAATCCTTGGATACATCGGAAGTAACACAGTCCAATCTCTAGATATGCCGGAAGTGACACGATCCAATCTCTTGTGAACGTAATTCTGGAAAGTAAAAACTTTTGTATGCAATCTGAAAACTGTGTTATTCATTTTATCATATTACACTGTTTAAATAAATTGTAAAAGAAGAGAAATTGCTCTCCCTCACTCTGCCGAAACTAATGGGCAGTTTTCTAACAGATAGGGTAGCTAAAATTTAGCTCCCACAATCGCCTAAGATTCGGTCAGCATAAGACCGTTATTCAGAACAGAAATTTAAATAAAACATCACAAATCTGCAAGTTTAAAACATAAAAAATATCTCCTAACAATCCCTCCCTTAAATTAAATGTCCAAAGACTTTAGTTTACTTCTGATGCTGCAATCATGCCCAGCATACTTCTGATCTTCATAAACTGCTCCAGCTTAAATGGTTTAGTCATTATGTCAGCAATTTGGTTTTGAGTACGGCAGTGACTTAGCTTGATTTTTCCTTCTTTGACAAGGTCTCTTAAGAAATGAAATCTAATATCAATGTGTTTACTCCTACCATGAAATACTGGATTTTCAGACAATTTAATAGTTGAATTGCTGTCACACAGAATGAGAATATGCTTCTGTCCTTTAAAACCAATGGTCTCCAAAATTCTCATGATCCAGATACATTGACATGCACATGAAGTTGCAGCTATGTACTCTGACTCTGTAGTAGATAGTGTTACTATTGGTTGCTTTTTGGATGACCATGAAACTGCACCAGTTCCTAATGAAAAAACAAAGCCTGATGTGCTCTTTCTATCATCTACATCTCCTGCATAATCGCTATCTGTATAGGCCACTAGAGTTATATCTTCTCCCTTTTTGTAGAATATTCCCAGTTCTGTAGTCCCCTTTATATACCGTAGGATTCGTTTGACAACATTCCAATGACTTTCTGAAGGATTCTCCATGAATCTGCTAATTAGGCTGACCATATACATCAAGTCAGGTCTGGTTGCTGTGAGATACATAAGGCTTCCAACTGCTTATTTGTAAAGTGTGGCATCTGCTTTAGGTCCTGTGTCAGTTTTGGAAAACTTCATTCCTGGAGCAATTGGATTCTTTACTGGATTGCACTCCACCATATTAAATCGAACCAATACTTCCTGTGCATATTTTCGTTGACGTACAAAAATACCATTTGTATTCTGCAAAACTTCAATTCCTAGAAAATACCTCATCTTCCCCAAGTCAGTCATATCAAAAACTGACCTCATTGACTCCTTAAACTCATCACACATACCTTGATCATTGCCAGTGTAAATTAAATCATCCACATATAGACTTACAATCAGAATTTTACCTTCTTTTGCTGACTTTGTGAACAAAGTATGTTCACAAAAACACCTTTCAAAGCCATTCTGTAAGAAATATGCCTCTATTTTGTTGTACCATGCTCTAGGTGCTTGTTTGAGCCCATAGAGTGCCTTCTTCAATTTATACACCTTTTCTTCCTGTCCCTTTTCTATAAATCTAGCTGGTTGTTGAACATATATTTCCTCCTTCAGTTCTCCGTGAAGGAATGCGCTTTTCACGTCCAGTTGAAATATACACCACCCATTTTGAGCTGCCATGGATAAGATTATGCGAATAGTATCTAGTTTGGCTACTGGTGCAAATACCTATGTGTAGTCCACTCCATAATGTTGTGCATAGCCTTTTGCCACCAGTCTTGCTTTAAACTTGTCAACCTCACCGTTCTCCTTGAGTTTGGTTTTGTAAATCCATTTTACTCCAATTGGTTTTACATCTTTGGGAGCATGAGTCAACTCCCAAGTTTGATTTTTCTCTATAGCCTTCATTTCTTTCAGCATTGCCTCTTGCCACTTCTTGCTTTTGATTGCTTCTTCAAATGTTACTGGATCAGTTTCAGCTGCTAGCATAACACTAGTATTGCTATCATTGTATATACTGCCCCCTTCTTCATAGTCTACCATCCATACTGGTTTTCTCCTATTTCTTTTCGCCCTCCCTTCAGCTGGAATTTCACGTGTGGGAGTGTGAGAGTCATTTCTGACAGCTTGTGGTTCTGGTTGCTCCTCCTCTGATTCAGATTGTGAGTCACTGCTTTCTTCTTCTTCTGCAGCAATTTCTGGATGATTTTCTGCTCCATTCTGCTTCCAATTCCAGCCTTTGTTTTCTTCAAAAACAACATCCTTGCTGATTATTATTTTCTTGTTGACTGGATCAAAGAGTCTGATGCCTTTGATTCATCACTGACTGCTCTTGTTATCAAGTTTAGCTCGCTGCTGGTCTGGTGTGTGGACATGAGCTAGGCAACCAAACACACGAAAGTAATCAACAGAGGGTTTTATTCCACTCCAAGCTTCCTCTGGAGTCTGATCTTGTACTGCAGTTGTAGGACTTCTATTCAAAATGTGTGCACACCATTTTGTAGCTTCTGGCCAAAATATTTTTGGAACCTATTTTCCAATCAGCATAGTACTACCATATTCATGATGGTCCTGTTTTTCCTTTCAGCAACTCCATTATGCTGGGGAGTATAAGCAGCAGTTAGTTGCCTCCTTATCCCTTGATTTCTACAAAACTCCTCAAATTCTTTTGAGCAAAACTCTCCCCCTCTGTCAGTTCTTAAGCAAATAATGCTTACTCCAGTTTCTTTTTCAACTAAGGCCTTGAAGTTTTTGAATAAGGAAAACGTTTCAGACTTCTCATTTAAGAAGTATAGCCAAGTTTTCCTTGTTAGATCATCAATGAAGCTTAAAAAATATCTCTTATTGCTGCTCGAAGTTGGTTTGATTGGCCCACACAGATCTGCATGAACCAGCTGCAGTTTCTTGGAGGCTCTCCATACTCCTTTTCTGGACATTGAATGTCTGTGCTGTTTTCCTCCCAAGCATTGTATGCAAGCCTCTCGAGGAATTGTGATCCGAGGCAATCCTGTCACCATTTGTTTAGAGGCAAGAGTACTCAAGCCATCATAGCTTAAGTGTCCTAGCCTGTTGTGCCAGAGTTGAGAGTTGCTTTCTGTATTCATCTGAAGACACATATATGCTCCCATAGTTGCTGTTAAGACAAACATCCTGCTAGCATTCATTGGGACTTCACATAGTACTCCTTTCTCAGGATGTGTAATGGTACAAGTGTTGCTTTGAATTCTGATGTTCAGCCCCTTTTCCTGAAGTTGTCCTATGCTTAATAAATTGTTTGTCAGATTAGGAACGTAATATACATGTGTAACAACATGCATCAAACCATTCACCTTCATTTTAATGCTTCCTTTCCCCATTACAGCTATATGAGTGTCATTTCCCAGCTTTACTTTGCCTCTGAAATTCTTATCTAACTTTGAGAACCATCCCTTGTTGCCACTCATGTGGTTGCTGCATCCTGAGTCCAAGAACCACTCATCTTTCTTTCCTTCTTTTCCTTCTACTGGGACCATTAGTAAGATCTCTTCCTCATGTTCATCCTTATCCTCCATTTCTGCATAATCCTCCATTTCTGCATAATTTGCTTTCTTCTCCCACATTGGACAATCATATTGAAAATGTCCAAGTTTATGGCACTTGAAACTTCAACTTCATTCTTATTAAATGTTTGTCTTCCTCTTCCTCTGCCTCGGAAGACTCCTCTTCCTCTCCCTCTTCCTCTTCCTCTTCTATTCTTCTCATCCAATACTGTTTGCATAACCTGCTCTTCTTCCACTGAGCATGTCATTCGCTGCTCATGCACCAACAGGCTACTTTGTAATTCGTCTATAGTCATGGTGTTCATGTTGTTGGATTCCTCAATTGAACATACCACATAGTTGAATTTCGTAGTCATAGACCGCAAGATTTTTGCAGTGATAACACTCTCTTCCATACGTTCTCCCAGTGCTTTCATACTTTTGGCTATCTTAAGAGTGCGGCCAAAGTATGAGTTCACTGATTCTCCTTCCTTCATTTGCAGTGTCTCAAATTCCTTTCGTAAGGCCTGCAGTTGTGCACGTTTCACCCTTGTAGAGCCATGAAATTTTTGCTTCATAGACTCCCATATATTCTTGGACGTATCATCGTTTAGTATTGTATCCAAAATCTCTCTATCTATTGCTTGATAAAGATAATTCTTTATCTTCAAATCTTTCAGCTGTTGTTCCTCCAGTCGTTTGAGCTCTGCTTCTGATGCAGTTGCTTTGTCTCGGACAACATCAATGTCGTGCTCCACCAAGTTCCAATAGTCCTTGGAACGCAAAAAAGTCTCCATTAATTTGGCCTGTCATAGTGACCATCAAATTTGGGAATGGCAGGTTGAACGTACTTGCTTGTGTCTGCCATTTCTGATAGCACTCACTGTTTTCCCAAACCTCACCAGTGTATCACTCTTCCCAACCCAGTTCAGAAAGCAAAGCTCTCTAGTGTTTCTCTCTCTCACTCACGAGTAAGTTTTTGGTTCAGGCCCCTGTGAAGGAGCTCTGATACCAAATTGTGAACGTAACTCTGGAAAGTAAAAGCTTTTGTATGCAATCTGAAAACTGTGTTATTCATTTCATAAGATTACACTGTATAAATAAACTGTAAAAGAAGAGAAACTGTTCTCCCTCACTCTGTTGAAACTAATGGACAGTTTTCTAACAGATAGGGTAGCTAAAATTTAGCTCCCACAATCGTCTAAGATTCGGTCAGCATAAGACCGTTATTCAGAACAGAAATTTAAATAAAACATCACAAATCTGCAAGTTTAAAACATAAAAAATATCTCCTAACATCTCTAAATACGCTGGAAGTGACACGGTCAGGTTCTTGGAGGGGTTGAGAGTGACTCTTGTTGCAACAGAGTCCTTAGAAGGCGAAAGGAAAGAAAGATTCCATGATGAGCAAAGAGGAGAATGACTTTGTGGTGGTGGTGAGTAGCTGGAGCACGGAAATGAGAAGAAAAAAAAAACTTCATGGTGGCAATGGGTTTTCGAAACAAGAGAAGATTAATGGTAGGAGCTTCATGGTGGCGGTGGGTCGCCGATGAGAGAGAAGAACTTCACGACAACAGTATCGAAGTAAAGAAATACAAAAGAAAGAAAAACTTGATGATAACAATCAGTCGTCGGAACAAATCAAAGTTGAGAGGAGAACATTGTGATGGTGGGCGTTAGAGTCACCATGCAATGTAATTCAAATTTTATTATCTTATTAGTTTTTAAAATTAAAAAATCAAACAAATTTATTAAATTCTTAATACTTTATTTAACTTTTTATGATAAAATATGATTAATATTTTCAAATAATTTTATAATTATTAAATATTTTATTTAAATAAATATATAATTTTTGTAAATATAGTGTCATGTGTCCTGTATTTTTCAATTTAGTCATATTTCCTGTATCTCCTTAACCGGGCTTCATAGGCATTAACATTGCAGTTGCTGCAATAGAGACCAGGCTTCTGAGAAAAACCATGCTTCTTAAGTGTCATCCTAGCCTTCAGCACAAGATCCCGGTTTGTCACTTCCACTTCCCTCTCTTCAATTATACCCTGAATCACATTGCTGAAAGCTCTGTAAGCTGACCCAGAATTTCCAACAGGACATGCATCTGCAGAAGTTTGGTCACTCTGGCAACCACTCAGCAGAATCCCACAATCCAAAACATTGCGCTTCACTGATGCAGCATGTTCCTCTTTCTTGATTCCCCCACATTTCTCCACCTCTTCATCATAATTTAGCTTCTGTTCAAACAATTTTTGTGCAAGATCACCCACACCCCTAGTTCTGTGCCCTCCACTCATACCACCTTTTCCATGTCGGAGTTTGTTCATGACTAAATTTGAAAACTTCTTCACTTTGGGGCTTGCATCTTCACCAAAGATGTGGAAGAGTGTATGTCTTAGTTTCCCAGTTTCTATGCCTTTGCCACTTTTCTGCTGGAGTATGTCTGTGAGAGTTGAGAGAGGCAAAGATCGGTTCTTCACAGTGGTTTCTTCTTCTTCTTTTTCTTGTTGCATGTTTCGATGAAGGAAGTTTTTGAAGTGAAATAGAGAGTTTGAAAGGTGGCCTTTGTTTGTGCTGTCTCCTATTTGTTCCTTTGCTGCTTCAATGAGACCACCAGTGGCAGCAATCTGAAACGATTGTGATTTTGCAACCCCTTGGGACCTTGTCTACAAATGCTCTGAAATCATCATCTGTTGCACACAAAATACAAGTTAGCATGCCTTCACAAAGATACTAAGGAAATGTTGAAGAGTTAACCTACCAGTGATGAGATTCATATCTGTGGGAACAATGCATTCATCATAGCCGGTATTGTCTTCGTCGTCGGCCTTTGCCGGAAGGCACGGGTCATGACCGCTGTAGTGGACGAAGAGGACGTCGCCAGGCTTCGCCGACCGGACAACCTTGGACAGAGCCAATCTGATGTTCTTGCCGGTTGGATGGGTGTAGGAATGATGAGTGTCAATGAGAACAACAATGTTCTTTTCTGAGAAACCATAGATGTTGACGAGGCACTTCTTCATACTCCACACATCATTGATGCACCCTCTCAATTCAGCCTTTGTTTCTGGATAGTTGCATCCTATTAACACTGCCCTCTTGCCCATCACACACTTCAAACTATTTTGCTTTCGAGGGTAGGGAAAATGAGTTGATGGGTTTGTTTGATGTTGTAATGTTGTTTATAACATCATCAACCAAAGAGAATGTATTAGATTTGCATTGATTAATTAATTAATTATTTGTATGTAAAGTTATTGTGTTTTGGTAGTTGCAATGTTTACACATGGCAAAAGAAAATGATAGATGGACACCACCTATAATAAAAGAGACTGATTTTCTGGGTTCTTTTTGGAATTGCAGTTTAGGATATTGCTTCAATTAATTTTTCCTTTAATATTTTACTATAAAAGAGATTTTATTATTAAAGTTTATGGTTTTATTTTCTTTTTATTTCTTTTTGCTTTTTCCTTCAGTGGCCATACGTATTTGTTTAATGTTTTTAATGAATACTACTGCATATCTAAGGGTGTAAGGGGAAAATAGAAGATCTATAAACAAAAAGAGAAAATTAATCATGTTATTAAAAGTGTTATAGAAAGATCAAAGTTTATTTTGTTTATTTCCTAACAGGTTATATATTTTTTTATTTTAAAGATCCTTAAAAAATGCATTTTATTCTTCACACTAAATAATTTGTTTATTTAGCTCTTGTATATTTAGATTTGTGAATATGATCCTTATTGATAGAAGATGTGAATGATATTGTTTTTCGTTATCAACAATCTTTCACTTTGAACATATAGATAAGTTATATAGATACATAGTCGAAGACTGATAGTCATATATACAATAATGGTTAATGTAATATGTAACAAGAACAATTATCATAATTATTTAGAAGTACAGGACCAAATGGATAAATTATTTAGTATGGGAACTAAAATTAATTTTTGATAAAAGTTTAACGATAAAAGATGTATTTAATCCATTTCCAATCTATATATAGAGATGACAACATGATAACCGGAATAATTTGTATCATAAGTTGAGTTAAATTATTATCGTATAAATGAAAGCTAATCAAATAGATTTACATGGCTTAACTCATATGTTTAAGGTTCTCCTCACTTTTAAAATAATAACTACAATTTTCAATATAATATTATTTTGTTGAAAAAAAAACACACATATATCTCTACATATTAGAATTTATATATTAAATTATTACTTTAAAAATTGAAATTAATTTTATTTATATTATTTAAAATTTTTAAAAATACTTTTTAAGAATTTAGAATTAATTTTTAATTTTTAATTTCATTTAAATAAGCTAGAAGGATTAAAAGCATACTCAAACACAGAATAAAATTTAGTGTGTTTATCATCGTTACGAACGAGTTGTTTTTAAAATAATTTTTATATAATAGCGTCTATATTAAAAATTATATTTTAATTAATTTTAAAAACTGAAATTTAGAGAATTATTATAAAAATAACTTGTGTATAATGAATAACGAATGAAAAAAAGTTAAAAGTATAAGTTAATAATTTTTATTTGATAATTATAGTTGGTCTGTTTTAGAAAAGAAATATTAATATTTATTTATATAATAATGTGTTGTTTAAATAAAATATTTAAAAATTAAAATCATATTATATTTAGGTGTAATTAAGTTTTGAATACTACGTTTAGATATTTTAATTTGAATCTACATAAAATAATTTCAATCACAATACTCAATAATTTTTTTTGTCCAAGTATCATATCGGCTTAATCTTACTTTCGATGATATAAGGTGGGTGACAGGTGGTTGATTCACTACACATTGTATTGTTTCTCTACCTTCTCTTTCTTATTCTCTGTTAAAAAAATGTTATCTCCTCTTTAAATTATTTAAAGCTGACCCTATCAAGTTTCCACCTCTTCTGATCCTTCAACTAGTAAAATCTTTTGATAAAAAATTCTAGTTTCTTCTCTTTAATTTGTTGTTCTGCTACCCAAACTTATCAATAAAAATCTATTTCAAATTGCTTTTTCTTATATTGCAGTTTACTAAAGAGTGGTAACCATAACTAATTTGAAACAGATTACTAGTTTTTAAAATAAGATAATAATGAATTATGAGTCATATTATTCTTCATTTATTTTTTTATCTAATAAGAGAAAGTAGTTGCAATTTGATTGAAATATTCTCCTTAACAATCAATTCTTTCTATTATTATTATTATTATTATTAAATATTAATATAGATTATTGAAAGTTTAAATTAAATATAATAATATTTTATTTGAACTTTTGTATATGTTTTAAAAAAATTATGATATTATTTTTCAATATCATTTTATATATTATTTATCTATTATAATTTTTTTATTAATTTAATATCATTTTATATATTATAATAATCTTGTTAATAACAATCAGCAGAACTTTAAATCAGGGTTCTACCCGGTTAGATGAATTAGATTAAGAAGATTTTCTTTTAAATTTCGCATGTCTTATCTTATAGGTTCTATTCAAATTATGAATAATTTTATTTTAACACTTTAACGTTTTACATGAAGATTTATATATCTTTTTATCTATTTTTGAAGTTGATTATATTTAAATTACAAATAATTATTTAATTTATTTTAGGATATAATTATGTTATTAAATCATAAATAATTTAGCTTATCTATATTGAAATAATTTATATTTAAATGGTAAATATTTTTTTTATTTTAAAAATGAATTATACTAGAATAGTTTTAAAATAAGCTAAAATAGTAGATATGTTAGATTCGTGGATTTTGGATTTTAGAAAATTCGTAATGTTAATATAATTTTAAATTTTATGCAAATGTTGATAATTATGTATTTTAAAATTGTTTTTGAAATTATTTTAAAAAATAATTAAATATTTCTTCTAAAACATTGATATTAGAAAGTTTATTTGCAATAAGTCATACATAAAGTTGAAATGGGAAAGAATAAAGGTAAGAGAAGTAGAAAAATCTTATTATTGAAGGAAATTTGTACAATGTTCCAATTGTATGGGTAAGAAAAGTAAAAAGATCGTTAAATATATAGATCAATTCTTCTCTAAACCATACACAATACCTGCATGTTTTATCAAGTCAAACTCTGAATCAAAATAGAGACTTCTAATCTTATTAAAAACATGCAAGATCACTAAACTATTCGACCCTGCATGATGGCTTTTTCTAGCACTATAATGCAAACGTAGGGATTGAGAAACTCTATCTAAACCACCATGAAGGTTGGGGCAGAATCTGATGAGATGTTTAACATCATACACTCTGTACCCAAAGAAGAATGTAACGAGTTGCATAAAGTCACACAAGTTGGTAGGTAAAAATGGTTGCATATACAAAAAACGTTGGCTCAATGCCTTCACTAGGTACCCAAAATCATAAGCACCATGAAAAGAAATCCAGTGAACATTATTGTTGTAGATGAGTCCTGAGAGCATCATAAGCTCAATAAATCGCATAATGTTGATTCCAAAGTTTCGATTCTTATCAAAATCCATACCTTGACGTTGAAGGAGGGCAATGGAGTGAGGAGCATGAGGATCACGTGTGACATCAAACTCACAGAAGTTGAATTCCCAAATGAAGCGGTTGGAGGTTCCAAAAGTTGGAAGGTTGCCATGGAAATCTGAAAAGGTGAGGCCAATTTGGATAAGGTTCATTCGGTCAACATTAGCTTTCATAACTGCATAGTTATTTTGCGGTTGTCGAAATGCCGGGTTGGACCGATAGATGACGCCAGGAAACTCTGTATCCATAGATATAACAGGATAGGAGGCAATTATAGAACGAATTAACTCGAATTCCCATTCAAGATTGTAAGACCATACTGATCGTGTCATCACAGAACCGTAAGAGTAAGAGAGGGCCATGCTTCTATCTACTCTTTCTCTTCTAATCTCTCTATTTCAAAAACAGCAAAAAGAAAACAACAATGAACCTCATTACACAACTTTTATAGTAACGAAGTATTGCAAAATCACATAACAATTACAAAAGATAAGATATAATTCAATCTAGTATTATATGATATTTGTTATCTTATTTTATATATATTTATAAAATTTTATCTTTTAATATCCTATTATTGTATTTTTATTATATTCTTTTATTAAGTTCTTGATAATATATTGATAGATTTAAATTTTTATTAGAGTTGGATTTCTTCCCAAAATAAATTATTTTAAGAGAACTAATTGTTAATTATATGATTGATATATTAAATGAGATTTCATTTCACCTTTTTAAGAGTTATGCTATATTAGTGACTTGTTATATTAATTAATATTAATATTAATATTAATACATTACCCTTTTTAAGGCTTATGACACATGCCCAACCACGGATGATAACTGGCAGAGTCTTGGACCCAATTCTTTTCAAATTCTGGGCGCATATGCATTAAATATATATACAATCAAATTTTTTTATTATTTAATTTTATATTTTAATATTTACTAAATATTAACTTTAAAACCTAAACCATAAACCCTAAATCTTAAAATTAAACCATACTGATCGTGTCATCGCATAACCGTAAGAGTAAGAGAGGGTCATGCTTCTATCTACTCTTTCTCTTCTAATCTCTATTTCAAAAACAGCAAAAAGAACACAACAATGAACCTCATTACACAACTTTTATAGTAACGAAGTATTACAAAATCACATAACAATTACAAAAGATAAGATATAATTCAATATAGTATTATATGATATCTGTTATCTTATTTTATATATATTTATAAAATTTTATCTTTTAATATCCTATTATTGTATTTTTATTATATTCTTTTATTAAGTTCTTGATAATATATTGATAGATTTAAATTTCTATTAGAGTTGGATTTCTTCCCAAAATAAATTATTTTAAGAGAACTAATTGTTAATTATACGATTGATATATTAAATGAGATTTCATTTCATCTTTTTAAGAGTTACGCTATATTAGTGACTTGTTATATTAATTAATATTAATACATTACCCTTTTTAAGACTTATGACACATGTCCAACCTCGGATGATAACTGGCAGAGTCTTGGACCCATTTCTTTTCAAATGCTCGGCGCATATGCATTAAATATATATACAATCAAATTTTTTTATTATTTAATTTTATATTTTAATATTTACTAAATATCAACTTTAAACCCTAAACCCTAAACCTTAAAATTAAACCATACTGATCGTGTCATTACATAACCGTAAGAGTAAGAGAGGGCCATGCTTCTATCTACTCTTTCTCTTCTAATCTCTCTATTTCAAAAACAGCAAAAAGAAAACAACAATGAACCTCATTACACAATTTTTATAGTAACGACGTATTACAAAATCACATAAAATCACATAACAATTACAAAAGATAAGATATAATTCAATCTAGTATTATATGATATCTGTTATCTTATTTTATATATATTTATAAAATTTTATCTTTTAATATTCTATTATTGTATTTTTATTATATTCTTTTATTAAGTTCTTGATAATATATTGATAGATTTAAATTTCTATTAGAGTTGGATTTCTTCCCAAAATAAATTATTTTAAGAGAACTAATTGTTAATTATATGATTGATATATTAAATGAGATTTCATTTCACTTTTTTAAGAGTTACTCTATATTAGTGACTTGTTATATTAATTAATATTAATATTAATATATTACCCTTTTTAAGACTTATGACACATGCCCAGCCACGGATGATAACTGGCAGAGTCTTGGACCCAATTCTTTTCAAATTCTGGGCGCATATGCATTAAATATATATACCATCAAATTTTTTTATTATTTAATTTTATATTTTAATATTTACTAAATATAAATCCTAAATCCTGAACTCTAAACTCTAAAATTAAACCATACTGATCGTGTCATCACAGAACCGTAAGAGTAAAAGAGGGTCATGCTTCTATCTATTCTTTCTCTTCCAATCTCTCTATTTCATAAACAGCAAAAAGAACACAAAAATGAATCTCATTACACAACTTTTATAGTAACGAAGTATTGCAAAATCACATAACAATTACAAAAGATAAGATATCATTCAATCTAGTATTATATAATATCTGTTATCTTATTTTATATATATTTATAAAATTTTATCTTTTAATATCCTATTATTGTATTTTCATTATAATCTTTTATTAAGTTCTTGATAATATATTGATAGATTTAAATTTCTATTAGAGTTGGATTTCTTCCGAAAATAAATTATTTTAAGAGAACTAATTGTTAATTATATGATTGATATATTAAATGAGATTTCATTTCACCTTTTTAAGAGTTACCTATATTAGTGACTTGTTATATTAATTAATATTAATACATTACCCTTTTTTAAGACTTATGACACATGTCCAGCCACGAGCCAATAACTGGCAGAGTCTTGGACCCAATTCTTTTCAAATTCTGGGCTCATATGCATTAAATATATATACATACATATATATTGAATTTCGAATTTTAAAAAAATATTTAAAACTCATGATATTTAGTAAATATTAAAATATAAAATTAAATAAAAAAATTTTGATGAAATATTTTAAAAAATAATTAAAATGTTTTTTATATTCTCCTTGGTTGAATCATTCCTTTATATGTAGTCTTTTCTATTTATGAAAGAAAAAAGATAATTATTTTTTCTTGTTTTACTTGATAAAGAATTATTGGTTTTATAGTATAATATTTTTTATAGTATAATATATATATATATATATATATATATATATGTATGTTTATAAACAACAAATTATAAACATAATTTAGTTAAAGTTTCTAAGATGAAAAACAATATTTATAATAGATCATGAAAATATATAAGTGTTTCATCTGAGAGACTATAGAACACTTAATACTTCCTTGAAGAGTTAACACACACTCAGATGATATGCAAGCTAACTCACACTTATAATTTTGGTAATTCTATACATCAAAATTAAAGATTAAAAAGAAACAATATATAAATGTACGACAAAGACTAATACAAAAGACAAAGAACTACAATTCTACACTTTTTTACGAATCTTACAAGCTTACATTTATGTCTTTTGTCTTTGTAAATGTGAAAAAGAGAAACTTTGTAATATTCTTTACTCTATGAAGTCATACCCTTGTAAGGTGTCTTATCTACAAAGTTATTTCTTAGATTCTACCTTACTTAATTTGTAGCCAAAAGTTACACTAAATAATATCCAAGGTTCTTAATTTCAAGAAAAATGTTAAGAGATAATAGTTAGAAGTATACTAGGATAATTCGCACAGTCTAAGAGTTGGAATGAACCAGTATAAAATATTCATATCCTTATCGATAATTTATTAATAGATAAACTAACTTTCTTACATGGAATAAAGTCTTGTACTCTATTTTAAAGCATATTTCTTATTTCCTTTCATTTCAATGTGTGAATAATAATGTGCTGAGTACTTGTCAATTTTCTTATAGACTATTAATTCAATAAGCATAACAAATCAAATAGACATTTTAAGATTAGAAGATTAAATTGTATAAAATTTATCCTCTAGAAAGTTTAGGCTATTTCTTCATCTACATTGTATTTTTCTCTACCGCTCCCATAATATAAAAAAAGTTATAAAATTGTTCTTGTCATAATATATAATATATTCTAAACTATATAATCACCAACTTTTATATTACATAATTTGGAATATAATCCAAAACAATAGTATATAATTTAAATCAATATTTTAGATTTTGTAATAATTTGAAACAATGTTTTAAATTGTATAATTTAAAAAAGAATTATATAATTTTATATTACATAATTTATGTATAATTCTAGATTATGTTTCAAAATATGATTATTTGAAATTACATAATTTGAACATGTTTCGGATTTCATATTTTAAAATATAGTTTTAAATTAATTATGAAATGTTATAATAGAGACATGTTGGCCATTTTTTATATTATTGGTGTGGGTGAAGAAATTATTAGGATGCGTGTAGAAAAATCCCAATAATCACACCTTAAACGAGCCCAATCCAAAACAAGACTCTTTCTTTCTTCAATACCATCGTTTCTTTTAAATAATTTTAAATATATTTTAAATCGTATAATTTAAAATACATTTTTAAATTAATTTTTATGTAAGTTAAAAAATTCTATAAATTCTATAATACAAAATACATTTTTAGTTCCAAAAATACATTACAAAGTGTACAATTTAAAATATATTTTAAAATTCTACAACATTTAATATATTTAAAATTTAAAATTGTATAATTTAAAATATATTTTTAAATTACACAATTTAAAATATATTTGCAAACTGTGTCATCTATATTCGATATATTCTTGAATTGTGTAATTCAAAACACTTCTTATCTATGGAAAGTTTGGACTTTTCCTGAAAAAAAAAAAAAACTATAGGGATGGTGAAAGAAAGAATCCAAAACAACCATGCTCTTGCGCATATTTGAAAACCCATTAAAAAGTCAAAACCACTTCAATGATACTACAGATGAGGATGTTACAAGTTACAAGTTACAAGTCCTAGCTTCTTAATAAACATGAAAAATCATATTAAGAGCGTGAAAAGAAACACATTCTTAGTTTAGCTCTACTTGATACCTCCTCGTAACTTCTAAAAGAAACAAAAATATACCATGCATGTACGTTATTGACCAAAACATAATGAATTTTTGCTAGAAAGGAATAACATTAATGCGAATCAAATCAGTATCCAGTCCAGATACTAAAATTCTACATTATTTCTTCTACGTGGATACCGCATTTATGGGCTAAACATAATCCATTAACAGAAGAGAGAATGAAAAAGAAATTATATAGATTAAAAGGGTCCTTAATGCAGCAGTAACATTATGCTTAACAATTGATATGAAGAACCAAATGACCTAATCCCACTTCATGCTTTCTTCTGTTTTACTTCTGGTGGTGGTTGTGGGGGGAAGATTGCACGGAACAGCCATGCAGCCAATATTGCTCCGGCGAAGGGGCAAATCCAGTATACATACAATTGGTCCCATGTGTTGTGCCAATTGTTTAAGTATGCCCAACCAAAAGCCTGCACAGAAAATAACCCATCACAGTTTTTTTCATTGGCATCTCTAAGTCTGACCCTACTCTACATGAAATTAACACCACAAGATTCAAGAAACATAAATGCACATAAGAAGATATATATAGACTACAGAACCTTCAAAGGAATAAATAATAAAAACACCAAAGAAATAAATGAGTAACACCAAATTCTCATTTTAAGATGACTCTATTTGGAATCAAACTGTGATAAGGTTCACTTTGACTATTTCAAGTCAAGCAACAAATTTGCTTATCCATTATTTATATTCGTACTAGAAACAATATTAAAGATGGTATGACATATTGTGTAAGGAGATTCATATGAACCATACCTAACTTTGACATTCTATTCAACACTCAACTGGGTGAAATTTCATGCTGGCACCACCAATAAAGAGAGTAGGTCAATCTTACGTATGTGTGGGTCGGCATAAGATTTAAGCAATAATAGAGAATGTTGAAAAGGAGTGTTAAAAGAGTGCATGTTTATAACTTTTAAGTTCCAAATATGACCAGATGGAATCTACTAAGGTGGGTAGATGATCAAGATTCTAGATCACTCAAGAGTACTTCCAGTTCCTTGACTCAAAAAATTAGAAAAAGCAAGTTGTCACTGAAAAGACCATAGTTTAATTTGGCCAAATCTTTGCATGGCTACGATCAACATCTAATCCTTTTGTTGAGAGAAGGAGGTAAGCGATCAAGTATCAAATGCAGATATTGTAAGGAATCTGTTGATGCTGAGCATCCAAAAAAAAGCAATAAAATGAATGGAATAATTCAGCAAGAAGCATCTAAAATATATAATCAAATGAAGTGAGAACATTTATTGCTACCACTGTGCACACAGGCAGGGAAAGAAAAGAATATTGATACTTAATCTTGGTAGTTTTATCAAGAGGAGCGAATCCATTTGGATATACTTTTAGCATAAAATGGCTGGCAGATTTCAACCCCATGGTCACATCCTCTTTCACTTTAAAAGAGTTTTATTAGGAGTGATTGAAGCAGCAAATAATAGTCATCAATCCCAAATAGCGATTGAAGCAGCAAAACCCAAAACTGCTATAGCAGGATGGCAGATAACAGGATGACCGCTATTATGGAATTTTTAAATATAAATTAGATAATTTATATTACATTATTACATATATATAAATGCCTAAAATTTTAAAAAAATAATTAAAGACGATATCATAGCTAATAATTAGAAGTCATCATTTTAAGCCATACACAAGTTAATAACAAGAGCAAAAAAAAAAAAACATAACTTCAGCTAGAAAGAGCAATATAAGGTTGCCTATCTGAACAAAACAGTGAAAAAAAGGGAAAACAAAACAAAATAGACACATAATAATAATAACAATAATAATAAAAAGAAAACAGAACATAGACCCTTCTTTGACATAAACAGAACAGAGTCCAAAAGATGCGAACATAGTAAAGTAGAGACCACAGAACAGTGTGACAAGACTTCCATAGATTTGGCCAGAAACACAGCTCAGGCTTTGTATGGTTTGCATCAAAGAGAGAAGAGACCAATGAGAGTAGTGTGTAATTTAGCCTTCAAAGGAGAGTGGGAAAAGAGTGTCCGGTGAAATAATAGGGGTCAAATCCTAAGAGTGGCCCCCTAAACAGCACCACAAGACATCCTTTAAGGGACAAATAAAGGGGTTTTCATCTCTGAGGCAGTGGCCAAAAATAACAGCTGCACTTCCTAAGCTGCAACTGCAATTGCAACACCACTATAGCGGTGATATAGTGCACGACTGGCTACTTCAATTACAGTTCTTTGGCAGTTTGGCTTATAAAATAATTTTCATTTGATAAAACTTGATACATTATCTAACCGAGTTCGATATAATGGAATATAGAGAGGAAACACTTTAAATGAGTATATAATGACAGGCATTTTCTTTTACTGTAAGAACATTGTTTCTATTTATAGAACTCCAAAAGGTTACAATAGGGTTTGACAGTTAAACAACACAATAACGATGGGACAGAGAGGAAAGGAGGATAGCTGCAGCATACATATGATTGACATATTCAATAGCTGAATAAATATACAAAAACAAAGCATAATATTTTCATAATCAAAGCCTGGTTCAAGAATTAAATTCCAGAATCCTTAACAAGAAATCCTATGCATACATTTAGAACAAAACTCATTGATAAAGAAGAGAAGAAAATATGATAATTGAGTAAAACCCAAACTAGTCCATGAAAAATTATACGGGCCAAGCATTTTAGCAGTGGCACCTGAGATTTTAAAGATCGAGTCACTCACTTTTGTGCTATTTGGTACAAAGTGGCACCAAATAATAAAGTAGAAAAGTACTAAAATGAATATTCTTAAAATCTCATGGACAATAATGTGCTACCTATACAATATTGAGGTCAAATTTTAGTAGTTTTTCAGAATAATCATTCAAATCACCCTAGTGTCGAGTCGATGTAAAAGACAGATGCAAGAAATACACAATCAAATGCATGAAAAAACAACGCTGACAATCACAAAAAGGTAATCACTCACATTGGCAGGATTCATGGCTGGGCCGGTGTAGGCAGATCCAGCCATGACCAAAACTACGGTTGCAGTGGCCAGAAACCAAGTCTTCAACAAATCACTACGAGGGCCCTTGAGGAAAATGAAGAGAACGATAAAGGTAATAAAAAAGGTCAACACCCCTTCAACAACTGCCCCAGTGTGCAAATCCACTTTCAAAGAAGGACCCCCAATCATATGCCTATACTTTTCAGGAATCACTTCCATAATTGCCATTGCACCACCCGCAGCACCAACTGCCTGTTCATAACTCAAACATTCATCAAAATTTCCTTGCACAATTCATAACCGAAAAAAACTTAGAAGCAGTTTCTTAGGCCTTTCGGTGCTATTTTTTTTTGTTAAAATTGAAGTTTCATCTCTATAACCTAAAGGACTTGTACCCCAACCATTAATCCAAATCCTTATCAGACAGATTACTAAAATGAAACTTGAACTCTAACAAGGGAATAACATGTTTGGTGCTATTCTCCCGTCAAAAAATTGAAATTCTGCTCTATAACCTGTTTTGAACCTCCAATGCAAATTCGTATTGGGCAGATTACTAAAATATTTAGATAGAAAAACAATACTAATTGTATGTTTAGATAGAAGAAAAAAAAGAAAAGAAAAGAAAAAGATAAATAGCATGTTTTTCTTTTGATTCCTTAGAGAGAAATTGATAAAAAAAAAGAAAAATTAATTTAAAAAACAAAAATTCAAGGCACACGTTTACTTTTGCTTTCATTTCATGTTTTCACTATAAATGTATAAAATTATCAATTACCAATTTGTTTTCAAATCTTCAAATATTTATAGAAGAACTGATTGAAAATGGGGTTGTTTTGTAAATTAAAAATGAAAACATATCGATACTTCAACGACCCAACTTTTCCTTTCTTTTTCACTTTTTCATCAATTACAATTTCAAAATTTTATTTCTCCTTGGCGTTCTGTCCGCCCAACCAGACATGGCATAATGTCTTTTCACTTTACTTCTTATCCATCACCATCCACGCATTTCCTCGAACGATTAGAAACAAAAAAAACGAATGCAAAATAGACAGAACAAAAAGTTAATTTAAAAGCAACTCAACTGAGTAAATGGTCATTTTAATCCTCGTAACTGTAAACTAATATACTTAATATATCACTTTATTCACAAGGTGTTTTAGCTGATTTGATGGTCAATTTACACTGACTTATTTCTTCAAAAAAAAATCCTTCAATTCAGGATCTAATGTTACAGTGCCTACAAATTCAATTTTACTCGCGACGCAACACAGAGAAAAGAGAGAAAAGTAAAAGACCCTTTTGGACAGAAAAGGGAAGCAACGAACCTGAGCAGGGAAACGAAGCGCCATTGAGAAGAGCGTATCAGAACCAAGACCAACGGCGTAAAAGGAAGCGGTGCCAGTGGGGTTGAAGCTGGCGCCACCGAGGGCATTGCCGATGACGGTGAAAAGGAAAACGAGTACAAAAACGAGGGTAATAGTGACAATGAAAGAAGGGTAAGGGAAACCGTTGTAGGAGATGTGCTCAAGGTTAAGGGCTTTGGTTAGGTACCCCGAAGCAATCCCCAAAACAGAGGAACAAAACACCCACATAAAAGTCAACACGGCGTCTCCAATCGCAGCTTTTATGGCACCAACCATCTTCGATCTTTTGTTCGGCCCTTTGGAAAATTGAAGAGAAAACGTAGAATTGGAGAAGCTATGCGTCACTCAACCGGTGATAGCGGCACCGGTGAGTGATGGAGCAGTGGCGACAGCAGAGAGAGAAACAGAAGAAAAGGTGTTTGCGGGAATGAATGGGAGAGAGAGAGAGAGAGTGAGGTGAGAATTAAGAAAGGGTGTTGGAGGAGAGTGAAGAAGAGAATGCGAGTGATTCACCTAATCAGTGGTAGGTGCCGTCCAGCATGGAGCGTGCGTGCGAAAGCATATAGGCTCCGCCAAAACAACCTGCGGTAACAGGTCGCACCTGGTTTGTTTGTTATTTGTAAGAAAAACCAACACAATTAAAAATTAAAAAAATTGAATTCTGTTCCCTAATAATCCCATCCCAAAAATTTACCAAATAAATTAACTATCAAAATAGTGATATTATTAAGTTTAATTTATTACTACTAAATATAATAACTTATTTTAAATAAAACCATCAAGAACAATTAAAATACCATTCTTAATGTAAAGCTATATTACTAATACTAATTAATTGTATTTTTAGTATAATTTCTTTGTATATAAGTTATAGTAAATTAGTGGATTAAAAAGACCTCTTCAAATCACTTTTTTAGTGGGTAGAGTTACTACTTTTTTTGTTAAAGACGTGTTTATGTGAATGAATCCAAATGGATCTATAATCTATGTTTAGAAGTTACTAATCAGTGTCATCAAATTGGGAAAAAAAATAAGATTTTGATAATAAGTAGGTCTTTTATTTCAACTTCAACTGTTTTTATGTAGTCTTTTTCACTAAATTCAACAGTACCACATAAGGGTGCACAATTGCAGTGTATAAGCTTTAAAAATGGTTAAAAAGAATTGGGACAAGAATGAACTCTTTGTTTAATCAAGAATTTATACAAGACAAAAATGAGCTTAGTGACCTGAAGGATTCTTGATATTAGATGAAAAAACATACTATATGATATGTCATCTATATTTCAACATATATATGTTTTTTTTGTTATTTATTTCCTGGTAATTGTGTTTATGTTAAACGCGTATTTTTTCTACTTTATTTATATATAAAAAAAGATGTCAATTGAAATCTTAATAATAAATCAAGAGTTATTTTAGCTATATTAATTCTTTAATGATATATTATTAATAACCTAAAAAGTTGAATCAAATCAGAAGCATAGAAAAAGCAAATGCATTACTAAAATATTAAAAAGTTGAATCATATATGAAGTACAGAAAAAGGAAAATTGAAAATAAAAAAAAAAACTTTACCTTTCCTTGAAAAAAACATTGAAATCTACTTTCTCCATATAAAAACAAATGTCAATTGAAATCCTAATAGACATTTAACATTTGTTTTATTAAGACTTATTTTAATTATATTATTTCTTTAATAATATATAACTAAAAATCTAAAAATTTGCAAATAAAAAATACAAAGGGAGAAAATATATATTAAAATATTAAAAAGTTAAATCAAAGTACTAGACAAAGAAAATTGAAAATGAAAAAAAAATTACCTTCTCTTAAAAAAATTGAAAATGAAAATAAAGTATGGATAAAATTTTATGAATTTGGTAGGATGGAAATATGAAGAAGAGATAAAAGTTTTTTTTACTACTAATAAAGGACAAGAGATAAAGATTTAAGAGAAGCAATTAATCTAGAGGGAATGATAACAATTAAGATCAATCAAGGTATGTAATTAATTAGGAGTGTTGATTTTCTATTACAAGCAAACCTTGAATAAAAAGAATGGAGATTGTGTAATTAAAGTTTCATGTAATGATTGCAAGGGGTTGTGGTTTTATAGTATGTATATGCATTTTATGGTCAAGGTTGTTATTTTGTGTATCACATTTTGTTCTCATAACATTTATTCAAGTTTGGTATTTCTCAATTGCTTTACTCAATAGCTTAATTCCTTTTTTTTGTTATGTTTTTGCACTTTCACGTTTTTTTGTAAGGATAGAAAAAACTTGCAACTTTTTCAAAGAGTTTATTAGAAATGGTATTAGGAAGTGATCCAAGTGAGTCTTTTTTCAATTCTGTTTGAGATATAGAAATCTGTTTGAGTTGTATAAGAATTATTGTCGTCGTTGGAAGTAGGTTTTCGAAAGTCGATGAAACTTATATACTAATTCTTTGTTTGTACATTTGATGGAAAGTAATGCATTCGGGTCATCAAGGGACAAAATTTGCAAGACGCGATGTGAGTTAGAAAAACAAGTTCATGAATAACTATATAACTACATGCACATGTTCAAAGGTAGAACATATGTATAAGGAAACAAAAAAGACACTTAAAAAAAGTGATCATTCAAAATTAAAATCATTTAGAAGTCTCCTTAGAGATGTGTTCTACTTAAGTGCAACACTTTTATATGTTTCAATTGAAGAATGAAATCATGAAAGCTACTACATTTTTAATTTAAATGTGTGATTGCATAAATTCTTTATATATAAGACCCTTTCATTTTTAAAGGTCCACGAGAAATAGATAATAATCATATCATATTATACTCTTATTGAATACTTACATATTATAGGACTACTAACTGATAAAAATTTATAAACATAAAAATGATTTAGCTAATAAAAGTATCAAGTTCTTAGAAATGCAAAATGGTGGACAAAATTTGATGAAGATTCAAAGAAATTATTGTAAAAGAGTGAGGAATGAATGAAACTTATATGTTCTCTATCATTATTGTCAATAGTCATGAATAAAAGATAGTTAAATAAGTGTAACATGGTTGTTGTTGAGTGCTTAGGTTAAATTAGAACAATGACCCTTTTTAGTCAAACTACATAAATATGATTCAAACTTTTGATTTTAAATACTATTATATTCAAATGTAAAGATGACAGATTCTTATATTTTTGTATTATGCAATTTTGTTTTTATATATTCATTTATTATATTGTTCTTCTATGCATGGTTTGTATTATTGGGTATAAAGAATTCAATTTACACACACACACACACATATATATATATGACCACACAATTTTTGGCAATGACACATAATTTTGATTTAGTGACAGACATAGATGATAGTCGCGAAATTATAAAGCTTGGTGTTAGAATTATAAATATTTGGACGATACATAACCAAGGCAAGACATCTCTTAAGATGGTTGTAAATGTATAAATAAGAATGTTTTTATTCTAGACCTATAACATATTAATACATTGTTTATAATTGTTCAGTATTTTTGCATACTAGGCTGATATGATAAGTTAAAGCAAGAAAAGATAAGATAAGTTGAAAGAAAATAATACCTATGTCATGAATAATTTTAAGGTACTACATAACGAGGAGCAATATAAAATATGTGATCACAAGTACAAACTCATGTTCACAGATGGGACAACCCTTAAAGAACAAATTTAAAAAATATCTCTTTTAATGTCAACAAGTTTAAGACTTTTGATGATATACTTAGTGGCAAATGCTCCAAGGATATGTTAGTAGGTAATAACATTTAAATTATCATATTAACAATATGTTTAGTTTTTACACTTGAAATACACAAAATGACAAATTGCTTATTTTTTTCAAAGATGTTATTGGTGGTTTACATAAAGTTACCTATAAACAATTGACAGTAATTCAAAAAAATTGTGTTTAAGCTGAAAGATTTAAGGTACTATTTACTAGTATAAAAGAAATATTTTTCAAATTAATTATTCGCACCAACTAATATCATGCTTATTCCAATTTTTATAATATTTTAGTAGACAACTTATTAGTTGTACGTTGTAGGATCAACATGTCCTGAAATTAGAGATATACCTCAATGATCAATCTTAATGAGGATTAATAATTATTTTTTTGGCCCAAGCAATAATTAAGAAGGTAGACGATGATTCAACAACAAAGTTTCCAAACTCTATAAAATTCATTGTATGGTTCAAAAGTCTTCATAAATGAAGAACTACCAACAATTGTTCATTTAAAAAAAAGTCACATTATTAATTTTCACTTCCATGTTCACTTTTGTATTTCCACTATAAGAGATATCAATTATTCCATTTTATCCCTTTTTTCTAGATACGCTACAAGTTTTATAGAAGATATTGCAACTCAAGGTCTAATGCTGACTTAAATGACCCTGAATTCTTCTTATTCTCCTCAATATTTAAAACTAGACTGATTCTATTTCAAGGCAAATATTAAAACACTATTTGAAATCAATAAACTCATAAAGGTATTTAAATTATTAATATATCAAGTTATAGAGGTAATTAAATTATATTGTATTTATATTAAAAAGAAAATTTTGTATCTTGCCTTAAGCTTACATTTCATTGTTCATATTTTTTTATACAAGCAAACAATTTGTGTGACAATTGTCACCATAGGAAATTTGTGGTTAGCAGAGATGGATGAAGTTACCATGGTTGCAGTAGATGCAATAAAAAAAAGGAATTGTGTTGCACCTTTCACATGTAATTGCAAGAAATACAATGATAAATTTGTGTTAAGGTGGAAAACAAAATATACTTTTGGCTTCTTTCAATTTGAGAGAATAGTATAATATAATACTAATTTTTATTATTTTAATGATATTTAGGTATACATTGGAATTGGTGGTCTATGATAATAAGGAAAATGTCAATTTTGTATTTGGAATACAGATTGTCACAATTTGATAGGGAAGTCAGTTGAGGAGCTTCAAAACTTGATGAATGTGGTACGAAATGATAATTCTTCCATTGAATTCAATGTAATGTGACACTAGCTTTTAGTTAAGTGATTATTGAAGAGGACCCACTATAGTTTCTAGTAGCACTTGATGATATGTTAGTATCTACTTTATCATGTAGAATCAAAGTACAACACTTATACAAAAGCTTCTCTGTAATGAAGATATCTAAAGTAGGGATGGCAATGTGAGGTGGGCCATGCGGGCCACCCCCAAACTTGCTACAAAAAAGCGCAAGGCAGGTTGGATATTTTAACCCGTCAACCCTTGTAGGCCCGTCCCTCATAACTCGTAACCTACATTATATATTTTTATTAATTTTTTATTATTGCATAGTATTGTATGTGTTGAATATGACTAAATATTTTCATTCATTATTTCATTAATATCATATATTGACAAGTACAAATTTAAATTTTATTTCATAGTCCAATTTAATATATTTTTTTCATACTATATTTCCTTGATTACTTGTAGTAGATAGTAAATAATTAGTTTTTATGTTTTTTTTGTAATTGTTATATTTACACTAAATCTATATTTCTATATTATACTTAAATTTGGAATTAAAAAATTATAAAAAAAAATTTAATTTGTTTTTAAATTTATGTGGGTTGGCCCGCAAACCCGCAGTTATGCGAGGCAGGCCAAAGTTTTTAGTTGGCGATTCTTATGCAGGTTTGCCCGCCTTAGCCCACTTTTGGTGAGCCAAAACGGAGCGGGTCGGTCCACTTTGTCATCCCTAATCTCAAGATAAAGAAGTGATCGTTAACACTGCCAACGAATGGAAAGTGACGAGATATATAAAATATACTCTTATGAATCACATTAAATAATATCTTAGTTTATTTTATTACTAATTAATTTACAATGACAGGTCAGTTCTTCTACTAGTAGAGGGATTTCTGTACAAAATGTATCCATCCCATTAGACATAGTTTTAAAATATCATCTTGAACTTTACCGTTAGTTTGAATTCTAATGGTTATTTTAGAATGTGTTTTTAGTTAGTTTCTTATTCCTGTCACCATGATTTGATTTATACATGATACACTATAAAAATTATACTAATTGTCTTAAAAGGCCTATGTAGCTATGAAGATATTAGAACCATTGGCAATATCCTTTATCCTATATACAAAGATGCATGCTTTACAATGGGATTCCTTAAGGATGATAAAGAATATATAAAAGTTATAAGGGAAGCAAAGGATTTGGAACCAAGTTACTACTTGAGGAAGTTGTTCGTGACAATGTTATTATCAAGTAGCATAAATAAACCTAAGGTAATTTAACCTAGCATTGGTTGTCAGATGAAATACTTTTCGAACAAAAGAGGTTGTTAAATATTCAAGATAAAAATACATATATTTTCCTTGTGCCTTTTTCATTTTATTTACATTTGCATATTAGTTATCATAATCATGTCTATTTTTTATTTTCATAGATTTGCAACTTACTAATGAAGAGTTAAAGAATCTGACTTTTTAGGAGATTGAAAAGTTGTTACAAGCTAACAGCATGAGCTTAAAAGACTATCCATCATTACCATATCCAATTAGCGGTGTTACAAACCAAATCAAAAATAGACTCATATGTGCTAAATTAGATTATGATGTAAATGAATTGCAATAGGATTTTAAAATTTGTTTGCTTCACTTACAGGTAATAAAATTTGACACGGAATAAACTAAATTTTTATACATATTATAGTCATATATTAACTAATTATCTTTTTGTTTGTTAACTATCATAGCTAAATAAACAAATATTTTCCAACAAACAAATAATGCAAGTGTTGAAAGTCAACAAGGTGACATATTTTTCTTATATGGCTATAGAGGAAGTGGAAAAACTTTCACATGGAAAATGTTAGCTTCTGCTTTGCAGTCTTAACAAAAAATTGTATTGATAGTTGCATCAAGCAGTATTGCATCTCTAGTATCGCCTGAAGGTAGAACAACTCACTCAGAAATAAAAATTCTTATGCGTATAATGGATAACTCTATCTATAACACTTACCAAGGAAGTGAACTTGCTGAACTCATAAAGCAAACAAAATTAATTATTTGGGATGAAGCACCAATGACACATAAATTTTGCTTTGAAGCTCTTGATAAAACCTTAAGAGATATCGTAGCATCAACCATTAAAGTTGTTGACCAAATAAATGACCATGTGTTGTCATTGCTTCCAGGTATGAATTTAAATTGTTTACATATTACAAAATGTCAAGTAATCACACTTTATTGCTTGAATTTTTAATAACTTACTTTTCTTTGTTACAAGTGACTTTAGGTGATGAAAGAGAATGTTTACGTTCGGATTCAATTGATAAGTCATAAACAACTAAAAGTCAAATATTTGATCATTAATAAGTGAATTTCTCAATTCACTTAGAATATCTTGTCTTCCAAATACAAGATCAAACGAAAGGTTAGCATCCCAATAATGCTACTAAGGAATATAGATCAATATAAAAGATTGTGTAATGGGACGAGGTTTGTAGTCACACAACTAGAAAATCATGTCATTGAAGCAAAAGTGATGTCTAAAATCATTACTGGAAACATAATCTACAATCTTAGAGTGTTCATGTCTCCATCTCAATCTTCATGGCCATTTAAACTTATCCAAAGACAATTTACTATTATTGTTTCATATGCCATGACAATCAATAAATCACAAGGACAATATTTAGAAAGTGACTAATAAGAAATATTATCAAAGAGCTAGACAAACAAGCTCAAGCTTTTTGGAGTCCCATGGGCTCCTAATAGAACTTAAAAAGACTAAAAATGTAGACACAAAAGGCTAAAACGAAACAAAATTCTTTGAAAACAATACCTAAAGAACTTCTTTGTGCAGCTACTTTTATCAAATTT
Source organism: Lablab purpureus (assembly GCA_030347555.1). NCBI lineage: Eukaryota > Viridiplantae > Streptophyta > Magnoliopsida > Fabales > Fabaceae > Lablab > Lablab purpureus. The sequence continues at coordinate 15,493,824 of CM059254.1, forward strand.
TTTAACTAAAAAATAGCTAAAGAATGTTTATTATATTAGAAAGGGCCGATACTGAATTGGGACTTAGTCTTTACTACTTTTCAGTCAAAAATTAAATACTGAAACAAATTTGGTAACACATAAGATCAAGGTAACAATCCTTTTAATAACAAAAATTCTACCATATTAACATGCCTTTACGATCTATTGTTCTATTGTACATACCAATTGTCTATAGCAATTGGCAAAAAAATCCTACATACCATTTGTCAAGACACAACCAACATTGAAATGTAGTCTTTAAAGAAGTTTTTTAAAATCTATAACAAGTACATTTTTAATTGTAAATTCATTTAAAAGTCAATTCACATTTTAATTACAACTATAACAAAAGCATGATGTTAATATATTTCTATTTTTAAAGATTTCATATTTAGATTTACTTAAACCTTCAAAGTATATACAATGTTAGCATTTTAATGCAACTTATTGGTGCTCCTAAAAGAATGAATAATGTCTCTCCCTACAAGTCTACACATTACTCACATGTTTCCACTATTCCAGATTTATGACTTGGCTAAATTGGAAAATTCATTTCCTTATCATCTTTCACTAATGTTTTTATTATAAGTTCTTCTAATTTTTTTAAATTATTTTATATTTTATATTAGTATTACTCTTTTCTAAGTACACCTATAATTTTATCATTGCAATTTTTTAGTCAATTTCAATATTTTACTAATATTTTGAATTTGATTTATTTAAGCTAATTTTCTCATGTCAGATGCATTGGTGCAAAAATTCATATGCATGGTCGTTGTTGGTATTGGATGCAACCTTTCTTATTGGTAAAATAAAAAAAATAATTAAAGAATATAATAATATTTATCTTCCTACTAATATTGTACGTGCATTATAGAGATCATTCTAAAAGATCTTTAATCAAAATTAAGGGTTATAATGTTAATACTCTTTCAATATTATATATTCTTCAATATTATATATTCTTCAATTAAATACTTTTAAATAAATAAATTGTAATTATATTTAAATATGTGAAGTACTAAAAGACCAAATTCATACTTTCTTTCAAAATTCGTGTTTTAATTACATATTCTAAAAATTAGTGATTCAGTACTTTTTTTATTAACTTTTTTTAACAATATAATAATATTAACCAATCCCACTAGATGCATACGTATGCACGGGTAATTTACTAGTTTTTAACGAAAAGTTATTTTGTTTTTTTCTTACATAAATAATAAATTATTAAATTTAATCATATTAAAATTATATTATTAACAACAATTAAAAAAACTTTTATAACAAAAATGTATTTGCTTTAATATTTTAAAAGAATAATTAATGATAGTCATTATTATTACTCGTATATTTTTATATAAATTTTTTATAAAAGTCATTACTAATAATAATTTTTAAAAAGAATGAATTTTGATAATAACATTTAATATTAATTTATATTAAAATATCATTAGTAGTTTAAGTTCTTACATTAAAGTTTAAATTTAATAATTAATATTTAATTATTCCTACTAATTATTAATATTAATCTTGTTTAAAAAAATTAATTCGTAAATTTATTAAAAATAAAAATATATATTAAGATATCTAGCACTGCCTGTGTTAGGACAGCAGTAGTGATGTCCGTAGTAGATTTCTTATATTAAGTCACGTTGAAATGCTAGTTAAGATAATTTTAAAATGATAATTTAATAATTATTACAATTTAGCGTAGATTTATAATTAATTTTAAATTAAAATAAATTTAAATGTTTTTTGTATTAAAATAATTATTAAATAATAAATATTTGGTCTGAATGAATATAATCTTTATATTTGGTCAAGGTTTGTGAATGTAAAAAACATAATTAAGAGGCATCAACAAAACGGATAGATATTATATATCAATAATATAGTTTAAAAAATTAGATAATATTGCATTATTAGTTTTTTATAATAAAAACATATAAACATAAAATTTTATTCAAAATTAGATTTTCTAATATTTATTCTAATATACATATAGATTAATTCAATTTAAAAAAAAATAATTCAAAATGTAAGGACTGAGTTTAATTTGTTTAATAGTATGTTGGATAAGAAATTTTAAAGAAGTAATTCATTTGTATAAAAAATTTGAAATGCTTTAGTATTTAGGTAAACAGTTTAGAAAAATCAAATTCCAGAATTTTATTAAACTAATTGGATTATTTAAAAATAAAAAATTTAAATTTTACCTAAAATATAAGAATTTAAAATTTTTATATTTTCAAACTCATGTTTTCTTGAAAATATTATTTGGATAATCACTAATATAATTTTTTATTAATATTATTATTCTTTTTATTTAAATTGTTACAATTTTTATTTTTAAAAATATTATTTGGATAATCATTAATATAATTTTTTATTAATATTGTTATTCTTTTTATTTAAATTGTTACAATTTTTATTGTTGTAAACCACTATTATTTCTAGTTGGATATTACGTAGGATTTTCTCAATCTATATAAGGAAGACTAAATTTTAAGGAATCTGAACTTGACTTTTTTAATTACTTCTTTTGTCAATGTCTTTTATGATTATATTTTATTATCTTTAATATGAATGTGATTATTTTTTAGTAGGTTGTTAGGATTATTTTTCAAATGTTGAATAGAAATTTTTAGTAAACATTACTTATGATTTTTTTTGTTAATATCAATTGGTAAACTTTTCCCCTACAATCAATTGAAAATTCAAAAAAAAATCTAAGCATTATTGTGAAATTAAGCCTAATGAATGTCAACATAACTAATTATGATTAATATTAACTAAAATTAGTTTCAACCAACATCAATAGAAACAAAGTTTTTTCACTATCAATTGAAATTTTTTTAACAAAATTTTATAAAAAATAACATAAACCAAGAATGACTAAAACAGATAGTTAATATTAATATTTTAATTGTCAACAATTGTTTGATGTTTGGTATTTAAATAATTTTTTATACTTTGAAATACTTTATTCAAATGAGAAAATTAAAATTCAATAAATTTAAATTGACTTATCTAAACAAAACATTTAAAAATAAAACAATTTAAAATAAAAGTAATTCAAATTCAATGTATTTTGAATTTGTGAGATTTCCTATCCAAATAGAAGTAAAAGTGATTTAAATGAGATGATGAATATTTTATTATTTAATTTAAAAACTTATAAATAGAAAAAGTTAACTAGTTGAACTTCAATTTTACTAAAACTACTATCTCTCTAAAACATTTTTTCTCTTGCCTTTTCTTTAGATGTTAGAAAAAGTTATTCATATTTTTATAAATTCGAGTTCAGCTTAAAGATCTGAGTGGAGAATAAAATATTTTGATCCGATAAAAAATCTTTTTTGAGTAAGTTTTCCTTTTGTCCTTTTTCTCGATTTGGTTTTAGGTAAAAGGTTGTATACTTAGAAATAGGGCTTTACATGTGTTGAATATGGCGTAAACATGGATATTTGTTAGTTCAGGAGTGTGATGGTATGTTTATAAAAGTAAAGGTGACTTAGTCACAATATTGAGTTTTGTGCACACATTATACTTCTTTTAAAGATATTCAAAATGTTTTTAACTTTGATATGAGTAGTATGTGTGTTGATGATTTTTGAGATAATTGTGAAAATGCTTTTATGTTTGTAATATTCTTAATGTTTCTCATAAGCAATTATGGTTAGCTATGTGTGGTATGATGAAGATATGAATTGTTAAAAGTGATGGAGGTAAAAATTTGTATAGTTTAAATGGATGAAATTCTAAATGAGATAGGTAGCATGTAAAGTAGTTGAATATAAACATTGCAATTTGAGTTAAATTGGTTCAAGATGATCTTAATTAGGAATAAATTTATCAATTTTATGTAAAAAAATGAAGTAGAATAATGTTTGGATCAATTTGATGCAAATTGTAAAATTCTGCATATGTCTCAATTATGCAAAGTTGTTATCACTAGACGAAATTCAATTAATTAAAAACTTGAGAGGTTTGGTAGTTGGGAGAGTAAGTTATCATTGGACGAAATTCAATTAATTGAAACATGAGAGGTTTGGTTGTTGGGTGATCAAGTCCTTCTTGGATGAAATTTAATTAATTGAAAATTCAAGAGGTTGGGTCGTTGAGTGACCATTAGGTCGCTAGGAGAAATCCATCCAATGAAAAACTAAGTCGTGTTTGTTGGACGACTAAAAGTCATTGGCGGACTAACCCCATTAGTTGAGTGAGCAAAATGGTAGTTGAATGAATTTCAAAATGTGCTTAATTTGCTAGGTGAGTAACATAGTAGTGGAGTGATGGAGTGTTTTTTCAAACTTTGAAATACACGTTTTTAAATATTTCTAAATGCTAAGATTTATTTTTCTTTCACTAAATTTTATATTTATGAAGCTTTTATACTTAATCTTATCATAATATGATCAATGATTAATTTCAATTTGATGTGATCTCATTTTATGAAGAACCTCAACCCATGTAAGGAGGAGTCACCACAAGAAAATGAAAATATGAAAGATAAGCTTACAAAAAAAATTGAAGAAAAGGACGGAAGAAAAACTAGAGGAATGTACAAGAAATTGGAAGAAGACATTAGAAATATAAATAATTCTTGTAAATTCCTTGAAAATAAAAATAGTTTAGTCTCTTTTATGACTTTGTCACAAATAAACACAAGAGGAGGGGGTGTTTGGACATAAGGATAACAATTAGTGGGAAGGGCCTTGTTTGGGAAGCTTGGGAGAATCTCCAAACATGGCCTAAACCATTCACCATCCACCCATGTGCATACATTTTCGTTTTCCCCTTTATATAAGGGTGTAAGTCTCATTTGTAACATAACTTTGAAGATTAATTGAGAGCAAGAGCTAATTCTCTTTGAAGTTCAAGAGGTAAGCCTCATTTCTAGAATCTTATCTTGAGTTTTCCATAATTCAAGTAGTGATTGTCCTTTGCACTTATCTTTCTTCATGAAAGTGGTGTGTTCTTCATCTTCTTGTCTTGTTCATCTTTTCCTTTTATTTGTTCTTGGTTTCCTTTCATGGCTGCACCATTCATGGATCATTTACATCCATTTTCACCGATTAAAATTCAATTAAACTCCTTCTATGGCTTCCTATGCATGTGTTCTTGATTTTAATCAGTTGAATTGAATTGTTTTGCAATTTCTAAGTGTGGGCCGAATTTGAACCCTAACATTTGGGGAAAAATCTGATTTCATGTTCTTCCATGCAATTTTACATGTTATTTTGATTCCATATGCTTATACACATGTTTGATAGATCCTACATCACTTGTAATGCCTCTTAGGCATTTATCACAATTTTATTAATATTTAAATTGAGTTAGAATTTATATGAATAAAAACATATGATGTTATGATTGTGATATGACATGTGGTGTTTGTAGATATAGTTACTTTGAGAAAGGAAACATTATGTTGAAATGTTTAGGTTATATATTGAATTTGGGATCCTAAAGGAGATATCATGACTCTATTGATGTTGAACTCAAGTAGAATAAAATATTAGTTGGTGAGAGTTGAAGGAGATTCCTATAACCTAGTCTGCGGTGTGAAAAAGATATGCCTCTAGTAGGTCATAGAGATTTACTATATCACATGAGTATAAGTGTTTCTATTATGTAGTTTTGTTGTTGTGTGAGACAACTTAGTGAAAGTAGTATGATAGTTGAAGATCTCTAAATGTAATCCAACATATTTCACTTAATTATAATAGATATTGAATGAATGGATTGGAGATGTATTCATAAAAGTGTATGAATAAGATGTAAATGAATTGTATGCAAAAATAAAATATATTTATATAATCTTGATATATGCATATATATATATATATATATATATAAGTTTTTAAAATACTAATTTATCCTATTTTATGTATTTTTGTGTTGTTTTTCTAAATGTGATAATTAGAAAACAAAATAAATGTTTACACGAAAAAAAAATATTATGTAAATATTTCATAAATATTTAATTATTTTTTATTATTAGTAATAATGTAACTATAAATGGGATGTTGTACAAAGAGTTAAAAATTTAAAAATAAATAATTTTTTAAAAAAATAATTTGATTTGGATTTAAATTTTGGTAATTAATCTAATCAAACTCAACCTAAATCTTTATATATATATATGGTATATATATATAGTATATACACAAATATATTTTTATGCATTTTAAAAGTTATCATAAATGTTTATTTATAAAAAATATTTAATTAAAATTAATATTTAACAATTATTTATATATTGATGTCCTTTATGCCTAAACTAATTTAAACATCAAAGTATATTGTTATACTCTAGAACTAGCAAATAAGAAAATACCCTCAAACTAACATTTTGTTAGTTAAGGTTATCGTTTTGTAAAATCAATTATAGCCATGCAATTATCATCATAATGATTAGAGTGTGTTTGAAAAAGCTCAGTCTACTCTATTTAACCATGGACTATCAAACAAACTTATGAAAATAACTTATAATATATTCTTAAATTATTTTTACTTATTTTAATAATATTTTAGGATAACTTATAAAAAAAATTAATCTCATTCTCTTTTTTATTATAAAAATAACTTAGGAGGCACATATTTACCTCATAAGATTGTATAGAAATACATTTTTCAAGAAATAATCATAAAAATGGATAAAAATAAATTATGGATAAAAATAAATTAAATTTATCCCGTAAGTTAAGATTATAAGTACTTAATTAAATTATTTATTTAAACATAATTTTATCACGTAAATATAATAAAGGGATATAGTGATTAAGGAATTTAAAAATCACAGTACACTTCCCATTACAATTTTTTTAAAGTACAACAAAGCTAATAATATTAAATGCTGTGGAATTTTAACCATTATACAGCAGAGGCACTAAACTATAAACTATGCTCTCACATCATATGCTTACAAAAAAAAATGCTCTCACATCATATGCATGTTTGAGAATGCTATCTTTAAGATAGATATTTATGGTTTTTCCCCTAATGGAAGAGTCAAAAGAATCTAATTATGGTGATTATAAAAATAATGCTTTATTATTAGCTCAAAACTTCTGTTTTTAATTTTAGTACTTTGGTGTAGATTACTTAAATACACAAAAAAAAGTAAAAATTAATAAAACATGTCATCATAGATCACTAATTGAAAGAACACTTTGATAAGTGGGATATAATTTTGAAAAATAAAATATAACAAATATTTTGATACATTTCTTTATAAATATTTTAAAAAAATAATTATTAGTTAAAATTAGTTTATTTATCAGTTAAAGAATAGAATATTTATATTATTGTTCATTATAGAAAGATAAAACAAACTAAATTTTTAACTCTCGTTCAATAATAAGATATTGAACTCAGATAAATTTATACTAAACAAAATCTAACTTCAAGTTATTTAAACATCGAATCAAAATAATTATATATATACTAAAGAATTTTTATAAAAATAATTATATATACTAAAGAATTTTTATTAATTAGTTTATATATAAATTAAGTTTACTTTATAAAAAGAATTATTTTATTACTTTGACTTTTTTTTATCTAAAAGTTATTTAAGAAAAGTTTGTACAAACATAAAAATATAGTTTATATTCGTGGATAAATTTGCAAAGGAGAAAGGTAAAGGGAGTAACCCAATCAATAAGTTGCAGGTGATGCATCACCACCATCTATCTATTCTTTATATAAATCAATGGCTTGAAACTCTTGGAAGTTGGAACATGCACACTTTACAAAAGTACCGAAATATCAAAACAGTTACCAATCGCAATCATGTTATTAATATTTTTTAGTAATATATGGTCGGAAAATGGCGAAGATAAGAACAACAACTACCACCAATTTGGAGCACGTGGTTCAACATTTCAAATAGTTTTTTTATTGGTAATCGATATTTCAATTTTCAATCCCATTGGCTGCGTTAAGTGTTTACTTTAAAAAAACATTAGACCACTTCATGGTAGTTGACTTGTTTTTTCTTTTCCTTATTTTATGGTTTAGTGATTAAATATTTTTAATTGTTTGAAAAACTGCTGCCTCTACACATAATATATAGGTATAAAAGATAAAAATCATAAAAAATATCAATTCATCAACCATGCTACATGATAATAATGATAAAAAAACAATACTATGTCATGAAAGCTTTGAACTTAAAAGCTTCATCTCTGTGATCTAATTGTGTAAGTTGTTATTAAGATTATGGTAAATACTTATTATAATTTTTTAAGAGTATATTTAACAAAACTAATTATAAATTAATTGGTAAGTGATAAACTCTTAACAAATAAATTTTGAACAGATAAACTAATTTATTAAAGAAAAATATTTGGTAAAATAAGGGATAAATTAGTTAAACAAATATAAAATTATATGAAATATAATTTTGTAAATTTTATTATATAAATCTATAAATTTTTCTGAAAAAATTATTTACAAAAAATACTTGTAAATTTTATTAAAAAATATTTTTTTTCAATAAATATCCATATATTTTATTGAGAACTTTTTTTCCTAAAAAAATACAAATAAGAAAGAAAAAGTTATATAAATAAGAATAAGAAAGAACAGAATAAGAAGGAGAAATAAATGCAAGAAGCATGACAAAGAAAATAATAAAAGATTCTAAGAAAGATTTACAAGAGAAAAGCTAAAAGAAATTGAAAAAAAGAAGTAAGAGAATTTTTAAATTTTAGAATATTTTAATAGCATCAAAGAATATTATATAATATTTTAAACTTACAAGAATGGATGTAGAGATATAAAAAGACACGTATGTAAAAGTAACTATATTCATATGTTTTTAAGCATATGTATTGGTTGGAACTATTTCATCAGTTTCAAATTATAAGATATATTTGACAAATTCTCACATATTAAGGAAAACAATAAATTTGTTCAATTTTTTATAAATCTTCCATTCTTACTCTTATTAATTACTATTAAATAAATTAATTAAAATTTAATCAAATTTTTTTATAAATAAATTAATTTTTTAATAAAATTGTAAATTTATTAAGATTAGAATATCAATAATTTTGAATTTACTTCAGAATCACTTCTAAATAATTTAAAATCAGAACTACTAATTATTTTAAATAAATATTTCAATCAAAATTTTTAATTCCCACCAAATTACAAAAGACTATACTCAAATTTTAAAATTTCAATCAAAATTTTTAATTCCCACTAAATTACAAATGACTATGCTTAAATTTTATTTTAAAAATTTAATCAGAATTTTCAACTTCCACCAAATTGCAAATACAAATACTAAATTAAAATTACATTAGTTGTTGCAACTTTAATAAAAAATTAAAACATGATATTAGTAGATGATAGTGAAAGATGAAGAGTCAGACTAATAAAAGAGAATTAATTCTTAGTTTCTGAAATTTAATTTCTTTTTCTACTATTCAATATTAATATAATTAATAATTTGATTAACATGGGTATATAAGAAAAAAAAAATAAAGTTATTGGAATTCTAAAATGCCTTATATTATGAAACAAGTTTTCCTTCAAAAGTATGCCTTATAATTTGAAATGGAGGGAGTACTTTCATATGTCACTCTAAAGTGCACGTGATGGTTTTAATTACTCACATGTTCCTCTCATGTGCTTGGATGAAATTTATATGGTTAGAAGGAACATGAAGAGTTTTTAACTTCTACATGTCATTTTCAAGTGCATGTGAATGTTGTGACTACTTCACATGCCTCTTCCTTCCTTTAAGGGGCACCCATATGACTTGTGTACCTAACTCTATGTGTTTCTCCTTAAACCAAGAAACTATCCATGTGCCTCTCTTAAAATAAAGGAACAACCAATGTGCTAATCTATATCAAGAATTAACTAAGTGTTAAACATAAGATTAGTAAAATGTAATCATTAGCTTAATCAATCTTATGTTCAAATTTATGATTTCTTTCTTTTAAACATGTGGTTGGTGACTCTTTATGCTTCTTGGTCGTGTCATGTAGTTTATAAATAAGGTCAAAGTCTCTTGTAAAGACACTTCTTAAGGGTGTTCTATTCTTACTTTGGTTCTTATCTTCAAGAGGCGAATCCTCTTTGCAATTATCCTTTGAGAGATTCTTTCAAAAGTGGTGTGTTCACCATTACTATCTCCTTAATCCATTTTTTTATTTATTTTTGCAGGTTTTTCTTATTTTGCATAATGTTTTTGAGTTTAACAAATTGAAACCTCCATGGGTTTATGCATCCACCATTGTTTCTTATTCTTTCATGGAGTTTTTCTTCTCTAACACCTTTTGGGTTGATCAAGATCCTTCCATCCTCCATAAGGATTTTTTAGTAACTCATGCAAGAAAGTTAGACATTTCATATCCGAGTGCCTTAAAAAAGACAAAGATCAGGAAAAGTATATGCTTCTTCACAAAGGAAATCAAGAAAGTTCTCATGTCTAAATGATATGACCTTGATGATTTAAAGTCCAAAGGAAAAGAAGTTGAAGAGGTTGCAAACTTTTATCTCATGGCAGACATGTCATCTAATCTCTCATCATATGATTCAAATGAGATAGATTTCTCTAACCTTCAGCTGGTTATTGAAATATATCATAAGTTTTGAACCCATCGTTTAACATTCTGAGTTTATTATTTTTCTTTCTAATTTAGAATTTTAATTTTATGATATTAATTTACATTTCTGATTAGAAATCAAATTGGAAATTGATTGAATCTTGGTTTGATAATTAGATTGAATTATATTTTGATTTGATTTATATTTCTACTTTAATGAAGTTTATTCTATTGAATTAATTAATTAAACTAGTTAATTATTTAAACTTGGATACAAATATTTAGAGAACTATGATAAGATGAATTGTGTGAATCTTGAATATGTGAATTGACCTTTCACCTTCTAGGATTTTGTTGTGTTTCAATTGTGTTTGATTTGTGTTTTTCATTTTCAATTTTTGTTTTCTCCAAAAATCTATCAAATTAATTTTCGTTGAAAGAATGTTAAATATTGAATACAATTGCTAGATTCAGAGATATATCAAGAAGGGGGATGAATTGATATAGGATTTTCTTTGAAAACTGTTGAGTATCAGATTTTTTGTTGCTGTCAAGAACATATTAGTTTACTAAATTCAGAAAATAGTCGATTAGTTCTATCAGAAACTTATTAAAGAAGATTAAAGATGAGAAAGAATGCACAAAAATTTCTACTGGTTCACTCTTTTTCAAGAGCTACATCCAGTTTCGATCTGTAACACTAACAGATCACAATACACTAAATGATCAAGTCTTTACAAGAACCCCTCTTCTAAAGACTAACAAAACCAAAAAGATGAAATTCTAAACACTATAGAATTCAATCTAACCCAGACTCACACCAAGTCTACAATGATCACCCCAATCACCAAAATACAGGTTTTGTAACTTCACAAAATAATCTCAAACCAGAGAACAATAAAATTCAGAATACACTAATGAAGACCCTCTTCTTGATTCTTTCTAATGCGGAATTCTTCAATAGATTTGTGATAAAGTTTTTTCGTAATTCTCTCTTCTCTGTTCTCTCTCTATTCTTTCGTGCTTTGAATCTCCCATGAGACTTGTATTTATAGAGAAAGTGATGTGATCTCAATTCATGAAAAACCTTAACCCATGCAAGGAGGAGTCACCACAAAAAAATAAGAAAAGGAAAATATGAAAGAAAAGCTTACAAAGAATTTTGAAGAAAGGAAGGAAGAAAAACAAGGAGAATGTACAAGAAGCTTGAAGAAGAGAATAAAAATATTAATAGTTCTTGTAATTTCCTTGTAAATAAAAATAGAGTTGTTTGGACACATGGATAGTACAAAAAAACAAGGGCCTTGTTTGGGAAGCTTTGGAGCATCTTCCAAACATGGCCTAACCTTTTAGAATTTCAACCATGTGCATGTAATTTCGTGCTCCCCTCTCTATATAAGGGTGTGAGTCTCATTTGTAACATAACTTTGAAGATTAATTGAGAGCAAGAGCTAATTCTCTTTGAAGTTTAAAAGGTAAGCCTCATTTCTAGAATCTTATCTTGAGTTTTCCATAATTCAAGTGGTGATTGTCCTTTGCACTTATCTTTCTTTATGAAAGTGGCGTGTTCTTCATTCTCTTGTCTTCTCCATGTTTTCTCTTTTCATTTTCTTGAATGTTCTTCATAGCTGCACCTTTACTCTTCATTTTAATCAATTTTCCACCGATTAAAATGTTTGTTTTCACTTCCTATAGCCTCCTATGACATGTATCTTGATTTTAATCGGTTGAAACATCTTAAAACTTGATTTTCTTGAGTTTGCACCGATTAAATTCATCAACAAGGGGCTGGTTTCATTTTTTGCCATTTCCATCCATTTGCACCGATTAAAATCAATGAAAACATCTTCTATGACTTCGTATGGGTTCTATCTTGAATTTAATCGGTTGAATTGAATTGTTTTGCAATTTCTAAGCGTGGGCCGAATTTGAATCCTAACATTTGGGGAAAAATATGATTTCATGTTCTTCCATGCAATTTTACATGTTATTTTGATTCCATATGCCTATACACATGTTTGATAGATCCTACATCATTTGTAATGCCTCCTAGGCATCCATCATTTATTCTCCCCCTCTTGAAAAGAATTTGTCCTCGAATTTTGGGGTACCTACATCACGCGAAGATAAGTCACTCACATAGAAACTATTGCTATTATTTACTGTACCTTCCAAAGAAAAGATTACAAGTATTATTTTGAAAGAAGAAAAACTACTAATAGTATTTACATGCTTTGTTTACCTTTTTATATTCCTGGATCAAATATAAACCAATGCATTCTCAAAGTTATGAGATATTTTTCAAAATCATTTGATTTTCCTAATCTTCTATTATTTTTACTTAAAAAATTTTCATTTGAATTATGAAGGATGAAGTTTCTTTGCAAACAATCTTTAGAAGAATAAAAACATGCAATTTGTCAATAAATATTAGCACACATGGTAGAATGTCCATTCAAGTCCTTAGATTCATATACAAAAAAATTAGAAACATTTCTATATTCATTTTCTTCCATGTTTGTGCTTTTATCTTCTATGATCTCCTCTTCCTCTCCCCATTGTTTTTGCCATTGTTCTTTAATATGCAAATCTTCACTAGGCAACAAAACAATTGAATTTACATGAATAATAAGTTTAGGAGAAGTAATAGATTCAGAATTAGAAATAGAAGGAATGAAAGTTGTAGAATCTCCCTTTAAAGATTTTTCTTCAACAATTCTTTTGGATGATTGGGAATGTAGTTCCTCCATTTCCTTTTCCTTTTTTTCTTTTTCTTCTCTTTCTTTCTTTCTCCTCTTTTTCTTTTCTTTCTTTCTCCTTTTTTTCTTTTCTTTCTTTCTCCTCTTTTTCTTTTCTTTCTTTCTCTTCTTTGATTTTCTTCTCGTGTGCAGATTTGCTTTCTTTTTGCTCACAATTTTCAACTCTCGAAACAATAAGCTCACGACTTGCACCTTTATTTTCTTGTTCGCTTAATTCTTTATCCCCTTTCAAGACCATGTTTCTTTTGGTAGGACATTCAGAAGCAATGTGTCCATGCTCCAACATTTGTAGCATTTAATGGAACTTGATCTTGAAGAGTATTAATGTTCTTTATATTAGGAGAGATAAAGAGGATAACTATGAGTGACTTTGTGTACTCATTGTAAGCTAAAAGTGGCATGAAAAACACTTTAAAAGTTATAACTCTTCAAAGTTTTTTGTTCAATTAAATTTTCTTGTTTGCTAACACTTGAATATCTCTCAAGAGAAATTCAATTGGCGGTTTTTAGTGATGTAACAAAGAATTATCACTTGAGTCCATTAGGTTGCTTAAGTGATGAGATTTGTTGTTCTAGCTTTATTTGGTTGTTTGAGTTTAAGAAATGTTGATATAATTTTGTCTCCTTTGAGAATTGACAGGTTATACAATGTAGTGCCACTCAAACAAAAGAGAAGTAAAAGTAATTTATTCTCCTAAGAGTTTGATTACTCAAACTCTTAAATGCACATTCAAGAAACAATATTTGGATGCTCAAATGTCAATGGGATGCTTAAGTGAAAGGGAAGGTGAACAAATACTCTCTCATATAGGAGGAATGATGCACAAGCACCATCTTAGACTCTTAAATGATGCTCCCTTATTCTTTAAAGTATGTTTTTGTTAAATTAAATGAATTATTTCATAAAAAGTCTATTATATGATTAATATGGTGAATTTCAATGTGATTGAATTAATTTAAGTGGTATTATAAGGAATGTATGTGTTGTTTATATTGTTTGAGAAATGGTATATACTTGGGATGATAATCTAGCCTAGTTTATGAGTATAGTACTAAGTATTGGAACTTGTTACTAAAAGAAGATTGTTATCTTCACTGATAATCTAACAATGTGTTTGGATGAGGCAATTTAAGAGGGCGACTCATTTATTTGAGCAATTTGAAATTCTTTGGAGTAAAATGATTTGTTTGGATAAGAAAACTAGAAAGAAATTGAAATTTAGGAAATTTGAGAATGTATTTCAAATAACTTAAACAATAGAATTTGAAATACCCTAAAAAAAAGGAAATTGGAATCCCACTACTAAATCTAGCCATATTATCCCAAGCCGAGTTTGAGTTTGGCTCACCCCAAGTCGAGTAAGGTCGAGTCTGTCCCAGGTTGAGTTGGATCCTTCCAAGGTGAGTAGAGTTGGGTTCGCCCCAGGTCGAGTCAAGTTGGGTCCGGCCTAGACCTAGTCGAGTCGAGCCCTCCTAGGACTGAGTCAAGTCAAACCTACCCAAAGTAGGAATCCAGTCGGGCTCGACCAATGCCAAGACAAGTCAGGCCCTCTCAAGACGAATAAGGTCAAGCCCGCCCCCAGATGAGTCGAGTCAGGACCTTAGACCAAGTCGAGTCGTACCCAACTAAGGCTGAGTCGAGCTAGGCCCCACGAACCAACTCAAGTGCTCGATCTAGGTCAAGTCGAGTCAAGCATGCCTCGAGCCAAGTAGAATCAGACCCGTCCCAAGCAAAGTCAAGTCTGACCTGCCCAAGGACGAGTCGAGCTAGGCGTGACCCTAACCATAGTTGAGTCAGACTGGTCTTGGCTTAATCAAGTTGGGGCCACCCTTGGCTGTATCGAGTTAGGCCCACCATCGATCGTATCAAACTGGACCTGTCCTAGACTTAATCTAGCAGGGCCAATTTCAAGTAGACTCAACCCAGGATAGCCTCAGACCAAGTCAATCTAGGTCTACTCTAAGTTGAGTCAACCTAGGTCCGCCCCCGACCAGAGTCGAATCGGGCCCACCTTAGGCAAACTCGAGTCGAGGCTACCCCAGGCCTAACCGAGCTTGCCCATGGCTATCGAGTCGAAAACTCCTTGGGCCGAGCCAAGTCGGGATTGACTTGGACTGAGACAAGTTGGGTTTGCCTTGGGTCAAGTCGAGTCAGATCTGCCTAGTGCTGAATCAAGTCAAGACCGCATTGGATTGAGTCAAGTCGAGCCTGTTCTTGGAGTCAAGTTGGGCATGTTCCAAGTTAAGTCGAGTTTAATTTGACTAATATTTTTTGTAGAGTTTAATTTTAAATTTTAGTTTTAAAAAAAATTCTTAGAATAAATTTAATCTTGAAAGAGAAATTAAATTCCTCTATCCAAAAAAATTTGAAATGTAAAGTATTTTAATTACATTGTCAAACAAACTATTTGAAAAATGAAAAGAATTCAATTGCAAGTAATTCAAATATCTTACATTTCAATTTCTTGGAATTGTTGAAATTGCCCATCCAAACACAAGGCAAATTCATAGTTTAAGACATTATGTGCTAAGAAACTAAAGTAATTTTTTTAAACTTTGTGGAATAGATGGGATGAACTATCCTAACCACATTCAACCATGGATAGGCCAATAGATGTAAGTATTGTCATGTGTTAATATCTAGTAAAACTTACTTAGTACATGTCTTTCAGAAGTCGTCATAAACTTTTTTTTTCCTTTGTTGAGACAATGAACAAATGTATTGATATGGTTTTCCTTAGATCCTTGTGGAGGCAAAGAATATGTATGAATGTTAAAATCTTCAATAATCTTAGTGCAAACAAGGATTTTTTTATATATATGTGTGAAGTAATTGAGCAATCGCGATGCGTGTGTATACATACATGGGTTGATTATATGGGATGAAGCACCGATGATGAATTGATTATGTTTTGAAGCTTTTGATCAGACCTTGAAAGACATCATGAAAAATGACAAACCATTTGGTGGTAAAACTGTTGTCTTAGGAGGTGATTTTTGCCAAATTTTGCCAGTTGTGAGGAAGATTTCTAAGCATGATGTTATTAAGGTAACAATAAACTACTTAGAAACATGGAAGTATTGTAAAGTTCTTAAGCTTACTGAAATATGAGATTAAGTATTGCAAAAACACATGAAAGTGCTAGAAAACTCAAGAATTTGCTGATTGGATACTACACATTGGTGATGGACATATGACTTTGAATAAGTATGGTGAAGGTTATGTTGACATACCACAACATCTCTTACTTGATAACACCGATAAACCTTTACTTTCATTAGTTGAGTTTGTTTATCCTGGTTTTCTATCTAACATGATGTCTTTTGGATTTTTTAATGATGTTGTGATCCTTTGTCCAACAAATGAATTTGTAGAAGAGGTGAACGATTTCATTCTATCTTTGATTCCTGAAGAACAAAAAACATACTTGAGTTCATCTTGCGAATCTAATCAGTATGAAGAAATTCAAAGTGAATGGTTTACACAAGAATTCCTAAATGAGTTCAAATGTTCAGGGATTCCAAATCATTCTCTTACATTAAAAGTTGGTGTTCTTGTAATGCTCTTGAAAAATATAGATCAAGCAAATGACCTATGTAATGGAACAATATTGCAAGTCAATATTTTGGGAGAACGCGTCATTTCGGCTATAGTTATTACTGGGACAAACATCGGTGATAAAGTATTTATGCCCAAAATGGATTTGATCCCTTTAGATCTAGGTTTTCCTTTCAAATTTCAAAGAAGACAATTTCCTTTATCATTATGTTTTGCAATGACTATGAACAAGAGTCAAGGACAAACATTAAATGAAGTTGGACTCTTTCTCTCACATCCTGTATTTATGCATGGTCAATTATATGTTGCAATATCAAGAGTAAAATCCAAAAAGGTTTGAAAATTCTTATATTGGATGAGGATGGAAATGTATGCACTTCTACAAAAAATATTGTCTACAAAGAAATATTTAAAAATCTTTAAACCATGTAAATAATGGATTCACCTATTCATACCAGGTATACATTATTTTATCTAATAACAATACTATTATATTCAAGTTTACATTTTCCAATTTTCATTTCTACTTCTTAATAATTGTAGGAATATCAAGTACATTCTCATTCACATGTTCTACTAAAAGTCTTCATTCAAAAGTATATAGCAAGTATGTTTAAAAACAAATGTTCATGTCAATACATATAATTTTTGTAATATAAGTTAATGTTTTGTATGACTAATATATTGATGATATATTATTTTTATACACAGAATCATATTGTCACTGTCAGAACTCAAAATATATTATTAACTTTGATAATAGATGATATATTATATATCAAATAATTTTTTCAAATAATTACCTATTTGTGTTAAAAAATTATATTTATATTTATTGTTGTATAATTTTTTTATAAATCATATTATTGTTATTTTAAATTATATGTCCGTGTGTTGTACGAGTAAAGATACTAGTGTGTATATATATATATATATGTTTATATATATATATATATTTATATATATATATATATGTTTATATATATATATAATATATATATTATATATATATATAAATATATATATATATATATATATATATATATATATATGTGTTTGTATACAAATTTCATTACAAGTTTACTTTACTTTATATGTTTTACATAACTCTATAACTCTTTTATCCTTTGCATTTCATTATGAGTTCTTGTATGGAATCTGCTTCCTGGGCTATTCTAGTGCCAACTGGTATCAAAGCCAGTGTTTGAAAATTTTCGTCGATGATATAGGGTGTTTGGTACTATTCATTTTTAATGTTATCTCATTTCGAATTGACTCCCTAAATAAAACATTAACATAATTTGTAACAAATTACTATAGGATCAATTAGTTAGATATTGGTTAGCAGGATAGGTGGTCTCAGTCATAAGTCCTAAGGGGGCAGTAAACTCGTTGGTTAGCCTTTGTGGTCCCATCAAAGGTATTGATTAAATAGTGAGATGTCTAGGTTTATGAAAATTATTTTTAAGGAAAAGGAAAAGGAAAAGGTAGATGAAGCAGGAGTAAGTGAAGAACCAAATAATCATATCATTCACCATGAATAAAGGATACCTGAAATAAAATCACAATTAAATAAGCGAAAATGACCTAAATTAGAATTATCTTTAGTGTATAGAATTAAAGTAACTGATATGTTTAAAGGCGAATATGTATTTAAAAATGTAGAAAAAGAGATTGATATAAAACGATGTTAGCAGTCAATTCCATTAATTTATAGATAATTAATTACAAAACATATAAAAGAATATAAATATCTCCATATAGGCTCTATACAAATAGCTATAAAACCCTTGTTTCGATAAGGAATATATACTCCTATTTTTGCGATATTAAGAAATGATAGGCCAAACAACTATGTGACCAAATTCTAGCAATATTCGAAAGAAAATTTACATGAAGGCTTGATATATGTAAATAATTACCCTAATTATTTTATTGTCTTGAAAAGTTTTCACGACACACAATATAATATCCTTTTAGATGTTAAAATGAAAGAAGAAGACTGGAACCCTCAGACAAAACCAATAACAATAATTGATCGTTTGTGTTACAAAGTAATAAAAATGCAACTAGCTCTAAGAGCATTGTGCATGTCTCCAAACGATAAAACTACCTTGTTACTAGTAAACTTTGACAAATTAAATGCTTCAATGTCAAAAACTTTAAAACATAATGAAATTACAAGTAGTTTAAAATGGAGATTGGAAGATATGGTAACTCCTGAAAACCCAAATCCAACGGAGATAGATACCATAATTGAATTCCCTTCACGAGCAGTAGAAGTTACATTTGCTCCATTAAAAACTCGTTCCCCTTGAGAATTCCTAAATTTAGTCTTGCTCGACCCTCAATGGAGAGGTGGAGCTTCTCTACTCGAGCACTTTCTCTCAGAGGAATGCGGCAAGATCGCACAATACCTACACTGGAATATGAATTAGAGTACAATGCACAGTATAATATGGCAAAATCTCAAGAATTGCCTACTCGATCTAACTTTAGTCAATTAAATATGATAAAATTGTTTGAAATTGATAAAGAAAGTCTACGAGAAAAATTTCTTCATCAAAATAATCAAGATAAGAGAAAATGTTTCTTTAATATTTTTTCTTAACAACAACTTCATAATTATAGAGAAGAATACTATAGTTTTTTAGAACTAATACAAGAGAATATTCCTTATTTTCAATGGTTTGAACAAAAATGGTTTAAATAAATTACTCTTAAATATTATAAAAACGATTAGAAAAATATGGAAAACATCTACTAGCGAAGTAATCAGTATAATTCCCCCTTAGAGAAATTAAGATTTTCTAATATGGAGAATAAAGAAGTAGTAGCTTCTCTCTTTAAAATGATTATTGAAAAATAAAAAATTAAATATCAAGGATATTCAGAACCTCCATAGTCAACTAAATTACACTAATCAATTATTACATCAAGTAGCAATTGTATCTTCCAATTCAGAACCAATCTTCGAAAATAAGAAAATTAAAAATCTATAATAAAACCATTTAAATTCTCAAAACAAGAATTTAAAGACTTAAAAATAGGATGACTTACTAATATCACTTTAGAAGAAATTAATTAAAAAACTAGATTTATTAAAAGTATCATAAGTAAATACAATCTAAGAAAAAGACAACCATATAGAATAAATAATAAGCGGAAGAATCCTTAGGGTAAACCCCTTTTCCTTAAGTAAAAATTTCTATAAAAAAAATGCACCCTTCTATATATTCAATTCGAAGAATGGAAATTAGAACATCCCTAATATTGATGGAATGACTAATCACTAAATTTTACGAAAACACATGAAATAATAATGGCAGCTTCTGCCTATAGAGTAAAACACTCTCAAGAGTAAACTATTAAATTAATAATTTCAGAGTTTATAGGAATTTTAAAAGGATGGTGGGATAATTATTGAATTATGGAACAAAAATTATATATAATAACGTGTGTAAAATCAGAAGAAAGCCAAACAAATATCCATTATGGTAGTAACATTAGTAGTAGCAATAATTCATAATTTTGTAGGAAATCCCAAAATATATGATGAACGAACTTCAATATTATTACACAATCTAAATTTTTCCAAATTATGAGATTTTAGATAGTATACTGATAATCTTATTGCAATGGTCTTAACCTAGGAAGACTGTATTGAAACTTTTTGAAAAGACCAGTTCATTGTAAGATTATCTTTATTTTTTGTGAAAAAGGTTAGAGAAAAACTACAATTAGAATACCCTAGATATTCCTTTAAAAGACATCACACATACAATAGAATTACCTCTATAATAAAACATACGATAATATGCCTATGTGATATTTTGATAATATAAAATCGTATCAAGAAAAGTCAGACACAAGGAATTAGGGAACTAGGAGACTTCTGTAGCCAATACAGATGCGATAAGAGAAGTCCTCCTTCAACAATGGAAGGAAAACATATTAGGAGGAATAAGGTGCCTAGGAGAAATAATCAAAACTTGGATAAAAGGAAAGGGCAAAAGAATGCCCCAAATAACTTTTAGAAGTTTATGCAATAAGATGATTATTAGATGGTCTAGGGATGATCACCTAATAGTTTAAAATCATTTCAAAAATATTTTCACAACAATATGCTTGAAAAGAACAAAAAACAACCAATGACTGATACACAAGTAATAAATAAGGTCGTACATCACTTAATTTTCATATTGGTTCTTAAAGGTCTAGTTCTCCTTTACAACATGTAAAGGGTTTCACAAATCATATTAGGCTCAGCCAAGTATACAAAGTCACTTTGGACTCTTCATGTTTTTGGAATTTGAAGAACTTTAAGTTCAGAGATTTGATGAATTCAACCTTTTTCCTTGAAGATTAAAGATCTAGGAGCTTACTGACACAAAGACAAAGCCTTTGGATTTTCTTTCTATGTATCATGTAAGCTTTTTCTCTATCACTTAATTTGATCACATATTTGGTAAAAAACTTCTTTTAAAATGCATTAGAACTTTTCTTGTTAATATGAAGAATTTACATAGATTAAAAAATTGTTATAATATGATAAAATACTCTTGATTGGTTTGAACGGACTACATGAAGTATTTTAAGAGATTAGATTGTTGAGTTAATATGTTAAAATAACTTCAAATTATGAGTGAGTTCTATGTGATGTTTTCTAATATTTTAAAATGTATCTTAAATAGATTACTTTTCTGAAGCTTGGTTTGGATATAAAACCACTTCATTTTAATGCATTAGAATGATGAGTTAATCCATTAAGTAAAATTAATAAATTAAATCACAGTTTTAATCCATTAAAACTGACAATTTGTTTTATAAATATTCATTTAAAATCCATTTGATAATTTTTAAAACTAACTTTTAGAAGTACTTTGAACTATCTGATAGAGAATACATCTTGAGCAAAATAAGTTTTCTTGGAACTTTTCTAAGTTGATTATGTGATCAATGCCTTGTGTTTTTTAGAAATAACATAATATTCACTTTGTAATCTCTTTTATTGTGTTGTGTATGTTTAAGGAGAATTTGTTCCAATGTTTTCTTTTGTTAGGGACAACTTCAACATCCTTAAAGTTTTGAATAAGTGCTTGAAAACAATTAAGTATAAAATACAAAGAGCTTGCATCTGATATATGATGATTAGTCTAATGGAGTATAGATGAATAAATCTTTCTGAGTTAAAAGTCAAATCATGCATGTATTGTTTGTTAGACAATACCTTCCAAACATCATTTGATGATACGAAAGTTTAATCAGATGACAAACACAAGAAAATCATAAGACTTAACGAATATTTACTTGTGTGCAAGAAACATTCTTCAAATCGTCTTAGATCGAAAAGGAGAAAGGCTATCTCACATCCACACTTCTAGTAAGCTCTTAGAGTATACTTACCATATACAAAAGTTAACTTTCACAAAAACAGAAACAAAGCTCACTGTCCAATGGAGAAAGTGCTAAAAGCTATCAGGAACAATGTAACAATAGGAAAAAAATATAAAATAAAATAAAATAATAATAATAATTCCTCTCTCTCAAACCTCTTCTTCACTTCTTTCTGAGTTTTATACTAAGACTTTGTCGGATTGCAAAACAAGAAGAGGCAGGTCAAGGTTGAAGTCATAAGGAAGGATTCTAACCGATTAGTTTTGCAGAAAAAGTAAGTTTTCTCGATCGTTTTCTAAGTTTTAGTTGGAATTCATATTCTTGCTTCATGGGATAAGACACTAACCAATAGTAAGCTAAAATGCTACCCAAGTTTTGATTAGACAAATGATCTGAAGATGGTAGGATATTCTTTGGAGGAGTTAGGAAGCCAAAGGAATCCAAGTTAGGGAAACTTTCATTTGAAAACAATAGAAATATGAACTTTTGTGATTTTGAACGGTAAAATATAAATGTAATTAGCATATGAATCGGTAAGATTGTTAGAAATGAGTTATATGATGGTTTGGCTAATGCTAAATAAGGTATATAACATGTATTTTGGATGGTTGGGGAGGACAAACCATGGTTTCTTCGTCCTTGGGTTGCTCACGGCCCTATTTTCACTCAAGCGAAGCTTTTCTCACTCAAGCAAAAGTGAGTCAGTGTTGTTAAGAGTCAAGGTGGTGGAATTTTCACTCAAGCTAAGCATTTTTCGCTCAAGCGAAAGAAAAGCGATGTTCTAGTGGTGCAATTTTCGCTCAAGTGACAAAAAATTCGCTTAAGTGAAAATGACATTGGAATAGGAGTTACTCTCAGCCTTATTTTTGCTTAAGTGAAAGATTTTCACTCAAGCAAGTAAAGCTTTTGGAATTTAGCTTAATGGTCTTCATGAAAGTTGTAGTCGTGGTTGTTAGATTTCCAATGGCTTTGGAGTTAACTAAAAAAGAGGTCTATAACTCTAGTTATGCTTGTTTTAGTGAGCAAAGGTCAAATTGTCAACTATTTAAAAATGTTGTAGATTTAAACATTTTTATGAGTTAAGAAGCTCTTAATGATGATTGTTGATCATGTTGTGAGTTGAAAGATGTTTACATGCATGTTTCCTTGATTCTTTGTGTATATGAGATAAAATAGGTCAAGTAGATCCTGAGATTGTGGTCCAAAATCTATTGTGTGATGTGATAAGCCAAGTAGAGTCCGATATTGTTGTCCAAAATCTACCAAGTGTTGTGGTAGGCTATGTGAAGCCTGGGGTAAGGTCTTATAAACTATTTTCATGATTGAGATATGATACATGTATATTATGTATGGTACCCGGGGTGGTACACTATTTTAGGGTGGTGAGCTATATTAGCACGATGAGGTCTCAGATTCCACTGACAGTCCCAATCACGTAGACTAAGATACCAGGTGGTGAGGAACTGATGGGAGATCATTGGCGATGATAAGGGTTCATTTCAATATTTAGCACATAAGGTGCTTGATGGAATGTCAATTAGAAGGAAAGCCTCAAGGAAGATTCCCACTGGACACGAAGATAATCCCGGAGGTTATCTAAGTGTGAAGGTTCACTTCACAAGGAGCTCAAGAGGAGAAGAGAATGACAAAATATAAAAACCAGCCAACACAATTTAAGACAAGGCTTTCAATCATAAAGACATAAGAGTAAATGACATGAAAGTAAAGTGCTGGAAATTAAAGAGCATGAAAGTAAAGAACATAAAACAATAATGGAGGAAGAGATTGAGAGAAGGGGAAGGGAGTGGAGTGCTACACGCCATTTGGGGGATGGTCCAACCCAAGATGAGTGGTGCTAACCGCCACTTGAGCCAAGGCTCAAGATAAGACTCCAAGAGGGGGAAGAACACCCAAGAACACAACACAAGCTCTAGGCTATGCAAGAATGCTCTCTATTTCATTAATGTTCAAACCTTTTACAAGAATGAGATGCCTCTTTATATAGACTTGGGGTGGGGACTTAGAGAGAATTACATTGGAAAAGATTCCTAAGCATATTCCACTCTTGGTGGCCAAGACTTACACATTCTAGAATGTAGGGCAACAAAAAACGGGTGGCCAATGATTGGGATGATGAAAGAGGACGTTTTCCAAGGGTTCTAGAAGGTCAAGACTGACTTCTTCACCCCCCCCTTAGACGTCCCAAACTTGGGCCTCAAGCCCTAGTGCTCCTTTGCTCCAAACAAGGCTCTACTTGTAGAAAAAAGAGTGTCAAAAGTAATCTTGCAAAACCAAAACAAAAACATGAGTTTAGAAAATGTTTAACAACTAATAGAAATGCTAAAAAGGCTAAATAAAAGGGGAGAGGAGGAAGTGTCCCTTCTCATCATGCTTCTAGTAATCCTCTTTGGACACTCCTCTTCTTTATTTGTGGTCAGGGGCTCATCAGGCAGACCTATCCAGGGCTACGAGATGAGGTACATCGAGAGAGGTTGATGGGTCAGTGATCCTACTTTGTGGGTAGGGTGGTCTGGGTCCAAGCTGTCAAATCAGTGTGCCTGGTACAGTAGAAGATCACAATGTGACTTACAGATAGTAGCCTCTAACTCTGGGTATAACAACCTAGTCTTTCCAAAATGTTGTATGGATAGATGGACATGCTGGTATGATATGAGAAGATTTGTGTTGGGTTTAGTTTGTTGTGATATTTTGTGGATACTTTATCTGTTGAATTATTTATGAATATTATTGTTTTAAATGGATGCTTACTCTATCATATCTTATGACTTGCATGATCGTGTATATGCACGAGAGCAGATGCTTTGTCAGGTGATTCGGTTGGGGATCGGGGACAACAGTAGTAGATGATAATTTATCATATGTATTAGTTGTATTTCTGTAATTTGAGAATTTCTTACTAGTGAAAATTCCTTTTTGTAATAGATAATACAATTATAATACATATGTGTTGATGATTTGTGATTTGATGATATTTGTTAAAGCTTGTTAATTGTGTTTTATAATGTGCTGGATACGTGGTTAATGTTTGTATAATGATTTAGGTTTACTTGAGATGATAGATTATCTGTAAAGGATTAATCAAATGAATAATGATAAACTGCTGTTTTTGTTATTCATCAGTTAGTCTACTAATTCTACTTCTCTAGTCGACTATTTTCATTAAATGTACCAGGTACACAGGTTTAATGAAAATAACACACTGGTCTGAGTCTTCAGTCGACTATTCTGTTCTTGGCACCAATCTTATGCAGTAAACACACAGAACGCGCTCTTAGGTCTTTCAAAAGGTGAAGACCCATTGCATATCAATTGTCCTATAAATACAACATTCGTGGACGCATCAACTTGCGAAAGAAGTAAAGAGAAAACTCTCAAGAGCTACAACTTTCAAGAGCAAGAAGAATTCTGCAAGAGTTTTTAGTTTTTACTGTTCTATCAAGATTTTCTTTCTTTCACTGTATTTTGTATTTTTTGATCTCGGGTTAGAGATTCATAGGTGGGTTTTAGAACCCTGTGACTGTGATTGGGGTGATCACAGAGACTCAGGTTGAGTCTGTGGGTGATTTCCTATTCTATAGTGTTTAGAATAGGTTTTTTAGTTTTCTTGTAGTGTTCAAGAAAGGATTTTGTGTAAATAATACAATTTTTTATAGTGATTAGGATCTGCGGAGTTGTGGATCATCAACTGGATGTAGTTCTTGCATAAAGAACGAACCAGTATAAATCTTTGAGTCATTTTCTCTCTTCCTTCATTATCTGTTATATTGTGCAGTAAGAACTAACCTACTATTTCGCGAATATCAGTCGGCTAATTTTCTGCAAATTGAACTAGTAGTTATTCTGTTATAAAAAAGTTTTCATAAAAGCTGCATATCAATTCAACCCCCCTTCTTGATATTATTCTGCTGCTAACAATATGTTTTATATTTAGTTAATGCAAGATATTATTATGCACTAAAGACAATAATAATAGTGATTTTTAGGATCGTTACAAACAATGCTAAAAGAAGACCATGCATTTAATGCATGAAGAGTTGCATTAAATGCACTCTACGTGAAGCCATATCAGACGATGAAGATCAAGTTGTGAAGATAACCTAAAGTTGGATTTAGTCAGAACGGGACTTTAATGACTAATTGCTTCTTAGCACTATATAAGGACCTTGTTAGAAGAAGACAAGAAGCTAATTTTTGAATCAAGTGCAAAAACTCTGTTGCTTTCTCTTCTCTAATGTAAAAGTTTTAGAAGAAAACTTAATTGTGTTCCTTAGATAATTCTAGAAGAAAGCTACAACCTTGTATCCATTTTTATGATACAATCCTGTTATGATCTTTGATCACATTTTTTCTACAATCTTATGTAAAGGAGTTAGTCAGAAGTGGCTATGTTCCCAAAGAATACTTAGATTAAACTAGGAGTGACTTGTTGAAAGAATACTTGGTTTAAGTGCTTGTGGAAACAATACTTATATAGATTACCCAAAGGTGGATATGAGTTGAAATAATACCTGTAGCTTGCAGCGATAATTTGCTAGTAAAACTCAATTGGTTGATTAAGAGAACTGGATGTAGTTTGTACTTATTAAACGAACCAGTATAAAAATATGTGTTAAATACTTTCTCTGCTTATCTTCTTTCAATTGCATATTATTGTGTGTTAGTTAATCTTAAGAAGGAGAGCTTTCAAAACTTAACCTTACTTCTTTTTAAAAAATGTTTTTTAATCATATTCTCGTGTGTATTTATTGCACTGAAAAGTTTTTAAAAACACAATTCAACTATTTTTTTATTATGTTTTATTGTTTTAATTCTCTTTTCAATACGAAATGCACCAAAAGTAATCGATTCAATTTTTTTGTACAATTTGTGAAATTTATTTTCAAAAGGTGTTTTAAAATTTACTTTTCAAAAGTTTTTAATTTTTAAATATTATTTTTAATTGATAATTTTAATTAATTTTTATTAAATTGATAATATTTTTAATTAAATATTTTAATGGATAAAAATTAATAAATCCTTTTTTATATATTATAAGTCAAAATAAAATTTATCCAATTTATGTCTGCCGTCATTTCTAGAAAAAGGGTCCTATTAAGTTAAATAATCATACAAATATTCATTAATCTATAAAAGAATATTTTTTTTGTTTATTTTTCATATTCTTATTTTATTTTTAATATATTTTAAAATCTATAATTATATATCTATTTATAATTATATATAAAGAGAATTTTTTTTAATGTCCACTTTTCATATTTTTATTTTATTTTTAATATATTTTAAAATAAATATCTATAATTTATAATAATATATAATTTATAACAATATATAATGAGAATTCTTTCTTTTAAGATACATATTTTATATTTTTATTTTACTTTTAGTTATATTTTAAAATAAAAAAATTATTTAAATACTAAAAATAATTACAAGTCTTTAAAAAATATAACAACAAATTTCTTTTTATGTAATTATCATTTAAAAAATTCTTTAATAAATTTAGAGATATAAAATTTTATTTTCCTACTAAGAAAATACTAATTCATTATACTAAATTGAAATGACTTACACAAAGATAAAAAGTATTAATCAGATTGAGACAATTATTATATTCTTTATTATTCCATATTTGATTTGATTTAATTTAAAAAATTAACATGATTTTATAAGTTGAGCAATATCAATGTTTAGTTTAGTAGAGATCATAGAAACAAAGGAAAGGAAAGGAAAGGAAAAACAGAAAAGAGTAAAACAGAAGTGAATGCAACAGATGAGAGGAGAGAAAGATGATCATATTTATTATTAATAAATTTATTTATTATTTATTAATATTGAATTTTTTTTGAAGTATTTATTATTATTATTATTATTATTATTATTATTATTATTGTTTTAATTAAAGAGAAAAATAGTGAAAATTACACCAATAATAAAGTTTTACCTCCTCTCATTCATAGTCTAAACCAAAAGAACTCTAAATATTACTGTTAACATCCTTATACTTCAAAGTTATTAATTATATAGTGACAACTTATATTGGTGATAACTATACATGATTTGATAGATCTTAATACTTTGTGATAAAAGATTGTAAAAAAACAAAGATCTGTAGTTAGATGGCTAGTAAAATTAGTTGATAGAGGAATACTTTTTAAATAAGTGTGGAAATATAAAAATACTGCTTTATTATTTGTCACATATTAGATAATGACGTATTTTAATAGAGAAAGGGGGTAAATATTTATTATCATCTAACGATATTTATTTTTTTTTAATTTTTTATAATTAATTTTTCACATAACACATGAAACTTTACAATGTTTTAGATATACTATTAAAAACTGAAATAATTTTTTTGGCAAATTTAGTTAGAAAAGCTCTTAATTTCACTTACTTAATCAACACAAATATTTACTAAAAACAAAATTTTCAAATACAATATGCTTTAAATTATTTTGGTAGAGTATTTAAAATGATTTTATGATATATATAAGAAAATATTTAAATTATTTTATTTACATTAATTAATAGAAAAGAGACATGTTATGCCTCTAAATTTATTAAATATTTTTTAAATAATAATCATATAAAAAAATAAACAAAGGTAAGCATAGTTTCATAGAACTGAAATAAAGGTTGACCACAACCCTATGTTAGTTATTCCTAAATTGAGTAAACCCCCTGAGATTTAGGATGATGTTTTCTATCTGGGATTGGGTTGTGTATTGATGTAAGAGAAGGAAATTGTTACTTTTGGATCTCACTAGTTGAAGGCGCGTGAAAAGAATTACCCTATCCATGATTTGGAACTTGTTATAATTATCTTTGCCTTGAAGACCTGGAGACATTATTTGAATGGTGTAGAGTTTGATGTGTTCAGTGACCACAACAGCTTGAAGTATTTGTTTGATAAGAAGAAACTGAACATGAGACAGAGAAGATGGATGAAGTTCCTAAAAGATTTTGACTTTTAGCTAAACTACCATGCAGGTAAAGCAAAATGTGGTTGTTGATGCTTTGACTAGAAGGGTAGTACAAGTATTGACCATGATGATAAAGGATCAGAAATTATTATAGCAACTAAAAAATCTGAACCTTGGGGTGGATATGATTCCTGATCACACTAGTTGCAACGTGACAAATAAGTTCATGAAATAGATTGGAGAACAACATAGGATAGATCTTGAGTTAAAAAGTTATTTTTGATCACATTGGAATAGATCAGGCGAAGGATTTCAAATTGGGAATGGATGGAGTGTTGAGGTGCCGAGACAAAGTTTGCATTCTAGTTAATCTGACATTAAAGAAAATGGTATTGGATGAGGGGCACAAGACTCGTCTCAGTTTACATGCTGAGATGACTAAGATATACTAGGATTCATAGAAGTCCTTCTAGAGGTTGGTCATGAAGAATGATGTTGCTCAATATGTTGTTGCTCGTTTAACTTGGCAGAAGGCCAAGGTAGAGCATTAAGGATCGTGTGAGATGTTACAACAGATGGAGATTCTTGAGTAAAATTGGGATAACATTGACTTGGGTTTTGTTATCCATCTGTCATGGGCAATCATCTGGCAAAATTTGATTTGGGTGATTGTAGATAAATTGATGAAGAGTGCTCACTTTTAGCTAGTTAACTTAAGGATTTCCATGGCTATGTTGGTCTCGTTGTACATTAAAGAGATAACATGATTGCATGGAGTGTTGTCTAGTATCGTTTCTGATAGAGACCCTAGGTTCATCTCTAGATTTTAGTAGACACTACAAGAGGTGCTAAGTACCATGTTAAGATTGAGCTCAACCTACCATCCTTAGATAGATGGACAATTCGAGAGAAAATTATAATCACTAGGCTAACACTGTAAGGAGGAGTTCTACCCAGTCAATTTTATGAACAAGATTTTGAGATAAAAGATGAGCTAAGGATTAGGATTGCAATTTTTCCATCTGAGCAAGGAACAAAAAGAAATCCAGGTTAGGGAAGTTAATGTTCAAAAATATATAAATTGATATTAAGAAAATTAATGTTATATATATATATATATAATTAGTATGTTTTTGTATATTATTGTTGTATTAATATGTGAAAAACCTTGTTTTTGTATTGTTTATGATGTTTAAGTTGATATTTGGATGTTTGTTGACAATCTGTGGAATGGAAAATTTGTTTGAGGGGTAGAAACGAAAGTTTCTTTCCCTAAAGGGTTTTGGTCTTGATCTTATTCTTGCTTATAAATTTAGATTATTATCTCTAAATAAAATTGAGAAAAATTGAGTGGTTATGTATGACCTATGATGTTTTTGTGTGAGGTCGAGTAGAGCCAAGGGTTGGTGCCCATAATCTATTTATATGTGTTGATGAGACGTTTGGTACCCGGGAAGGTACAACTTTATGTGAGGCCGAGTAGAGTCCGGGGTTGGTGCCCATAATCTAATGATGTGTGTTGATGAGATGTTTGGTACCCGGGGAGGTACAATTTTATGTGAGGCTAAGTAGAGCCTGGAGTTAGTGCCCATAATCTACTGATGTGTTTTGATGAGATGTTTGGTACCCGGGGAGGTAGAACTTGCATTTTAGTGTGGTGAGCTATGCTAGAGCGGATTCAATGAGATCTCAGGTTCCACTGGTAGTCCCATTCACGTAAACTAAGATGCCAGGTGGTGAGGAGTCGATGGGGGGATGATGAAGACCTACTCTGAGGCTACATTGAGGTAGGCCAAGGCCAGAGTAGGGTTGACAGTAGTCCTACCCTGGGGGTAGGGTGGTCAGAGTGTTATTGTGCCGGTACAGTAGCCAACCACAATGTGACCCACAAGTGTTAGTCTCTGAGTTCGGGCATAGTAGTCGGTTCTTCCGGAAGATGTTTTTTCTTTTTAAGATATTTTGAATGTGCATGAGAATGTTGTGGCTATGTGTATTACATGATAATATTATTTGTGTTGTTACTTTTCAATTATTAAAGATGCATTAGATTTCAGAGCATTTAAGTATGTTTTATGATAAACGTGCATGAGAATGATGTGATTATGAATATTACATGAATACTATTATTTTGTGTTGTTATATTTTTTAATTATTAGCTTATCCTATAATTGTCGATTGTTTGGCCTGCGATGATCGTGTTTCACTACACGGGAGCAGATATTTTAATAGGTGAGAGGGAATGCTTCTGAGTCCCAGGACTAGATTAAAAGATGAAGTAGCAGTTATATGCATATATTTATATATCTCATAATAGAATTTTGTCTTAGTAGAGATTTTCTTTTGTATTGAATACAAATCATATATATAATATATTTTTATCATCATTTACTGCAAGTTACATTTGCACATTGAATATGATAATAATAGTGATTTCTTGTGTCGTTACAAATTATACTCTTAAAATATTTATAATTACTTTAAATATTTAAAATAATATTTTTATTTTTATTTTAAAATATAACTATAAAAATAAAATAGAAATATGATATATATACACAAAAATGAGAATCTTTGTTATATATTATGGTAGATCTATTTTTACTTTAAAATATAATTAAGAATAAAATAAAAATATAAAATAGAGATAAAAAATAAAAATTCACATTATATATTGTTATAAAAATAAATATTTATTTTAAGATATATTAAGGATAAGATAAAAATATAAAAAATAAATAAAAAATTTAAAGAGCATCTGAAGTGGAAATGCTTATAAGCAACTTACATAAACTTTAAATGGATCCTACATATCACTCATAAGCAATTCATATTATACTTTTATAATTTTTACTTTAATAGAAATTATTTATAAACACCTCTACTTTTTTACAATTCATACTATACTTATTAATAAATTAAAAAAAATAATTACTATAGATAATATATAAACATGAATAACAAATAAAAAAGTTATATAATAAAAAATATAATAATAAAAAGAAATTACATAATTAAAATAAATTATATTAATTTTTTTATTTAATTATTCTAAATAATATTAATTTATAAAAGTACCTCTAAATATATCTAATTATAATTATAATTATATCTAATTAAAATTAAAATGTATTATAAAATAAAGTAAAATTTTTTATAGAGATAAAATTTTGTCCATTGTCTGATTTTTTATAAAATTTTTATAATAGTATTTCTATATAGAAATAAATATTAAATAAGAGAAGAAATTTTTTTTGTAAATGAGATGTAACGTTTTTTTTTTTCAGAAAATAATTGATCTTAAATTTTTTGAACTTTTTTTATCACATCAGATAATTTTAATGATAGTTTCTTATAAATTCTGTCTCTTATTGTTAAAATACATTTAAACAATTCTAACTTGAGATACTCTTATATGTAATTATAGATAATAATTAAATATTGACAAGAATAAAATATATTGAAATTTTAAAAATTAGTTGTACTTATTAAATAAAGATACTTTTTATCTATTCATTTATGCCTGCCCAATAAAGATATGTTGGGCTGAATGGGCCGAAAGTTATAAGATAGGGTGGTTCAATATATACCCAACGACCTATGAGAGTTGCATTATGATTTAATTTTAATTTGATTTTATAGCGAAGAAGGGAACAGGGGAACTAGAAGCGCAAGCAGGGAACCCTGCAACCGTGTGTGCGACTTCGAAGACCCACAACTCCGCCAATAGATAGGTAAAAGAGAAGTTAAATTCAGAATTTCTTCGCAAATAGCAGATCCAACAACAAAACACTATTCAAATATACGGTGCTATAACTTTTTAATTTGGATCTATTTAAGGAACCGCATTATTCAGGCGTTTCAGAAAAAGAACGGCTTCTGCTTCTTTCTTTGGTTGTTTTCTGTTGGTTCACTATGGATCTGGTTCGGATTTGCACGGCCAAATTAGAAAAAAGAGACCCGATTTATTATTATTTTACTTCTTCAATTTTTGTTCCATTGAAATTATTGTACTGACTTGTATAATATTTTGTAACTTTTGAATCTTCTCCTTTGTCAACAAATGCTTGTTCATTATACTCTCTTGATAAACAGTAGAGACCAACTTACTGTACATTTAAATAGTTGGGGATTTTCGTTGAGCTGAATACGGGTAGCACACGATTTGATTTCTTTACCAATTAAGGAAGTAGGGGGAGGGGGTAAAGTATTTATTGTTTTATTGTTTTTAACTGCTATTAATCAAGGAGTTTGCATTCTTAAATAGTGAAAAAGAGAGTTCAATAGTCACACAAATGATGTGTATTAAAGAATGAATTTACTCTCACAACTCTAAAGTTCGTGGACATTGAAATTGATTCTGGTTACATGGAATTGTGGTGGGATCGGTTTTGTTTTAGATTATATAATTATATAATGCTTGCTGCTGCTATGTGATGGAACTTTACATCATTTTCCTTTTTTGTTTGCAGAACTTGCAGGCTTCATATTGAAACCTCAGACTTGAAAGGAAGCTACTTGGTCAGGTATAACAATTCTGTTCTTTGGTTGTAGAACACTGATGTTTTTTCGTGATTAATAGATTTAGAATTTAATGAACTTAATTGATTAGTGTCTTAAAAGACTCAAGTTCTTACTTTTATTAATTACATTGCAATGTTGTTAAATGGCGGTGTCCTGGCAGATGGCATGTAGGATTTTTTTGCCAATTGCCTAGCAATTGGTGAAGTGAGCTGTGTACGGTGGAACAATAGGCCATAAAGGCATGTTAATATGGTGGAATTTTTGTTATTGAAAGGATTGTTACCTTGATCTTATTTGTTATCAAATTTGTTTGAGCATTTAATTTTTGACTAAAAGGTAGTAAAGACCAAGTCTCAATTCACTGTTGGTCCTTTCTAACACAAGAAACATTTTTTAGCTCTGTTTTGTTAAAAAAATTGATAAAAGTAGCTGGATAGGTAAGTTCTTTGGGTCTTATTTTCGAAGATTTTTATTTTGCTTTAGCTTTTTGTGTCTGCACTTTTAGTCTTTCTTCTATTCAGAGCCCATGGACAGCAAGAAGCCTGAGCTTGTTTCTCTAGCTCTTTGATGATATTTCTTATTGGTCTCATAGGTTTTTACGAGCGAATTTAGTCTCAATATTTTTAAAATGAAGCTAAATTGCTCCGTCTACAAAATTTTTCTACCTACTAAAACCATCAAATTGTCAATGTTTTAAGCTAAATCTGTACAATTTAATCAATTAAATTCTTTTTAACCTTCTGCTTAAATTCACTAACCAAAACATCATATTTCACCCAAAATAAAATTGAAAACCTCGTTTTTTTCTTCTAAGCTAATATCACATGCTACAAAATCCTCCAAATTATATAAAATTTTCATTAAATTTCTTGCATCTAAACTTCTAAAATGATTTCGTATCCCTTATCCATCACTAACCCCCTAATAGTAACAAAATGCTAATTTGTCGGTTTTATATGAAAGAAAACTGACAGGAGTCCTAAGTTACTTAATTTTAAAAATAGAGGGACATAATTGGCATGCAAACAACTTTGGGGGGGGGGGGGAATTTGCAATCATTTTAAACTAAAGGTGCAATTAATCCTGGTTCAAACTTAAAAAAAATATTGAAATAATTCAGGTTCATGTTAATCTATGATGAGTAGTATAGTAATTTGGAGATAATTGGTATTTTTGTAATTTTATATTATTATTTCATTCTTATGCTATATTACATTACAAGAACTAATTACTACATGCTAAGTTGCTTCTGCTGCTTTCTTTTCTCTCTTCAAAGGCTATATTCATGAATTTTTGTTGGTTTGTGGTGTTGATGGACAATAGCTGTTCCAATTTCAAACCAACTTACGAAATATGTTGAGAAGTTCTACACTAGCCTCAATTCTTGGAGCGTGACTTGTATATCTATTAGACAACTTAACTTAATTGGTTTTAAACTAAAATTTGACATGGTATTGTAGTTTATAACTCATCTTGGTAATTGTCTCTTTTTATAGACTCATCTTATTTGACAGACATATGTGAAAGTAGTTGTTGCGAAGTCTCGTATTGCTTACCTTAATTCTTGGAGTGTTGTTGATATTCTGTTGGGCAACTTTGCTTAATGCCAATTTATTTTAGAAGATAAAATTTTACATGTTATCAGAACCTATAATAATCTTAGTGATTGCCTATTCTGATGGGCATTGTGTATCTCAATCCATTATGGTGTTGGACAACTTTGCAATTTAACAACACCTCTAGCTAATTTTTAATATCCTATTATCAACTTTCAAGACTTCAGCTGCTATTGATGCTGGGTCACCGAGATAGAGAAAATATTTGTAAGCGGCTTGTTCACACTAAAACAAACTAAAACATAATATAAATAAACTCACAGTATAGAGAAGTGTTATTTTGGAAAGAGTAGTGAGGCCAGTGTAATTTAAGCCTTTCTTTGGGGAAGGTGAATGTAATTTGCCCTGTTTATTGCTCTGTTATTTTATTGAGGAGTCATTATAGTGTATGATTAAATGTTTGGTTTATTTATACAGGATTTTGACGTTTAAACATTTCTGATCAAGATCATTCGCCTTCTCAATCCGGCATAGATTTTTAGTTACAGTCTTCCCATGGCATATCCTTTCTCAGATTTCAAATACTCTGATGGCCTCACTGTAGTGGGTATCTCCTTCTGCACAGCTATTGTTTGTGAGGCTATCTCATGGGTTCTTATCTATCGGACCAATTCTTACAAAAATCTACGGTCGTCCATTGACAAAGCCTCCAAGAAACTTGAGACCATGAAGACAGACAGCAATAAAATCAATATCAAAAAGTCCAAGACCAAAAAGATTGATCGTGTCGAGACAAGCCTGAAAGAATCGAGTCGTGACCTGTCTCTCTTCAAGTTCAAGTCTGGGGGTGTGGTGGCTCTGGTTCTCTTTGTAGTCTTTGGATTGCTGAATTCACTCTTCGAAGGCAAGGTAGTTGCCAAATTGCCCTTCAAACCTTTTGGGCTTATTATGAAGATGAGCCATCGAGGGTTGCAGGGTAATGATCCTACTGATTGTTCCATGGCATTTCTATACTTCTTGTGTTCGATTAGCATCAGAACAAATTTGCAGAAGTTCTTGGGTTTTGCACCGCCAAGAGGTGCAAGTGCTGGCCTCTTTCCCATGCCTGATCCAAAGACCAGTTGATTGGGCTTAACAATATCCGAACTTGTTGTCTCTGTTGTCTCTAGGTTGAAGATAATATGAAACTACATAACTTGAGTAATTTATATTTGATTTGGTTTTCCTAGGGTCCCAGCATGATTTTAATTGATATAACTGATACTTAAAACAGTCAATTTTAGTTTTGCGATGGTGAGTTTTTTCTGGAGTTCTGATTTATTCTAAGTGCAATAAAACTCTCCCCCGTCTGTTACTATGGAAAGGGGATTTTCTTCAATTTATGTTTGGATGAATGTAGGTTGTTTAGTAGGAAAGAAAGAAAAGTAAGTTTAAAAAATGGTGAGATCTATTGAACTATTTTCGTACTTTTCACTGTATATTTTCGACTAAAGATTTTCAATTTTTATTTTATTTCTTTCTTATCTTCACTTGTCTATTTTATTTTCATTTGAAGTTATTTTTCTTATCTTTACCGGACTAAGTATAAGTCCAATAATGATGCATTTTTCACTTAAAGGAGGGGATACAATTGTATCTATAAAATAATTATAACTGCCACTTTCGGGTTTGTTTGAGATTTTTTTATAAACATTTCAAAAAGAAAATAAGAAAAAATTAAATAAGTTTCTAACAGAATAAACTAATTTTAATTTCAAGTTTTTTATATATCTTCTAAAATGTATATGGAGAAGCTAATCTAATTAAGCTGTATCTTATTCAAATATATTTGATTGAGATTTGTGTTTGACATTACTAAATCTAGGTTTGAAAATACAAATTGTTCCTAAATAATCACTTAATGTACTTTAGGAAGTAACACAAAATGGAGAGGCCTTTCATGATCAAACAATAATGAACTTCCAAGACTAAAATCTTTATTGAAAATAATTTTTATAGTGGTCTTCATAGAAGTTCAAGTTATTGTCTAAGTTGTGATCCAACGAGTATCTACTGGTCTATTATTCCCACTCTTCGCTTTTGTTATTTTCAGTACAAAGTTTTGTTGTTTTTTTTTCCCTCGGAAACACTCTTAATGAAAATGTTTCTATTGTACAATATACATGTAATGGAAGCTAAGTTTATTTTAGGATTTAAGTTTTAGGAGACATGTCCTCCACACACAGTAAAATCACATTTCTATTGTCTATCATTAATAACAACAGAAACATGTGTCCACATTTTTGTTGGTTATTATGAACTCATAATGAAAATGTTTTTGCTGTGTATTTTAAATTTAATTTTTTAATGCATACCTTTTAATGATTTACAAACATGTGAGTAACCACACATTTAAATAAGTGCGATCTAGATTCTTGTTTTTTTTTGTTTTTAAATCTTGTCTGTTGCATTTTTTGACGCAAAGGACAGCATTTATAATGTCAAAGACATGTGAACAACGAACGTGTTTGAATTAGTAGAATTTGGATCCTTGGTGTACTATGTGTAATCTCGACCATTTCATTAGTAAGGACAAAGCTTTTAATTTAATCACTTGTGTTTGTCACTTTGCCGGAGGCCCCATACAGCTTCATTGGAACCACTCTGATTGAGCATTTGTGAGGTAAGGTTTCTTACATGCTTCAGCTCGTTCTTGTAAAATATTCTCGGTGATTGTTAGTGACACATGAATATTATTTACCCTATGTGAGATGCATTCTGAGGTATGACACTGCCTACGCATTCCTCCTCTGATAGGTTCACCCAGATGACATGCATGCTTGTTCGATGCTCAATGTTATTTCACAACAGGACATCGAAATTGATGCTCTAAAGTGCAACATGCACTGCGAGGTTCCAAACCGTCATGATTTTGTCCTTAAAAGGCGTCTCAAAAGGTTAAGGGAGGAAGAGATATATATAAATTATCTATCTTTAGTCTCGATTCCTAAACGATGTGGGACTATTGAGTGTACTGAAACATGGCTCCTAGGGCTAAGGGGAAAGAGGGTTTGACTTTGGAACGCCTTTTGTCCCTACAGATGACGCCAATGTTCTAACCCCAAATCCGTTAAGGTCAATCATCGCATCCAAGGTATTGTTTGCTTTGGAGCTCAGAGTTCCATCACAGTTTTGTCCTTAAAAGGCACTTCAGAGGGTTAAGGGAGGAGGGGGTATATAAACTGTCTTTGGTCTCGACTCCTAAGCGATGTGGGACTATTGTGTATACCGAAACAAGCCCCTTAGTTGAGGGCCAAGGGAGCGAGAGTTCGACTTTGGAACCCCCTTTCATTTCCCACAAACAGTGCCAATATTCCGACCTCAAGTCCGCTAAGCTAGCA
This sequence comes from Lablab purpureus, assembly GCA_030347555.1. Classification (NCBI taxonomy): domain Eukaryota; kingdom Viridiplantae; phylum Streptophyta; class Magnoliopsida; order Fabales; family Fabaceae; genus Lablab; species Lablab purpureus. Next base: position 15,532,532 of record CM059254.1, read on the forward strand.
TCTTTAGGGTCAATTACCACATCCGAGGTATTGTCCTCTTTGGAGCTCGGAGTTTCGTCACAGTTTTATCCTTTAAAGGCACCTCGAAGGATTAAGGGATGTTTGTAGACTCTTCGGTAGTGTGACCTGTATTCTGATGGTAAATGCACTTCCGAGTTGGGTCTGCATTTCTTGGTGAAGGTATTGGTGGAGGTACAGGTATTAGGTCCAGGTTGAATGCCTCTCTGAGGATAGCTTCTTTGCTGGCATTCAAAGGAGCATGCTTGTCGAAGCTCGCCTGGTGCCTTCTCTTGAAGGCATTTGTTTGGCTATCATGGGATGTCAACTTTATTAGCGTCTTCCGCATTTCCGTATTCTCCTCCATGTTGATGTATTTGGCTACTCATACCCTTAAAGAATCCATATCATTCAGAGGATCAATAAAGAGAGTATCTTGAAACTTACTTGGGCGTAGACCGACTATAAGGGCATGCATTACCACGACAAGATGTAGATCAGGTATTCCCAGGTAAGCTTTAGCAAATCGGGTCATATACTGCCACAATGGTTTGTTTTCCCCTTAGATCACGTTGCTTAGTGCTGCCGAGCATGCGATGACCAGTTTGCAATCGACAAACTGTGTTGTGAACCTAACATAAAAGGTTTTAAACGAATCTATAGAGTTTCGGGGAAGAAAATAATACCAAGGCGGAGCCTGTTAACATTGTCGAAAAAAGTTGACAATGTATAGCCGGATCTCTCGATAAAAGATTGGCCTGTATTAAAAAGGCCTTTATGGACATCTGGGTTCGTTGACCCATCGTATTTATCTAGGCTCGGAATCTTCATCTTGTGTAGGAGGGGAATGTTGATTATCTCCTGTGTGAAGGGTTGAAAACACTCTAAGCTTTGTTCAAGATTCAGGTTTAGGGGTGGTACTAGAACAACTTTGAAGGGTTGGTGTTGGCCGTATTGCTCCCTCCTGTGTTCTCGGGTATTTGGCGAAGGTCCTTGGAAATAAGGGTAGTCGCCACGCCTTTCTGACCTGTCCTCCCAGGGCTAATATGGTTTCCCTTGACTTGGTCCTCCTCGTCCATAACGATGTGGGTTTTCCTCATATCCCCATAAGTTGCCACAATTTCCCCTACTAGGGGGTAGTACGTGTCCTCGTGTTGATAAGTATGTCCTCTATTTTCAATTGTGTACAAGTTGGTACCGTCCCGTCCAGCAAGACGAGATGGGCTCCTCCTTGGCGGGGGTTTGTGTCAGTGTTCCCCTGGTCCATGTCGATTGTTTCTCCTCGAGTTTGAGTTGGCAACAGTTCGCATTTCTGCATTGTGTCGGGACTTGCCTTCATTTTCATGGATTAGTCGGTGAATTTTGAGTCTGTCCTGCAATGCTTGCAGATCGACTTGTTGTTGTTCTCTCAGGTTTTGGATCAAGCTTTCCATGTGTGCCCGAATTGCATCTAGGGTTTTATGATCCATTTTTACACTGTTCTTGAAAAACAAGGCTTGAAATGTAGGAAATAAATTATCGAGCCCCACGGTGGATGCCAAATGTTCCTACTGGAAATGGTTGAGGTCAAATGAGGTTGACTTCCAAGTTGTTGAGGTTGCTGGAGACCGGATTGAGTTCTTCCTGCAGAAGTCAATAAGAGATCTAAGAAAGTTTAGAATATAAAGTAATAACATGAAAATTTAGTGAGTACTCCCTGAAATATCATAGAGTATTTATAGAGTCTATGGAATAATAAATCAAAAATATCAATAAATGGTAATGATTTTGTATTAATGCTAATAAAGAGTAATAACCCTATATTAATATCAATAAATAGTGATGACTTTCCCTTGAGCGTTGATATTATAATAATTGATCATTATTATGAGTTATGATCATTTATGTGTAATGATCTGTAAGGATATACCAACTACATATTCTAGTGCTCGATTACAGACTGGAGAGCTACACAAGCCCCTCTAGCTGACATCTTGACTGGAGAATAGTCGAGCTCTAAAGAGTTCACCAAGCCGAGCTGTAATGGTTAACCTGCATGGAATTTGAGCATTTTTTGAATCCATTTTAGGTTGCCAATTTGAGTCCGACTTGGATTTCTTAGAACATTGTACATGGACTTCTTAATAGAAATTGTAGAATCCATTGTAAGTCGCCAGTTTGAGGCCAACCTGGATTATTTTTAGAATTATCTAAATCCATTGTGGGTCACCTGTTTAAGGCTGACCTATAATGGATTCTACAATTTGTATGGGACTGAAAGAGTGCATAAGGAAGTTAGGTTCATACCTAGCTTGAAGCACAACTTGATATTCCTTGGTGAGCTCGAGAAGAAGGGATATGTGTTTAAAGGAGAAAGATGAATGCTGAAGGTGTTGAAGGGATCCATGGTGGTGATAAAGGGTGTAAGAAAGAATGGTATGTGTGCCTTGGAAGGTGTTGTAGTATCTGGGTCAGTGTCCGCTGTTGAGGGGATCGTCTTGTCTAAGACATATCTATAACGTAGAAGGTTAGGCCATGTAAGCGAGAAATCTTGATAGAGTTGAAGAAGCAAGGTTTTTTTAGCACTGTGTCCAAGAAAAAGCTTGCATGATTAGGTTCAATCAATGGCAACAAAGAACGAAGGGCACCTTTGATTAAGTTCGCATTAACTTGTGGGGATCAACTTCTACTCCCTCTAACTTTGGAGCTAGATACTTCCTTTTGATAGTTGATGATTATTTGAGGAAGCTATGGATCTACACTCAGAAGACCAAGGATGAAGCCTTTAAGAAGATCAAGGACTAGAAGCATCTAGTGGAGAAGCAAACTGGTAAAACAGTGAAGAGGTTCATAACTAATAATTGTCTTGAATTTGTTTTAGAATTGTTCAACACTTTCTGCAAGGAGCATGGTATAGCAAGATATCAGACGGTGGCTGGAACTCCTCAACAAAATAGTGTAGTTGAGAGGTTCAATAGGACCATTTTGGAATGAGTGAGATGTATGCTACTAATTGCTGGAGTTTCAAAGGTGTTTTGGCCTGAAGCTATTTCCAATTATGCCTACCTGATCAATCAATATCCCTCAACTACGCTGGAGATGAAAACTCCAAAGGAGATTTGGTCAAGGCATTCCCCCAATGATATGATCTTGGATGAAGAAGTATTTGTTGAAGATAGAGAAAAGGAACTTCAAGAATAAATACATGAAGCATGACAAGGAAAAAAATAAAAAGGAAGATTCTAGGAAGATTCTCCAAAAGATTCACAAGAGGAAGGCCTAGAAAGGAGTGAGAAAAATAAATAAAGAAGAAATTTGAAGGAAGATTGACAAGAGGAAGACTTCAAGGTCTAGAAGAGGAGATTAAAATAAAAATAAAGACATAAGATTCTAAAAAGATATTCAAAGAAAAATGAAGTCTAAGATTCTTCAATTTTTAACGTAGAAGAAGTGCCTTTCTGAAGACTTGAAGAATGTCTTTTGGAGAGTGAACTTTCAAGTCACTTCTCCTTAGATTCTTTTGGCACATGGGGAACACATAACATACCTTTTGTTGATCTCTTAACCTTTCCCACATGCAAGGGTCAAATGTAATCATTACTTTTCCTAGATTCAAGCAACACCCATGTGACTTCTCCTAATTTTGTGGAATTAATTGTGCTAATCATGATTAAGGAGAGTTAACTTTAGGATTAGGAATTAACTTTGATTGACTCTTGACATTCCTTTTGGATGTCACCCAAGCCTATAAACGAAGAGTTCTCCTCATTGTAAAATCACTATTGAGCATTGAATGAAATTCTTTTTGTGAGTTCATATCTTGAAAGTCATTCCAAGGGTGTTTCTCTCTTGTTTTGGTTCCTATCTTGATAAGCTTTCTCAAGTGGCGAATCCTCTTGCACTTATCATTGAGTTCTTCCATTCAAGGTGGTATGTTCTTCCCATTTCTTATCTCAATCCATTTTCTTTTTCAATTGGTTACTTATTCTTGTTTTACTTTGTTATTTTGAATGAAACCACAAGCTATCTCCATAGGTTTACATGCTTCCATAACTCTAATCTCTTCATCCATGGAGGATTGTGTCTCCTTCATCTCCTTTGGTTGATCAAGATCCATCCATCATTCTAAGGATCATATCACCCATCCTTGATAATTTAAGAATCTTTGGTTGTGTTGCCCATGCTCGCATAAGGAAAGAAAGCTGGATGCTCGTACTGTTAAGTGCATGTTTCTAGGGTATCTAGAGGGTGTTAAGGGGATACCGTCTGTGGTTCCTCAAGTGAATCTTGCCTCACAAGTCAAGAGTTTCCGAATGTGAGCCTGAGAGTAGCCAGGGTGGAAAGAAGGCGAACATTGAGGTGGAGTCTAACAAGCAAGAAGTGTCTAGCTGCCTACAAACTGATGAGGTAGACAATTTAGTACATGATAGACAAGAAACTTCTTATAAAGATGTACGTGCTGATGATTACCATCTTGTAAGAGATAGAGCAAGGAGGAAGATAAGAGCTCCAGAGAGGTATGGATATGCAAAACTCATAGCATACTCCTAAGTAGCTGCTAGTGAGGTGTTAGATGATGAATCGTCTAGTGCAACCTCTGCCCTAGCAAGTAAGGAGAAGGCTCAATGGCTAGACTCTATGCATGAGGAGATGAAGTCACTTCATCTAAACAATACTAGGACTATCATTCGAAGACCTGTGGTTTTTATTTTGGTTAGTTGTAAATGGATCTTTAAGCGTAAAGATGACATCCCAGGAACTGATCAACGAAGATTCAAGGCGAGGTTGGTGGCTAGAGGCTTTACCTAAAGAGTGGGGGTTGATTATAATGATGTGTTCTCTCCTATTGCAAAGCATATATCCATTAGGATGTTGTTAGCCATGGTTGCAGAGCTTGACCTCAAACTGGAGCAGATGAACGTGAAGACTACATTTCTCTATGGAGAACTGGAGGAGACCATCTACATGGTACAACCAGAAGGATTTAAGATTGGAAGCAAGAAAGAGTTTGTTTGCAAGTTAAACAGATCCTTGTATAGTCTGAAACAACCCCTAGGGCAATGGAATAAGAGGTTTGATGAATTCATTGTTGGCATTGGTTTTGAACAAAACAAGTATGACACTTGCATTTATTTCAAGTTTTTAGTAAAAGGTCGCTTCATAATATTGTTAATGACATTCTGATTTCCAACAATAGTAAGCCTAAGGTTGAGAAGGTGAAGGATGATCTGAAAAGCGAGTTTGATATGAAAGATCTTGGAGCTTCTAGAAAGATGTTGGGGATTGAGATCATTAGACAACATGCCAAAAATGTCTACTGGTGTCTTAGAGATCTACCTTAGGAAAATCCTTGACAAGTTTGGGATGACAAACATGCAACCCATTTCAACACCTCTTGCTTCTCATTACAAGCTTAGTGTTGAACAATCTCCTAAGATGATGGAGGAAAAGAGATATATGGATGTTATTCCATATGCTAACATTGTTGGTTTTGTAATGTACGCAATGGTTTTCACTTGCCTTGACATAGCCTATGCAATGAGTGTTGTTAGCAGGTCCATGGCAAATCCTGGGCAAACTCATTAGCAAGCCCTAAAGTGGATTCTTTGTTACTTGAAGGGTTCTCTTGGAAGAGTTATAGTTTATGGTGGAGCTAGACGATCTGCTGGTGGTTTTCGCATAAAAGACTTTGTTGATTCGAACTACATTGGATGTTTGGACACCAGGATGTAGATTGAAGTTGCATAGGGAATTCTTTTCATGGATGTAGATTGAAGTTCGTTAACACTTCAATTGAACCATGTTAATTTCTGGGTGTGCTTTCTTCCATGTTCCTTTCTCTGTTTACATTCTACCAGTTATATTTGTGGTTGTTAGGAAAAAGTCCAATATCCTCTATGATTTTGAATATATGCTTAAAAATAAGAAAGTATAAAAATACACGTTGTTACGTCTAACAAACTATGCTAAGTCTAACAGACTATGCTAAGTCTATACTTGATGGTAATGTTGTTAGTAGCTCTACAATCAATACACATCCTTCATGACCCATCTTTCTTTGGCACCAAAATAACGGGCATAGCATAAGCACTCATGCTTTCCCTTATCCATTCTTTGTCAAGGAGTTCCTTAATTTGTTTTTGAATTTCTTTGGTCTCTTGAGGATTGCTCCTATAGGCGGGCCTATTTGGAAGAGTGGCCCCCGATATCAAGTCCATATGATGCTCAATTTCTCTCAAAGGTGGAAGTCCTTTTGGAGGGTCTTGAAAAACATCTACAAACTCTTCAACTAGAGCCTCCACTTCTAAAGGAAAAGATGGTGAAGAAGATGAAGACAAGCACACTTGGTTAGGCATAATTAAAAAACAAACTTTGTTAGTATTAATTACCTTCCTAACCTCTTTGGAAGTCACGTAGAGGCTAGCCTTCTTTTGTCCCTTCTTTGCTGGATTTTTCTTTGAAGATTTGGGGTCCTTAAGCTCACGACCAACCTTCCTTTGTTCTTGCTCCCTTTTCTTCTTTATTTGGATTCGTTCTTCATGAACTTCCTTTGGTGAAAGTGGCTTGAAAACAATTTTCTTACCCATGTACTCAAAGGAAAACTTGTTGCTTAGACCATCATCATAAGAAACTTTCCTATCATATTTTCATGGTCTCCCTAAAAGTACATAGCTAGCCTCCATAGGAACCACATCACACAAGACCTCATCCCTATACTTTCCAATGAAAAAAGAAACAAGAACTTGTTTATCAACAATAATCTCCCCCTCTTCATTTAACCATTGCAATTTATATGGCTTAATATGAGGTATAATAGTTAAGCCAAGTTTCTCTACTAACTTCTTACTAGTAACATTAGTGCAACTTCCACCATCAATAATGAGAGTACATAATTTGTCATTGATGAGGCATCTTGGATGGAAAATATTTTCTCTTTGTGCTTCATCAAAATCTTTGGACACTTGGCCCAACATGCACCTCACCACTAACAAATCACTCTCTTTTAGAGGATCATACTCATCATCACTTGATTAAAGTGAAGAAGACTGAGATGATAATTAGGAGAATTTTCCTGGGAAGTATGTTCACTCATTAACTTTCCTTCTTTCAAGATCATATTTCTTTTGTAGGGACATTTGGATGCTATGTGACCATATCCCAAACATTTAAAACACTTGGTAGAACTTGATCTTGAATTAGAAGGAATGATATGAGTGGACTTTTCATTTGGTTTTGGGAAAGAAGACTTACCTTGGGATTCGAATGACTTTTTGTCTTCCCACTTACCTTTGCCCTTATCCTTCCAAGAGGTGTTGTAAGTCTTCCTTTGTGATCCTCTCCTTTGAACTTTCTTTTCCACCTTAGTGGCAAGGTGGATCATTTGCTCCATGGAGTGGTATTCTTGAAACTCATGCATATCTTGAATTTCTCTATGGAGGCCATTAAGAAATCTAGCCATGGTGGCCTCCATATTCTCTTTAACATCCTCCCTTGCCATGGTGGACTCCAAATCCTTGAAGTATTCTTCAACACTTCTATTCCCTTAGGTGAGCCTTTGAAGTTTTAGGTACAATTCTTTCCTATAAAAGGAAGGAATAAACCTATCCCTCAAACACACTTGAAAATCATGCCATGAAGTAATGATTAACCTTCTCCCACTAAGAACTTCCTTTTGAATTTGATTCCACCATACCAAGGCATATTGTTCAAACTCTAGAGTAATAAGTTGGACTTGAATTAAGTCCTCAAAAGAATACACACTTAAAATTTGTTCAACTTTAGCCTCCCATTCAAAGTACAAGTCCATATCACTTTCTCCTAAGAACTTAGGAAATTTTACATTGCTTTTATTTAATTTTTCTTGGTACAAGTTTATTCTTCCTCTCCTAGCTCTTTGATAGTTGCGATTATGATGGTTTTTATAAGATCCATCATCACTCTCCTCATAATAAGCTCTTCTTCTCCTCCCCTCATAGGCTTGCAAGTTGAGTTGAGTTTGTGCTATTTGCCTTGTGAGTTCCTCAACTCTTGCATATAGTTGGGCATGTCTTGGAGACAAAGGAGGAGTTTCTTCCTTGGTAGACATTCCTACAACAATGAACAAACATAAGAAAACAACAAACAACTACAAGTATGGGTTAGTGAAGAATTCCTCTCTATGCCTCGACCTTGATGTTCTTAATACAACAATTTCTCTCTCATTTTAAGCAAATCTCTTAAAAGGAATCAAGATGCTTCTTCAAATTCAAGAACCAAATTTGGTTTTCTATTCAAGTGAAAGATGTAATGATTAGCCAAAACACTTAGAGTTCTAAGAAACAAGAGAACTTCAAGACAAAACTTCTAGAAATTTTAAAGACTAAAAACTAGAAAGGGTAAAAGCAAGAATAGGACACAAAAGAATAACTATCATGTGAAAATTTTGGAACAAATTAAAAGAAGAAAAGCACCAAGAAATTAGAAAGATTGCTCAACAAATTTAGAACAAGTTCTATTCAAGATTTCCAATGAAAAGAAGTTCACTAACATCCACAAATGATAGGACTAATTTGCCAAACCAATGACCAATCAATCAATCAATGTATATAGGCAAGGAAACTTGATTTTCTTTAATGATTTGAAGCACAAACAACTCGGATAAGATTGTTTTCAATTCAGCCTTATGATTTCTTTTTGTTTTAAATTGTGCTTTTGTATTCAATGCCTAAACACATTCACCAAAAGTTGATCTCACAAAGTTTGAACACTTAATCCCTAATGTTTGGAGTCAAAATGATCAATTCAATTCACAAGAAATCCTAAAGAGAAATTGAAACTAAACAAATCAAGTAATACAAGAATTGATAGTAAAGAAAACTTCACAAACATATGACTCAAAAACAACAAAAGATGACTCATAGTGGTAATCAAATGACTAATGAAGGTTCTTTTGTCAAACACTTAATAGGCTTCAAAGAACATCACCTCATTAACCAAGAAAGCATAAACAAAAACTCCAAACCAGATTTGGAAACCCAAGAATCAAACACGAAAATCTCAAGAACATAAAACAATTTAGAAACCAAAATAGAGATGGAACTAGTGACGAAAATTGCAACAGATTTTAGAGATGGAAAATTCAACAACAATATTAGAGACAGAAAATCAAGATACCACAAATTTAGAGACAAAAATTAGAGACCGATTTTTTGTTTCCAGTGGATTTTGTTATGGTTTCATTGTTCAACTAGCTTTGGAACTTTGAACACATCACAAACCATGTAAGAAATTTGGAAATTTAGAGACCGCACCTTACACACCATGCTCTTCATTTTGATTCCCACACATCATGTTTGATACCTTAGAGTTTTGATACCAAATGATGCATGCCTAGGAGGCATTACAAGTGATGTAGGATCTTTCGAACATGTGTAGAAACATATGAAATCAAAATAACATGTAAAATTGCAAGGAAGAACAAATTCTTTTCCCAAATGTTAGGGTTCAAATTCAGCCCACACTTAGAAATTGCAAAACAATTCAATTCAACCGATTAAAATCAAGAACACATAGGAAGCTATAGAAGGAGTTTAATTGAATTTTAATCGATGCAAATGCTTGGAAAAGATCATATATGGTGCGACAAATATGGAACAAAAGAAAAACAAGAAATAGAAAACATGGAGAAGACAAGGAATGAAGAACACACCACTTTCATGAGAAAAGATAAGTGCAATAGACAATCACCACTTGAATTAAGGAAAACTCAAGATAAGATTCAAAGAAAATGAGGAATTAATACCTCTTGAACTTCAAAGAGAATTTGCTTTAGCAATCTTATTCAAGCTTCAAAGTTATGATACAAATGAAAGAAACACCTATTTATAGAGTGGATGTGCAACACTCATGCACATGGAAGGAAGGTGAATGGTTTAGACCATGTTTGGATATGCTCCCAAGCTTCCCAAACGAGACCCTTCCCATTAGTTGCTATCCTTATGTCCAAAAATCTCTCCCCTTGTGTTTATTTTTGACAAAGTCATAAAAGATACTAAACTATTTTTATTTTCAAGGAATTTACAAGAACTATTGATATTTCTAATGACTTCTTCCAATTTCTTGTATATTCCTCTAGTTTTTCTCCCTTCCTTTTCTTCAAATCTTTTTGTAAGCTTTTCTTTTATCATGTCTTCTTTGCCTCTTCTTGTAACAACTCCTCCTTGTGATGAATAAGTTCTTCATGATTTGGGATCATATCAAGTAAAATATAGAGAGAGGGAAAGGGAGAAAGAACACAGAGAATTATACTGGTTTGAATTTAGCCAATCCTACATCTATTGCCCAATCACCACAAACACGTGATGGTTTTTCAAACTATCTTTAAATGTAATTACAAACACCAATCCAGTGACAATATGTAAAAACAAATAAAGATAAACAAAAACACCTCCTTAGACACACTAAGGATGATCCCACCTCTCTTGACACAAAAGAGATGAACAAACACCACCCTTTATAATTGATCCAAGGGATGAATTACATAAACCAGTAACCAAGAAAGAAAACACCTGATGTGTGTTGGATATGAAAGCTTAAGCACAAGACAATCACCACTTCCAAGAACTAGGATCAATCTTGAGAGAGCAAAAAAGCAGTTTTGAAAAGATTAGAGAGCAAGAACACTGTATTTTCGTGTTTGATTAGTTGTGTGTGAACCTAAGACCTTGTCATTCAATTTATAATTCAAAATTAGCTCAGGGTTTACGTTCTTAGGTTGATTAAGCTTTTAATTCACAAAACCGTCGTATTTAGTCGATTGTTTAAAAACCATAATCGATTATTCCACAGAAGATTTGGAAAAACATATTTTTCTTGAAATAATCGATTAAATTAAGACATAATCGATTATATATAAACCCATAAAAAATATAATCGATTATTTTGTTCGTTAAACTAATATAATTCAAATTTTAAGTGATATAATCGATTCTATTTGATCCTTAATTGATTAAAAACATATAAAATGCTTTTTGCAAAAATATGACTTGCTCTCAAGATTGAAACGGTCTTGGGGGAAAATATGACTTACTCTTTTTATCCAACACCCAAAACTAAAACTTCTAAACATAATCCTTTAGAGGTTGAGAAAATCTTCTAGATTTCCATCCTTGATTACTTTAATTCTTTATGATTGAATATTTGATTTGTCTTTAATCTTCATGATGGAACCTTCCTTTTTGAGATAAAATCAAGTCTTTAATGTTGCAGAATTCTTTGTATCTTCATCATCAAAACACCAATCTTCAACATTCTTTTTGAATTTAATTCTTCAAATAAAATCTGCACTTATTCTTGAATTAAATCAACACAGTTATACCTAGATTTTACTGTATATATTTGTGACTATTCATCCAACCATATCCACTTATAATTCATATCCTTTACCAGGTTTAAATCTATTACCTCTTGCTTGAAATCTGTTACTTGTGCTTTTTTCCATTCAAACTATTCTCTTTTCTATTCAAAAAATCATTCTCATTCATTATCATTTCACCTTCACATATCTCCTAGTTTTACATTCTTTCGTAGTAAGTTTGCAAAAATTCCTGGATATTTAAGAGTTAATGGTTTTTCTCTAGTCAACCTATCCTCCTAGAAACTAATCTTCCCTCTTGAACCTACTATCCATCTTACAACATTTTCCAACCAATTTCCCTCCTCACATCCCCCACACCAATGTTTTAAATCACGCCACCACCATGATTCCCTTTTACCATTTCCCCCTTTAGAAGTTGTCTCCAAAACCCATATTTGGATTTAAAATATCCTTCCATACCCCACCTTCTTCCATACTCATTATCCACTCCCATTTGGCCTTTATACCAAGATCATCCCGAGTCTTAGGTTTACACATGCTCTCCCATTTAACCCAGACTATCTTTTTCCCTTCACTACCTTAACCCCATATGAACCTATATTGAATCTTCCTAATTTCTAGAATTCAACTAGCTAGAGCTTTGATTGAGAGATAGTATAGGGGTAAGGTTGTGATTACAAAGTTTACAAGGCATACCCTACTAGCAAAGGATAAACCTCTTTCCTTTTATTTTGCTAACTTGCACATGATTTTGTTCAAAACCTATTGCCAAAAAATCTTTTTCCTTGGGTTACCACCCACTAGGACACCCAGATACTGGAATGGTATATGCATAAGTCTACAATTCAGGATTTTAGCAAAGCTTTCCAACATTGGATTATTTACTCTTACCCTGCCTACCTTGCTCATATCAAAATTAACCCTTAATCATGATGCAAGTTCAAAACATTTAAGGATACTCTTAATGACAATAGTATTTTAAACCTTTGTCCCATATATGAATAGGTTGTCATCAACAAATTGTAATATATTCACGCCTATCCCATTTTTGCCAATAGATATTCCTTTTAACATATTCTTTCAAACAACTTGCCTAATTATTGTAGATAAACTCTCAACTGCAATCAAGAATAAGAACGGAACCAAAAGATCACCTTACCTTAACCCTTTAGATGGTGTAAATTCTTGGATAGGATTACCATTGACAAGAACCGATATTGTAGCCAATTCCAAAACATCCTTTCATTCATTTAATCCACTCCTACAAAATCCTAATCTCCCTATCATCTATATTAGATAAGTCAAAGTCACGATAAACCTTTTCAAAATAAGTTTTAATGACCACACATGATTTTTTTTATTACATCTCATATTTTCTACAATCTCATTTTCTATAACAATGATTGGACTAGTTTTGAAACTCTTCAAAACAACACTTTAAGTTCTATCAAAACTCTACATTTTTGGAATTAACTTTCTTTCCTACCACTTTATTAGATTATCTATTCCTAAATATCTTTTTGCTAAATGGTCTATTCACAAAAGAGTTTAATACATTAATATATGACATAATTCTTGAACTCATTATGACCAGAAAGGGTAAAAAACTTATTATTATTTCTAAGCTTTTTATAGTCTCAAGTGACATTTCTAAAAGGTATGCACTTTTGTAAAATAAAAAGGTATATATTGGTTGTAAAAAAATGAAGGAGACGAAAGCAAATGATATTCTTGGTCGAAGGGAATGAGGGAAAAAATAAATGGAGTCTTATCACACTCCTTTTTCACAAGTGGAGTTTTGTTTGGAGCAAATGAACACTTGGGCTTGAGGCCTAAGTGAGGGGATAACCAAGGAGACAAGAAGAGTCAACATCTTGACCTTCTAGAAACTTGGAGAATGCGCCAATGATGAGGAGTGATGGGGTCGACCTAGCTTTTTGTGTCATCTTCTAGAATGTTTGAGTCTTGGTCACCAAAAGTAGAATATGCTTAGGAATCTTTCTCAATGTAATTTCCTCTGGGTCCCCACCCTAAGCTTATATAAGGAGGCCTCTCATTCTTGTAAGAGGGTGGAACATTAATCAAATAGAGAGCATTTTTGTATAGTCTAGAGCTTGTGTTGTGTTCTTGGGTGTTTCTTCCCCTCTTTGAGTCTTATCTTGAGCTTTGGCTCAAGTGGCGGCTAGCACCACTCATCTTGGGTTGGATCATCCCCCAAGTGGTGTGTAGCACTTCACTCCCCTCCCCCTGTTTCAATCTCTTCCTCTATTATTGTTTCATGTTTTTTACTTTCATTCTTTTTATTTTTCAGCACTTTAAATTCATGTCATGCTATTCATTGCCTTTATTATTCACGCTCTTTCCTTATATTGTGCTCGCTAGTGTTTTTATGTTTTGTCATTCTCTTCTTCTCTTAGTTCCTTGTAAAGTGAACCTTAACACTTAGATAACTCCTGAGATTATCGTCGTGTTTAGTGGGAATCTGTAAACTTTTCTTCTAATTAACATTTCATCAAACATCTCAAATACTAAATACTAAATACTAAAATGAACTCTCATCACTGAAAAATTATATGAAGTCGGTAACAAAAATAAAGCCAAATATTTTTGTTATTTTGGTAAACAATTAATAATTCTTTTCATAAAGCTGGGATAACTAGAAACGAAAATATATCATAAAATTGAAAGGTAAAATTAAAATGGTAGTAATAACTTATCTAATTTATTGAAGCAAGCCTTATTCAAAACGAATTACAGTATACATTATAATATTACTGAATCAAGTCTCGGTAGGTACGAGCTATGCATAAACCTTTTACTTCAGTTGCAGCCATAATCTGTTGAAGTTTCTGAATGACATGCTGTAGGAAAGATATGGTAGCCTTCTCTAATTATTTTTTTTAAAAAGAGAGATTTTATTTATTTAATTCTAACTCTTATAAGTTTTCTCCCGTTAACTGATAGTGGTGTTCTAACTCTATTACTCTAAACACCTATTATTTTCCTTTATCTCACATTACATCATATTAACTAGTTAACATATATATATATATATATATATATATATATATATATATATATATATATATATACCTATATTTTATTCTATCTATTTCTCTTTCTCGGAAATAGAGGTATTCAAAATCTTTATTGAACTTAATATCTCCTTCCACCGCAACCACGTTCTCTTTGGCAGTTCACATAAGCTGCTGCAGTAGGTGTAAGGTTATTATTTTCAGCAAAGTTTCTGGAATTGAAATTATGACGCAATTCTGGGGTGATGACAGTGTCTCTGCCCAATTGCTGGAACAATACAAACACAAGTCGATGAATCCCTGCTGAAGGTTGTGGCCTCTCATAAACCACAACTTCTCTACCTGCATAATGTCCCATGTCATCTAGACATATATATGTGTAAACACCAACATGCAATCTTTGCTAAATAAAAAAATGTACTATGAAATATTTGAGAGTTTTTAGACTTTCCATTACAAGATTTTTTTCTATCGCTGGTTTGAGAATTGTTAAGAAAAGTTAATGCACAATCTTATGCATACGTACGTACAACCTTTCTCCAATATAATTCTCAGATATCAGACATATTGATAGGGTTTAAATTTCCAACTGCGGATGAAATGATTTTATTATTAGAATAGCAAGTTCATGAGATAATTTTCGAAGGATTAATTTGTAATATGTAAGATTTTGGGTTATAGACAATATGAAAATCTTTTACATAAGTTAATTCATTACTCATCGAATTCATCATGATATCTCAGAATACCGATACTCCTGTTTGAAATTCAAGAATTGTATCAACGAGTCTTTTATTTGTAATCCTTCCCACTGGTTCGGTGCAACATAATCATTGCTTTAAGAATGCTATTAATTGGTTCAATGAAAGAAAAAAAATAGAAAACTCACAGATACAGTGAGTACAATGTGGCTAGATATTTGTTCTTATGATCACACTTAGTAGTAGACATAATAATTGACAAAAGGGTAATTGTTACATGTGATTTATTTAAGGTAAGAAGTGTTCTCTCTGTAACCTACAGTATTCGTACGCTTCAATCTTTGATTAGCTGAAGCTTAAAAAAGTGAAAATTAATGAATTAACTCATCTGCGTACTTTTTAACAAACTATATATTTTAAACCTATCAGTTTGTTTAATGTTTATACAGTTCATTTATTACGAGATAAGAGTTTTTCTTTTCTTTTTCCTTCTAATTTTGACGTTCTCAAAACCGTACTTTTTTTAGTTTGCCTCAAATTAATCTTGGAAGGATAAGATAAAAATTATAGACTATTTTTTAATTTTGAATAAATTTCCTTGATTTATTCCAGATGTCTTCGGAACTAATATCTCTACACGGAATTAAATTATAAATTAAGTTCATGAATGGAACTGGGTTTGAAATTGATAATAACTTTAACTAACAAACCTAGGTTCTTCATCAATTGATGAATGAAGCAGGTGAAATTCAAATTGATAACTGCATCCCATTTTAACACTGCCAGAACGGTTTATATATGTGGGTTTACAACACAATTTGTACTTACCAAAGCTTGCATTTGTGGTCGCTGGAATATCTGTCACCATCCTGCCATTGTTAATTAAGAGAGAAGATTACAAGCAAATATACAAACATATATATATATATATATATATATATATATATATATATATATAAATTAGTCACAATATTTTGATAAAATCAGTTGACCATAAATTTATGAAGTTTAGGCTATACTGTTCTTTAGACTTTATTAGATATAATATAAAACATCAATATGTAACCAAACTTTTTGCATCTAACGTTATACCAAAACCAGATAGAAATTGGGATAAAGAAGCACATATAACTAACCAGTGCAGGTATTCCCTCAAGACGGGGTTACTAGGGCTAGGTGCATCTGCATCCACCATAACCTGATTCAACCATAAAATTTTATGCTGAAAAACATGCAGCTAGCTGTTGATGACTTAACTAATTAAGACTTGTAATCTTTAGGTAGTTAATTAGCACTACTTACCAGGGTATAGAAGATCCTTAGGTCTTCACCACCTACAGTAACTCTAGGGCGGTTAACAACATGAGAGGGCCTCAGTTCATAGCCATTGCTAATCGCTCTGTTGTTGATGGATACTGTCATAGAAACTGAGCTTGTAAAAGGGTTCAGAACATCCCCTATCACACCCCCAATAGCAAGAGGATCCTCTCGTGCCATGATTTAGAAGATATATGCTTGTTTGGTGTTCTGCTTAATAATGCAGACACGATCATAGCCCTATATATATTTTCCTCCTTAGCATCTGCTTTTGGTTCCGTCCCATCAATAGATTCTTCATTTTTTTCATCTCTTGTCCCTGGTGGATTCTCTAACTCGTACGATGATGTTTTCTATCATGAACAAGGTGGTCTTCCACTTTTCTTTCGCTTGGTGCTTGGTTAATTAAACAAGAGAGAAAAATGAAAAAGAAATTCAAAAGTGGTATGAGTATATTTTCTAACATTTAAAAATATTGTTATTTGTTAGTTAAAATTTATTTTAGCTATGAAAGTATATGGAACACAATTTGTATTTATTTAAAATGTTTTATTCATAATTTTAAATTTTTTAACTAATGACAAAAGAGTCTTAAAAAAATAGAGAATGTCTTGTTAAAATTGTCATATTTATTTATGATATAGAGGTGGATCTTAATATATTTAAAATTTATATATAAATTATCATGATCACTAAAAATAATAATTATAAAAAACATACTTTTTAAAACATTATTTTTTTTAATTTTTAAATTCATTAATAATTAAATTAAAATTAAAATTTTTAACTAATTTTTTAATTTAAATAATTATTTTTTTAATTATTTTTTAATACAAATAACTATATTATTGACAAAGTATTTACTTTTATGTATGAAGAAAAAATATTACTATATAAATTAATATTTTATTGTTAAGGGGATAAAAAAGAGTTAATTTTATTATCTTTAAAATTAAAAAAATATATAAACGTGGAAACAAGTCAAAGTTTGTGTAATCGTATTATATTAAAGAGAATAAATTGAATAGAATGGTGAGAATAAATAATATTAAAAAATATCTTACTTTTTAAAAATATTTATTAATTTTTTTATTTTTTTATAATTAGTTTTATATTGTAATACTTATTAAAATAAATTACCAGCGTGATAAATCTGACCTAATTTAATTATCATATAAAGTGTAAACCTCCGCCAGTGTCGGTCAATTGTATCAATTGAAGCTCCTGTTTCAACTGAAAGACAATTCGAAATTAAAGTTTAACAGTCATAGAAAGAGGACATTTCGTTTTAGGAAAAGAAAACATTTTCAACTTTGTGGGAGATTACTTTATCCTTAGAAGAAAACTAGTTGACATTATACTTTACTTTCAAATGGTATAAAAAATATCATTTTCAACCTGGCTCATATATTAAAGTATACAAAATTCTAGCCATATATACTTTATTTTAATTAAAATTTATTGTGGTTTTCATAGGATTGTTCGAAAAGTGTTGCTTTATTCAGAAAAAAAAAAAATCCTTGTACTAACTATTTTTGTGTGGTCATTTTATAACGACCAATCAAATCCTGACATTTCCATATTTGATAATTTTATACTCACCTATCACCTTTATGCTAAATTAGAAAAAGTCTTATTCAGCTCTTTCTTATTTACGTGTTAGGGTCTGACATTTCACAACTTGGGTACAAATATTAAGCAAAAAATGATGCAAATAAAAAAAAAATGAAAGATGCATAATAAAGAGTAGAGAGAATGGAGAAGATGTGGCTAATAGTTATCACTGGTGATGCCTAAGTGCATTTCCACAATACTATTACTAGTTGAGAGATATTGACATACCCTGCCACATGCTATACCACACACTTTTATCTAGATTGTTTTTCATTTTTTTTTTTTTGTTTTTTTTATTATTGATTCTCGTTCCTCTCCTTTAATTTCGCTCTCACTTCTGACTTTGTTCTTCACTCTTTTTCTATGTCGTGTTAAACAACTTTTTTTTTTCTCATTATAGTTTCTTCGTCTTTGGTTGTTGTTCATGTTTTGTGCTTAAAATCGAGAAGGAGAGATGAAAAAAGACAAAACGAAAAAGAAGAAATGAAGAGGAAAAAACATGTATATTAGGATTTCCAAGTACAAAACAATGATGATAATCAGAAACATGAGAAACAATGATTGTAGAATGAGGAGGCTACTCAACATACATGAAAGAGAACAGAAAAAATAAAAAACGAGATCGAAAGATAAGAACGAAAAGTCACAAGAAAAGAGATAACAAAAAAGAAGGAAAACGAGTAAATAAAATGAAAAGATCACGTTATAAATAAAAAGAAAATTGTAAATGAAAAAAAATCCAAATAGCAGTATTAAAGTATGATATAGCATGTGGCATGATAATAAGTAATACTTTTCACATTTCTCTTACTAATTTACTACTAATTCTCTATGGACATTTTACTAGCTTCCCCTAAAAAACTTCCCAAGTTAAAAGTCCCATTCATTATAGTAACAAAATTAAAATATTTAGTAGTGTCTTTCAAAACACATATTTAGAAATATATATTGTGTTTTTTTCCTTAAAGAAATAATTAAAACCAAAAGTTGCAAATTGTCCCCCTTAAACATTAATTAAGCTGATTCCATATTTGGCAGAAAAGAAAGAATTTATGAACTTTTGCACGTCTCTTTCTTTCTTCCCTTAGAATACCTTTCCAAATGTGAATTTACGAGTTTATCTGAATGGCAAATCTCCATTTCATAGAATCTTATTCTCCTCTGTATCCTTAAGCAAGCATTGTAATCCTTATATGTAAGTTATTTGGTGGTATATACATTAATATCCTTCAAAATGTGGCCCATACAATTGATATTGAATCTGAAGTTAATGAACCATTATCTAAAGTGGAAGAAGAGGTGGGACTTTCCTGAAAATGAATATGTGTAATATGCCCACTCATATAATGCGCTAGCTTTATTATATACTAGAATATATGTACGATTTTATGTCAAGCAAGACTCCTGTTGCTTAAACGCTCAAGATGTGGAGTAGTTTGTTGCTATTCTCTTATTTTGATGGCGATATGGGCATATATATATAATGTTATACTAGTGTAATTTTTATCATCAAAACATTGTTCTAAGTTTTAATTTGTATTTTATGTAATTGTAATTTGGTGTCAAATTGAAGAATTAGTTAAAATCTACGCTGTTGTCACTTTTGACTATAAATATAGGGAAAGTGTTTAGGAAGATTAATCTCAAGAAGAGAATATTAATTAATAGGTTGTCAAATCACTATGAAACAATTATTAGATTCTCTGGTAGTACTTGCAACATGGGAAATAACCTGTCATTTTTCACACTGACATTATTGATATGTCTGGTGTATTCTTACTTTGGTGAACTCTATAATCAATAAAGTCTAGCTTGAAAGTATGTGATAAAATCGTTGGTGTACGACATTTATCTTCTATAGCTAAAGTGTCTAGTTATTTATTATTATTGTATAAGTTTATTTTGCTAGTTAGTAAAGATTTTTATGTTATTTTGTTATAGTATTAGTTTTTTATGTTATTTTGTTATAGTATTAGTTAGTAAAGAACTTCTTGATTTGATACCAAAATACTAGTGTAACAATCTCAGTTTTGATTGGTTTTGTATTCATTGATGGTTGATCCTTAATTAAGACTAGTCTATTTTTTTTTTTTCAAAAGACATTCAAGAAGATAATCAACATGATCAAGATTGAGAAGTTTACAAGAAAGAACAACTTTAACCTTTATCACATTAAGATACATGCCTTGTTGAAAGAACACAATTTGGATGTTACTATTCAATAAGGGTGTCAACTATTAAAATACGTAACTAAAGTAGGGATGGAAGAATTGTGCAACATGGTTACTAGGCAACCATCATATGGAGACTATTGTTTTATAAACATTGTGTCTACGACAAACAATATAGAAAGTCATTTTAAAAGTAGTGCATAACATGAAGGATACCTTGAATATGATTAAATATTTTCATTCATCATATAAAAATACAAATCCAGATTTTATTTCATGATCCACTTTAATATTTTTTTTTTCATATTATGTTTCCTTAATTATTATAATAAATAGTAAATTATTAGTCTTTAACTTTTTTTGTAGTTGTTATAATTTTGTATAAGATACTTAAATTTGGGATTAAAAATTTATAAAGAACTTTCTAATTTTTTTTATTTATGTGGCCAGCTCACGTGCCCGCAAACCCGTAGTTATGTGGTACGGGACGACCCTTTTAGCTTGCTTATGCGGGATAGCCTGCCTTAACTTGCTTTTTGTGAGTCAAATACAAGGTAAGTCAAAACGAGTGGCTGAAAAGATGAATACAAACTTGTTAGAGAGAGTAAGGTGTATGTTGTCTCGGTCCCAGTTGGATAAAAGGTACTAGGCTGAAGCTCTCAACATAACATGCATCTTATTAAATCATTTTCCATCTAAACTAATGGATTCCAGACTCCAATTTAAATATGGTTTGGCAAGCCAACATACTACTCAATTTTGAAGATGTTCGGGTGTTCTACTTACCATCATATAGACGATGGTAAGATAGAATCTAGAGTTAGGAAGGGAGTGTTTGTGGGCTTATAGTGAAATAGTTTAGAATCTGGTTACTGTAGACCCCTAATTTTGTCCGGGCTAAAGCAAAGCACTGAACTGAAGACTCAAAGGAATAAGCAGAAGAGGAATAAAGTCTTGTCCTTGAAAAATCTCAAGAATTTACTAAAGAGACATGGGTAACATTTAGGGAAAGGAGTGTGAAAATGTAATCTTTTGTTTTAGGAGGAGAACAACCTGTTATCATCAAGAGAACGTGCTCTTCTCATCAAGAGAACATGTCTTTCTCATCTCATTTAATGAAATTTATGGGTGATGAGAACGGCTTGTTCTCACCATGAGAACATGTTGTTATGTGCCTTAAAATTCATGTATAAATAGAGCAGTCTGATAGTCACATCACACACCACCTAGAATACTAGACAAATTGAAAATTGTAACTCTGGTACTTCTTCTCCCTCTCTCAGTAGTAAAAAGCTTGCTCTAGAGTTTCTAATTTTTCTTTTTTCTCTTTGCAGCTTTTTACTGCTTTCTTAGTAATAGACTAGGGTAGAATTATAATATTAAGCATGTAGATAAATAATCAAGTTTCGCGTGTCATAGTCATGAGGTAGGAATAGTACTTGGAATATGTTTTAATTATGAATAATGTCATAGGGTGTTGATGAATTTGATTTGATGATGTTGCTGGAACGTTGGTGATTAATTGGTGTTTATGCAGTTTTTGAATAGCTGTTAGATTATCTGTTATTAGTTAGCTAATTTTGATATATTAGTCTGCTGTTTTCATTAATCTTTAATTAGTCAGCTAATTCTGATATATTAGTTGACTATTTTCATTAATATGTCAGGAATGTGTTTTTAATGAAATAAGCTAATTATTTCGCTGTTTAGCTGACTATTTTGTTCCAGGTCTTCCAGTATGACAGAAACATAATAACGCCTTATTGAAGCTTATCTCTTTCTCTATAAATACAAGTCTCATGGGAGATTCAAAGTGCGAAAGAACAGAGAGAGAACAGAGAAGAGTGAATCATGAAAATCTTTCTCACAAATCTTTTGAAGAATTTAGCTTTAGAAAGAATCAAGAAAAGGGTTTTCATTAGTGTAATTTGAATTGTATTGTTCTCTGGTTTGAGATTGTTTGTGGAGTTACAAAACCTGTATTTTGGTGATTGGGGTGATCACTGTAGACTTGGTGTGAGTCTGGGTTAGATTGAATTCTATAGTGTTTAGAATTTCATCTTTTTGGTTTTGTTAATCTTTAGAAGAGGGGTTCTTGTAAAGACTTGATCATTTAGTGTATTGAGATCTGTTAGCGTTACAGATCGAAACTGGATGTAGCTCTTGAAAAAGAATGAACCAGTATAAACTCTTATGCCTTCTTTCTCTTCTTTTATCTTCTTTAATAAGTTTCTGATAGAACTAATCGACTATTTTCTGAAATTAGTAAACTAATCTATTCTTGACAGCATTAGAAAAATCTGATACTCAACAGTTTTCGAAGAAAATCCTATATCAATTCATCCCCCCTTCTTGATATATCTCTGAATCTAAAAATTGGTATCAAGAGCAGGTTCTTGAAAGATATTCAAGAGTAATCCTGTTAAATAAAGACGGCAGTGTAAAAACCAAGAGGGGGGGGTGAATTGGATTTTTAATAAACTTTTCTCTTTCAAATAAATTTCCAGATTTTGAAATTCTTTCAAAAACTAAGATGCAGATTTTTCTTAACCTTTGATTAATGCGGTTTGAATTTGCAATTGTTAATATGATCCACAATAAAAAGAGATAGGGAAAGAGAAAGAACACAGAGATTTATACTGGTTCGGATTAAGCCAATCATACGTCCAGTTCCCAACCACCACAAATGCGTGATGATCACCCCACTATCTTTAAATGAAATTACAAACACCAATTCATGCAATAACAAATAAAGATAAAGGAAACACCTCCTTAGACACACTAAGGATGAAACACCTCCCCAGACATACTGAGGATGAAACCCACCTCTCTTGACACACAAGAGATGAACACACCTCCCTTAGAACCGATCCAAGGGATGAATTTTCCCATTTAATAAAAACAGTAAAAGAATACACCTGATAATAGTGTTGGATAGAAAGCTTAAGCACAAAGATCACCACTTCCAAAGACTTGATCAAACTGAAGAGAGCAGGAAAGCGGTTTTGAAAAGCTAAGACGCAGAAACACTTTGAATATTTTGTGTTTAATCAGATGTATTTAACCTAAGACATTCTCTTTCATTTTATAATTCGAAAATGCTCCAAAGTTTCCATTCTTAGGTTGATTTGGTATTGATTTTGCAAAAACGACTCATTTAATCGATTATATAAAAAGCTTAATCGATTATATCATGTTTAAAAACTGGAAAACTAATTTCGTCTGACATAATCGATTAGATTAAGGCCATAATCGATTATATTAACCCAGAATCAATATAATCGATTATCAAAAACACTTAATCGATTATTTAGTTCATTAAACATTTTTAATTCAAATTTTGAGTTAAATAATCGATTATCTAGGTATCATAATCGATTAAAAGCGTAGAAAAACGTTTTTGCGAGAAAACACCTTGCTCTCTTGTTTGGGAAGGTCTTGAATGAGATTTATGACTTACTCTTTCTATCCAACACCCAAAACAGAGCCTTCTACTCTTGATCCTTCAGCTCTTGAGAAAATCTTCATCAATCTTCTCTCTTGAAAGCTTTGAATGCTCTTTATGCCTTTCCTTTTCTACCAAGCAGCCTTCCTTTGTGAGATGGCACAAGTCTTTAATGTTGATAGAAACACTCTAAATCTTCATCATCAAAACTTTAAGGCTTCATAAAAATCTGGAGAACTTCATTTACTCTTGGTCTTGAAATATGCCAACAATCTCCCCCTTTTTTATGATGATAAAAAGAAACATAGAGACTTGTGATTGATATCCTGAAAATCTTGAAAATAATGTATGGATATCTCCATCATAAAAAAAAATTAGTCCACAAAGGAAATAAAGTAGGAAGTCACATAGCATTTAATTTTCAATTTGAATTTTGAAAAAGAGATTTGAAGGGAATTAATGTATGGAAATTATTTCTAAAAGCTCCCCTTTAAACTTTGCTCTTTAAATGTTTAAGCTATATAAGGTAATTATTTGAAATATTTCCTAATGCTCCCCCTGAAATTAATTTTCTTAAATGCTAGAAAACTGGACATATTATCAATCAAAACAAATCTTTTCTCCCCCTTTATTTTTATCATTTTCAAAAAGATTACATATTCAGAGATTATTACAGCAGAAGCAATTTAATACACAGAAAATATAGAGGGAAAAATAAAATACAGCAGCTGAAGAAAAAATTAAAATCAAGCTAAGGAATAAGTGAACTTTTAGCCCATTCAGTTTCTTCACTATCCCCTTCATCTTCTTCATCTTCCTCATCATTATAGCTGGCTGTTTGCCTTTTGAGGATCTTGCATTGTCTTCTTCTGGAGAGATGTCTTCAATCTCCAGCTTCCTTTCAACTCTATGAACTCTTCTATTGAGCCTTGAGAGTCTATGGCAAAGGTCATCATAATGAGTTGTTTGGAGACTCATCATGGTGTCCATCCTTGAAAGAATGTGTTCCTCCATTGATCCCGGTTGAGGTGGTGGTTCTTCATCATCTTCCTCCATTGCAGTGGCTTCCTCATCTCTTTGCCTAAACCTGTTTCCTTGTTCTATAAGGCCCATGTGCCTTAGAACATTCTTCCCAATTTTGCTGTTGCTAAGCAAAATTTGCTTGTTCTCCCCTTCAAGGTCTACACCCTTATATTCTAATATCTTTGAGATAAACACAGCATAGGGTAAAGCAAAAGATGAAATCCTAGTGGCTTTAAACATATTATCTAAAATAATGGAGGGCCAATCAATGCTAACATTATTAAGGAAGCCATACATTAAAAGAATGTCCTCCTTAGTAAGTTGGGCATGATTAGTGCCTCTAGCAACAAGAATCCAAACAATTACATAATGTAACATTCGTTCATTAAGCTTAACATTACCAACTTTATACAAGTTTTCCACTTGAAGATTTGGATCCTTGCAGAACTTGCGAAACTCCACCAATTTATTGAAATCCTCAAAGCCATAAGTGATGTTGACGCCTTGAGTGGATAATCCAGCCACATTGTTCCATACCTCTTCATCAAGGTAGATTCGCACACCCTTCACTTTGGTGCTAGGGCTAGCTGTCCTTGAAGTCAGATTCATATAGAATACTCTGACCAAGTCTTGATAATATCCCCCTTCCATCTCCACAAAGTTTTGCAGTCCACTTGCCACTAAACATTCCTGAAAAGTGAAACCATGAGTTCTGAAAAAATTGCAAGATAAATATTTAGGAGTGAGGATCTTCCTGTCTTTCCATTTGTTAACAAAACCAATCTGCATATCCTCATCTGAAATCCAACCAGCAAGTGTTGGTGGTCTCCTCTCTTGCTGTTGGGATGTCATAGGCTCCTTGCCTCTCCTCCTTGAGGGCATCTTTCTCCTCCTTTGATCAGCCATTTGTATGTAGAAAAGACAAAAGAGAGAGCACAACGAAATAGCAGAGAAACAGAGTAATCACAGAAATAGAAATTCGCACAGAAAAGGAATGAAAGCAGAAAATCATCAAGAGTGAGAGAGAGTGAGTGTAGCACTTATAATTCTCAATCCAACTATTTATAGGAAGGAAATCCGGTCATAAAGCAACGAATTAATTCAAATAGAGCCGTTTGAATCGAATATAGCCGTTAGAATAAAACAAAACACGCGAATTTAAGTTCAACATTCAAAAAAATAGTGTGTAGAAAAACACAGAACGGTGCATTTAATCGATTATGTTCTTCATTTAATCGATTATTTGCCTTCAAAATTTTTCCAGAAAACGAAAACCCAGAAATTTAATCGATTATGTGCATTCCTTAATTGATTAAATTGCTCCCCAGCGATTTAATCGATTATGTTATGAACCTAATTGATTATGTTGTAAAACATTTTCAAAAACAGCGCGTTTAATCGATTAACACACGAAACCTAATCGATTAAATACGTAATTTTTCGTAAAACACATAATTAACATAAAAAACAACAATAAACATCAATCAATCAACAAATTTATCATCAACAATTCCTAGATCTCTTCTAAGCTCATAAAATCTATCTCTAGGCAAAGGTTTGGTGAAGATATCAGCTAATTGATGTTTGGTATCTATATATTCTATAATGCAATCACCTTTAGCTATATGATCTCTAATGAAATGATGTCTAATTTCTATATGCTTTGTTTTAGAACGCATGATAGGGTTCCTCGTCAAATTAATGGCACTAGTGTTATCACACTTAAGAGGGATATGATCTAAAAAGATATCAAAATCCTCTAATTGCTGCTTCATCCACAGTATTTGAGCACAACAACTCCCTGCTGCTATATACTCAGCCTCCGTGGTTGAAAGAGCAACACTAGCCTATTTCTTAGAATGCCATGAAACTAAAGAACATCCTAAAAGATGACGTGTACCACTAGTACTCTTCCTATCAACTCTACAGCCACCATAATCTGAGTCTGAAAAACCTATAATACTAGGTGAGGCTCCTGAAGGGTACCATAAACCAAAGGATTTTGTTCCTCTAAGGTACTTAAGGATTCTCTAAGACCAATATATGCTTCTTCTTCTTCAGAGTTTGAGAGGTCTAGATCTTCCCATGTGGACATAAAACTCTTATTCTTGTGGAACTTTTTCTTTGAGTCCATTTCCCTCTCCTCGCATTGACCTTCTGGACGTTCTGATCTGAAGTGTCCAGGCTTCTTACATCATAGCAGATCATCTTCTCCTTATGATCCTTGTGGTCTTTGTTCCCACAAGGTCTGAACTTCTTCTCGTTCACATACCTATTATGCTTCTTCAGCATACACTTGAACTTGTTGGTTAAAAAGGAGAGCTCTTCTTCATCATCATCACAATCTGACTCGAACTCTTCATTCTGATCGTCTACCGCTTTGTAAGCCTTGCCTATGGTAAATCGTCTAACCTTCTGGGCTTTAAGTGCAACGTCTCCTCCTCCTCCCAAAATCTTCGCGTCATTTGCAAGCACTTGCTCATGCACCATTAGGATACCAATCAGCTCCTCAAGGGACGTGTTCTCTAGGTCCTTAGAGTTCTTGAGGGAAGTCTCTTAGGGTCTCCACTAGGGTGGATAAACACACAAGATCTTATCAATCATGTCGTACGTATCGAGAGGTTTCCCCAGGGATCTAATATTGTTAGATATAACTTGCATCATTTTTATCATGGATGCGATGGACTTAGATGTTCCATCTTGAAATTGCCAAACTGACATTTCAGTAATGTCAGTTTGCTCCTTCTAACGTCCTTAGACCCATCATGTGCCACAATAAGAATGTCCCACATCTCCTTAGCACTCTTCAAGGCATGCATCTTGGATAGCTCGTCCTGAGATAGAGAGCACAACAGAATATGCCTAGCCTTGGCATTCAACTGATACTTGACCCTATGTGCTTCATCCCACTTCTCACGATGTATGGGACTCTTTTCTGCGTCCATTGGATCAGAATACCCTTTTTCAACAATCTCGAGAAGGCCCATATGGGATGAATCCAAGTATGCTATCATGTGCAACTTCCAGTGAGCATATCTTCCACCCTTGAACAGGGATGGATGGTTGATGGCTTGACCCTCGTTCTCCATAGAATCTCTAACCAGATAGCATCTTTCCTCAAGTTCAATTATGAACTAACCCCAGAGGCAAGCTATGATACCAACTATTGAAACAAGAGGCTCTAGAAGGAGGGGGGGTTATGACATCCCTCACTTCATTTTACTTTTCACAAAATTCAAAGTCACTTTTTTAACAAGTAATCATCAAAATACCGCAGTGGAAAAATGAAATATTTAAACTTCACATAATATGAAACTATTCCATAACATTAAATAACAAAATGTGTTTAACCTCGAATTACAATAACAAACTCCAATTAGGAAGTAATCAAATTCCTGAAAAATGGTCAACAAATAAGGTGAGTCTCCATGCCTCACCTCTACCCAATTTACAACCATACTTACTAAATTATATAACATTAGCCATCAACTTCCAATACCTTAATTAACAACACAACATCCTAATTATCGAGTACATTCTATTAGCAGCGAAATACAATTGGTAATTTATCAACATACTAAATCATTCACACTTAATTACTAAGGTATCATTTACCTTACAACGTAAACATTGTACAATCATACATTTTAATACAATATACACAATCGGTATCAACTTACTTTTCAACACATATACCTTACATACTCACACATCATGTTTATCCTCACACCTCATCATGCACCAATAATACACATAAACAATGTCTATAAAATCAAGACTCAATGCATGACTTTTGTTTTCTGATTTCTCTCTTTACTTTCTTTTCCTTTCCCTTTATGTTAAGACATGAACTCTTACCATTCTCAACTCATCGAGTCCTGGACTTTTAACCATTCTCGATATAATTTGGATATATGTTGAGACCCAGACTTTTAACCATTCCCAACTCATTGAGTCCCGTACTTTAACCATTCTCGATGTATTGTGGATATTCGTTATACATAACACGTGGCTTGCCCAGTAGAGCCAGCTGGAATACTTGATGCATAGTAATCCATTAACGCGTTTACTCTACTGAGGACCTTGGTCAACAGGTCTCATCGGGAAAGTGAATGCGGCCATGTGAAACCCCATCGAGGTGTCACACATTCGTTAGTTCCCCTAGGTCTCCAAGACCTTCCTATATGTTCCAAGTCTCGGTGCATCCCAACCAACATGTTCCTTTCCTTTCCCTGGTTTAGGAGAAATCTTCCCATACTGACTTCTCCCCCATTCTCATCCTTTCTTTTAAAACCTAACATTAATTCATGTCTATTAACATGCACATCATATATCATGAAAATCATGCATCTCATACAACATGCTCATATGTACTAACCAACACCATCTTGCATGTAATATCATTAAACATTCTCATATTGTTAATAATACATAATTCATTCATCATTACAAAGCTAAAAAATACATTTCATATTCTCAACCAAATCTCTCAAACATTATGACCACCGAAATCTTTCACACATTACATAAACATTGACAATACCAAACTCCATTAAAACATGAAATATTTCATCCATATTATACACAAATTAAGGCCATTACATGCTAAAACATATTCCTTATCCATCAAGAGTCTTAAAATCCTTACCCCATACGAGAAACCAGTTAAGATGAATAAGAAAATAGTCTCACAATCTTTAATAATTTCACTCTTAGTACAACCTTGACAGTTCTGACGAATGATCACTAAAAGACCCATATCTTGAGTTCAGAACCTCCTTTTTGAATTATTTCAAATGATTTAGAAAGCTAACATCTAGGCCTACAAATTTAATGCAGAAAACAACTTCAAATAAAATCATCTTCACTCATAAAATCTTAAAATGTAAGTAATTATGATTAACATTGTCACATGGCAGAACCTCCTTAAAACACTGGCAGATTGACACATGGTTACTAAAACACATACTTGAATTCAGAACCTCCTTTTCGAATGATTCAAAATTTCATAGAAAGGTAATATCTATTACTACAATTTTCATGAAGAAGACAACTTCAAAATAAATCATCTTCATGGCCCGAAAATTATAAAACGTAGGTAGTTAGGATTAACATTATCCAACATTGGCAGCTTGACACATGATTACTAAAACACTCATAACTTGGGTTCAAGACCTTATTTTTGAGTAATTCCAAATGCGTTTGAAAGATAACATCTAGGGCTACAACTTTTATGAAGACCACAAAAGTTAATTCAGTCAAAACAACCCTCGTAAAGGCACCACAAAGTTACGTGAAACATACTAATTCTATGACAGCTTTTACACTAAACAAGTTTTCTAAGTTATCCATTAATTCAATTATTCATCTACTCATGTCTAATTTTATACCATTAAAACAATGTAAGATTATAAACAAGAGAAGATTGGAATTGAAACTCCCTTAGTATGTAAAAATATACTTGATTTATAGTTAGTCCCCTTCTAGGATGATCAAAACAATTGTTGCTCTTCAAATTACAATTGCAGAATTTTGTAGTTTGTTATCTTCCTTCAATTTGACTAAACCTGAGTGTGGGTGAAATATAAAAGTTAAACCAAGAAATTGAGTGACTAACCTTGATGCCCTTGTCTTCAATTTGATTACTAATACCTATCCTTATCTGGATTTGACAAATTTGATCAACACTTAGCCTTTGTTTTTCCAGATTTTTTCTGAAGTCTTATATCTCAAGTGACTAATATAGTACATGGTTATACCCTTCTATTTAAATTGTACTCCTAACCGTAATTCTCAGCCTCAAACCAATTATAGATAATTATTATTTAGTGAAAATATGTGACAATTATTATTTAGTGGAAGATTTAATTTTAATATTTGAACTTCCAATTTCTATCTAAATTCATTGAATCTCTCCATAATCTTATCTCCATAAAATTTATTTCAAATTTCAAATTATTATCTTTAGCTTAAATCATATTTGAATCTTATATATAATTATTGAAAATAAATTATCTTTAATTTAAATAAGATTTTAATTTTTATTTCTAATTACTTAAAATTCCTAAAACTCAAAATACTTATATTTGTGCCATTCTAAAATTCAAAATCATTACCTCCTCTATATTATGCCTCCACTAGACCATTAGCTCTTTTTTTTCCTCCACTAAATATATATTTAATTATATGATCCATAATTAATATCCTTAATTAATCATTATTTTCTTTAAATTTCAAAATATATCTACTTACTCTTGTTTTCCAACCAATTCCTACATTCCTTAACTGTAGTTAAATCCATTAAATACCTTATTCTATTTATTTTCTCTAAGTAAATCAAGGATCCATTATATAATCGTAATAATAAATCATCCTTTAAATTTCAATTTTCACTACTAATCCTATAATAATGAATCTATAATTCCTTGACACCAAAATATTGGAGAAAAATTCATTATTTTGTCTAAATTAAAATATCCTAAAATTTGGGAGGTTAAAAGGGTTGAATAAAACCTTAGATTCTTTCGCGAGAACACACCAGACCATCTATCGGATGATATGATTGACTAGACCGTCTAACACTAAAAGAGTCAACACAAAATCTTTATACTAGTTCACCCAAAACTCACGGGTTATGTGTAGTTCTCCTTTAATAATTCTTCTTACGAGGTTCAACAAATCAAACAAATTATTACAACGAGTGCACAAACCACTCCTGGTTATATTAGTATTAACCTCCCACTGAGATCAAGACCTTAGCAGAAAATAAACGAATTCTCTCTTATAACAGATTATAGTACATTTTACCTCACTAGGTATCATTTAGAGTATTACAAGAATTTTTGCACACACCCACTTATATAACTATTAGACACTTTTCTAATAGACTATTGCAGCTTGTATGCTTTGATTGTTTTTGCTCTAGTTATTTTCCGCTTTCAATCTTCAAGTCTTCTTATAGCTTTTTCATTTTCGAAAGTTGCTCGAAGCTTTAATTTGCATTTCACTTTGTCATTAATCTTCGTTTTGCAATATCCTAGATGAAATCTAATATGTTCCTCTTGCATAGCGGAATTTGTGTTCTTAGAGTTGTTGGACGCTTGATTAGGAAAGGCTTTATAATTTTGAAACTTGTTGGCCAATTCCTAAAAGGAAACAATTCAAACAAATATAAATAATATTGTTCTTTTATTTGAACGTTGAGCATTAATTCCGAATACTTTCTTAATTTGTAATCATTTTAAACTTGATTTTGTTCCAATTAACTCGTTATCGATTTTGAATAGAAAATCAAAGTGTGATTTAGCTCGCTTATTTTAGAATAAGTGAGGTTTACATTGGTAGACCATTTGATAAGTTTAACTGAGACCCTGCAGGGTCTTATACCTGCTGTAGCTAGACAATTGCACAATGAAACTTTGTTAAATGATAAAGTATAGACAATACATTGTTTTTGTTATCACCAAAACATCTATTATCAAAGACCCTGAGGTGCTAGACTTTCTAGTGCGTCACAACACCATTAGACCATCTAGGGGTGTTCGACCGTCTTAAGGTACTAATCATCTAGTGCTTCAACACTTGTCAATCTTCCTTTCAGCCTTTGGAGGTGCTGTCTTGGGAGAGATGGTTATTGGATTGACCCCTCCTTCTTTCTTCTTGAAGTTGTTTTCATAATCTTGATGTATCAGAGTCCTTCAATCCTCCTGCTCTTCATCCCTTGCCTAATAGTTACAACGTTAGCATGCATCCTTTGCATTACCTCCATCATAGTAGACATTTATGCTTTTAGCTGCTTAATTTAGGTATTCAGTTATTGATTCTTTTTTGTAATGTCTCCATCACTCTTTGCATTTGAGCTATTGGTAAGACAGAGTGTTGAAAAACTACCTTTTGAGTTAATTTATTAATTAATTTTTATGCACTTTTTGAAATGTAGAAAACTTTATTATAGATATGAATAAAGATTTTTTCAAAAATTTATTTTTTATGGGATATTCATATCTTACAATAAAATTTCTATGTGACCCTAACTAATGCATGTTTAGTTTTTTTATGGATGTACCTTGCTATTTTATTTATTTTTCACACTTCGTTTTCTCTCATTATGCATGAAAAAAATTATTTTTGATTATTTATATCAAAGGGAGTTATTTTAAAAACTTTACACAACCAAATGCACAAACATATACTCAAACAACAGTGCATCCACGAACAGTCACATTCACCCATGAGTTGGAATCCCATCAGAAAGGTACGCTAGAGTAACCGATTATCACTTTGTGTGATGATTTTCGACAATGACTTGTGGGCATATAGAGCCCATGCTACGACGAGTCGTACGTCATTCACTCCCTATGATCAAATCACTCATTTCCCCATGTGTACAGGGACTGTTGTGTGAAAGGGTTGTTGTGTACAATTTTTTGTTTACAATCAATGTGAAAATCTAAACATGCATACAATTATTAAAGCTACACTAAAAAAGCATTTTTTTAAAGCCAACCAATAATTAAAAGGGGTAAAAATATTAAATTCAAATTTTTTCTTTATTGCAAATGACATCACTAAATGGGCTTGACCCTCGTGACTTCCCCAGTGGTCACCATCTCTTGCAGATTGACTTTCAATGGTTGGACTTCCATTTGAAAATGCTCATCAACTTTGGAATGCTAGGTATACTGGACTCGTCCTGTAACTATGACACCTTCTACCCCGAATCATATATCACGAGAATAAAAGTAATATATTTCATAAGGCCTAAAGTAACCTCATAATTAATAAAATCTATAATATTAGTGTACACAAGGTAAAAGATTCACATTCACTAATAACATTACATAATGTAAAATAAATCAATTAAAGTCTTAATTAAAAATAAATAAACAAACGTAAGGTTCTAATTTTCTAGTCCTATCTTAGTGTGACATATCCTATTAGAGCAGTCCCATAAAAACTAAGTTTCACCACTAAAATCACTAACATCAAACTGGGGATCACCTGTAATACGAAACGAAAAATAAGACGAAAAAACAAAGGGAGTGAGAAATATCTCACTGTAGTTGTGGTGTAAAGACATTGCAGGATAGTCTCACACACAACAAACATCAATCAATACTTAATCATATCCAAACATGAGAAACAAATTAATTTAACCTCACCAATAATTATCCATAAGTTCAACGTATCCATATAATCATCGCATCGTATGCAATTCATGTCATACCCATATGCACACTATGATGATGAATGCATGTGGCGCCAATCATATATCACATTTGACCGCCAAAGTGATACACAATGATCTCACATTATGATTTCACATTATGAAGCAAGTTCACATAAGTGTAATGACTTCTTATACACTCATACGCATTTCCCTTCACCGTAGTTCACCTGTACAGTGACAATCACTTAACACATAACTTATCATAATTAGTGAATAAAACAATATAATGATATCCAATTAATACACATTGTCCTACATTCATCATTAAAATTATATGACCTTTGACTATCCTCTTCTTAGGGTATTACAAGAACCCTTAGGATGCTCTAAAGCAATCACAATATTATCAAATTAAGAAATTACACATATTATTCTTCAATTCACATCACAAAGAGCACACAAGAGTAATTAGGAATCTAACATATATGAATGAGAAAAACCTCTCTCTCAAGAACATACCTAAAATAAGGAATTGGAGCCAAGTAATCTAAATATTATCAATTTAAGAAATTACACATATTGTTCTTCAATTCACATCTTAAAGAGCATACAAGAGTAATTAGGAATCAAGAAGAGATAAAAGAGAAAACCCTTATTTCAAGAGCACACCCAAAACAAAGAATTGAGAGTCAACTTCGCTACCCAATAGATATCACATACCCCAAAGCGATTTATCACTCCCCCTTACCTTGTTGATGTGCAGACAGTGCTCCCAATACCCTAAAATTTCCCTCTTACTCTTCTCCATTTCCTTGTTAAATAGAGAACAAAGAAGATGGAAAACCCCAAATCACAGCTACTGTGTGAACTAAATATATCCCTAGTTAGACCTCATATCAACGATCCAGCCGTTCAGAATGACAAACCAGGTGTTAATGAGCCAGCTGTTGAATTTCCAATGCAATCCAACGGCGAATGAATCCTCAATAGTAGTTTTACCGCAGCAACCCTATAAAAAAAGGGAATGACTTTCTTTCTTCCCCTCTCTCAAAGTGTTAATGTTCTGAGTGATCAATGACTTCATATTTATTTAAATAAGATGTCATATTCTAAAATTAATTCTTTTATAATTATGAAAATGAATAATATATATTAAAATCAACCTTACAGTACATATTAAAATAATAGAAAAAATGTATATTAACTAAATTAAAATCCTGAAATTTTCTAAAAATATTTAATTAATCTTAGAAAAAAATTGGGGGTGCTATAGTAACTCCCAAATTTTGATTTAATGAAATTAATGAATTTTTTTCCAATATTATAGTGTCGAGGAATTATAGATTCATTATTATATAATTAGTAATGAAAATTGAAATTTAAAGGATGATTTATTATGATGATTATATCCTTGATTTAATTGAAGAAAATAAAGAGAATTAAGTATTTAGTGGATCTAACTGAAGTTAAGGATGTAGGAATTGGTTGGAAAATAAAAGTAAGTAGAGATATTTTGGAATTTAAAAAAAATAAAATTTAATTAAGGATATTAATTATGGATCATATAATTAAATGGATATTTAATGGAGGATATGACAAGAAAGAGCTAATGGTCTAGTGGAGGCATAATATGAAGGAGGTAATGGTTTTAAATTTTGGAATAACACAAATGCAAGTATTTTGAGTTTTGGCAATTTTAAGTAATTAGACACAAGATTAAAATTTTATTTAAATTAAAGATAATTTATTTCAAGTAATTAGATATTAGCTATAAGATTAAAGTTTTATTCAAATTAAAGATAATTCATTTCAAATAATTAGAGATAAGATTAAAATCTAATTTAAATTAAAGATAATTCACTTTAAGTAATTAGAAATAAGATTAAAATCTGATTTAAATTAAAGATAATTCATTTTAAGTGATTAGAGATAATATTAAAATCTAATTTAAGTTAAAAGTACTTCATTTGAAATTTGAAATAAATTGTGGGCATAATATTATAGAGAAATTCAACAAATCTACACTAGTGGAGAAAAAGGATATTACGTTACCCCTTATTCGTCATACCTAAAAACAATCTGTTGAATGATTTGTGATTTGATGATGCTTATTAATGATTGTTAATTGTGTTTTATACTGTGCTGGAAGCGTGGTTAATGTTTGTTGAATGATTTAGAATTGTTTGAGATGTTAGATTACATGTAGAAGATTAATCAATTGAATAATGATAAACTGTGTTTTTGTTATTCATCAGTTAGTCTACTAATTCTACTTCTCTAGTCGACTATTTTCATTAAAAGTACCAGGTACACAGGTTTAATGAAAATAACACACTGGTCTGAGTCTTCAGTCGACTATTCTGTTCTTGACACCAATCTTATGCAGTAAACACACAGAACGCGCTCTTAGGTCTTTCAAAAGGTGAAGACCCATTGTATATCAGTTTATCAAGATGGGAGACAAGCTTCCCTTTGCTGAAGGTGCTTCCACCAACAGACCCCCTCTCTTCGTAGGAGCA
Organism: Lablab purpureus; assembly: GCA_030347555.1. Classification (NCBI taxonomy): domain Eukaryota; kingdom Viridiplantae; phylum Streptophyta; class Magnoliopsida; order Fabales; family Fabaceae; genus Lablab; species Lablab purpureus. The sequence goes on from CM059254.1 coordinate 15,568,858, forward strand.
AATTATCCGTTCTGGAAGGCCAGAATGAAGATCTTTTTCGAGTTTGTTGACAGGGGTGTGTGGGATGTCGTGGTTAATGGTCCATATATCCCTACCATCAAAGGTGAAGATGGACAGCTGGTTGAAAAGCCATGGGAAGAGTGGTCTGAAACAGAGAACAAGAAGGCACAGTTTGACAGTAAGGCTAAGAATATTTTAACTTCTGCTCTTAACCTTGATGAATTTTTCAGGGTTTCACAATGCACCACAACCAAAGAAATGTGGGATATCCTTCAAGTGACACACGAAGGTACAACTGAAGTGAAAAGGGCAAGAAAACACACTCTCATACAAGAGTATGAGATGTTTCGAATGCAGCCTGGTGAGACCATCCAAGATGTGCAGAAACGATTCACGCACATAGTGAATCATTTGCTTGGATTAGGGAAGAAGTTCGACGATGAAGAGCTCAATATAAAGGTCCTTAAATGCTTGAGTAGGAGTTGGCAACCAAAGGTTACAGCTATCCTGGAAACAAAGGATTTGACAGTCATGAGCACTGCAACCTTGTTCGGGAAACTCAGAGAACACGAATTGGAGTTGAGTAGGCTGGATCAAATCAAAAATTCAGAAAAACAGAGCAAGAGCTTAGCGCTAAAAGCCAAAGAGTCCATTAAGAGTGATGAAGAGAAAGATGATGACAGTACTGAGTTTGCTATGTTGGTCAAGAAGTTTGGTAAATTTCTTAAGAGGAAAGACAATTCAAAGGACAGGTCTCAGGAAAAACAGAGGAGGTATAACCGAAAATCTGATTTTAATTCCTTTAACTTTTCATGTTTTAATTGTGGACAGCTAGGACATGTGAAGGTAGATTGTCCTCTCTTGAATCAAAGAAAAGATAGAAGTCCTGAAAAGAATGAAAGAAAGGATAGAGACAAACAAAACCAGTACTTCAAGAAAGGCAAGAAAGCTTATATGGCCTGGGATGACAGTGATTCCAGTAAATCATCAAGTTCAGATTCTGAATCTGGAAATCAAGCCAATCTGTGCCTTGTAGCCAATGAAGAATCAGCTAGCCAAGTAAGTTCGTGTGATTCTGATATGAGTGAGAATTATGATACTTTGTTTGATGCATTTAGAGAATTGCATAATGAAGTAAAGAAACTGGATTATCAGAATAATCGGCTAAAAGGTCTGAATAACTGACTAGAAAATAAGGTGCAGGAACTGGAAGATCAGAATAGCAGACTGAAGGATGAAAATAGTCAACTAAAAGATAATATCCTGCAACTGGAAAACCAAAAAGAATCTGAAAGATCCGAGGATGATAAAATTGAATTTGCTAAGTGTGAAAATTGTATTAACCTTCAAAGTAAAGTTGGTTATTTGATTAAAACATTGGCAAAATTTCAAATAGGTCATAATACTCTTAATCAACTTCTTCATTCACAAATCGATTTTTCAAATGGAAATGGTCTTGGTTATGGAAAACGTTATCATGCTGCAAAGTTCTAAACCTATCCCACTAACAGATTTAAAACATGTTCTTATTGCATGAAACATGGTCATATATCTAGATTTTGCTATGTCAAGAATTTTGGGATTTCAAGAGGTGAATTTTATTGGAAACCCAAAACACATGCTGTTCCTAACTTGAAAGGACCCAAATGGTTTTGGGGACCTAAATTTGTCAATTAAACCTTGTTTTGCAGATCTGTCATGGAGCAAAAAGAACTTTATGGTACCTGGACAGTGGATGCTCCAAACATATGACAGGTGATAAATCAAAGTTGATGAACTACAAGGAATGTGAAACTGGTGCTGTTACTTTCGGTGATAACAGCAAAGGCAAAATCAAAGGATCTGCAGATATTGGCAACTGTACTTCCTCACAGATTAGAAATGTACTATATGTTGAAGGACTAAAACACAATCTGCTTAGCATAAGTCAGCTATGTGACAAAGGTATGAAAGTCACTTTTGATGCAGAATTTTGTGTCATATTCAATTGTAAAACTGCAGATATAGTGCACATTGGGAGAAGAGTAAACAATGTCTACATGCTGGACATCAACTCCTCAAATCACAAGAATATTTGTTTGTTAACCAAAGAAGATGATAGCTGGCTATGGCATAGAAGATGTGGTCATGTCAACATGCAGTTGCTGAACAAAATAAGCTCCAAAAGTCTTGTGAGAGGCCTTCCAAATGTGAAATTTGTGAAGGACAAGGTATGTGAATTCTGCCAAAAAGGAAAGCAGTCCAAAAGCTCATTTGAGTCAAAGAACATCATTTCAACAAGGAGACCACTTGAACTTTTACATCTTGACTTGTTTGGTCCTTCAAGAACTGTAAGTATTGGAAACAACTCTTATGTTCTTGTGATTGTTGATGATTTCTCAAGGTATACCTGGACACTTTTTCTTTCTTCAAAAGATGAAACTTTTCATGCTTTCAAAAGATTTGCTAAGATCATTTCAAATGAAAAAGATTTGAAAATTGTTTCTTTAAGAAGTGATCATGGGACTGAGTTTCAAAATATGCATTTTGAAAAGTTTTGTTCTAAATATGGCATTTCTCACAACTTCTCTGCACCTAGAACTCCACAGCAAAATGGAGTTGTTGAAAGGAAGAACATGACTCTACAGGAATGTGCAAGGACAATGTTGAGTGAGTTAAAGCTAACAAAATATTTCTGGGCAGATGCTGTATCAACTGCTTGTTATGTACTCAATAGAGTGTTACTTAGACCTATACTAGATAAAACACCATATGAGCTTTTGAATGACAAAATACCTAGTATTGCATATTTTAAAGTCTTTGGATGCAGGTGCTTCATACTCAACAATGGAAAAGCATCATTAGGTAAATTTGATGAGAAAGCTGATGATGGAATCTTCCTTGGTTATTCCTTGACCAACAAAGCATACCGTGTATTCAACAAAAAGAACCTAACTGTGGAAGAGTCTATTCATGTTGTTTTTGATGAAGTCTTATGCCAAAAAGAGAGAAAGGTAACTCTCATGCGAGGTCCGATGATGAGAAGTCCGAGAAATCCGAGAAGAATGAAGATCATGCGGAAAAACCCGTTGAAGCTGTCAAGCAGGATGAACAAGTCGACTATAATCCTGGATCAGTCGACTACCCTGCAGCAGATAATGCATTACAGAAATCTTGGAGAACACAAAAAGGGCTATCTCTGGACAACATCATTGGGAATGTTGAAAAGGGAGTAACTACTTGTAACTCTTTACATGAATTCTGCAACCATATGGCATTTGTTTCTCAAATAGAACCCAAAAATATCAATGATGCCTTGCTTGACCATAATTGGATAACTGCTATGAATGATGAACTGAATCAGTTTGTTAGGAATGATGTTTGGAAACTAGTACCTAGGAACAATGCAATGAATGTGATAGGAACTAAATGGGTTTTCAAAAATAAGCTAGATGAAAATGGTATTATTACTAGAAACAAAGCTAGACTTGTAGCAAAAGGGTATAATCAGGAAGAGGGCATTGACTATGATGAGACTTATGCACCTGTTGCTAGATTAGAAGCTATTAGACTATTGCTTGCATTTGCATGTCTTAATTGCTTTAAACTCTATCAAATGGATGTCAAAAGTGCTTTTCTTAATGGTTTTATTAATGAGGATGTATATGTTGAACAACCACCCGGTTTTATTGACTCTAAGCTTCCTAACCATGTCTACAAACTCAAAAAGGCTTTGTATGGTCTTAAGCAGGCACCAAGACAGTGGTATGAAAGACTTACAACCTTTCTCATATCACATGGCTTTAAAAGACGAGCTGTGGATAAAACTCTCTTTACCAAGAAAGTTGTCAATGATCTTATGATTGTACAAATTTATATTGATGACATAATTTTTGGATCATCTAATCCCTCTTTGTGCCAATAGTTTGTAGAATCTATGCAAGGTGAATTTGAAATGTCCATGATGGGAGAATTGAATTTCTTCCTAGGATTACAGGTCAAACAAATGGAAAATGGAATCTTCATTAGTCAAGCCAAATACTGCAATGAATTGCTGAAAAAGTTCAACATGGAGAGCTGTAAAGAAGCCAATACACCAATGTCATCAAGCTGTTATCTAGATATTGATGAATCTGGAAAATCTTTAGACACAACCATGTATCGAGGATTGATTGGATCTCTATTATACATCACAGCTAGCAGACCTGATATCATGTTTCGCTGTTTGTCTTTGTGCAAGATTCCAAGCAAATCCAAAGGAGTCACATTTCACAGCTGCTAAACGTATCTTGAAATACCTCAAAGGAACTGTGAATGTGGGTTTGTGGTATTCAACTGGTAATGAGCTAAATCTTGTTGGATATACTGATTCTGATTTTGCAGGTTGCAAATTAGACAGGAAAAGCACCAGTGGAACAGCAGCTAAGTGATTTCAATTTACATCTATCTGATATACCAATCTTGTGTGATAATACCAGTGCAATCAACCTAACTAAAAATCCAATACAACACTCTAGGACTAAACACATTGAAATAAGGCATCATTTTATAAGAGATCACATAGAAAAGAAGGATTGTAGGATTGAATTCATCTCTACAAATGATCAATTAGCTGATATATTCACTAAGCCTCTTGGTCGTGAAAGATTTTTCAAACTTAGAAATGAATTGGGTATCCCGAACATCAATCATATCTCTTAAAATTTTCTCTCGTGAGTTGATTAGTCTGCATTAATTCTATGAAATAGCTTGCTTATTTCATTAAACTGAAAAATATATCCTACTGTTGCAGATTTCAGTGTTAATTTCATGAAACAGTCGATTTATTTCATTTAACTGACAGCAATGTTTTACTGTTACGAAAATAATCTGCTTATTTTCAGGAAATAACAGACTTATTTCATTAATTGCACCTGATGTTGTTGAACAAACCCATTAATTGCTTTGACTAGCTGACTAATCTCTGTAATCACAATTAAATTCAATTGCAGTTCCAAGAAATCAGTGTTTAATCAAATCAATTCAGTCATTTCTGTAAAACGAATGGTTCTGTGCATTTTAATTCAAAGCATGAACAGTTATAGGTGCATGTGTATTCGCTTTATTGGGTTTCAGATTTGGTTTTCCATTTTTCAAAGTATTCTCTGCATTCTTCTGAAGTCTGAGCACCTGTGGTTGAGTCTGAATCTATTCAAAATATTTTGTTCATTAATTCATAGTTGAACATGCATACGTTTTCCTCCTATATAGTCTTAATACGTTAGCATTTTAACAGACTTAAACTGCATTCTCCATACTTTGTATTTTCACATATTGTCTTTCAGTTCAGATTCCCAGTTTGAAATGTCAAACTATGAGCATACTGCTAGTGATGATTCAGATGCTCCTATTGGAAATATGTTTCAAAGACTAAGGAGATCGCTTAGGAACAAAACTTCATCACGAACAACAGCTTCTCAATCTGGAAGAGGAAACAAGGGATCAACATCCGGGATTCAAGCAGATCCCATTGAAATTCCTGAGCAGACAGCAGAACCTTCGAAAAGGAGGTTTCCAAAAAAGTACAAAGTGAGGGTCAGATTCCCTCAACGGATGAACCCTCCATCACCTTCTTCTCCTCCTGCAGAAGAACACAATGAGGAGACTGAGTCAGATGAAGCAGAAGAAGAAGAAAACAACGAGGTTGCTGTTTCTGTAGAACACAGAATGATGATGAAGCAGATTCTGACACCTAAGATCCTTAAGCTTAGCTGGTTAGAGACTGAGAACTTGACCTTTGTGCGAAACTCTCTCTATGCACAGAGTCTTCAACAATTCGTTGAGCTTGAAGGTAATTTTTATATTGACCTTGTCAAGCTTTTCTATGCTAACATGAAAGTCGAAAACAGTGCACTTGTGTCCAACATAAGAGGCAGGGAGATTCGAATTGACAATACCTTATGGAGGAGGGTTGCCGGTCTGAGGAATGATGGAGTAAAAATCAGCAAAGGCAACACAGGTTCAGTGCCAAACTTCAACAAGGAAGCTATCTACAAAGATTGCCTACGCTACTATGATGAGGCCATGATCCTCAAGTACAATGTCGGCAGAATGAAGAGGGATGAGAGGCTTCTGGCGTTCCTTCTCGCATGGCAGCTCATACCCAGGGGGAGCAATCATGCCCAGCTTATGGAGGAGGATTTGGCCCTGATACATTGCCTCAAAAATCGGATAAAAGTGAATTGGATTTATGTGATTAAAGGTCACATGTTTAAGGCCAAACAGTTGAATGATCACAAGCTTCCGTATGCCATTTTGATATCCAGATTCCTTGACTACTTCAACTTTCCCACTGATGGAGAAACGACAAAGATTGTTAATCATAAACACATGTTTGACAATTACTATTTGCGGAAGATGGGACTATCCAAGGTAAATGGCGAATGGACCCATGAAACTGGTGGATCAGCTTCTGGACATGGAGGAACTTTCAATGCAGGAACTTCATCAGCACAGCAAACAGATTATACAGCATACCAAATGATTCCCTACTCTACACCACCTACATATCAGGGAGTCCCTATGTCTGAATTCGAACACATGCTTATATCTCGTCTTAATGAACTAACATCTATGCAACACAATACACACGAGACCATGGTGGCTAGGTTCACCAACATTGATGTAGAGATTGATTTAATCCAACGTCAACTTGCTGAGTTGCAAGTCACTGCTAAAAGCTTTGTTGGCACAAATACTCACACCACTACTGCTGCTATGGAAGTGGATGACAATGATGCTGAAGACGAGGATACTGAAGAAGATGATGAATGATTCCTTCTGCTGAAGTTTATGATTTTATGCATTATTTTTTAGTTTTAAGAACAATTTGATGCGTCTATAATAACTGTTAAAACTATTTTCTACTTAATCTTCACTTATTTGAACACTATATAACTGCATTACCTGCTATTTGCTAATGTCAAAAGGGGAGATAATCTACCATCTCTTCTCTTTGTGTTTGTTTTGTTTTGCAGGTTCACATCATCAAATAGGGGGAGTTTGTTGAATGATTTGTGATTTGATGATGTTTATTAATGATTGTTAATTGTGTTTTATACTGTGTTGGAAGCGTGGTTAATGTTTGTTGAATGATTTAGAATTGTTTGAGATGTTAGATTACCTGTAGAACATTAATCAATTGAATAATGATAAACTGTGTTTTTGTTATTCATCAGTTAGTCTACTAATTCTACTTCTCTAGTCGACTATTTTCATTAAATGTACCAGGTACACAGGTTTAATGAAAATAACACACTGGTCTGAGTCTTCAGTGTTAAATAAAGACGGCAGTGTAAAAACCAAGAGGGGGGGCGGTGAATTGGGTTTTTAAAGAAATTTTCTCTTTCAAATAAATTTTCAGGTTTTGAAAAACTTTCAAAAACTTGGATGTGAATTTTTCCAATCCTTTGATTAACGCTTTTGGGATTAGCAATTGTAATAATGATCCACAAATAAAAGATAAAGAGAAAGAGAAAGAACACAGAGATTTATACTGGTTCGGATTAAGCCAATCCTACATCCAGTTCCCAACCACCACAAATCCATGATGATTTTCTCCACTATCTTTAATTGAAATTACAAACACCAATTCATGCAATAACAAATAAAGATAAACGGAAACACCTCCTTAGACACACTAAGGATGAAACACCTCCCCAGACACACTGAGGATGAAACCCACCTCTCTTGACACACAAGAGATGAAACACCTCCCTTAGAACAGATCCAAGGGATGAATTTTCCCTTACTGAAAACGAGTAAAAGAATACACCGAAATGTGCTTGGATAGAAAGCTTAAGCACAATGATCACCACTTCCAAAGACTTGATCAAGCCGAAGAGAAGCAGGAAGCGGCTTTGAAAAAGCTAAGGCACGAAACACTTTGAATATTTTGTGTTTGTTCGGATGTGTTAAACCTAAGACATTCTCTTTCATTTTATAATTCGAAAATGCTCCAAAGTTTCCATTCTTAGGTTGATTGAAAATTAATTTCGCAAAAACGACTCATTTAATCGATTATATTAAAAGCTTAATCGATTATATCAAGTTTAAAAACTGGAAAACAAATATCGTCTGATTTAATCGATTAGATTAAGGCCATAATCGATTATCAAAGACACTTAATCGATTATTTTGCTCGTTAAACATTTTTAATTCAAATTTTAAGTTAAATAATCGATTATCTACGTATGGTAATCGATTAAAAGCGTAGAAAAACGTTTTTGCGAGAAAACACCTTGCTCTCTTGTTTGGGAAGGTCTTGAATGGGATTTATGACTTACTCTTTTTATCCAACACCCAAAACAGAACCTTCTACCTTTGATCCTTCAGCTCTTGAGAAAATCTTCATTAATCTTCTCTCTTGAAAGCTTTGAATGCTCTTTATGCCTTTCCTTTCTTATCAAGCAACCTTCCTTTGTGAGATGGCACAAGTCTTTAATGTTGATTGAAACTTCCTAAAAACTTCATCATCAAAATTGTAGGTCTCCATAAAACTCTGGACTTGAAATATGCCAACAATCTCCCCCTTTTTTATGATGATAAAAAGAAACCTAGAGACTTGTGATAATATCCTGAAAATCTTAAAAATAATGTATGGATATCTACATCATAAATATTAGTCCACAAAGGAAATAAAATAGGCAGTCATATAGCATTTAAGTTTCAATTTTTCAAGGAATTAATGAGTGGAAATTATTTCTAAAAACTTCCCCTTAAACTATGCTCTTAATTGTTTAAGCTATATAAGGCACTTATTTGAATTATTTCCTAAAGTTCCCTTGAAATTAATTTTCTTAAAAGCTATATTAACTAGACAGATTTTCAATCAAGACAAATATTTTCTCCCCCTTTATTTTTATCATTTTCAAAAAGATTACATTTTCAGAGATAATTACAGCAGAAACAAATTAATACACAGAAAATAATAGAGAGAAAAAAATACAGCAGCTGGAAAATAATGAAGAACAAGCTAAGGAAAAGTGAACTTGTAGCCTATTCTGTTTCTTCACTATCTTCTTCATCTTCCTCATCATTGGCTGGCTGTTTGCCTCTTGAGGATGTTGTATTATCTTCTTCAGGAGATATTTCTTCAATGTCCATCTTTCTTTCAACTCTATACATTCTTCTATTAAGCCTTGAGAGTTGATGAGAAAGGCCTTGAAATTCCTTGGAGTGAAGATTCATTATAGAATCCATTCTTGATATGAGAAGCTCCTCCACTGATCCTGGTTGAGGTTGAAATTGAGGTGGAGGTTGAGGTTGGTCTTCATCTTCTTCCATGGCAGCAACTCCTTCATCTCTTTGGGTAAACCTGTTGCCTTGTTCTATGAGGCCCATATGCCTTAGAACATTTTTGCCAATTCTGATATTGCTTAGCAAAATTTGTTTATTCTCTCCTTCAAGATCAACACCTTTGTATTATTACCAACTTTATACAAGTTCTCAACTTGTAGGTTAGGATCCTTGCAGAATTTTCTGAATTCTACCAACTTGTTGAAGTCCTCAAAGCCATATGTGATGTTTATGCCTTGAGTTGAGAGACCAGCTACATTGTTCCACAAATCTTCATCAAAGAAGATCCTTACACCTTCACTTTGGTGCTTGGGCTGGCTGTTCTTGATGTCAAGTTCATGTAGAACACTCTAACCAAATCTGGGTAGAATGCCTCTTCCATTTCCACAAATTGTTGTAGTCCACTTCCTACTAAAAATTCCTGAAATTGAAAGCCATGAGATCTAAAAAATTCACAAGACAAGAATTTAGGAGTAAGAATTTTTCTATCCTTCCACTTGTTAACAAAACCAATTTGCAGATCCTCATCTGAAATCCAACCAGCTAGAGTTGGAGGTCTCCTTTCTTGAGAAGTCATTGGCTCCTTGCCCCTTCTCCTTGATGGCATCTTCCTTCTTCTTTGATCAGCCATTTTGGTGATATAAAAGACAAGAGAAATTGCACAACAAGATAATGGAATAACAGAGACAGCACAGAGAATTAAAATTCGCACAAGACAGCAAATAACAGCAGAAACAGCAAGAGTGAAAGAGAGAGTGAGTGAGTCACTTTGATTCTCAAACCAGCTATTTATAGAATGAAATCTGGGTCATAAAACGTTGATTTAATGAAAATATATCCGTTGGGAACAAATATAGCCTTTTAAAAAAGACAAAACACGTGAAAATATGGCCAACGTTCGAAAATCAGATTTGCAGAAAAACACAGAACGGTGCATTTAATCGATTATATTCTCATTTAATCGATTATTTGCCTTCAAAAATTTTCTAGAAAACGAAAACCCAAAAATTTAATCGATTATGTGCATTCCTTAATCGATTAAATTGCTCCCCAGCGATTTAATCGATTATGTCATAAACTTAATCGATTATGTTTTAAACATTTTCACAAACACCGCGTTTAATCGATTAATACACGAAACCTAATCGATTAAATACGTAAATTTTCGTAAAACGCTGAAAAAACATCAAAAACAACAACAAACATCAATTAAGCAACATATTTATCACAAACAATTCCTAGATCTCTTCTAAGCTCATAAAATCCATCTCTAGGCAAAGGTTTGGTGAAGATATCAGCTAGTTGATGTTTGGTATCTATATATTCTATAATGCAATCTCCTTTAGCTATATGATCTCTAATGAAATGATGTCTAATTTCTATATGCTTGGTCTTAGAATGCATGATAGGGTTCCTAGTCGGGTTAATGGCACTAGTGTTATCACACTTAAGAGGGATATGATCTAGAAAGATATCAAAGTCTTCTAATTCGTTGCTTCATCCACGAGTATTTGAGCACAACAACTCCCTGCTGCTATATACTCAGCCTCCGTGGTTGAAAGAGCAACACTAGCCTGTTTCTTAGAATGCCATGAAATTAAGGAACATCCTAAAAGATGACATGTACCACTAGTACTCTTCCTATCTATTCTACAGCCACCATAATCCGAGTCTGAAAAACCTATGATACTATGTGAGGCTCCTGAAGGATACCATAAACCAAAGGATGTTGTTCCTCTAAGGTACTTAAGGATTCTCTTAACGGCTTTTAGGTGAGACTCTCTAGGGTTGGCTTGAAACCTAGCACAAACACACACACTTTGCATTATATCAGGTCTACTAGCAGTAAGATAAAGTAATGATCCGATCATACCTCGATACCGTGTTTGATCTACCGCCTTACCGTTTAAATCTTGATCTAGATAGCAAGATGTAGCCATGGGGGTTGAGGCTTCTTTTGAACTTTCCATCTCAAATTTCTTCAAGAGTTCCTTGCAATACTTTGTTTGACATATAAAAATACCTTTCTTCAATTGTTTGATTTGCAAGCCAAGAAAGAAATTTAGTTCTCCCATCATGGACATTTCAAACTCTCCCTGCATATTTCTAGCAAATTCTTGGCAAAGATCATCGTTAGTTGATCCAAAAATAATATCATCAACATAAACTTGAACAATGAGAATATGTTTCTTTGATTTCTTAATAAAAAGAGTAGAATCAACTTTACCTCTTCTAAAACTATTTTCAAGTAAGAAATTACTTAACCTTTCATACCAAGATCTTGGGGCTTGTTTGAGTCCATATAAAGCTTTCTTCAACTTGTAGACATGTTTGGGATTTTTGAAATCTTCAAAGCCTGGAGGTTGTTCTACATAGACTTCTTCCTTGATATATCCGTTTAGAAAAGCACTTTTTACATCCATTTGAAATAATTTGAATCCCATAATGGAGGCATATGCTAACAACAAGCGGATAGCTTCAAGTCTTGCTACTGGAGCATAGGTTTCATCATAATCTATGCCTTCTTCTTGTCTATAACCTTTTGCAACCAGCCTTGCTTTGTTCTTTGTGATGTTTCCATCTTCATCAAGCTTATTTCTAAAGACCCATCTTGTACCTATGACCTGCATATTATTAGTCTTAGGAATTAAATCCCATACCTGATTTCTTTCAAACTGATTTAGCTCTTCTTGCATTGCAATACACCAATGTTCATCCGTCAATGCTTCTTCTACATTTTTCGGTTCAACCTGTGAAACAAAAGCAACATTCATGCAGAAATTATTCATATTCCTCCTTGTTCTTACACTGTTGATATGTCTCCAATGACATTTTCCAAGGAAACGTTTCTAGGTGGTCTCCATTCTTTTGGTAGACTCTCATCATGAGAAGGATTCTCATCCAAACTGATTTCTTCAACGGCTTCTTCAAGAGGAGTTTCTTCTTGATGTACTCCTTCATCATCTGCAAAGAATCTTTTTGACTCAAGAGGGGTTTCCTCAAGGTCTATATATTCATCAAAGACAACATGTATAGATTCTTCAATGGTTAAAGTCCTCTTATTAAAAACTCTATATGCTTTACTATGCAAAGAATAACCTAAAAATGTAGCTTCATCAGATTTAGCATCAAATTTCCCAAGGCTATCTTTTCCGTTATTCAAAACAAAACATTTACATCCAAAAATTTTGAAATAAGAAATATTTGGTTTTCTCCCTTTGAAAAGCTCATAAGGAGTTAATTTTAAAATAGGTCTTATTAAAACTCTGTTTAAAACGTGACATGCGGTACTTACGGCATCAGCCCAAAAATATTTAGGTAAATAATTTTCGTTCAACATAGTTCTTGCAAGTTCTTCCAAAGATCTATTTTTCCTTTCAACCACACCATTTTGTTGAGGTGTTCTTGGTGCTGAAAAATTATGAGAAATTCCATTTTCTTCACAAAAATTTTCAAAAGAAATATTTTGAAATTCACCACCATGATCACTTCGTAAAAACTTGATTTTTAAATCTTTTTCATTTTGAATAACCTTGGCAAATTTTCTAAATTCTTTAAAAGCATCACTTTTAGATGAAAGAAAAAGAGTCCAAGTGAATCTAGAGTAATCATCAACAATCACAAGAGCATAATAATTGCCACCAAAACTTTTTGTTCTAGAGGGACCAAATAAATCCATGTGCAGTAATTCTAAAGGTTTTGAAGTGGAAACAACATTTTTAGATTTAAAAGAACTTTTCGTTTGCTTCCCTTTTTGACAAGCTGCACATAGTTTGTTCTTTTCAAAAACCAGTTTTGCAAACCAATCACTAACTCTTTAGATATGAGTTTACTTAGATGAGGCATATGAATGTGAGCAGCTCTTCTATGCCATAACCATGGATCCTCTTCTTTCGCAACTAAACAAGGCAGATTATTAGATGTAGATGCACAATCAATATCAATCAAATAAATGTTATTATGTCTCTTACCAATGAGGGCGATTTCATTTGAGTCCTTGTGATGAATTTTGCAAAGATCACTATCAAACGTTACCTTTAAACCTTTATCACAAAGTTGACTAATGCTTAGCAAATTGTGCTTCAATCCATCAACAAGAAGAACATCATGAATCTTTAGGGAGTCTCCAACCATTCCGCTACCAATGATTTTTCCCTTATTGTTGTCACCATAGGTTACAAAACCTTGTTCTTTCTTCTTGAAGCTTTTGAATTTGCTTTTATCACCCGTCATGTGCCTTGAACAACCACTATCAAGATACCATAGTGACTTTTTGGACTTGGGACCAACCTGCATCATAAGAAAAAAATTTAGGCCCCCTAAAGTCACTTATTAGGGTCCTCATGGGTTAGAAACAGATTTTCCTTTGGGAACCCATTTATATTTCCCATTAGGAACACCAAAACGTTTAATATTGCATCTATTACCGAATGACCTTTATGCATACAATAAAAACATGTAGGAACATTTGTTTTTCTTGGTATGTACGCATTTTTATAAAACTTCTTTTTAGGTTCATTTGTTTTATTTTTGAAATAAGGAACTTCAAAAACCTTTTTCGTATTTGATGATTCTCCTTGAACAAAAACTGTTTTGGTAGGTTTATGATTATACCTGAAATTATAACCAAGACCTGCTTTTTCATATAAACCTTTTTGCACTTTCAAAACATTATTTAAATTTTTATTACCCGTTGTAATGTTTGAAAGAGACTTTTCAAGATAAGAAACTTTGTTTGCAAGAACGCTACAATTTTCACAAATAGGAATTTTCGTTTTGCATTTGCAAGGGATAAGCGATGTTTTCAAATCATCCTTTAAAACGATTTTCTCTTGTTCCAAATCTGAAATTTTCTTTTCAAGACTCTTGTAGTCATTTTTTAATTTATTGTGAAAGAAAGTTAATTTTTCAGATTTTTCACATAATTCCAAAAACTCTTCAAGCAAATCATCATAGTTATTTGGAAGGCCAGAATCACTTACCTTGCTACATGTGGATTCGGCATCATCATCATCATCATCATCCGCCATAAGACAGATATTGGCTTCTTCTTCTGATTCACTTGCACTAGAAGAACTCACGTCATTATCTTCCCACGCGATGTATGCCTTCATTTTCCTTTTGTCAAAAGGCTTCTTGTATTTCTTTGCCTTTTCCTCATCCTTCTTGATGTTGGGGCAATCTGACTTCAAGTGTCCCCTTTTTCCACAACCATAGCATTTAAAATTATCAAGAGAATTTAGGTTTTCAGTTTTCTTACCTTTCTTGTAATTCCCTTTGTTCTTGTTCTTGATGAACTTTTTGTACTTTTTGACAAACAAGCTTATGTCACTGCATTCAAGATCATCATCCGTGTCACTACTCTCATCATTGTGGGATTCCGCTTTAAGAGCAACACCTTTTCTTTTGACTTCTTCTTCTTCTCCTTTGAAGCGTCCAAGTTCCATTTAATGTTCTCTGAGTTTCCCGAAGAGAGTTGTCATGTTCATGTTTGACAGGTTCTTTGATTCCGTGATGGCCGTCACTTTAGGTTGCCAAGTCCTGTCCAAAGATTTCAAAATTTTGACATTTAATTCTTCAGTATCGAATTTCTTACCTAACGCTTTGAGATGATTTACGATGTGAGTAAATCTCTTTTGTACATCGCATATGGTTTCTCCTTTACTCATACGGAACATTTCATATTCTTGAATCAAGGTGTTCTTCCTTGATCGTTTCACTTCTTCCGTTCCTTCATGTGTGACTTCTAGAGTGTCCCACATCTCCTTTGCAGTAGTGCAATCTGATAACCTGTAAAACTCATCAATGGTTAAGGCAGATGCTATCATGTTACACGCCCTTATGTCGCATTGATTCTGGTTGTATTCGTCCTTGCTCCAATTTGCTTTCTTCTTAGGTACCTGTGCTTCTTCAACAACAACCATAGGAATAAATGGACCATTTACAACAGCATCCCAAACGCCTTGATCATTAGACCTTAGAAAAATTTCCATCCTCTTTTTCCAAAAAAGATAGTTTTCACCTGTAAAAAGTGGTTGTCTATGAATAGATGCACCTTCAGCAAAAGTTTGATTTTTGTCTGCCATAAGGATCTTGTTTTTGAATAACTTTCAAAAAACCAGCTCTGAGGCCAATTGTTAAATAAAGGCAGCGATGTAAAAACCAAGAGGGGGTGAATTGGGTTTTAAAGAAATTTTCTCTTTCAAATAAATTTTCAGGTTTTGAAAAACTTTCAAAAACTTGGATGTGAAGTTTTCCAATCCTTTGATTAACGCTTTTGGGATTAGCAATTGTAATAATGATCCACAAATAAAAGATAAAGAGAAAGAGAAAGAACACAGAGATTTATACTGGTTCGGATTAAGCCAATCCTACATCCAGTTCCCAACCACCACAAATCAGTGATGATTTTCCCACTATCTTTAATTGAAATTACAAACACCAATTCATGCAATAACAAATAAAGATAAGCGGAAACACCTCCTTAGACACACTAAGGATGAAACACCTCCCGGACACACTCGAGGATGAAACCCACCTCTCTTGACACACGAGAGATGAAACACCTCCCTTAGAACAGATCCAAGGGATGAATTTTCCCTTCTGAGAAAACAGTAAAAGAATACACCTGAAATGTGCTTTGGATAGAAAGCTTAAGCACAATGATCACCACTTCCAAAGACTTGATCAAAGCGAAGAGAGCGGGAAGCGGCTTTGAAAAAGCTAAGGCACGAAACACTTTGAATATTTTGTGTTTGTTCGGATGTGTTAAACCTAAGACATTCTCTTTCATTTTATAATTCGAAAATGCTCCAAAGTTTCCATTCTTAGGTTGATTGAAAATTAATTTCGCAAAAACGACTCATTTAATCGATTATATTAAAAGCTTAATCGATTATATCAAGTTTAAAAACTGGAAAACAAATATCGTCTGATTTAATCGATTAGATTAAGGCCATAATCGATTATATTAACCCAGAATCAATATAATCGATTATCAAAGACACTTAATTGATTATTTTGCTCGTTAAACATTTTTAATTCAAATTTTAAGTTAAATAATCGATTATCTACGTATGGTAATCGATTAAAAGCGTAGAAAAAAGTTTTTGCGAGAAAACACCTTGCTCTCTTGTTTGGGAAGGTCTTGAATGGGATTTATGACTTACTCTTTTTATCCAACACCCAAAACAGAACCTTCTACCTTTGATCCTTCAGCTCTTGAGAAAATCTTCATCAATCTTCTCTCTTGAAAGCTTTGAATGCTCTTTATGCCTTTCCTTTCTTATCAAGCAACCTTCCTTTGTGAGATGGCACAAGTCTTTAATGTTGATTGAAACTTCCTAAAAACTTCATCATCAAAACTGTAGGTCTCCATAAAACTCTGGACTTGAAATATGCCAACATTCAGTCGACTATTCTGTTCTTGGCACCAATCTTATGCAGTAAACACACAGAACGCGCTCTTAGGTCTTTCAAAAGGTGAAGACCCATTGCATATCAGTTGTCCTATAAATACAACATTCGTGGACGCATCAACTAGCGAAAGAATTCAAGAGAAAACTCTCAAGAGCTACAACTTTCAAGAGCAAGAAGATTTTTGCAAGAGTTTTCGTTTTTTACTGTTCTTTCAAGATTTTCTTTCTTTCACTGTATTTTGTATTCTTTGATCTCGGGTTAGAGATTCGTAGGTGGGTTTTAGAACCCTGTGACTGTGATTGGGGTGATCATAGAGACTCAGGTTGAGTCTGTGGGTGGAGTTCTATTCTATAGTGTTTAGAATAGGTTCTTTTGTTTTCTTGTAGTGTTCAAGAAAGGATTTTGTGTAAAGAATACAATTTTTGATAGTGATTAGGATCTGCGAAGTTGCAGATTACACACTGGATGTAGTTCTTGCATAAAGAACGAACCAGTATAAATCTTGGTGTCATATTCTCTCTTCCTTCATCATCTGATATATTGTGCAGTAAGAACTAACCTACTATTTCGCGAATATCAGTCGGCTAATTTTCTGTAAATTGAACCAGTAAATTTTCTGTTTAAAAAAGAGTTTCTATACAAGCTGCATATCAATTCAACCCCCCTTCTTGATATTACTCCGCTGCTAAGACAATCGATGTAAAAGACTATGGTGGAAAACTTCTAATTAAATTGAACTTTTATGTTGCACAAAGAATGAAGAGATTTGGAAGTTGAAATATTGAATTCAAATCTTCCACTAAATAATAACTACCTCATAACTCCACCAAATAGTAATTGTCACATAATCCACTTAATAATAACTGCCCCATAATTGGTTGGAGGTTGAGAATTAGGATTAGGAATGCAATTTAAATTGAAGGGTGCAGCCACATAGCATAGTAGTCACATAAGATAGATTGTTACAAAAAAATTTAGAAGAACAAAGGCTAGGTGTTTATCAAATATGTCAAATCCAACCAAGGATAGGTATTAAATCAAATTGAAGACAAAGGCATCAAGGTTAGTCACTTAATTTCATGTTTAATCTTTTATATTTCACTCAAATTCATAGGTTTAATCAAATTGAAGGATTGAAGGAAGACATCGAACTACAGAAAAATCTACAATTGAAATTTCGAGCAGTAGCAGTGTTTTCATCATCCTAGGAGGGGATTAATCATAAATCTGATACATTTTTACATACTAAGGGAGTCCCATTACGATTGTCTCTTTCTTATAATCTTACTTTCCTATAATTGTATAAAATTAGACATTAGACATGAGTAGATGAATAATTGAATTAGTAGATAATGTAGAAAACTTGTTAGCCTTATAGAGGAGTTTAGGGATATGAACTTAGCTTATGAGTTAGCCCCTAGTAGTATTAGATTGGGAGCTGTAAGAGTGACCAACAACTTAATTGATGAGATTAGAGAGGGGCAAAAAACATATTATTTCTTATTAAGCCAAGTAGAGAAGCTAAACCAAGATAAGGATAATGACTATAGAGTAGGGATTGATGGATTATTAAGGCTTAAGGATAGGTTGTGTATTCTTTGGATACCTAAGCTTAGGAAGATGATATTGGAGGAAAGTCATAGGAGTAACCTTATCATCTACCCAGGAGCGACAAAGATGTATCAAGATCTTGGGAAGATATTTTGGTGGCCTAAAATGAAAAAGGAAATAGAAGAGTTTGTGTATGCAGGTCTAGTATGTAAAAAATCTAAGCTAGAACACGAAAAACATTTAGGGATGTTGCAATTCTTTGATATACTGGTGTGGAAATGCATTAGTATCCCTATGGACTTTGTAGTTAGGTTGCCTAGGACTACTAAGAACCTAGATGTCATATGGGTTATTATAGATAGACTAACCAAATCTGCTCACTTCATCCTTATCAATATTAAGTATCCTTTGGAGAGGTTGATAAAGCTTTACAATAGGAGAAAAGAACTTGAGTTTGCAGAAGCTAATAATGTATCCTTTAAAGTAACTCATTGGACTCGAGTAGGTAGAGCACTGACATTATGAAACTTACTTCTCGTTTCATCGGTCCCTATCAGATCCTAAAGGGCATTGATAGTGTTGCTTACCAAATAGTCTTGCCTCCTTCTCTTTCAAACCTACATAATGTCTTTTGTATTTCCCATTTGAAAACAAAAAAATCCTTTTAATCAAGGTCATTTAGGGAAGGAATGTAGAAGAAAGTGCGACTTGAAAACTAGAAAGTCAAATGCGTGAGGCGTATCCATTACTGTTTTCTTCTTCACGTAAATTTTGAGGACGAAATTTTTTATAAAGGAGGGGAGAATTGCGACACCCCAATATTTTATGAGATCAATTAAATATTTTAAGAAATTTCAAGATTTTTAATTATATTATAATTAATATACGTTTTTTTATTTGATTTTAATATATAGTATTCATTTTCATAATTTAAAAGTAATTAATTTTAGAATATGAGGTCATATTTAAATAAATATTGAAGTCCTAAGTCATTGAGAATACCAATACTTTGAGAGAGAGGAAGAGAGAAAGTCATTCCCGTTTTTTCACAGGGCTACAACGGTAACCAATGTTTTAGATTCATTCACCATTGGATCGAGCTAGAAATTTAACAGGTGGTTTGTAACACCTGGTTCTTCATTATGACAGGTTGGATCATTGATACGAGGTTTGAGTAGGGAGATATTCAGTTGCATAGTAGAAGTAATTTGGGGTTTTTCATCCTCTTTGTTCTCTATTTAACAAGGAAGATGAGAAGAGCAAGAGGAAAAATTTTAGAGTATTGGGAGCACCTTCTGCATATAAAAAAGGTAAGGGGGGAGTGAGAACTCACTTTAGGGTGTAGGATATTTGTTGGGTAGTAGAGTTGACCCCCAATTTGTTAATTTGGGTGTGTTCTTGAAAGAGGAGTTTTCATTTTTCATCTCTGTTTTATTCCTAATTTCTCTTATATATTCTTTATGATGTGAAATGAAGAATAATATGTGTAATTTCTTAAATTGATAATATTTTCATTGTTTGGCCCCAATTCCTTATTTTAGATGTGTTATTGAAAGAAGGGTTTTCCTCTTTTATTTCTATTTGACTCCTAATTGTTCTTGTGTGCTCTTTATGATGTGAACTGAACAATAATATGTATAATTTCTTAATTTGATAATATTGTGATTGCTTTAGAGCACCCTAAGGGTTCTTGTGATATCTAAGAAAGGGATAGTCAAGGGTGATATAATTTTAATGATGAACAAAGGATAATGTGTATTAATTGAATATTATTATATTATTTTATTCACTGATGATGACAAAAATCATGTGTTAAGTGATTGGGACTATAAATGTGAATTTATGTGAAGGGAAATGTGAATTTATGTGAAGGGAAATGTGTATGAGTGTATAAGAAGTCATTACACTTATGTGAACATGCATCATAATGTGAGATCATTGTGTATCACTTTTGCAGTCAAGTGTGATATGTGATTAGCGCCACATGCATCATAATGTGAGATCATAACATGAAATCATTGTGTATCGCTTTTGTAGTCAAGTGTAATATGTGATTGGTGCCACATAAATTCATCATCATAATGCATATATGGGTACGACATGCATTGCATACGATGCAATTATGATATGGATATCTTAAGCTTATGGATAATTCCTGTTGAGGTTAAATTAATTTGTTTCTCATGTTTGGATATGATTAAGTATTGATTAATTGTTTGTTGTGTGAGAGTATCCTGTAGTGTCTTTACACCGCAACCTTAGTGAGATATTTCTCACTCCCTTTGTTTCTTTCTCTTGTTTTTCCTTTCGTATTGTAGGTGATTTCAGTGGTGAAGCTTAGTGTTCATGGGACTGCTTTGATAGGATATGTGACACTGGAATAGGACTAGAAAATTAGAACTTTTGTTTATTTATTTTTAATTAAGACTTTAGTTGGTTTATTTTACATCATGTAATGTTATTAGTGAATGTGAATTCTTTACCCTGTGTATAGATTTTTATTAATTATGAGGTTATTATAGGCCTTATAAAATGTGTTACTTTTATTTTCATGATATATGATGTGGAGTAGAAGGGGTCAGAGTGTCTGCCCGAGGATCATTTTGGCATAATTACCTTTCGTGTTATGTACGAAAAATGTAGCCCTAGATTTTAGCTTTCAAACTCATTTGGAATCATTCAAAAAGGATGTCTTGAACTCAAGTTATGGTGTTTTTTGTGACCATGTGTAATGTTGGACAACGTCACTACTAAAAAATCATTTATTACATGCAGATTTTTTTATTAAAAAACATTGACAAAAAATACATACACATTTTCATGTAAATAAATTTTGACAAGAAATATATACAATTTTTTTTAAGAAAATTTTTCCACAACAAATACATGCAAATTTTTTCACATAAAATTATTTGTAAAAAAATATTTTTTATAATTGCAAAATTTCCTGCATTTATATCAGTTATATAATTATTTCCTTACAAATAAAAATTCACAACCAAAATATTAAAAATTTAAATAATTTTTTGCAAATTTTTTTTATAAATATACTAGAAAATCATTTATTACATGTAAATTTTATTGTTAAAAAATGTTAGCAAAAAATATATACACTCTTTTATGTAATAAATAACATGAAACCAACTTTGATATAATAATAGATCCAACCCTAATAATAGAATCATTATGCTCATAAATAACATCACAACAATAATAATACAACCATTATTAGTTTATTTCCCTTTTGTCTTCTGAAATAAAAATAATAATAATAGAACCATCACATCACACTACTAAAAAAACATATATTACATGCAAACTTTTTTATAAAAAAAAATTGACAAAAAATTCATACACATTTTCATGTAAAAGAATTTCCGCAAAAAATATTTACAGATTTTTTAAGAAAATTTTTCCACTACAAATATATGCAAATTTTTCTACAAAAAAATTATTGGTAGAAAAATATTTTTGATACTTGCAAAATTACCTACATTTATTTCATCTATAAAATTATGTAATTTTCTTTAAAAAATAGTATTAGAAATTATAAATAATATCCTGCAAAATCAGCACTGCAAAGATAAAATTATCTCATTCACGCGCATCTGTCAATTGGCTAAAACCAAGAAAAACAGCACCGCTTTTGTACTCTCCTCTGCTTATTTTGCACGCACCCCTGAGTATGAACGCAACACTTTCTCTTCTCTGTTAAGGAATTGCATTGGAGGTAAGACAATCGCTTCTTCTTATTTTCTGTTCCTTGTACTCTCCTCTGCTTATTTTGCACGCACCCCTGAGTATGAATGCAACACTTTCTCTTCTCTGTTAAGGACTTGCATTGGACGTAAAACAACTGCTTCTTCTTATTTTCTGTTCCGCTATTCCGTTTTGCCTGGCCACTGGTTCAGAGGAGCCCGTTCTACGCTCCTAGATTGACTAGTTCATTCATAGCTCTTTTCGACAATGATTTTTACAGGTTGATTATTGAAATCGAAGGTTCGTTCTCATTTGGCATTAGGTTCGTTATCATTCAATTTTCGTTTTCATCTTTGTATTTTAGACTTCAAATTAGGGATGGATCTTGAGACTGTTCGAAGGTTGGGTGGAATTTGTGTTTTTAAAATTGGTTGGTTCCATTCACTGTGAAGCTTATATGCTTGCTAGTTTTTGGTGAGGGTGAACTTTAACACCTGATTGCAGGCTCTGATTTGGGCAGTGTCATGGACGGAACATGAGAGAGTTAGGGATTTATAGTCACTGTGAGAGGGTTTTTGAATTGAGGCATGGGAATGAAGTTGAATGGCGAACAAAGATAGAAGAGAGGGCTCTTGTTGTGGTTGGAGAGGGTGGTAATGGTGTGATGAAGTGACGACGTTTTGAAGGGAGGAAATGATGTTGAGGAGTGTCGTTTTGGGGGTGTGCGATGTGATTCAAGAGAGCGTTAACGGAAAGAAGCACAGTATGAGAAAAAGTGGAAGAGAGAACTGAGAGGTCCCATTGGAGCAAAAGAAAGTGTGAGGAATGTAAGAAGGAACAGGGGGTTTTATTTTGGGAGGAGAAGGATTCACGTAAAGGTTATGGAACTTTGTGTGTTGTCATAATTAAAACATTTCTTAAACTGTCATCTATTAATATTTACCTCTGTGCCTCCCTCCCCTGATATAATAAATGTTTGTTTGCTCTTTTATTTTTTGGCATGTCTCTCAAGTCATTTTGAAGTTGGAACAAATAAGTTCTTTTATAAACTGCTGCTTGTTAGGTCCAATTTGCTGATTGCCAGAGATATTGAGTGGGCAAATCTTGTATTAGGCTTTAAACAGGTGATCATCTTTATTTTTTTTTTATTTTTGGAATAAAATAATAATTATATAACTGTGTTATTCTTGCCAAATTGCACAATTATTTTGTTTTTCTTTTATCATTTGATACACTTAAAATGTGAACCAAAAAGAAAAATTGATATACATTTATAACAATTGATATTTTGTCTTTCAATGAAAAATTGATACATTTAGACAGAATGCACTGATAGAAATTCCATGCAGTGTTACTATGAAATTGGGTTTCCAAAAATCCTATAAATAAAAATATGATAAAGAAGAAAGAATGTTCAACTTACCTCTGTTCTTGGAATATGAAAGGTGGAGTCGCCTTGTAAGGAGAAGGGTGAATTATATATAATGCTGGAAAATTCTTTAACCACACATGTCAGGAAACCAATTTTTCCTCAAACGTACAAGGTTTTCTTAAATTACTTTTTTTAGTAATACTTTTTATTGAAAATTACAACTAAGCTGAGATACTTTTATAACACTAACTATTACAGTTTAATAGAAAATAATGCAAATGTTGTAATATTATCATAATAATAATAATAATAACACTAACTATCAATTTTTTTTCTTTATTTTAAATATCTTATTTCTATTTAAAATAATTTTTTTATGTTATTTTATATTTTAAGGGCCAACAAGTAAGAAATATTCATGATTTCTTAGATCTAAGAGTAAGAAATATATTTATAAATTTATTATATGTGTGTGTTTGAATATGGCGTGTATAATAAAAAATTATTTTTTAACCTAAAAGCCATTGTTGATGGGAGAAAAAGAGAGGGACTATCATTGCTTAATGTTAGGTTAAGTTTAGGATTGAAGATTAATTTATTCCAAAATTTTGAAAATTTCATTTATTCCAAAATCATCGTATTCATAATTTCAAATATACTCTTCAACCTCTTGGAATCGCTAGTAATAAAGAATTTCATGGTCTCTCCACCAAATAAGAACTTAAGGCTGATTGTTTTATAAAATATCAAATGTTAAATTATTTATTCACATAAAATTCAAAAAAGTTTTAAATACTCACTAAAAGAAAAATAAATTATCTTTTGATCATGTTTTATTTGTTGTATAGTTCTTCTCTCATTAAAAATTTTTGTTAACTTAATATTTTATCGGGAGAAATTTTATGTGAGAAAAATAAGGAATATAATCATGCAAGATATTCCATCACTGTAATAATTTATTGAATTTGAAGTAAAACACTATCTACAATTACAATTTGAACTTATATTACAATTAAGTAGTTTAGTTCAATTTTTGGAACTATTTTATATTTTAATTCTTTATAATTTTATACATAATATTGTTTAAAATATAAATAATTTTTACTTATTTTTAGGCATTTTGGAGTCAAGTTAAGAATGGAAATATCTATACATCGAACATGGATGTATAATAGGCTTCTTCCTAGACGACAGACATATACAAATGAATTTTTAAATGGCCTTGAAGAGTTTATGGCTTCTGCTTGTCGACAACCAAATTTTTTGAGTGAAGGAAAAATAAGGTGTCCATGCAAGGAATGTAAAAATGAGAGATTTTTAATCCCAGATGAAGTAAATGTTCACATTCTTCGAAAAGGATTTACACCCGGATATTGGCGTTGGACATGCCATGGAGAGAGAATCCAACATACGGATGTTGATATGCATTCCACGTTGGGTAGTAGTCAACAATGGGGTTATGAAGATGTTAGTAGACATCAAAATATGGTGTTTGACGCTGGTGGTCTTAATCATGAACAACATTTTATACAAAATGAAGAGGAACCTCCAAATATGGAAGCTGTCAAATTTTATGAAATGTTAAATTCAGCTCAGCAACCATTGTGGCCAGGATGTAAAAATGTATCAGAGTTATTTGCTGTCATTACAATGTTAAGTATAAAATCCAAACATAATATGTCGCAAGCTTGCTTTAATGATGTGATAAAATTTATGAAAGAGTCAAACCACCCTGATAATATCATCCCTTCTAATTTTAGGGAAACAAAGAAAATTGTAGCAGGGCTTGGTTTATCGAGAATAAAAATAGATTGTTGCATCGATGGGTGTATGTTGTATTACAAAGAGGACATTACTTTGAAGGAATGCAAGTTTTGTAGAAAGCCTCGATATAAAGCACACAATGAATGCAAGAAAAACTCTAAAAATGTTTCCTATAAGAGATTGCATTACTTGGCCCTCATCCCTAGACTACAAAGATTACATGCTTCTATGAGATCTATAGAGCACATGAGGTGGCATTATGAAAATCGTAGGGAAGGTGTTTTGTGTCATCCTTCAGATTGAGAAGCTTGGAAACACTTTGATAAGCTTTATCCTTAATTTGCCTCAGAACCTCGAAATGTTAGACTTGGCTTGTGTACTGATGGATTCACTCCGTTTAGCCAATCAACGGTACCATATTCTTGTTGGCCAGTAATTGTCACACTATATAATCTCCCTCCAGAACTATGCATGATGACTCCTTATATGTTCTTGACTTTAATCATTCTAGGTCCACACAATCCAAAAGCTAAAATTGATGTGTATTTGCAACCGTTGGTTGATGAATTGCAACAATTATGGATTGATGGGGTAATGACATATGATGCCTCAAAAAAACAAAATTTTCAATTAAGAGCTGCATTGATGTGGACAATAAATGACTTTCCTGCCTATGGGATGTTGTCTGGGTGGAGTACTGCTGGAAAATTTGCATGTCCAATATGTATGAAAAAAACAAAAGCTTTCTCATTAAAAAAGGGAAGAAAAATGACTTGGTTTGATTGTCATCGTCAATTTTTACCTCATAATCATGTTTTCAGGAGAAATAAGGTTGCTTTTTACAAAAATAGAATTGAGAAAGACGAGCCTCCTCCTAGGTTAAGTGGTGAACAAGTATATGATATGGTTTCTAGCATTCCTAAGTCAACAGAAGTGAGGATATGCAATGTTCCAGGTCATGGACAATCCCATAATTGGACAAAGAGAAGCATATTTTGGGATTTTCCATATTGGAAGAACAATCTTTTAAGACACAATTTAGATGTTATGCATATAGAAAAGAATGTATTTGAAAATATGTTCCATACTATTATGGACAACAAAGAGAAAACTAAGGACAATGAGAATGCACGATTGGACTTGGCAATGTATTGTCATAGGAAGGATTTATTGTTAAAAACAAATCCTAATGGAAAATGTATGAAGCCTAAAGCCAAATTTTGTTTATCAACTGAACAAAAGAATGATGTGTGTGAATGGGTGAAGGAGTTGAAGATGCCTTATGGTTATGCTTCCAATATTTGCAGATGTGTAGTTACAAAATGTGCAAGATTGTATGGGATGAAAAGTCATGATTGCCATACTTTTATGGAATGTCTTCTCCCAATAGCTTTGAAAGCTCTTCCTGAACCCATATGGAAACCTTTAACCGAGCTTAGTCAATTCTTTAGAGATTTGTGTTCAACGGTGCTTCATAAAGATCATATATTGCAAATGGAACAAAATATTCCTGTCATATTATGTAAGTTGGAACGTATATTTCCTCCTGCGTTCTTTGACTCTATGGAGCACCTACCAATTCATTTGCCTTCTGAAGCTAGGATGGGTGGACCGGTTCAATACCGTTGGATGTACCCATTTAAAAGGTA
Organism: Lablab purpureus; assembly: GCA_030347555.1. NCBI lineage: Eukaryota > Viridiplantae > Streptophyta > Magnoliopsida > Fabales > Fabaceae > Lablab > Lablab purpureus. The sequence continues at coordinate 15,595,627 of CM059254.1, forward strand.
ATAATCATTTACACCATTTAATATGAATATTATTCTACAATTTACCAAATAATTGGTATAACATTTTTTGTACTCAGGTTTTTTAATAAGATTAAAAAAACAGTAAAGAACAAAAAAAGTGTGGAAGGGTCTATTTGTGAAGCATATTTACTACAAGAGACATCCTATTTCAGTTCTCATTATTTTGTGTCTCCTATTTGTGTTGGTGAGGGAGTTCATGAAGACCATATAGAACCAAATTTGTCTATCTTAAAACCATATGGACAAACAACTGGTAAATATAAGGAAAGGTGGCTTAGTGATAAAGAAAAGTCAGTTGCCCAGTTGCATGTTCTCTTGAATTGTAACGAGGTTAAACCATTTATTGAGTAAGTACCAAACACGACATAAATGTTGTTTCAATTAATTTAATATAATTATATATAATTTTAATATTATGTTTTGTAGCACATATGTACAATCTTTGAATGACATCTATGGGAATCTCAACGATGGTATCATTGATGAACAAATAGAAGTTGATTTCCCACGATGGTTTCAAGAATATGTAAGCATTGATTTAAACAAAAAAATGATGTTACTCTTTTTTATTATATCTTTCATTTATAATTTTTATTTGAATAGGTTAAACAAAATCACCAACTTAGGTTGCAAAGTCCTAGTCTATATGACTTGGCAAGGGGACCTTTGAGACTAGCAAAGTCATGGTCAATTTATTTTGTGAATGGATACAAATTTCATACAACAACATGGGGTAAAGGCAAAACAACATATAATAGTGGGGTATGTGTTAGTGGCATTGGACATGGTGAAATTTCAAGTGATTATTATGGTGTTCTTACAGAGATTTTAGAATTGGAATGGCCAAGTGAATCACAAAAAAAATTAGTTTTATTTTACTGTGATTGGTTTGATCCTTCAATTCAGGGGATGAGAATACACAAGCAATATAAGATTGTAGAAGTTAGAAAAGGGAGAAAATATGAAAAATTTGATCCTTTTATTTTTTCAAAAGCTACAACTCTAGTGTATTATTCATCTTATCCTGGGTGACAAAAGGATAAGGTTGATTGGTTGGTAGTTATCAAGACAAAGCCAAGAGGAGTTGTTGATGATAGACATACTTTGGAGGTTGCTTATCAAGTGCATGAATCACATGTTAATGAAACAATTGAGGATGACCCGACCACCTACAAGATGATGAGATTGAGGGTGAAGAGGTTGACTTAGATATAATGCATGCAAATGATTTCATAGACATCGAATATGAAGATGAAGAGGAAGAGGATCAAGAAGAGGAAGATGATCAGGAAGAGGAAGATGAAGATTCCATGCAAGAAGAAGAAGATTCCATGCAAGAGGAAGAGGAAGATTAAGATAGGCTTTTTTAAATTTGTTTAATTACAATACTTATTTATATTATGTTTACTTGGATGGTGTTATTTTATTATTACATTGATAGTTTCATGTGTGTAGTTTTTATCTATTGTTGAGATTATAAATGCTACAGTTTTTTAAAAAATAGATGTCAGATTCTAAGAGACCAATGTAGCCAACTAAAAAGTTAAAAAGGAAAAGAAGTGAACAAGCTCATATACCATTTATAATACCATCAACTAGCTTTGAAGCTTATTCTAACCAAATATCTCGACCTCTACCTCCATTTCGATCTCCATTTCGACCTCCACCTCCTCCACTTATATCTCATTCTCCATCTCCTCCACCTATATCACGACCTCCTCCTCCACCACCTATATCTCGACCTCCTCCTCCACCACCCCCTATATCTCAACCTCCTCCTCCTCCTCCACCACTTATATCTCAACCTCCTCCTCCTCCACCACCTATATCTCGACCTCCTCCTCCTCCACCACCTATGTCTCAACCTTCTCCACTTGTATCTCGACCTCCACCTACATATGCACCTCCACCTGTATCTCGACCTCCACCTTTTCCACCTATATCTCGACCTCCACCACCTCCTCCTATATCTCAACCTCCACCTCCACCTCCTATTCAAGTCCATCAAATGCATGATTTTCCAATGACTCATGAAACTCCATCTTCTTCATCTAGCCACATTAGTGGAGACAATAACAAAAAAAAATCTTGATACTCCCAGAGGGGGATGGGTGAGTAATTGTTATTAGTAAATCAAATAATTTCTTACCATATATACATTTTTGTTGTTTGGGTTTTTAATTTTGTTTCAATTTATGTTGTTGTACATAGGTTTGATCAACACAAGTTAGTAGTTGGGACAATTGCTTCAATCATTCGCACTAACTTGGACGAGGCAAAACCATCATGGAAAAAGCTATCCAAAGGACAAAGGGAGTCATGGTTTGATATGTTCAAAGTAATCAAATTTCAAACTTTGACTAAAAAGATTTTATATATTATTTGAAATCGTGTCTAATATAATTATTTTTCATTTTTTATAATTAATTTAGTCAAAATTTTCATGGCCACCTCAACATAATGACACGGTGCAATGTAATTTTGAGATAAGGGGTGCATCTAAAATGTCTCAATTAATGCAAGAAGCTAGGAAGGATCTAGATAAGAAACCAATTTGAATGGGAGAAGATGTGTGGGCACAACTAAAGGCATATTGGGAGTCCTCAAGTTTCAAAAGTAAGTCTGAGATAAATAAAAGAAATCGTGTAACTATGGATGGTGCATCTCTTCACACTGGTGGATCAATTCCTCATCGCTTGCATTGGAAGAGAATGGTAATATATGATTTTACTATTATTTTTATAATTTAGATTCCAAATTTAATGATGTTAAAACTTCTTCTTTATCAATTATAGAAGGAGGAAAAAGGAAGAAATTCATCATTGACTGAGTTTTATTTTCGTACACATCGAAAAAAAAAGATCAAAGTTGGGTTGGTCCTCATGCAAAATTTGCCTTTATAAGTTCTGAATTATTTACTTGACTTTTATTGATTTTTTAAATTCTTTGCTTTCATCAATTATTTCCATTTGTAGGAAAATTTTGAACAAAGAAAAAGTGAGATAATATCTCAAAGTTCTTTGGAGAATGTTGCTACCGGTGAACAATCCATTAGCCAAATACCATCTGACTGGGATATATGGATTGACTCAGTTGGGAAAAAAGTGGAAGAATATTTGGTCTTGGAACTTTAGGCAAGATGTTGTTTTCATCCTCAAGTCAACAATCAAATATTGAGGACGTTGATGCTTTAAGAAGTCAAATTGAAGCATTAAATGAATCATTACAAAGACAAGAACATGAAAAACTAGAAATGAAACAAGAGTTGCTGAAATAAAGTGAAGATAAATTAGAAATGAGGAAAGAGGAAAGAGTTGACTGAGACTAAAAATCAAGTAAGAGCATTAATGCAACATTGAGGATATGTGGCATCTTCTTCCCATCCACCTTCATCTGAACATAGTAATGAAAATGAGGATGATGAAGATAGTGACTATATGGAAGATGGTGATATTTTGTATTTTATACTTTAGCTATTATATTATTTCGATTTTGTTTCGTTTTGTTTCTTGATGAATAAAAATTTGTATTTGAATTTGTAGGAGTAAAAGTTTTTGATTTTAGGTACAACTTTGATGCTAGTGGCAATGAAATTTACAGGGAAGTTTTAAAAGCCATTTGATGGATTTATGCATTTAATTATTAGAAAAACTTTGATGCTATTATATTTTGTGTCTTATACAGGTGTTGAAGGATGCTCTATTTCTAGAAAATGGGTTGATGGTTGTTTTGGTAATTATTTTTCTATTTCTATTGTTTTGTTTGTTTTAAATTGGAAGGTTTGTGCATGAGATTTATTTGATTGACAAGTGATTTTATTTCAAATTGGTGAGATGATTAGCAGATTTGAGAAGAAAGGTTTCTACTTAAAAGGTAAATCTTTAGATAAATGTTTAATGGTATACCAAACTTTGTTGTGATTTGTTAGAGCAACCTAATATTAGAACCTATTGTCTTTGTTTCAGATCTAGACTTAATAGTTTTAGTTCATGATTTTGTGTAATTTTTTTTTGCTTATACCTCATATTGGAATTGAATTCTTGTCCTTATACAAGATTGTGAACGTCAAAATCTTGGTTTGAGTATAAGTTATGATCAAGTTTTTTAATTTGTAAATATTGTTATAATTTATCTTTCGAGAGGATGGAAGTAATTTGAGCTTCTATATTATTATAATCTACATTAGTGAAAATTTGGAAGATTGATGATACGACAGAGAAGACTTTGCGGAGGGAGATTAGTTCCACTTTTTTTTATAGATGTTGATAGATATGGATCCTAACGTAAGTTTCTTTCAATTACATCACTTTCTGAATTACTACATATGATTAGTTTATTGTCATTGTAGACATGTTTGGTTTCTTTCAATTACATCACTTTCTAAATTATTGTATATGATTAGTTTATTATCATTATAGACATGTTTGAACTACTTCATAACAAGGAAGTGCGAAAAAATTTAACTTGTTAATAGAATTTTATTTCTGTTATGATGGAAAAATGATTAGTTTTTCCAATTTGACACTATTTTCAAAGTTTGAGGATGTATTCACATAAATCGCATATTTATCATATATTTCTTATTGTATATTATAAAATTCGAAAATATTTTATTACCTTCATTAAGAGAATATTTTTATATAGTAAATAATTTTTTGGAATAGGACAAAATGAAATAGTTTAAACTCTTAAAAAGGCATGTAGTTTAAGTTCTTAAACTTTTAATAACTAAACTGAAATTTTAGTTTTCTTAAAATTAAAACTATACGAAAAATAGTGAAAAATAAAATTACAAATAATATTTCCTGACTTATCTATTTTCAAAATAGTAACAAGAAATTATAACATTTTTTAAAAGTAATATGAAAATAAAAATTTATAAATTTTAAAATATTATTAAAAAATTCCTACAAATTTTCTTCCAAATATATTAATAGAAAAAATGTACTTACAAATTTAATTTGGCAAGAAAACATAACTGGACTTTTTTTTTACAAGTACTTGTGAATTTAAAATTTGTAAAAAAATTACTTTAGGAAATTTAAATTTGAAAGAAGAAGTACTTGCTATTTTTAAAATGGATATTTTTGTAAAAAAGTTTGCTACAAATTTTTTTAGCATGAAATGTTGCTATGAATTTATATTTTGCAGGAAATTTCTTGCAAATTTTTAAATTCCACAGTAACTAATTATCCACGAGTAAATTACCTATTAATTAAAATTTACAGAAAAAAATAGTAGGAAACTCTTTTCATGCAAATTTTTATAACAAATTTGCAAGAAAATTCTCACGAAATATAGAAAATTCTAGTAGTGTCAGGAACAAACCCTCTCTCACTCATCTCCTCAACCAATTCCCAGCCTCACTCAATCTCCCTTCTCTACACAACCAATTAATCATCGAATTGTACAAAATAAAATTTGCAATCACGCCCCTCGCCCTCATCCCTCTCAGCAGCACCATCGCCTCCTTCACCCTCCTCATCTTGCAACAAGCGTCAATCAGTGTGTTAACCACATTCGGCGAAACTCCTTCGCTCTCCATCTCGCGCATGAACTCAAACCCCTTCTCCAAGTCTTCCCGGTCAACGACGTCACGAATCATGACATTGTAAGTGTACACGTTCAGTGACACGTTGTTGCGGATCATGTCGTAGAACAATTGTTCGACATGGCGAAGGGAGTGTTTCTGGTGCACATGGTAGAGGAGCGCATGAGGATGGCGTTATGGGAGGAGACGACAAGGGCGAAGCCGTGTTGAGTGGCAAGGTGGAGGACAATGAGGGCTTTTTCAGGGAAGTCGAGGTGGGAGAGGGATTTGACAACGAGGTCGAACGCACCGACAGCGGTACAGGAGGAGGAGAAGTTACAAAGGTTGTAAGCATTGTGAAGGTGCTGAAAGAGGTCGTTGACGATGTGGTGAAGAGGTCGTCACTAAGATGACGAACCTCAACAGTGTCTCTCACTCCAAGTGTTTGAGAAAAGGAAATTAGAAATTTGGTGGTGAAAATTGGGATCTTTTTTTGTGGACAGTGCTCATGGTAAGTTTTTGGAACTTGTGGAGTTAAATTTTTGGTTCGTTTTCTTGATTGGATTTTCTCCGATGTCTTGTGATGTTTAGGGTGAATGTTCAAGATGAAATTACAAAACCTTATCTCTCATTAAAAATTGGACGAATAAAGGCTTACCAATTTACCAACACTGTTATTGATTAGCAAAATTAACTCAATATATTACTGTAGAAATGAATGATAATCACAACAATCATAGTGAGTTTAACCAATCTCAATAATATTTCTTTTTTTTTTTACTTTTCTTCCTCATAAACTTCTCATATCTCCAATCTATGATACTTTTTTACGAACAATGAAAATGATTAAACTTAATTTTTTAGAGAAAAAATAATAAATAATAATTGTTTTTAAATTTTCATAGTATCACTTTAATAATTATATCTTACTATGATAAAAAAATTAGTTACATTAGGAGCTAACCATAATATATTTTGCTTTCTGGAAAACTACAAATAAATAAATAAACAAATGGTAGGACTTGCAGTAACTATAATTTTTTGTTTCTGGTGATGAGTTTAAAACCATAGCACAACATACATTTGTGCAAATGAAAAAACAAGGTTGTAGCCGGCCCAAAAAAAATAATTGTATGTAATTGCAGCAGGTTGATCACATGGTATGTGATGTGAGGGTTTGGATGTCAAGAATTATTGAATCTGATTTTACATTTTTGTGCAATTTGAGGGTCAATCTTATTATAATCTACATTAGTGAAGAATCTGGAAGATTGATGATAAAGTAGGGAAGACTTTGGAGAGGGTTTAGTTTCACTTTTTTTTATAGATGTTGATAGATATGGATCCTAACAGAGGTTTCTTTCAATTACATCACTTTCTAAATTAGTGCATATGATTAGTTTATTGTCATTGTAGACATGTTTGAATACCTTCACAATAAACATGATAGAAACAATTTTGGAAGTGTGAAGAAATTTAATTTGCTAATAGAATTTTAGAGATACTCTTATTGTGAAATCATTAGTTTTTCTAATTTATCATTATTGTCAAAGTTAGAGGACATATTCATGTAAAACCCATATTTATCATATTGTATAGTATAAAATTAGACAATATTTTATTACCTTCATCAAGATAATATGTTTATATAGTGAATAATTTCTTGGAATAGGACAAAGAAAAACTGTCAATCAAAGAAAATGAAAATGGTAAAAAAATTGTATAGTTATATCAATTTGAGCTTACTCATACGTCTCAATGACCTAAAAACATGAAACATTAAAAGGTATGCAGTTTAAGTTTTTACACTTTTAATAACTAAAATCGGATTTTAGATTTTCTAAAATAAAAACTACACGGGAAATAGAGAAAAATAAAATTACAAATAATATTTTCAAACTTATATTTTCTAAAATAGTAACAAGAAATTGTAATATTTTTTTAAAAATAATATGAAAATAAAAAATTTATACATTTAAAACATTCTTGCAGACTTTCTTACTAAAATATTAATAGAAAAAATGTACTTAAAAATTCAATTTGGCAGGAAAACATAATTGAATTTTTTTTTGTAAGAAATTACTTGTGAATTTAAAATTTGTAGGAAAATTACTTGAAGAAATTTAAATTTGCATAAAGAAATACTATTTTTAAAAGAGATTTTTTTTGTAAGAAAGTTTGCTGCAAATTTTTTTAGCATGAAATGTTGCTATGAATTTACATTTTGCAGGAAATTTCTTGTGAATTTCTAAATTCCATGGTAACTAATTATCTACAAGTGAATTACTTACCAATTAAAATTTATAGAAAAAATAACAAGAAACTCTTTTCTTCCAAATTTTTGTAACAAATTTGCAAGAAAATTCTCATGAAATATAAGAAATTTTAGTAGTGCGCTAATCATAATTACTTATATTTTAAAATTTTCTGGGAACAAATATGATTTTATTGAAGTTGGTTTCTTCATGAGAGTTGTAGCCCTAGATGTTATTTTTCAAACTCATTTGGAATCATCCAAAAAGGAGGTCTTAAACTCAAGTTATGGGTGTTTTAGTGATCATGTGTCAACTTGCCAATAATGGATAACATTAATCATGATTACTTACGTTTTAAAATGTTTTGGGAATGGAGATGTTTTTTTAAGTTGGTTTCTTCATAAAAGTTGTAGCTCTAGATGTTATCTTTGAAACTCGTTTAGAATCATCCAAAAGGGAGGTCTTTAACTCAAGTTATGGGTGTTTTCTTAACCATATGTCAAGGTGCCAGTCTTGGTCTCAACATAAAGGGAAAGGAAATATAAAGTAAAGAGAAAAAAATGGTAAAACAAAAGTCATGCATTGAGTCTTGATTTTATAGACATTGTCTATGTGTATTATTGATGCATGATGACGTGTGAAGATAAACATGATATATGAGTATGTAATGAGATATTTGTGTTAAAAAGTATGTTGATATTGTTTATGTATATTCCATTTCGCAGGATGGTAAGACAGGATCTATACGCCTCTCAAACCAATCAAGGTCTTCTGATGTGAAGGTTTTTAGCAAAGAAAGAAGAGGGAAGAGATCTGCCATTGATTGTTATAATGATTGGGATTAGGCTAGCTATTTGCTTTCTATTGAATGATTATGATCAAAGAATTTTCTGCCCCTCCAAGAGCCCTTCTCTCTCGTACTTGCTCATCCCTGACTTCCTTAGTCACTTAGAGAGCATCTATTAAGTACATTTCCCTTTGGGCGTCTGGGGTTGGTTTAAGGAGGCTTGTAAAATTTTTATTTTGTAATGTAAATGATATCTTAGTAATAAAGTGTGAATGATTTGGTATGTTGATAAATTACTAATTGTATTCCACTGCTAATAGAATATACTCAATGATTATGATGTTGTGTTGTTAATTAAGGTATTGGAAGTTGATGGCTAATGTTATATAATTTAGTAAGTATGGTTGTAAATTGAGTAAAGGTGAGGCATGAAGACTCACCTTATTTGTTGACCATTTTTAGGAACAGATGAAGTTGAAAGAGAAGAATAAGCTGAAAGTAGATGACTCTTCATGTTTTGTTATTTATAGTTGTTTTAGATTTGTGGTTTAGACTCTGCTTTGATGAGGAGGGATACTAGCTTAACTAATATTTTGATTGTTTCCTAATTTGGGTTTGTTATTGTAATTTGGAGTTGAACATGTTTTGTTATTTAATGTTATGGAATCATTTCACGTTATGTGAAGTTTAAATATTCCATTTTTCTGTTGTTGTATTTTGATGATTACTTGTTACGTAAAAAAATGACTCTAAATTTTTTGAAAAGTAAAATGAAGTGAGGGACGTCATACTTCCTTAGTTAATGGTTTTGAAAAGGGTTTCATGGAGTCGACACCAATGTTTTACTAAAAAAATTGGAAAAAGAAAAGATTTTCGAAAATCAAGTTTTGACCTTTATAACCATAGTTTGGGTTTGAGGCTAGATTACGCATGTGGAAGGTGTTAGGCATCCCACGACAATGATTTCTACACTAATTCTATTATACTCTACTAGGAAAATAATATATAAAAGCTTTAAAGAGAGAAAGAATAGATATTAGAACCTCCGGAGCGGGCTTTTTGTATTGATCAGATGAGAGATTACACACACACACACACACACACAAACACACACACACACATATATATATATATACATGCATACATATGTATATATATAAATAAATAATAAATATATAAATACATAAATACATAAATACATAAATACATAAATACATAAATACATAAATACATAAATACATAAATACATAAATACATAAATACATAAATACATAAATACGTATATACATAAATAGATAAATACATAAATAGACATAAATATATAAATACATAAATAGACATAAATAGACATAAATATATAAATACATAAATATATAAATACATATACAAATATACAAATATATAAGTATACAAATATATAAAGGGTTAAATATGTTTTTAGTCCTTGAATTATTTGTCAAAATTGTGTTTTGTCCCTTAGGCAAACTTGGAACTTATTTTGTCCTTATGCTTTATAAACTTATGTAAACGATCCTTGATGATGTGCCAGAATTCCGTTTTATCTCTTTATTTTCCTTCTTCACAGTTTTCAACTTCAATATCATCCGTCTCTTAAGCTTCTTTCACTCTTTTCCCTTCCATTTTGTCTCATTTTCCTCTTCTTAAAGATGTTTTTAATTGTCATCAAGGATCATTTACACCTGTTTATAGAGTATAAGGACAAATTAGGTCCAAAGCTTGTCCCAGGGACGAAATACAATTTTGACAAATAATTCAGGAATTAGAAACATATTTAACCCATATATAAATATACAAATATATAAAGGGTTAAATATGTTTTTAGTCCTTGAATTATTTGTCAACATTTTGTATCGTCCTTGAGGCAAACTTGAAACTTATTTCGTCCTTAGGTTTTATAAACTTGTGTAAACGATCTTTGATGATGTGCCAGAATTCCTTTTTATCTCTTTATTTTCCTTCTTCATAGTTTTCAACTTCACTATCATCCATATCTTAAGCTTCTTTCACTCTTTTCCCTTCCATTTTCTCTCATTTTCCTCTCCTTAAAGATGTTTTTAATTGTCATCAAAGATCATTTACACCTGTTTATAGAATATAAGGACGAATTAGGTCCAAAGTTTACCCAGAGACGAAATACAATTTTGACAAATAATTCAGGGACTACAAACATATTTAACCCATATATAAATATAAAAATATATAATGTTAGAAATAACGACAATGTAAAAACCAAGAGGGGATGAATTGGATTTTTAAAAGACTTTTTGAATTTTTAATTTAATTTTCCAGATTTTAAAAATACTTCTAAAATCAAGATTCGAATTTTCCTTAACCTTTAATAAGAGCAGTTGGGATAACAAATGTTAATATGATCTGCGAATAAAATAAAGAGAGAGGGAAAGAGAGATTGAACACAAATTTATACTGGTTTGGATTTAGCCAATCCTACGTCCAGTGCCCAATCACCACAAACACGTGATGATAACCCCACTATCTTTAAAAGCAATTACAAACACTAATCAATGACACAATGTAAAAACAATTAAAGATAAATAGTATCACCTCCTTAGACACACTAAGAATGATCCCCACCTCTCTTGACACACAAGAGATGAACACACCTCCATTTAGAACCGATCCAAGGGATGAATTACATAAACCAGTAAACAGTAAAGAAAACACCTAATGAGTGCTGGATATGAAAGCTTAAGCACAATGTAATCACCACTTCCAAGAACTTAGATCAACCTTGAGAGAGCAAGAAAGCGGTTTTGAAAACTTTAGCGCAAGAACATTGTAATTTCGTGTTTAATTAGATGTGTATTAACCTAAGACCTTGCCATTCATTTTATAATTTGAAATCAGCTCAAAGTTTCCATTCTTAAGTTGATTCAGCATTGAATTCGCAAAAACGTCGTATTTAATTGATTATATAAAAGTTGTAATTGATTATATCAGAGTAAAACTGGAAAACATATTTTTCCTTATATATTAGATTAAGGCCATACTCGATTATATGAAACCCAAAAGCAATATAATCGATTATCAAAAACACTTAATCGATTATTTGGTTCGTTAAACTCTTTTAATTCAAATTTTAAGTGATATAATCAATTCTATTTCGATTCCTAATCCATTAAAAGCGTAGAAAAAGGTTTTTGCGAAAATATAACTTGCTCTCAAGTTTGAAATGGTCTTGGATGGGAATTATGACTTACTCTTTTTATCCATCACCCAAAACCGAACCTTGTATACTTAGATCTTCAACTCTTGAGAGAATCTTCAAAAATCTTCTTTCTTGAAAGCATTTATTCTCCTTGAATGAATATATATTTTGCCTTTATTTCCATGATGCAGCCTTCCTTTATGAGATAAAATCAAGTCTTTTATGTTGCAATAATTATTTATATCTTCATCATCAAAACTCCAATCTTCATGATTTATTTGAGTTTAATTCTTCACCAAAACTTCTGAGTAAATTTTTACTCATGCGAATTAAATCAACATATAAATATACAAATATATATATATACAAATATATAAATATATAAATAAATAAATATATAAATGTATAAATGTATAAATGTATAAATGTATAAATGTATAAATGTATAAATGTATAAATGTATAAATGTATAAATGTATAAATGTATAAATGTATAAATGTATAAATGTATAAATGTATAAATGTATAAATGTATAAATGTATAAATGTATAAATGTATAAATATATAAATATATAAATGTATAAATATTTAAATATTTAAATATATAAATGTATAAATATTTAAATATTTAAATTACTGAAAGATTTACCGACGGATTTTATTTCGCACATGATGAGTCATTATTTTCCCTTATTTTCTTACCTTTCTGTACTTGTTTTCATCGCTAATTTGTGCTTAATTGTTTATATTTTGTACTAATTTCTATTAGGGCTATATTTGGACCAGAAATTCATATTTTAATTAATTTGAATTTTTTTAAGTTTAATTATTCCAATTTTTATTTTCAGGGCAATTTAAAATTATTTTTGGCTTGGGAATTAATTCATGGACTTCAAGAGGAGCTGCCACGTCACAACTTGGACCATATTTGTTTCTTTGGTTTTTGGGCCCAATGGGTCTAGGGTTTCGTGCCCATGCAGACGTGAGAGTGCAGCTACAAGTAGGGCAGCTGAGGGAGAGCGGAAAAAGGGAGCGCGGCATAGAGGACGGCAGCAGTAGTAGGATTAGGGTTTCTTTTACGTTTTTTTGCCTTGCGGCAGCAGATATTTTTAGGTTTACATTTTTCCTTTCAGCTAGAGAGACCAGTTTACGTTTTGTTCTTCAATTCCAGTTTTGTTCTTCAATTCATTTGCGTTTCTATTCTGCAATTTCCACTTTCTATTTCGTTTTCCGCTTTCTATTTCGTTTTACGTTTTCAATTTCATTTTCGTTTTCAATTTCAATTTCCGTTTACGTTTTCTGCAATGCATTTTATATTTTATGAATTAATGGAAGGCTAAAACCCCAGGGTGGGGCTCTTGGGCATGCTGCACTCACTCTGATGGAGGTTGTGTGTTTTTTGGCTTTGTACGTTTCATTCTCCAATGTGAAGTCTCTGTTCTGGATGATGTTTAATCCCTTGGAAGGAGACCTTACAAGGTTCACGTTTGCTTAATTCATGTAGGGAAGTCTTGGGTTAACTTTCGCTTAGTTGGTTAATCTAGACCGAACAAGGATTAAACGGACTAATAATCTGTTGTGAGCCAAGGATGTCAGAAATGCATTGTGTTCAAGAGTCTTGCCTATTTTAATTACTACAATTAATTTGTTGTTTGTCTGCTATATTTTAATTAACTGTTATCTGTCCAAAACCCCCCCATTGCATGATTCAATCTTTTGACAGTGAAAATTGGTCCTTGAGAGACGACCTAGGAGTCACTTCTTCTAGTACTACATTTAATTGTTTTTTATTTGACCGAGTACGGCATCGATCAGCACAATATGACGTCAACTTTACCGACGGATTTTATTTTGCACAATTTGGCACGAACTTTACCGACAGATTTTCATCGACAGATCACAATCCCTCAGTAATTAAAAATTACCGAGGGAAGATTTTTCGTCGGTAAAATTCCGTCGATAATTTACAATTTTCTTGTAGTGTTAGGAAAAAATTTACCATAATTCGTTAAGACATACAAACCAAGTCTATTATCTTAGATTTGACAAAATTTCAGTAATATTCTGCATTGGCCTCCAAAGTACACGAAATGAAAGTGGTCACAAAGAACACACCACAGTCAAATATGCAGGCAGAAAACAACACAAAATGATTTCAATTGAAATTATACTAAATGTAAGGTTAGACTAAAATATGTACGTATTAACAAATTATGAAAAATAATTTTTCCAAACTGTCTAATCAGACAATTCAAGATTTAATACAAATAATTAATGCTTAATCATTTGTACTAAATCTCAAGCAGGAAGTAAGGTTCGCTTAATGTGTGCCTCAGAAAAAAAATTAATCATCAAATGAATTACTACAACAAAGACATGTACATCAACCAAACACATTACAATATATTTTTAAACTAACTATTTGCTATTGTTTCCGTAAACACAAAATGACAAAAATTTAATCCTTAAAATTTAAAAAACTTCTAGGACACTAAAATACATCTTCATATTCACATGGAACACAAAAATGAATTTTAAATTATTTTTAAATTTAAACAACTAATCTAAAAATTAAAAACCAACGTGATATCAATCAAAGTTCAACAACAACAATCCACTAGAGACATTCATGCATTGTCATGATTGAGATCCTCAAAAACAATCATGTTCATCATTTTCAATAAAAGTGGAGATGTAGAGCACTAACCTCAATAACACAATGCACACCCAAATGCTCAAATCTAATCGAAGAGAAAGGTTTGTAACCACAAATGGGACACCAACACATCTCTGCCACTGCTTTGGGTCGTTGGAAGTTGCCTTGCAATGTCGCTAGAAGTTGTCGCACCACCAATCTGGAGAAAAGCCCTCGCATGCGTGAGGAAGACGACCCCCTCGGAAGAAATAAAACAAGTTTTACGTTAGACACCCTTAGGTCAGACGTAAAACTCGGAGCAGTGGACCTCCTGACCTAAAACTCAAGTTTTACGTATGATCCAAGGGAGACTCTGACATAAAACGTTTCCAATTATTTACAAAAATGTTATCGCATTTTTTTGGAACATTGAAGATAATGAGATCAGACATAAATCAGTGACGTAATAGCTCTATTTTATACTAGTGATTCGCATCAAACTTGGTATGATTCAATTTAATTTTGACACTTTTTTGTTTATAAATCAAATTGTTTCACGTGATATATAGATGGAACAAGTCTGACATAAAATTACGTCGGGTTGACACATCTCTGACATATATTATGTCTCTTGCATTGACGTCAGGATTTCTGTCAGATGTAAAAAATCTAAAAATAACATACATAAAAAGTCTCTTATGCACCAACATATATAAAACAAATATTTTTATTAATTAAAATAGTTAGTGTTGGAATTGACTAAGTTCACTTTATTAATATCTAAGATTAAGTTAACACTAACATTAAATGAACACGATTACTTAAATAGCTAATTAGTCAGATTCTAGAATTGGGATATACATTTTATATAACATAAAATTAAATTTAAAATTAATTTTATACTTTTTTTAACTTTTTAAAAATTAATCTTTATGTCACGTTAGAGTTGATTTAATTTACTCTAACAATATTATATTTTGACTGCTAATTTGAAAACTAATTTAATATTTTCCGTTGTATTAGAATAGTTTAACAGATTCTAACAATATTTTGACTAATATTATTTGAAAACTAATTTAAGGTTGAGTACTTTACCTAACACACCGATATCTTTGTCTAGAGTTTTTTTACCTCTGATTTAGTTGTTCAATTTTTTATCTGTCTTAGAGCTTTCTGGTGGGAGTGTTTCATTCATTGGTTAGGTCAATATTAGAGGAACAACTTATGATGACTCTAGTGGTCTGAATTACAGCAACAATAGTTCACCGTTAAATTTGCTTTAAATGACATCAATGTTATAGAAATTAGGTGCAAACGCTTTATTGAAGAATGACCTTGTTGGTCTAAGAAAATTGAGTATTAAATTGAAAGAAAGAAGCATTATGTAACTCTTATTCCATCTGCCTCATTGTTGTTTTTTACTGCATCCATTCATAAAAACATAAAGTAGTGTACAAGTACATATAAAACATAAAGTAGTACATATATATTGGTATGTGGCCCAATGTGTGTTATTATTAAGTTTCTTTATTTCGGTGGTGTATAGTATTCATATTAACTAAAGGTGCAGTTTTGGTAGAAGGAAGCGTTCAAAATGTCCTACCACCAGAACCAGTTTCCCTCTGACAGTTGAAGAAGACAGCAGCAACTGGCAATCCAAGATTGTAGAGTTCAGCAAATTCTCTGGTGTTGAAATTCTGTCGCCACCCAGGAGCATACACCCTCTGTCGATACTGTTGACGGAACAACACAAACACCAAACGATGAATCCCCATCGTTGGTCGTGGGCTTTCATAACTTACAACCTCGTTACCTACGTGCAAATCATGCAAAACTCCCGATTAGCATATTCATAATTAAACCACTCCTACACTACTCTTATCTTACACCACTTCTTTGATATTGATATTAGATTATCATCATAATTCATCATTTGGGTCTATGATGTTTTCGATGGCATTGCCTTTTTATCCTTTAGGTAGGTGTTGTCATTTGTCTCATCGTATATAATTTAGAATTTGATGCCTCTTGGAATCAATTTCAATTTCTTCCATGAGATGATGCTGTGCATCATACATTCAAGTATCAACAAACTTGGTCCTCATAAATGATTCCAATACTTTTATACCCCATTTCCTGCACGACAAGCCCTTTAAATTCTAAATGAAACAATGTTGCGCATGATGTGATATATAGGTGCCAAAATCAAATTATACTAATGCATACTTGTCGATAAACTACAACATCGCAACTCCACAGCATATTCAAAATATTGAGTTTATTGGTTTGTTATATTCATGTTATAACTTTTGTTAAAATTTTATATCAACAAATACAGTGAAGCTGCAAGAAACATAAAACAACGTATTCTCAAACTGTTTTTGTTCTTGTATTCTTGTTGAAATGAAATAATAATTCATAACGTCATATATGAATCCTAGAATTGTTGTATTATTTTTATATTTTTTGAATTAAAATCATAACATATAAATGAATTAAAACTATGATAGAAGTAGAGTTAAATACAGTTTAGAGATATATAAGGAACTAATTTTACATGCACTTACGAAAATGAATATTTTTAATGCTTATGAAGTCCTTTACACATATTTTCATGCTCCACTCTCTTTTATTTTCTATCTTCTAAACGAAAGTTTTAGTTTTATAAACTATATAGTAGAAAAGTATAATGTGACTTTATTAACACAGAAAAAGGTTCAAAAGAAAAGTATAACGTAAAGGGGCACTTTAACAAAAATAAAAGGCGTAAAAGAATCCAGACCATTCTAGTATTTGTAACTATACGCTGACTTTTAGACATGTGTAGAAGTACTAATTATCCATTAAGTTAATTTTTAGCAAATATTTTCATACTATTTAATGTTTGTCCCGGTTATGGTATAATTTAAAAGTTAGCATCTACCAGATGATTGAATATACAGTTAAAATGAAAATAACTCCTTTCAATTCACTATATAAAAAAAATATTTTCTGTTAGTATGGGATAGGGTTAGTGTATTTTACAGTAACTAACACAAAAAAGAATCATCTTAGATATAAAATATTGGGAACCTAAAAGCATGATATACCATTGAAAATTCCATTAGCTCAGAGAATTAATATGTATCAATATATAAAAGATTAATATAATGCATCATATTTTTAAAACATGCATTCATATTTTTGTTAGAGAAAAGTTAGACAACTAAAGACAATCCTAGTTCTTAATACTAATATATGGCACTTTTTTAGGAATTATAAGTTAACTAGGGAAAATCCCACGTAATCCAAAACTTAAACCACTAGAAGCCTTAAATTTATCGAAGTGTGTAAGTTATAGTTATGCATGGGAATATTTTTCGAATAGCTCAGAGTGGGTTAAACTTACATTAGACTGTATATTTGATGAGTTTGTGAAATTGGATTGCTGAATTTTTAATCGTGAATAATGATTTTTTTTTTTAATTATGACTAAAGGGGCTTATTTCAAATTAACTACACACCGAAACTAGCCCCGGTAGTTGCTGGAATATCAGTCACCAACCTATATAAAATCCATTGAGAAAAAGCATGTTAGTATAATGATATGTTACTAATGTGACGTTAGAGAAGAATGCACAAGTCTTTTTTACTCACCAATGAAGGTACTCCCTGCAATTAGGGTTACTTGGGCTGGGAGCATCAGGATCTACTAACACCTTTAACAGAACAAATGAACAGATTTAAGTAAGAAGTCACAATATAAATATGTGGAAGTGTTCTTGACAACTTTTTATGAATAAAAGTTCAATAGTAAAGAAGTTTTGGTAAACACTTTTAGGTTGGTTGTGTCTAACCAAACCCTAGCTATCAGAACAAAGTAGACAAACTAAGTAATGCAATGAATTACCAGAGTATAGAAGTTCCTGAGATCATCTCCACCAACACTGACTCTGGGTTGGTTGGCAACTTGGGAAGGTTTAAGCTCACAACCATTGTTGACATCTTTATTGCCATAGGAGACTCTGAAAGGAATGGAACTTTCAAAGGGGTCTACTACTTCCCCTATAACACGCCCAACCACAAGAGGATTCCTACTACCACTGGGCATGACTAACTATAACTCACTGCTAAGAACAAATATGCCTTTGGCTCACACGTTGTACTACACACAATGGTAGCTATTTATAGAGTGAAGGACGGGGAATGGGATATTCCCACATGTGTAGTATAGGAAAATGATCCTTTTGGTTTTATGTATAGAAAGCACACGCGCTAGTTTGGAACATGTTCTCAGGAATAATAAATAAAATCTTCAATAGTAAATATTTAATGCTTTTAAATTGTTTATATTTATTTTATTCTTAACTTCTACAAAATGTATATTGTAGCTGCCTATGTAACAGTATAATAAAACAATTCACTGAACTTTAATGTTAATAAGGGCCCTTAAATCATTAAACATGTTATAATAATGCCCTATTAAAATGAACTGAATTAAATTATATAAAAACTTAACGAAAGTTAAAAAAATAGTTTGTCCGAAATAATCTAATCTAAGAAATAGTTTAAACAAACAGAATTGGAATATTTTTTAGTTTAGTTAATTACATCCTATGCTTTTGAATTGAACTATTTGTTTAGATGGTTTACTGCATTATTTCTTTTTAATATAACTATTTTCTTCTTTAGAAATTGAACTAATTTAATTATTTGAATTATATTTTTTTTAAATATTTGCATAGGACACAAAATGAGTTTATCATTTTATTTCTTTCAACTCAAATTTGTAAATATATTTCCTGATGATGTATTTAACTACCAACTTCTTATAGAAATTGTATTTCACAAACTTATATAAATATCCAAGTTTTAATATTAAAGACAATCAATTAATAGAAGGTGTTGTCACATTTCTGAACAATATAATTATTCATTTATTTTTTTATCAACAAGAAAAATTAAATAAATACGTAAAATATTTAGATTGTCCTAACCCTTTAAAAATATATAAAATATATAAAGTATTTGCATACGGATCACACAAACTAATTTTAACTGAACCCCTCCCTAAGCAATATAACAAAATCCAGCTTCAGCATAAGATACTTTCAATCATATGTTAAAAAGATACATTCAATCATATGTTAAATAGATTATTTAGGCAAAATTAATTAGGATTTACTTTACTTTAAATCACATCACAAATATAATTATGAACAATAATCTAAAATCATTTTCATGTGTAATTTACTAAATTGTATAATTAAAGTCTAAACATACATCATAAAATAGATCAATTACATCACCGTAAGTCGGATTCTAAAAACTCCAACATAAAAAGGGGTGAAGATGCTTTTATAATTTTTTTACAACGTTCTAGATTCAACATAAAACTTCATATTTACATTGGAGATTGACATCACAAGACGTAAATATGAATTTTTATATCAAATCTATAACATTTAACATAAAACTCGATTTAAACTTAATATGTCCTTGTCTTCGTCATAGTTAAGTGTGTGAAAACAAACTAGTGCTCTTTTCTTCCTCCTCTAGGCTTGTATACGATGATTTTTCACCATCAGCATGGTTTCTTGGCATTTTGTTACCCCATTTCTTATAATGGAAATTTCTCTCCTATCACATTGAAACATCTTTTAGTGCACGGAGGTCATTGATGTTTGATGCTTTATATCTTAATTTTATTGTTGAAATTAATCGTGTTTAGTTTTGAGGATTTCAATCAAAACATTACATAAATGTTTCCATTGGTTGATGCTGAAATTTTGTTTTTTAAATTTGAAATGTGTTATTTAGTTATGTAAGTTTATAATTATACAATTGGAATTCATTTTTTTTATACCATTGCATATTATAAATTGTTTAAAATTGTCACTTACACCTTAAAAATAGTAAAAATTATAGGAACTAATTAATTATTTTAGTGCTTTAGATGAGGCAATTTAAGAGGTATGTAATTTATTTATTTGAGGAATTTGAAATGTTTTGGAGTAAAATGACTTGTTTGGATGAGAAAATTAGAAGAAAATTAAAATTGAAGAATTTTGAGAAGGTATTTCAAATAACTAAAATAATAGAATTTGAAATATCCTTAAAAAAGAAAGAAATTGAAATTTCGCTACTAACTTTGAACAGGTCATCTTGGGCTGAGTTGGCTTTGGCTCTCCCTAAGCCAAGTCAGGTTGAGTATGACCCAGTTAAAGTGTGACCCCTAACTGAGTCGAGTTAGGCCCGTCTAGCATTGAGTCGAGTTGGCCCATCCTGGGCTGAGTTGAGCTAGGCCAAGGTGAGCAGGGAACGTCCTACGTCGAGTCAAGTGCTTCCCAAATTGAGTAGAATCGAGCCCTTCCCGGGCAAAGTCAAGCCAAACCCGTCCTAGACTAAGTCAAGTCAAGTCCGCAACTGGCTAAGTCAAGTCAAGCCCGCCCCTAGTCAAGTCGAGTCATGCCTGTCAATCTAAAGATGAAGAAGGATCTTTAGAAATATCTAAAGGATAATTGTTTTGATGATAATGGCTCTAAAACATGAAGATGGACCTTCATGATTGAAGTCTTGGGGTCTTGGGGTCTTGAAGTCTTGTGGAAGCTTTAATCTTGTAGTTTTGTGTATACGTTTGATTGTAATAGTTAGGAATCATGTTGAAGATCACAATATGCACTAAACTCTCCTTAAACTTTGAAAAAGCTTTTTGTTTTTCTTAAAAAGATTTTAACGTTAAAGTAATCGATTATCACCTAGAATAATCAATTATTATACTTAAAATAATCGATTATCTTATGAAATAATTGATTATCATCAGTAAACTTTTATTTTTAAATTACTCTCTGGAATAATTGATTATCCCAAGTAATAATCGATTATTTTGAATGTTTTTGTGAAAACCTTTCATATTCTACAGAACCTTGCGCCCCTTTTTTTCTGTAAATACATAACGGGTCAGAGCTTTCAAAATTAACCTAGAGAGATCAAAGTGAAAGTTGCTCTACTGCTAGTGTTCAAACTTGCTTCATCCTTTGTGGTTATTCAAAGGAGGTATTTTTATTCCTTGTGGTGTTCAAGGAAGATGTTGTTCATCTCTTGTGTTTTCAAGAGAGGTGTTGTTTCATCCTTTGTTCTGTACAAAGGAGGTGTCTTATTAATCTTCCTACTATCTTTCTTATTCCGCTGCATTGTAAGTTTGTAAAACCTTATTATTAAGATAGTTAGTAGGAATCACTCTCTGTTGAGGTGATAAGTCATTGGAAGTAGGATCTGCTTTGATATGAACCAGTATAAATACTCTGTGTGATTTTCTCTATCCCTACACTCTTTACATTTAGCTTATATTCTGCTTATTTGTGTTATACTCTGATTTTTATAAAGTAAAACTTAAATTTATATTGGAGTTTTTGTTAAACTCTTTTTCAACAAGATTAAATTCGAAAAAGGCTTAATTTTCATTAAGAACTAATTTATCCCTCTCTTGGTTTATTTTTTACTTGCCCTATTATTCTAACAGTTGGTATCAAAGCTGATTTTTTTATTGTTATTTCAAAATCTAAGGACCAAGAAAATGTATTTAAGAGTATGAGTGATTTAACTTAAATGAAATATGAATATTTTATTATTTAAGTTGAAAAACCTTTAAATAGAAAAGTTTAGTTATTTAAACTTCATTTCACAAAAGCTACTATGTCTCTAAAATACTCTTCTCGCTTCTCTCTAAGATTCTGAAAGATTCGCTCATCTTCTTGTAGATCAGAGTCCGCCTTAGAGATCCTAGTGAAGAATAGAACAGTTCTAACCTATCAAAATTTGTTTTAGAATCAGTAATGGCAGGACAAAATCAAAATTTTGTTGAAGGTTCTTCCATCAACAAACCTCCACTCTTTGCTGGAGAAAACTACCCATTGTGAAAAGTCAAAATGCAAATCTTTTTGGAGTCTGTTGATCGTGGAGTTTTGGGATGTTGTTGCAAACATTCCTTTTATTCCTATGATTGGTCAAGAACCAAAGGAATTCTCTAATTGGACTGCAGAAGAAAACAGATGGGCTCAATATAAGAGCTAGAAATATAATTTCCTCTACTTTAACCTTGCATGAATTTTACAGGATATCAGTTTGCAAAAGTGCAAAAGAAATGTGGGACGTTCTTGCTGTCACACATGAAGGAACTAATGATGTGAAAAGGGCCAGAAAGAACATTCTCATCCAACAGTATGATATGTTTAGAATGCAACAAGGAGAAAATATTTATGATGTGCAAAAATGCTTTACACACATCGTAAACCATCTCGTCGGTCTCAGTAATTCTTTCGATACTGATGAGTTAAATATTAAAATTTTGAAATCTTTAAACAGGTCATGGCAACCTAAAGTTACTACCATCATGGAATCACAAAATCTTGAGAACATGTCCATGGCGACTCTGTTTGGAAAGTTTAGAGAGCATGAACTTGAGTTAGGAAGGCTAACTGAAGAAGAACATGAAAGGCAAAGGAGAAATATAGCCTTCAAATCTGAAATTTCTAAAGAGCATAATCATGAGGAAAAAGATGACTCTGATTGTGAAAACATGGAACTTATGTTTAAGAAATTCATTAAGTTCATGAAAAATAAAAGTAGAAGTCATCACGAGTTCAAAAATGATGACCATGCTCCTGCTTCAAATTACAAATGCTATGGATGTGGAAAGAAGGTTTACATCAAAATAGACTGCCAAAATCTAAAGAAAGGAGACAATAAAAGGATATGAGAGTCATGAAAAAGAAGAAAGTGTATTTTGATGTTGACTCAAGCTCTTCTTCAAGCTCAAGTGAATATGATGAAGAAGCAAATCTTTGTTTATGACACAAAGTGAGTATTCATGTAGCAAGGTTAGTAATTCTAGTTTTTTATTATGATGAATTACTTTATGCTTTTCAAGAACTTTGTGTTGAATCTAATAAGCTTTCAACTTTGCATAATAAACTGAAAATTGAATATAAAGTTCTTGAAGAAAAAGTTGAAATTTTAGAAGAAGAGAAAAATATTTTAGAAAAAGAAAAAGATGAAAATGTTGAGTGTAAAAATTGCAAGATATTTGAAAATAAAATTATTTGTCTTGAAAACTTCCTTGAAAAAATTACTGATGAAAATTTTTCTACTTTAGAAAAACAAGAAATTGTAGATTGTGCAAACTGTAAAGTTTGTGAAACAAAAATTTTTGAACTTGAAAAATCTATTAAAAAGTTTTCTAAAAGTAAAAAAAATGATGTTTCTTGTTTAAAGAAGAAAACTTTTAAAAATAAACAGTGTATTAAAAATAAATTTTCTCATAGGCAAAACCTTGTCAGAGGTGAAACATCCTCTAAGCCTATGATTCTTACTTGTTTTTACTGTTTGAAAAAGGGACACTCTCAAACAAGTGCAGAATCAAACATTTTGGTGTCCATAAAGGGAGATATATTTGGGTTTCAAAATTGAAATAATTTTTACACTAACCCCAAAGGACCCAAACAAGTTTTTAGGGACCAAAGCTTCTCTCTTTTGTTTTGCTATCTATCTTAAAAGCAAGGATGTCTTTTGATAACTTCTTAAGAATTTTGGAAGAGGACTTGCTTACACAATGAAAGAAATTTTTTTTTATGTCTTGATTTAAGATGAAGAAATAATTGGTGAAGTTTTATTGTTGAATTTTTTTTTATTATCTACTCCTACAATGATTTAGTTGCAACGTTTACCTCTGCTTACATATTCTATTATGAAGATTGCATTTATTTAGGGGGGGCTTTTAAATTAAAAGAGAGATATTTGAATTTTGTTTTTTGGTTTTGAAATATATTCTCTTAATGTGTTCATTTTTCCTCTAAAAATCTTTTTATCCTTCTGTTGTTTGCTCTCTATATTTTTTATATACTCATCTAAGTAGGGGGAGCATTTTATTAAGATGAAGTATTGTTTCTTTCAAATTGGGAGAGTTTTCTGGTTTTCATTTTCTTTTTTATTTTTATCAAAAACTGGGGGAGAAAAGTTAGACTTTTTTGCATGCTTATTTTTGCTAACTATATATTTTCTTAAGATGAACATATACAGGTTGCCAAGTCTTCAAGAACTTTTTATCATCATAAAAAAGGGAGAAATTTTTAATCTAAAGATGAAGAAGGATCTTTAGAAATATCTAAAGGATAATTGTTTTGATGATGATGACTCTAAAAGAAGAGATGAACCTTCATGATTGAAGTCTTGGGGTCTTGAAGTCTTGTGCAAGCTTTAAGTTTTGTGTATAAGTTTGACTGTAATAGTTAGGAATCATGTTGAAGATCACAACATGTATTAAACTCTCCTTAAACTTTGAAAAAGCCTTTTGTTTTTCGTACAAAGATTTTAACATTAAATTAATCGATTATCTGCTAGAATAATCGATTACTATACTTAAAATAACCGATTATCATCAGCAGACTTTTATTTTTAAATTACTCTCTGAATAATCGATTATTCTTAACGTTTTTGCAAAAACCTTTCATATTCTACAGAACCTTGCACCCCTCTTTTTATATCAATACATAAGGGGTCAGAGCTTTCAAAATTAACCTAGAGAGATCAAAGTGAAATTTGCTCTACTACTAGTGTTCAAACTTGTTTCATTCTTTGTTATTATTCAAAGGAGGTGTTTTCATTCCTTGTGGTAAGGAAGGTGTTGTTCATCTCTTGTGCTTTCAAGAGAGGTGTTGTTTCATCCTTTGTTCTGTATAAAGGAGGTGTCTTATTAATCTTCCTGCTATCTTTCTCATTCCGCTGCACTATAAGTTTGTAAACCTTATTATTAAGATAGTAGAAATCACTCTCTATTGAGGTGATAAGTCACTGGATGTAGGATCTGCTTTGATCTGAACCAGTATAAATATTCTGTGTGATTTTCTCTATCCCTACTCTCTTTCCATTTAGCTTATATTATGCTTATTTATGTTATACTCTGACTTTTATAAAGAAGAACTTAATTTTATATTGGGCTTTTTGTTAAAATTTGTTTTAACAAGATTAAATTTGAAAAAGACTTAATTTTTATTAAGAACCAATTCACCCACTCTTGGTTTAATTTTTACCTACCCTATTATTCTAACAGCACCCACCTTAGGTCGGTTCGAACCTCGCCAACCCCGAGTCGAGTTGAGCTGGGCCACACCGGGTAAGTCAACTCAAGCCCGCACCAGTTTGACTAGACCAAGTCAAGTCGGTCGATTTCAACCAGGTCAGGTTAGCTCGATGACAACCAGGTTGATAAAGTGGGTGTTGACGACGTTGAATTAGGCAGACGTTAACCAGGTTGAGTCAGGCCGATGTCAGCCAGTTAAAGTCGGGTTGACATCGGTAAGGTTGTGTCTATCCATTTTCATGCCGGTTAAGTCAAGCCGACATTGGTCATGTCGAGTTAAGCCTATGCCGACCAAGTCGACTTAGACCTAGTAGACAAGGTCGAGTCGAACGTAGAGTCAAGTCTGGCGAACATCGGTCGAGTCAAGTAAGAACGTTATTGACTGGGTCAATTCTAGCTGACGTCAACCAAATCGAGTCGATCCAAAGTCGATCGGGTTGAGATAGGCCAACGTCGACCAGGTTGAGTCAGGCCTTCATTGGCTGGCTCAAGTCGGGCTATTATCAGCTAGGTCGAGTTGGGCCATCATCGGTTAGGTTAAGTCGGGTTGTCATCAGCCAGGTTGAGTTGAGCAGACATCGGTCGAGTAGAGTCGGGTCATCATTAGCCGGGTCGACTAAAGCCGATGTTGATCGGGTCGAGTCAGGCCAACGTAAGTTGGCTAGACCCCAGCTATCGTTCGGTAAATCAAGTCTGGTCGATGTCGATCATGTCAACTCAAGCAACATCAACCAAGTCGATTCGGGCTTGTGTACACCAAGTCAATTGGTCGAGTTTAGCCAATGTCGATCGCATCAATTCGGGCCCATGTCATTTCAATTGAGTCGAGTCAAGTCTAAGCCAGTAGAGTGGGGATGGTCCACATTAGGCGAGTCAAGCTGAGTCAAGTTGAGTCAAGTTGAGTCAAGCGCACACGGATCTAGTTAAGTTGACCTTATGTGGGCCTTGTCAAGTTAGTCTCACATCAGCCTAGTCGAGTCAAGCCTCACATCCATCAAGTCGAGTCGGGCTAACATTGACCAAATTGAGTTGGGCCTGAGTTAGACCGACGTCAGGTCGAGTATAGTTGGACTTATATCAAGTCAAGTTTAGTCAGACTTAGATTGAGTTGAATCATACATATATATATATTAAAAAATTAAATTACTAAATATCATTTTAATATTTAAATTTGACTTATACTTTTTGTAAAGTTTAATTTTAAAATTTATATTTTAAAAAAAATTAAAATTAAATTTCATCTTAAAAGAGAAATTAAATTCCTCTATCTAAACAAAATAATCGAAATGTATGGTAGTTTAATTACATTGTCCAAACAGACCATTCAGAAAATGAAGAGAATTCAATAACAAGTAATTCAATTGTTTGGAAATTCAATTACTTGGAATTGTTGAAATTCCCCACCCAAACACATGGTAAGAGTGAGACTAAATTATTAGTCATTAGATGATTTAAAATTTTTAAGAAAAAATTACAAAAATTTATAAAATGTATCGTAGGGAAATTATAAAATAAAAATTAGTTTAGGTCGACTACTAGAGTAAAATGTATTGTGGTATGTTTCGACAATATTTTGCTAACACATTTAGTCAACTCAACTAAGAAAATAATTCTCTCACAAAAGCACATGCAAAAGTGTACCAAAATATTTCTCTTGTATATTAATTTCAAAGGTGTTTTATAATGCTCAAATGAGTTTCTTTTTTTATAAGGACTTATTTATGAGTACCCAAGTCTTATTTACAAATGTGGGACTTGAATTCTCACCTAAGATGTTAGTACACTTTCTTATTCCTGTTCTAACATATAATGTTGACTTATTTCAAGCATGAGTAAAAAGTCACTCAGAAGTTTTGTTGAAGATTTAATCTCAATTAAATCATGAAGATTGGAGTTTTGATGATGAAGATATAAAGTTTTAATTCAACATTAAAGACTAGATTTTATCTCACAAAGGAAGATTGTATCATGGAAATTAAGGCAAAATATATTTTCATATATTATCAATTGTTAATACCAATATCACATGGTCTTTTACATTAGCATCAAAGCATCAAAGTAACTTCAACGCTTCATGTCATAGTCAATCAAATCGTTAAAATTAACTAAAGGTCGATGAATTTTTAGCCAACAAATAATCAAAGCTACTTAATTAGGAGGTTAAATTTAGATAATTAAAATAGATTAAAATCGCAATAAGAATTATAATGCAACAAAATATTACTTTTAGTACCAAATTTTTAAGTGTCATTTGTTTAGTTTGAAAACAATATTACATTGATTTAACTAGATCTAAAAATTTCTTAATTATAAGGTATTATAAATAAATAAATGAAAACGAAAATACCTTACTAAAAAATATAATTACATCTCTAACGTGATAACCTAATAATTGATTATTATGAGATCTTTAGCTAAAGTTGATCGAAAGTAAAATTTAGACCATTTAATATCAACCCAGGTAACAGGCGCACTGAAACATTTTATATTTAAATTGCAAGAAATAAATGTATAATTGAAGAATGAATTGACTTAAAATGTTGGTGTTATGTATAGCTATAGACATTGTTTTGTTATGATAAAATGTAGATATTACGGGATCTTAGCAAGAAAGAGGTAATCTCGATGACTGAATTAGATTTAGGTTTAATAAACATTTTGATCTCAATATTTTGTGAGAATTTACAATGTTTTTTTATATTTAATTTTTTTTCAATTAAGTTCTAAATTTTATTAAAATTTTCACTATGATTTCTTCTGTTAGATTAATGCTAAGGGTGTTAACTATATGAGATTTAATACATTCAAGTTAATTCATGGTAGGTGAATAATAACAAAAGGGTATGAATATAAACATAAATATGAACACTACAGCCTGTGGATTTTTGACAAAAAGAATCACATTGACAGATTTAATAAAATTGAAACTCAATTGAGTAAAAATAATAAAATTTGAGACTCAATTAAGAAAAAATATAAAATTTGAGACTCAATTGGAAAAAAAAAATATGAAAAAACATTACAAATTTTCATATAATAGTGGAACCAAAATGTCTATTAAATCTTATATTTATCATCTTGTATGTTTTTTTTTGGGAAATAAGAAACTTTAATTTGAGTATATTATTTGAACTACTATAAAATTATTGTCAAAAAAATTTACTGGTGAATGAGATAGTAGGAGACATTTTGCTACACAATAGTTGAAAACTAGACCATTTAAATTTGTGGAATGTATGTTAAAAGCTACACAACATTAAACAGAAAAGAGAATTTGGTGGAAATGGCACCAATTAAGCCTAAGCTTTTGATTTCAAACGAAAATGAAAGATCCAACGAAGTGATTGGCTCTAATAGAAAACATTTGGCATCGAAGAATAATTGTGTTATCTCATATCATTAAACACAGAAGCTATTGGTTGGAAACTCATCTTTCAATTATGTCCTCTATTTGTTTATCTACCAATAGAGATCAGGAATCTCACATTCTGTTGAAGATAAAACCAGAGAGAGACTTGTGCATGTGCAATGTGACGTTCATAATTTGACGAACCTTATCGTCCATTGTAACACTTTAATTTGATTTCCCCTTTTGCTTCGAGACTCAAAGAGCTAGCGTTGGCCAGAAACAGGCTCGAATATTTTCAAAGCAGATTGGGTTTGATGATGCCCTTTACTCAGTTCATCTTGTTCGAACCTTATGACGCGTACAACATCAGATAACATTTTTTTAACTTTTTTTTCATTTACAGTTAAAAATAATGTTATGTTGTTTTTATATTATATATATATATATATATTATTTTTCATCTCGTGTTCTAGAAGAAATACAAAAATGATGAATCAGATTTTTATTTACATCTTTTTCTGCATATTATAAAAGAACAAATTAAAAAAAATGAGATTGTTTAGTCATAATAAGAAGAACCGTATCAATTAAAAAGTGAATATAAATTAGAGAATACTTTATAACAAAACAAATGATAAAAAAAAAGGCTTTAATTGTTTGACAGAATCATAATTTATCCGTTCCGTTTATGGGTGGTCACCTGTCAGGATGATAAGCATTGTCATTTGAGATTAAAATTAGACTCAATAGCCTATCAGATGTGTACAACTTGATTTATGTAAAGATCCTTGAAGCATTTAAAGAATATTATTTAAATAAAGGGTTATTCTTAAATTAATATGTCTATGTGTTTTTGTTTGTGTAAGATTAGTATATTAATGTTTTATGTATAAATATTTAAATATATTAAAATATAAAACAAATACCAATTCCGAGTTTGTGTTGACTAGATTCGTATTTTGAAATTTTCAATAAATAAAATAAACGTCAAAAGAATCAACGAAATTTAAAAAGAACAGTAAATTTCAATTAAACAACTAGATTATAAGAAAAATACTTTTATGTTTGTTTCACTGTTTTTATACAAATTATACATTTTTTTTTTCTGATTTTAAGCCGAAAAGATTTGCGAAGACTTGGGAATAGCACAAACCTATGTTATTCAAAGTACTGGGACTTTTAAGTTTAATTTAAAAGAGCTCGTTTAAAAAATGTAAATTAATATGCTGTTAAAAGTAAAAAGCTTCATAATTAAAACTGTAGTATGAAAAGAAATGAAAATTTACAAGAGATAAAAAATTCGAGAGATATAAACATAAAATAATAATAATAATAATAATAATAATATGTAAATATGAATTGCAAATAATTATTAAAAGCAAAAATTTGATCCTGCACTTTCTTCTCTACTTTTTAACCCACAAAATATCACATTACACCCTTATTTATAGCTTAAACTCGGCAGTTTATCTCTTTACGACACGCTGATACGTCATATATGCTTTTGTCAAAAAAACACTTATATGGAGACAAGCGTCCATTCGTTTTTCTTTTTTTAACTCCTCACATTCTCTCTAATTTTCTTCTTGATATATATATTAGCTTCTCCAGTAATTCTTCAAATAATAACTATTCTTACCGAAGACGGAGAAAATCTTTTGTGATAAAAAGCAATGATTCGTCGGCACCGAGGTGTTCGAAGTATTGATGGACCGGCTATTCGAGGTGTTGCTAGACTGATGGGTGGTTTATATGCAAAAGACTCTCCGACGCTCAAATCAATAAGAATATTTGTATAAGATAAATAATAAGGAGTAAAAGTGAGTGAATACTTCCTGTGGTATGAATATGTATTTATAGGCTCTTGTGAGCCTTGTAATTGATAAGAGATTGGGTTGATTACCGAATAAGTCATAACCGATTTGTGATTAACAGTAACTGAAGTGGACACTCCTAACTGAATGGACCAATTTGTTAAGATTTGTTATAATATATATATTTTGTTATTATACATATCTTATGAGATATGTGGGGGAGTACATAAGCTCCCCAAGCTCATAATCCAAATATGAGATTTGTAAGTAAAATGATTTATGAGGATGAACGAGTTTTATATTTTGATTGAGTTAGTCATTTAAAGCTTGTAGGGTCGAGCTATTTGATGTGTGAATGACACTTGATTCAAGTAGCTCGAATGACTTTGATCCGAGTAACCTTTGAATGACTTTGATTCAAGTAGTTCGGATGATTCTAGTCTGAGTAATCTTTAAATTTGAATGACTTTGATTCAAGTTACCACCTTGGATTACTTTGATTCGAGTAAGAAATATGGTCAAATGACTTTGATTCGACTAAACACGTGAGATCACTTTGATCCGAGTTACTACTTCAAATTACTTTGATCTAATTTGCCTCCTCGAATTACTTTGATTCGAGTAATTAATGAGCTCGAATAACTTTGATTCGAGTAAACACGTTGGATTACCTTGATCTAAGTATTAAATGAGCTTAAATAACTTTGATTCGAGTAAACATGTTGGATTACTTTGATTCGAGTAATAAATGAGATCAAATAATTTTGATTCGAGTAAACACGTCGAATTAGTTTGATATGAGAATTAAATATGGTTGAATGACTTTGATTCGACTAAACAATTCGGATCACTTTGATCCGAGTTACTACCTCAAATTACTTTGATCCGAGTTGCCTCCTCGAATTACTTTGATCCGAGTAATAGATATGGTTGAATGACTTTAATTCAACTTACCACCTCAGATTACTTTTATTCAAGTAAACACGTCAGATTACTTTGATCCAAGTAATAAATGAGCTCGAATAACTTTGATTTGAGTAAACACCTCAAATTACTTTGATTCGAGTAATAAATGAGCTCGAATAACTTTGATTTGAGTAAACACCTCAGATTACTTTGATCTGAGTTATTAAATGAGCTCAAATAACTTTGATCGAGTAAACACCTCGGATTACTTTGATCCGAGTAATAAATGAGCTTGAATACCTTTGATTTGAGTAACAAAGTATGAGTAAGTAAAATATTTTATTGATGGAGTTCGAGCCTCATTAAAATCTTTTTTGATAAAACCCTCCTTAGGGATAAAACTCAAATTAAGGAAAGAGTACCCTACACATGTGTTGGCTCGGAGCTCAACTATAGTACATTTTTCGATGGGATGCGTTCCATGTCCTCGGAATGAGCTTGCCATTTAATTCTTTGATCTTATACGCTCCATTCTGTAGGGAGTCTGTAACTCGGTGTGGGCCATCCGAATTAGGGGCGAGCTTGTGTTCATTCTTATTACGCCTGGCGTCTCCAATACAAGGTCACCTCTGTGGAAGGTTCATTCTCTAACCTTCGTGTTATATCGTAGAGAGGCTCTATTTTTGGCTGCTTCGTTCTTTATCCGAGCTTCTTCTCGTATTTCATGGATGAATTCTAGTTCAACTCTTAGATTTCTGTCGTTGTTGGTTTCGTCGAAATGCTGCCAACACCAAGATGCCTCACCGAGCTCTACAAGAATCATGGCATCAATTTCGTATGTGAGTCGGAAAGGAGTTTCTTTGGTCGAGGACTGGGGGGTACAGTGATATCCCCAAAGAATTCCATGTACTTCCTCGATCCAGAGACCCTTGACTTGCCCTAGTTTCTTCTTTAGTTCATTGAGGATGACCTTATTGGCGGTGTGACGTCCCTCACTTCATTTTTTTTTTTCAAAAAATTCGGAGTCCTTTTTTTAAACCAGTAATCATCAAAATACTGTAGTGGAAAAATGAAACATTTAAACTTCACATAATATGAAACTATTCCATAACATTAAATAAAAAAACATGTTTAACTTCGAATTACAATAACAAACTCCAATTAGGAAGTAGTCAAAATATTAATTAAACCAATTACCCTTCCTAATCAGAGCAAAGTCTAAGTCACAACTCTAAAACAACCATAACAACCATAACAACAAAACATGAAGTTATCTACTTTTAGCTTATTCTTCCCTCTCAACTTCATCTGTTCCTGAAAAATGTTCAACAAATAAGGTGAGTCTCCATCCCTCACCTCTACTCAATTTACAACCATATTTACTAAATTATATAACATTATCCATCAACTTCCAAGACCTTAATCAACAATACAACATCATAATTATTGAGTACATTCTATTAGCAGTGAAATAAAATTGGTAATTTATCAACATACTAAATCATTCACACTTAATTACTAAGGTATCATTTACCTTACAACATAAACATTGTACAATCATACATATTAATACAATATACACAATCAGTATCAACTTACTTTTCAACACAAATACCTTATTACATACTCACAAATCATATTTATCTTCACACATCATTATGCACCAATAATACACATAAACAACGTCTATAAAATCAGGACTCAATGCATGACTTTTGTTTCTGATTTCTCTCTTTACTTTCTTTTCCTTTCCCTTTATGTTGAGACTTGGACTTTCACCATTCTCAACCATCGAGTCCTGGACTTTTAACCATTCTCGATATAATTTGGATATATGTTGAGACCCGGACTTTTAAGCATTCTCAACTCATTGAGTCCCGGAATTTTAATCATTCTCGATGTAATTTGGATATATGTTGAGACCCGTAATTTTAACCATTCTCGATGTAATGTGGATATCCATTATGCATAACACGTGGCTTAGCCAGTAGAGCCTGCTGGAATACTTGATGCACAGTAATCCATTACCGCGTTTACTCTACTGAGGATCTTGGTCAATAGGTCTCGTCGGGAAAGTGAATGCAACCATGGGAAACCCCATTGAGGTGTCACACATTTGTTCTTTCCCCTAGGTCTCCCATGCCTTCATATATCTTCCAAGTCCCGGTGCATCCCAACCAACATGTTCCTTTCCTTTCCATGGGTTAGAGCAAATCATCCCATACCGGCTCCTCCCTCATTCTTATCCTTTCTTTTAAAACTTAACATTAATCCATGTCTATCAACTTGCACATCATAATCAAATCATGAACCCTCCAATAATCCTTAGTAGTATGACCGATGTTTTGGTGATAGCTATACCTTTTCGAAGGGTCGACATTGAGAGGTGACGATTTGAGGGGTGGCGTCGAGATGAGTTCTAGATTGCAGGCCTCCCTAAAAATAACCTCGCAATTGGCATTGAGGGAGGTGTAATTGTCGAACTGACCCCGTTTCCATTTAAAGGTGTGATCGGTGGGAGTGGGAAGTTGTGCTCTTCCTTGTGCAGTTCTCCTTTTCATCTGTTAGTTTTCTTTGATGCTAATATAACGAGACGAGGTGTTGCTGAGGTGGTGGCCTGACTTCGGGCTCGAGACGAGGTTGCTACTGTGGCTCAGGTTCCACCTGTGTATTGTGATCACCTCGTCCCCTACCCAGGTAGTCTCCTCTGTTTCCTCTTTTGCAACCTCCGTGCCATCCTCCTCATTCGCAACCACGACCTACATGTTCGGCTTGGACAAAACGGGTGAAGGCGCCGAAACGGATGAGTTCTTCAATCAGATCACAAATCCTCCAGCAATCCTCAGTAGTGTGACCGATGTTTTGGTGATAGCTACACCTTTTCGAAGGGTTGACATTGGGAGGTGACGATTTGGGAGGTTGCGTCGAGATGAGTTCTAGATTGTAAGCCTCCCTTAAAATAACCTTGCAACTTGCATTGATGGGGTGTAATTGTCGAATCGAATCCGTTTTTGTTTGAAGGTGTGATCGGTGGGAGTGGGAGGTTGTGCTCTTCCTTGTGCAGTTCTCCTTCTCATCTCCTGGTTTTCTTTGATGCTAATATAACGAGCCGCCCGTGTGTGCAATGTGTCCACATTTGCGGGGGGATCAACATACAGGGCATCCAAGAATGAACCCGATTTAAGGCCGACCAGCAAGGCGTGCATGGCTATGACGAGATGCAAATCAGGAATATGGAGTGTTACTTGGGAGAAGCGCCCCATATAGTGCCATAGGGACTCAGTTTCCCCGTGGACGATGTGGCTTAATGAAACTGTATTGGTAACCAATAACTTACTATCGGCGAAACGTGTTCTGAACTTCGCACTCAACATTTCGAAGGAATCAATGGAATGACGTGGTAGAGAGTAATACCACTTAATTGTTGGTCCCTTTAAAGTGGCCGAAAAGATTTGGTAGTGCACGACAGGGTCTTTAGACAATAAACTAGCCTCTACCATATAGGCCCTAATTGCTCATCCGGGTCGGAAGAACCGTCGTACTTCTCGATGTGGGGAGATTTCCAATTATGGGGAAGCTCGACCTGTATGATGTCGTTCGTGAAAGGGTGGAAACCTGCTAAGCCCCGAGCTTGCTACTCTTTGTGTCATGCGAGGGAGATGGCCATCTGGAGGCATCATCATGATGTCGACGTTGGGATCGTTCATAAGATGGTGGGGGCGTGAGGGAGCATGAGACATGGAATAGTGGCGGGAGGGCGACTCTTTGCTTTCGGAAGCAAATTTTTGCTAGGAAGGGCGTGTCGCATGGTGGTAGGATCAATGATCCCTGCGTTATCCGGTGGTGGGCAAGATTCGCCCATATGGTCTGTGTCGGGAGATGTATGCTCTGATTTGTTGGGTCGATGCTTCAATTTGTGGGGTCGATGCTCCTGTGTGAGGTGTGCGAGCTGTTCATGAACAGTTCATAACTCGACCTGATGTTGGTCGCGCATGACCTTCAAGTCGTGATCATGCTCAGCTTGTTTTTCAGCAATGGTTGGAGGGCTGCCTCACTTTGGAGCTTTTCATTTTAAGAAACAAGAAATTTAAACTTTTATTTTAGTTTAAAATGTTGTTTAATGATAAAGTTGTAACAAATAAAAAAATCTTTAAAAGAAAAATCATTTTCCTCATCTTCATTCGTTGATGAACATGAAGAGGTAGAAGTTATATTGAAAAGATTTTAAGAGTTGATAGTTATCTTGTCATCTAAGTCTACCACAAGAAATGTTGGCATGTTCTTTATCTAACCTAAAGTTTTATTCTGACTTTGCTTATTTTAAACTTAAGATACTCGGTTTGCATGTGTTCAAGTTTTCTGCACTTATAACTAATGATATTTTCATCGTCATTTTCTTCTTTCTTCTTGGAACTTTTGTCCCTTTTTCTATTAGAAAACTTTCTATTTCCTTGTCCTTTATGTTTAAGCATATGCTTAAACTTTCTAAACATGAGAGAGATTTCATCATCATTTGAGTTATTTAACTCGCCATTAGATCCATCATCCTCTTCTAGCACTTTTAGGGTTTTAGTATCTTTTTGTCTGCTCTGAACTTGCTTGATCTTTGCTTGAAGACCTTTATCAGACAAAGTGGATGTTTCTTTATGTTCGCGATTGTAGACACCTGTTTTTGTTCGGGCTAAAGAAGCAAAGCCCAATAAAGACTCAAGAGAAACAAATCACAAAACAAAGCCTTTTCCCTGAAGAATATCAAGGATTCATCGAAGAGACTTGGGTAGCATTTAGGGAACAACGTGTAAAAATGTAATCTCTAGAGTTTAGGAGGAGAACGACCCGTTCTCAAGGCAGAATGACTTGTTCTCAAATGGGAGTTGCACCATCTGTAAGGAGGTTAGTGATTTTGTTGAAGCTGAACTTAAACAGGTAAAAACAACACGGGCAATTTCGATAGGAGCCTAGAAAATTGATGAAGCATCTCAACCTAGTTCAACATACACATCACAACAAAAACACCTAGCTGAACTAGAGTTGAAGTTTCCTTCATTGCACCAAAAAATGCCTATTTAGATGAGTCCGGACAACTACTTGCCATAGTTTCCAACCAGTTCATCTCAAACTTAAAAATGGAAACTAAAATTCAGGTTGAAGATCATTGGCTAGACACTTGTAATCACTTGAGGCACATAATTTTTCAACAACTGGACCTGTAGTTGTTGTCCTTACTATAGCCGATTTTGAAGCAACACCAAAAGCTACTCAGCCTGCATTCCATATTCAACCACAAGCCAAATTCAGTGGAGCAGCACAAGTGCTTAAAGCTGCAACAACTTTTTTCATTTGTAACTATTTAAAATTTAGACTTTTAATATATGATTTGAGCACTCAACTCATTCTTTTGCATTTTTTCATTTTAAATTTTGCATTGTGCACTTTAAATATACATAATATCTCCACATTGAGGACCATGTTGACGTCAAAAGTGGGAAGTATTTGCATTTCATGACATAACATTGCATTTTGTCTTCCATTGCTACTTAATGATTCAAATTGACCTAGAATTGTTTTAGAAAAGGATGACCTACTGAATCATGAGGAGAAATTCAAAATCTTGAGAGATTTGATTCATATAGAAAAACTTGACCAAGTTATTTTAACATTGATTTTGTGATCAATTTCAAGCTGAATAAAGCACCCAAGTGAGATTTGAGCCATATTCTTTCTTGAGAGTGCACTCATGACGTTGGTACTTTTCAGAACTTGATTGATCTCTGTTTGACACTAACAAAGCACATACATTAGTAGAAATAATTTAGGCCTTGTTATTCTCAGCCACTTAGCCAAATAACTTACCCTTAACTAAATATATCCTTTGAACGCACCTTTGAGCCTTAGCTTTTTCTTGGATTTATACTTGAGAATACAAACCTTTCCAACCTGAAAACCATCCACACCTAGACCCAAAGGGAAGTAAGGAGCTTGGAATCATTATAGAAATCATAAAAAATCCAGTTCTACAAGCAATCAATAGCAAAAGAAAAGTACCAAAGTACCGGAAAAAAAAGAATGAAAAAAAGTCGAGCACTACGAAACAATAGCTAAGCTCGAAAGGCACTCCAATGCAAAAACTAAGAAAAATAGTGGCAAAACAAAAGATGCAACTGGAATAAAGCTTTGAGGTACATCGATCCATGTTCTTTATTTTACCAAAGATCTTAGCCCACTTTCCTATCTTAACCTACCCTTAACCCAAGCCTCATTACAAGACGAAGAAAAGTCCTTTTGATATGTTGTGATATGTGTTCTAATGGTGGGAAATTAGACATCTTTAAAGGATATGATAAAGGATGACATCATGATGTGATGATGAGTGAAATTTTTAGCCTAAATACTTGAGAGATGAGAGTAAACATTTTATCATGAGAGGATATTTCCTTGAATTGATTCATGAAACCATTAAAGAGTACTACGTCATCATGATACTATGTGAGTTATGATCTTGATCTTTTGATCCTTTCACTTTTGATTAATGAAGTTTTTTCTAACTAGCCCACACTATCTTTGTTTCATATTAGAGAACTTATAAATAACCTCTTAGTACCTTATACATCAATCAAGAAATCAATAATCATTTTCATTCTCTTTTCTCTCTTCCCTCTCTTTGTGTTCTACATTCATGGAGAACTAATCTTTGAGGATTAATTCACAAGATCAATATCAACAATTTGAATTGAGTTTCACACCAATTGTTTAATGCTCCGAGTTTGTTCTTCTTCTCTTTCTAATTTTAGATTTTCTATGTGATATCAATTTATGTTTTTAATATTAGAAATCAAATTAGGAATCGATTGAATCTTGATTTGATAATAAGATATAGATTAGATTGAATAATATTGAGATGTGATTCTTATAACCAGTTTAATTGATTAATTGAATTTTGGTAAATTGTTCAAACAAGGAATTATAGTACTAGGATAAGAGGAATTGCTTGATTCTTGAATATTGATATTTTCTTTTTAATTTTGCATACAAATTGTTTATTCTTTTTCCTTACTTTTTCTTGTTTATGTTTTACTTATAAAAATCCCCCGAATTAATTTATATAAAGGAGAACATTAAAAAATGGACATGTATGGTTGTGTCTTTGGAGATTCGATCTAAGTTGACCCTATATTGCATTATATTATGGGGAACTTAGTTTCTTTGAAAACTCATCACGATAGTGGATTTGTCAATGCTCAACCAAATTTCTAATGAGTCATGACATGTCTTCATACTCCCAAGCAAAACAATCGTTATATTTTTAGAGGATTTTGATCAATTCCTTCTTCATTTTCAAGCTTAAAAGTTTACTAATATATGTTAGCCTTTTTTCTTTTTCAGTACTTAAATTGACTTCCTCCTGTGGGTCTTGTTGTTGGCATATTTCAAGACCAAGTGTTGATGAAGTCCTCTAGATATTTCATGTGAAGATTTAAAGTTTTGATGATGAAGATTTAAAGTGCTCTAAACAATATTAAAGACTTGTGTCATCTCACAAAGGAAGGATGCTTGATGAAAAAGGCAAGGCATAAAGAGTGTTTAAAGCTTTCAAGAGAGAAGATTGATGAAGATTTTCTCAAGAGCTGAAGTTTCATGTTTAGAAGGTTCTGTTTTGGGTGATGGATGAAAAGAGTAAGTCATAAATCCCATTCAAGACCTTTCCAAACCTAAGAGCAAGTTGTTTTCTCGCAAAAACGTTTTTCTACGCTTTTAATCGATTATGATACGTAGTCTAATCGATTATTTCACTTAAAATTTGAATCAAAATAGTTTAACAAACTAAATAATCGATTAAGTGTTTTTGATAATTGATTATACTGATTCTGGGTTAATATAATCGATTATGGCGTTAATCTAATCGATTATATCAGGCAAAATGAGTTTTCCAGTTTTTAACTCTCATATAATCGATTAAGCTTTTTAGATAATCGATTAAATAAGTCGTTTTTGCGAATTCAATGCTAAATAAACCTAAGAATGGAAACTTTGATGTATTTTCGAATTATAAAATGAAAGAGAATGTCTTAGGTTCAACACATCTGATTAAACACAATATTCAAAGTGTTCTTGCGCTATAGTTTTTCAAAACCGCTTTCTTGCTCTCTCAAGGTTGATCAAAGTCTTTGGAAGTGGTGATATTTGTGCTTAAGCTTTCTATCCAGCACTCTATCAGGTGTATTCTTTTACTGTTTTTCTAAACGGGTATAATTCATCCCTTGGATCTGTTCTAAGGGAGGTGTGTTCATCTCTTGTGTGTCAAGAGAGGTGGGAATCATCCTCAGTGTGTCTAGGGAGGTGTTTCATCCTTAGTGTGTCTAAGGAGGTGTTTCCTTTATCTTTATTTGTTATTGTATGAATTGGTGTTTTTAATTTCAATTAAAGATAGTGGGGTGATCATCACGCATTTGTGGTGATTGGGAACTGGACATAGGATTGGCCTAATCCGAACCAGTATAAATCTCTGTGTTCTCTCTCTTTCCTTATCTCTTTTTATTGTGGATCATATTAATAATTGCAATTCGAACTGCGCTGATTTAAGGTTAAGGATAATTCACATCCTAATTTTAAAACATTTATTTAAAATCTGGAAAATTATTTTAAAGAGAAAATTTTTCTTAAAAATCCAATTCACCCCCTCTTGATTTTTACACTGCCGTCTATATTTAACACTTGTGTCTCAATTTTTTGTAGTTCTATGTAAAAGACTTTTCAAACCCTAAAGTACTTTGATTATATATACAATCTAGTAACACTTCATAACTAACTACACCATTACCATTATTTACTCGTATCAATATTTAACTATAAACTATTATTACTTAACACTTCTTGACCCTTTTTTATTCAACACCTCTCACATAATCCTTTAGTTGGGTGAAGAACACTGAACAACTCTTCTTAATTATATCCCTTAGCTACTTCGAGACTGACCTACTCATCCTCTCTCAGAACAAACCCTTTTTCAAAATCGATC
Source organism: Lablab purpureus (assembly GCA_030347555.1). Classification (NCBI taxonomy): domain Eukaryota; kingdom Viridiplantae; phylum Streptophyta; class Magnoliopsida; order Fabales; family Fabaceae; genus Lablab; species Lablab purpureus. Next base: position 15,636,244 of record CM059254.1, read on the forward strand.
TATAGAAACCAAGTATAGTAGATCTTGGAATTAAAATCACTTATAGTCTCAAAAATGAATGGTTGAGTGATAATGATTATTGACCCAATTACATCATTAAATAAGTCCACACTATAACATTTATATAATAAACAACTTTCTTTAACTTAATATTTTCTATATTAACTTTTTTTTGTTTTTTTTTTGTTTATCAACACTTTTATAAACATATTTTATTTAATGAAAATCATTATATATCAATTCTTTAGATCTTTTTATTATTTGTCTTTAACCTTGATTTCCATTCTTTTTGTAGATTTAAACATTTTTTCACGATAACATTTTTTCTTTTCTTAATCATTTATTATATTTTCGACATAACAATATCACATTCATTAATTAATTGCATATTTATTATCTTTGCAATGCAACTCCTTTGAATGTTGAAGGAATATTACATCTCAAAGCATGTATAGAGATCTCATTTACATAAAAGAAGAAGAAGGTTTGTAAACCCATCTAGGATTAAGCACACAAATAAAGTATTCTTATATTGAAATATACCGATCATCACTTATTACACCATAAAGACATAAAATTAAACATGTTGATGACCATATGAAGAGAAGAGATCTACAAACATCGATAAAACTCAGTTCAAGAACATGTGAAAGAGGGTCTCGAAATTTTCCATTTCCTTGGGAGGAAGAGCCACTATTATATTTATCCCATCATCATCACCACCAAAGGAAGGAAACAACAGAATAATATCCTTGCAGCGATGAACCACAGGGCAACAATACCTGGGCTTCCCCCACGGATACTCCACCTCTTCAAACCCTAATCTCCACCACGAAGACACCAAAACATCCCCATGTGGAAACCCATCATGCACCTCTCCGTAGTCTATAATAGACCTCGCATACTCATCACTCATTCTCTCTGCACCTTCCTTCACCATCTCCACCAACCTTGAGAACTCACCCTTTTCCAACTCCTCGCACTTCGCAGCTGCAAACGCCGTTAACACGGCGTTGCCGAGGAAGGCTTTTGGCAACGGAGGGTTCAGTTTCGAACGTATGTCCACGGCGAATAGTATGGTAGATGTTCTGGTAGGGTCATACGGTGCTGACAAGGCCTTGCACCTCCATATATGGGCGGTGATAACGTTAAACCCAGTGACACGGGCGTTGGTGCTTCCCTTTGCTTTCTCCTTAAGGCTCAGGATGTTGTCTGAGGTTAGTTTCAAAACCCTAAAGTCCAGTTCTTCTTTGGAAGCATCAAAGACGCTGGATCCCGTGCCTGTGGGTCGGTAACGGAGCTCGATCAACTCGGGGTGCGGGAAGGTGACACGTGGAGGGGATCGTGCGGCCAGGAGGTGCCTGTCGTGGCAAGGTATCACAGCCAAGGGCTTGTTAGCAGCCAGTGCGGCAAGGTTGTCCAAAAAGGTTTTGAAGCTAAGTCCGTCAAAGGCTGCGTGGCTGGTTGTGAACCCCATTGCGAAGCCACCACACTCAAAGGAGGTCAGCTGTAAAGTTAATGTAATGTAATCAATTCATTAACTATTGTTTTAACGTTGACTCATGCATGAAATTTAATGTTTAATTGTGATGTGATTATGCCGACACGATGCTCTACTTTCTAACTTTTACGTTTTTCAGAATATATTTGGAGACGCTGTATTTAATAGTACTTTTGAAAAAATTTCTGTGAAATGTGATTGATTGACGAACATTGGAGATGCTCTTACATTATTTTTTTTATGAAGGAGATGGTCCTAGTTTAATGTGTGATTTCATAGTACTAAGCCACAAACACATGAGCAATTATTCTTGATGTAATATAATCTTAAATTTTTAAAACTGATCTTTCGGCTACCTAAATAGTGAGTATGGGCTTACATAATATAATTAATTAATCTCTTATTAATTGTGAATTTTTTAAAAAGATTTTGTTAGTTTATTTATTGTTTTTAGAATTCAAAATATCTGTAATTTTATGTGAACATAAAAATTTCATAACTACTTTATTAGAATGAAAAATTACTATATTTCTTAGTTTCGTATAAAAAATTTAAAAGACATAAAAATGACAAGTAGAGTAGTTATTTCTCGACATAAAGGGTTCATAAAAAATTGGTGAAGAATTTTTGCTTATGTGATTTTGGATAAAGAAATCATGAAAAATATTGCAAAATATTACTTAAAATATTTAATGTGTGATTCATAGTAGTAGTGACGTCAATTCTCAAAATTGTTCTTTTTAAAAATATTTAATTCATCAACCTTACAAGTGGATGTTAATACACTTTTATATGCTTAAAATCAAGATGTCAATAAATTTTATATACTATTATATTACTCCCTCCAATTCAAAACTAATGAGTGTGTAAAGTTTTTACACCCAATACTAAGAAATATTTAATTTACATAAAGTTAAATTAAATTATCCTTAATTATTATTATTTAATTTTCAAACTATTTTCAGCTACTTCATTTATATTCCTACAAGACGGTTTTCTATGCATATTATTTCCGACTGCCTAATTTTAACTCCTATCTTAAGAGAATGAAAATGACATTTCCTCTTTTTTATTATTTAAAACCTTTCTCGTTTATAATAAATGATTGATAAGAAATAATATGAACACTTTAATTATCTAATAAAAATTAGAGTTATTAATTATCCATTAAAAATTAGTCTTAATTATTCAATTACGTATATAAGGATATACTTTTAAAAAATGCAGAGTATAAATATAAGGGAAAACAAAATTATGAATTCACTTCTAAGAAATTATCCAACCACACCTTTTTTCAATTTTTTATTTTTTGTTGTGTTTTATTGTGTTTAAGTAGCTTATAACATAGGTGTGGTTCAGCGGTATCAAAATGAAGAAGGTATGCATATCATCTTTCTAAGTAAAAAGTTGCATGTACACACCCCATCAACACCAATACTTATTTTTTATTTTTTTTATAATATTTTCAAACAATTTGAAGGTATGTAAGGAGTGTTCCAGAAAGGTAGCTAGAAGTCTGTATCACAGTCTTAAATATAATTAAATTCATCGGTTATATCTATTAAATTTAGATCATAAAATAGTTATTAAAGATATAATTTGATTAACTTTTATTATATATATATATATTAAATTTCTAAAATTACGAAAGCTTTGAAAAAAGAAATCTAAAGTTTTGAACCGAGTAAGTATATTTTCGTCAAAAATATGTATTAAATCATTTCCCTGTGTTAACAATCCAATTTCAAGAAAAAGCAGAGAAGAAAACAATTGGAGGAACCCACAAAATTTGATGATGAAAACAAAATTAAATAAACTAGTCAATAGATGATATATATATATATATGCATGCATTAATGATATATATATTTATCGCAAACTATGTTTCATTTTGGCTACCCCAAGCTGATGCAACATTTTTACAAGCACATGCAATAAATTAGAGTTACCAAAGGCAAATTTGCAAAAATGGAAACATTTCACCTGTGCAACGCACAGTGGAAGATCGCCTGGTTTAAGGAAATCTTCATTCTTTTGAACAAATTGTTCAAAAGCTGGATTGGGATAAGCCAAGTCTCCAATCTCACTTAGCTTGTACTCACTTGAAGCCACCACAAACACACCACCCTTTGAGTTGCAATCTATCTCTAATCTTTTGGTTTCTGGGTTCTGACTCAATCTTCCAGCTAAGAAGTCATAGTGCACAAGAACATCCTCTAGGGCGTTCTTCAACTTCTCAGCCACCTTCTGCGGTGGAAAATCTTTGTTTGCTGCGAAGAAGTGAACCGTGTGCACGTCAAAGTTTACTATCTTGTCGATGTTTGATAGGAACAAGGACTTCTTCTCTGTTTCTTTGGATGGAAAAATGGTTGAAGTTTGGAGGATGGTCACCTTCATATCTTTGAGAAGTGATGGAGATTCTGTGCCAGAGGTTCCCATGTTTGACAAACTGAACCAAAGTGTGTAATGTTTATACAGCGAGCATGTGTATGTGTGCTTTGGCCTTCACCTTTATATACAGTGGGTGTTATCATTGCGGAAGCATGCAACATGCACCCTGCGCCATGTACCATAACGTGCTTTTATGAGCTTTAAATTCATCGGAGGTTCAGATTGTTACACGATATCACAGCCCAAATTAAAGCCGAAAATCAATGGCTTCAGTGACAGTTGGTACGTACAAAGGAAAAAACTAGTAGCAGAAAAAATGGGTAAGCTTAAAAGATAATAAAATAGAATAAAAATTAAAAAAAAATATTTAAATGAAATAAAATTACTTTTTAAACTGTGATTTTTCTATTAATATTAAAATATAATTATGTAAACAAAATTTGGAACTTAAAATTGCACTATTTTTATATTATTAAAAATATAAATAACAAAAAAACTTTACTCTTATATTTATACTAAAACATGACATCTTAAAGTTTTCAATAACATAAATCAATCATCATATAATACAAGTACTTTTAATATCCGGAAATCCAAAACCAATATCAGGAGTTCACAAAGGTTTGCTTCAGTGTCAGATTGATGTTGCACCTCGTTCATAAATTCGTTACTGTTTTTTTTCTATGTACCCTCCCGAAGAATCTCACTGACGACAGTTTATCAATCGGATTGTGATACACGGACATTTATAACGGTGGCAACTTCCAAAATCAATGCAATTTTTTAAAATTTTGAAAAATAAAATAAAATAATATACAAGATGTTTTTAAATCTTAAAAAAATTAAAATAGGAATTGGACACTTATATACACTAGATTGGTCCATGTGGCATACCATATTAAGAAGTGGACTTTAAATCTAACACAATTTCACAAAATCGGTTTGTAAAGTGAAGTTTGCACCCACTTATATACACTAGATTGACTTCATCTCTAATCGATGTGGGATTTCCAACAAAAACAAATGACTACTGATTTCACTATTAATCCACACATTACATAGAGTTTGTCACCTATCTCAATTTCTCTGTGGCACAAATTGTCTCTTATAGTTACTCTATTTAGTATCACCCTACATGCAAAATATTGACCTCAAGATAGTGTCTTAATTTTACAACATAGATCATATAAGCCAACCTCTTCCCTTCAATCCAATTTTGTAATTTTTTATAAGTTTTTTTGACTGTGCATATACCTGTGTTTCATGGTTATCTTTTAAACTCCTCTCTGACTCACGTTTAGACTTTAGTACATCTTTTTACGAACCTTCTTTCTCCGTTCTTAACTTCTATTATCATTTTACTAAAAGAATTTATTAAATAAGTTTACATATCTGATCCCTAACTCTCTCTCTTCTTTTAGTTTACACATATTTTTCCATGTTCTTTTCCTACTCTCTCTTCCCCGCCCATATAAAAAAATAATTTAGATTTTTCTTGATTTCCTTTATACGAGTAGACAATTTAAAAAATAATGCATAAAAAAATAATGTTGTAAGTACATATTTTACTTATTTTAATAACAAAAATAATACACTGTATCTATGCTATAATGACACTTCTTTCTTAATTTTATTTTATTTTTAATTTTTTTATATTTTTATTAAAATAAAAGAAAAAATGTAGATATGTGATTTGAAAAAAAGTGATGTATGTTTATCACCACTCAATACATTTTGCCATAACCTGTACTTTCTTGGATTACTCCCAACTAACATTTCCAAGTAAGCAAATGAGATATTTATAGTATCACAATTCAGAATTGCCGTGAATTTATTTATGTTATGTTTCTCAATCCCAATCCCCCAAGTTTACTTATATGGAATTTCACCTTAAGTCTATAAACGTTCAAAGCACCTTAGCGTGCTTTTTAACACCATGACATTTTTCATTGTTTCCTCACATATGAATAGTGTATTGTCATCTGATATGTATTTTCTAATAGTATGTCTTACTATATATTCTTGATAATCTTTCAACTAATATTATTAGGAACATGAATAGTGCTAATGGATTAACTTATTTTAAACATTTTGTTGGTTTTAATTCTTGACTAGGGTTACCATAAACCTAAATTGCTGATGATTCTAGACATCCCATCATCAAATTAATTCATTAGACAAAAAGTCAAATTTTTTTCATCATGTAATAAATAAAGAAAATCTCATCTAACCAAATAATAGACTTTTGTATAGTCTATTTAATTATGATACTCCTTATAATATCATGAAAAGAATCCCTATTTGAAAATCATTATTATGTTATGCTACAATTATAGACTTTTGTGTAGTCTATTTTGATTATGATACTCCTTATAATATCATGAAAAGAATCCTTATTTGAAAATCATTATTATGTTATGCTACATTGGAAGAAAATGTCCATTTTTTCTATTCAGTGCAACTAAATTATGAATCTCTCATCATTTTTTCATATTTGTTACACATTTTCTAATATTTATTTATACTTTTCTATTATCATTGACAAGCAAATTATATCTTGATATGTAGATGAATGTAAGTATAAGGAGGAGGATTAAGTTAATTAAAATAAGATTTAAAATAAATTAATAAAATATTTAATGGGGAAGGATAAGTGAGCATGTTAAAGAAAGTATCAAGACATGAATTCCCAAAATCGTGAATTAATTATTAGTAAATGAATTCTCAGAGTCTACTGTTGGTGGTCATCAAAGTGGAAAGACAAAGGAAAAACATCAAAGAATATAAAAGTTGATTGATAAAGTCGTTATGTGAAAAGGTAGAATTGGAAATTACAAATTTGTACATGTCATTCCAAAAAAGTGACTAGATAATCGTGTGTAGTGTAGGTTTTTTTAAATAAAATTGTACTAGTTGAAAATTGTTCGAGCATATTATCTGCATACAGGCTTTTATTTTAAGAATTGGAGGTGAACACTATAAATTCTAAAACTAGAAAAAATGACATATAAAGTCAGGAATAATATTCGTGGTCACCAAAAATTACATTTATCCATGTAATCCTTTTCTTTTCCTTTGGTAATTTCTTTTCACCCACTCCTCTTGTCATTTTCTTTTCTATCATTTACTTTCCTATTATTTAACTTTTGTTATTTAGTTTTACTACACTTTTAATATTTACACTGCTACAATATTAGTAATTAACGTCGCCAATTTACGTCGGTTAAACTGCAAACGACGTAAAAAGGATTTTAAAGGAGAATTCACGTCGGTTATTGGAATAACCGACGTAGAATGTGTTTGAGGCACACATTCCACGTCGGTTCTGTAGTACCCGACGTGGAATGTGTGCGTTTACGTGAATCCTTTAAAATGCGTTCTCCCCTTTTCTTTCTCACTTTTCGTTCTTCGTCTTCGACTTCTACTCCCGCCGCACGAGTGCCACCGTGAACGCTGTTCGTTCCTTCCCAGACGTCCTCGCAGCGGCCGCCGTGAATCGGCTCCGGTGCCGCGCGAATCCTGCCGCCGCGAATCCGCGAAGCTCCGTGCCGCTGCCGCCGCCTGCCCGTGCCGCTGCCGCTGAGTGCCCTTGCTCCTTTGCCACCAGAGCCGCGAACCTCCTCTGCCGCCACCGCAAATCTGCTAGGTCTCTGCCCCTGCCGCTGCTGTCGCGCCAGTGCCGATGCTTGCCGTGCCGTGCCGCTATCGCTGCGCCGTGCCGCTGCTGCTGCCGCGTCGTGCTGCGCTGCTGCTGCAGTGCTGCCTGCTGCCGCTGCCGACCGATTGCCGCGTGCCCAAAAAGGTAGACCGGAGACCGCGTCTGAAGCCTTTGCCAACTTTCCGTCTGAGGCAAGAGGGAACTAAAGCACCAACGGCTCCTCTTCCGACATTGGCTACTGCTATCGGGTATGAACTTATAAATTCAATTAAGCAGTTGATGCCCTGATCCCGGGAATAAGATAACTTGATCTTCCAGGTATTCACTCATCCCCTCTCAGTGGCAAGAGTGAGTAGATAGCAGAAGTTATTTCATTCCTCATTCCTGGGATATTCGTTAAGTTTGCCCATTAGGGGTCTTTCTTGATTCCCAATCTCTCCTTCCACTTGTGTTTTTCTCTTTTCTGAATTTTTTTATTTGGTTAATTTAGTAAATAATTTTATGTCCAGTTTCTGTTTTATGTTGTTCCTTTTGCCCTTGTTGAATGGGAAGTTTGAAATTTGTGAATGTTGGGTGCTAACGATGAAGTGAAATTCATTGCTTATCTTTTTTTAATCTAATTTAATTATAATTTTGATCTCATTCTTGCTCTGTTCTAATTTTGAACCATAATTTCTTGTGAAGTAATATGGTTTTGCAAAAAAGGTTAGTTGTGAGGCACTTTCAATCGAAAAATTATTTTTCACTTTCAACGTCGGTTCTTGCCTTAACCGACGTTGAAAGTCGTGTGATTTTCAACGTCGGTTGAATTTGAACCGACGTTGAAAATATTACTTTTAACGTCGCCTCTTTCAACGTCGGTTTTGGGACCGTCGTGAAATGATTCCCAGAACCGACGTAAAAGGTGGTTATTGTAGCAGTGTTAAAACCTTTACATTTTAAATTTTAAACGTTACTTGCTTTTCTTTTACATTTACCTCGAATGGTTTAGTCACTTTTAATGCACTTTCAAATATTTAACACTTTTGCGTATAACTTTTTTTTAATCTTATATTTTCTCAAGAGAATGGATTGTCTATACGAAGAAAATTATGATTTGAATATGGCATCAATTGTAGTCATGCATAATTAAGGAAAACATATTTGAGAGGAGAAAGCAAAAAGAATATGAGAGAATTTTTTTTTCACTTCTTGTCTGAAGAAGAGAAGGAAAAGAGGACTTAAATACAAAAAAGGTAAAAAAAAACAGAAAAGACGAAATGTTAGACACTTGCAGGTAAATACACACTAGACGCTCATCCTGAACCTGATTCAATAACATAATAGAATTTAGAATAACAAATAAGCATGAGTAGAGGAGATAGAGAGGAACAGAGCAGAATTTTTCAGAAAGAGGGTTACCACACACATATCGCGCCTCATAACATGTAATCCTTATCTTTCTTACGCCTCTTGTTTTTCCTTCGTCCTATTCCTTGCGATCGTGTGCCACGTGGCCTTGAGATGTAACTAACTTTTGCTCTGCATCCCGCTCAGCATTTTGCATATTCTCATTTTTCTTGCACGTTACAATACTCCCTCCGTTGCAGACAACCTTGCCCTCAAGGTTGAATTTGGGAAACGAGGCTTGTATCTATGTACATCCTCCCAACTAGCAATATTAACATCTAAGGAATCCCATTGAATGAGGACTTGGAACTAGTTGCGACTGTCTCAGAATAATTCTAGAATCCAAAACTTTTACAAGCTACACATAAGGACCAAATTTTGTAGTAGTAAGAGGCAAAGGTAAATAAATTTGTGAAGGACTTCCCTTATACGCCTTAAGCAAGGACACATGAAACACTGAGTTTATTTGTGCAGAGGAAGGAAGCTTTAACTTATAAGCAACTTCTCTAATTCTTGTCAATACTTCAAAGGGACCAAAATAAAGCATACTTAACTTTTGAGTTTGCCGCAAGGCCACAAAATGTTGGCCATATGGTTGTAATTTGACAAAGACTAAGTCACTGATATCAAAGTGCATATCCCTACGTCGTTTATCATCTTGATGTTTCGTGTATTGTTGAGCCTTACACAATTGCAATTTCAATTGTTGAAGTATTGCATGCCTCGCTTGAAGCATATCTTGAACCGAAATGGGATCATTGGGAGTAATTTCATACCTATGACTTTAAGAATCTCTACCATATAACGCCTTCTAAGGAGTCATCCCAATACTTTGATGAAAGGAAGACTTGTACCAAAATTGAGCCCATGGAAGCATAGAAAATCACCCTTTTGGATTATCAAATACAAAACAACAAAGATATATTTCTAAGGTTTTATTCAAAACCTCTATTTGTCCATTCGACCGGGGATGGTATGAAGAACTCATAGCAAGTGTGGTATCCTAAGCCTTGAAAAGATGCTACCAAAATGAGCTAATGAAAACTTTATCTCGATCAGAGACAATGGAACGAGGTATGCCATACAATTTAACTATGTTGTTGACAAAGGGATCAACAACAATCTTACTTGTATACGCAACCTTGATGATATGATCCCAAATCATGAAGAACCTAGTTCATCACAAGGAGAAGTTGTTACAAGAAGAGCCAGAAAAGAATTGGAAAGAGAAAAACTTACAAAAAGATTTGAAGAAAATGAAGGAAGAAAAATTAGAGGAATGTACAAGAAATTGGAAGAAGACATTAGAAATATAAATAATTCTTGTAAATTCCTTAAAAATAAAAATAGTTTAGTCTCTTTTATGACTTTGTAAAAAATAAACACAAGAGGAGGAGTGTTTGGACATAATGATAGCAATTAGTGGGAAGGGCCTTGTTTGGGAAGCTTGGGAGCATCTCCAAACATGGCTTAAACCATTCACCTTCCACCCATGTGCATGCATTTTAGTTTTCCCCTCTATATAAGGGTGTGAGTCTCATTTGTAACGTAACTTTGAAGCTTGAATACATTGGAAGAACAATTCTCTTTTAAGTTCAAGAGGTATTCCTCATTTTCTTTGAATCTTATCTTAAGTTTTTCTAAATTCAAGTGGCGATTGTCTTTTGCACTTATCTTTTCTCTTGAAAAGTGGCGTGTTCTTCATCTCTTTTTCTCTTCTATGTTTTTCTTTTCATGTTTTTGTTTTGTTCTTCATGTGCTGCACCTATATGGATCAATTCTAGCCATTTGCACCGATTAAATTCAAGTTTAATTCATTCTATGTGTTCCTATGCATGTGTTCTTGATTTTAATCGGTTGAATTGATTTGTTTTCAAGTTTTAAAGATTTTGCACCGATTGGAACCCTAACATTTGGGGGAAATTTCGGTTTTCATGTTCTTCATTGCTAATCTTCATGTTATTTTGATTTCCTATGTTTCTACACATGTTTGAGAGATCTTACAACACATGTAATGCCTCCTAGGCATTCATCACTTGAGTGGAATAAAATGACCAAACTTAGAGAGGTGGTCCACTACTACCATAACTGTGGAGTACCCATGAGAGAGAGGCAAACAAGTAAAAAAATTCATGGTTATATCATCCCAAACATGTAAGGGAATTGGTAAAGGTTGTAATAACCTTGCAGGTAAAGCTTATTGCACCTTAGCTTGCTGACAAATGTGGCATTCACATACAAATGTTTGAATTTACTAGTGCATGACTAATCAAAAGAATTGAGAACAAATTCTAGCCATGGTCTTAATAACTCTAGCATGCCCTCCTACTTTTGAAGAATGAAATTCTAACAACACCCGATTGACAATGTCGTCATCCAAGGGTATAACGTGACACGACCCTTCCAAAATAATAACCCATCCTTAATGAAATACTCTTGAGAATGTAATTGATCCAATAGACAAAGGTCTTTTAGCCTAGCTTCTTTTTGAGTGAGTTCGGCCACCATTTCCAACCAATTACTTGTGGGTTTGGACCATGCCAACAAAAGGGTTCTTGATAATGCATCTGCTTGGATGTTTTCTTTTCTTGATTTGTATTGAATGGTAAAATCAAAGCCTAGAAACTTTGGCAACCATTGTTGCAGCTCTAAGGTTTTCAAACATTGCTCTACTAATTCCTTTAAGCTTTTCTGATGAGTTTTATAATCATAAACTTGTGGCCCAAAAGATAGTGTCTAAATTTTTCCAATGCCTTAGTAATAGCATAAAACTCACGCGTATATGCAGACTAGTGTTGCATTCTCAAGGACAATTTCTTTGAGAAATAAGCTATGGGATGATCCTTTTGACTTAACACAGCGCCCACACTCGAACCAGATGCGTCTGTTTACAGAAAAAAGGTGTTGAAAAATCTAGTATTGCTAAATCTGGTGTTGTAGTAAGATCTTCCTTCAAGTGTTGAAATGCATTAGCAGCTTCGTTAGTCAAATTAAAAGAATCTTTCTTTAACAAATTAGTTAGTGGAACTATGATTTGGGCATACCCTTTGACAAATCGGTGGTAATACCCTGTAAGACCAAGAAAACCATGCAACTGTTTCAAGTTAATTGGTCTCGGCCATGCTTTGACAGCCCCTAATTTATTACAATCCATAACAACCCTTGACCCGGAAAGAGTGTGACCAAGATAGTCTATCTCCTTAACTGTAAATGAACATTTAGAAAACCTTGCATATAATTGTTGTCATTGCATAAAAGAAAACCTTTAATGATGAACTATAAATTAAAATGTCATCGAAAAAACTGAGAACAAATTTTCTCAGTACTCCTTGAAACTATCATTCATAACACTTTGAAAAGTAGTGGGAGCGTTTGTTAATCCAAAGGGCATGACAAGCCACCCAAAATGTCCATGATATGTGCGAAAATATGTCTTATAGCGATCCTCTAGCTTCAACAAAATATAATGATATCCTGAACACAAATCCAACTTAGAAAAAATTATGGCCCCAAAAAGCTCATTAATTAGCTCATCAACGGTTGGTATTGGGAAACTATCCTTTATCGTAATTGCATTCAATGCTCTGTAATCTGTACAAACATGCCAAGAACCATCCTTCTTCTTTACAAAGATTATGGATGTAGAAAAAGGACTCTTGCTGGGCTGAATAATCCCCTCCTTAAGCATCTCAACAACAAGCTTCTTTGTCTCTTTCTTTTGGCTATGAGGATAACAATAAGGCTTCAACTTCACTGCAACACATCCTTCAATTAAAGGAATAGAATGATCGTGGGCACGTGGTGGAGGCAATGTGGAAGGCATTGAAAAAGCTAAAGCATATTTATTCAATAGTAAGGCAAGTTCTAGGTCAATATCAACAAGCAATTCTAACAAGGAAAAAGGTTGCACAATAGAGTCCTCCAGTTTCATGCTATAAACCTCTCCAATAACATTAGCATTGACCATTCTACAAATATGTGTGCAAATGAGCTTGCAGTGGAACATGATGTAAGAAATTAATGACTCATGAACATGGAAAATGTGATGTGTTTTAATAAATTAAATAATTGAATATATTAATCAATTATTTAAATGAAAGGGTATGACTTTTGGGAAGGAGTTGTTACTTTTCACTCCAACGGATATATTAAATGAAAGGATATGACTTTTAGGAAGGAGTTGTTACTTTTCACTCCAACGGAGTTATTACTTTTCACTCCAACAGATATACTGTTTGATGGAAACAATATATATAATGGAAGGACATGGATAGTCCCTATCTCTACCTATCTTAGTTTGTTCTCTAAAACTCACCATCAATAATTGAAGAGCACAAGAAAGTAGAGGAAAGAGATAGAAAAGAATTCTTCCTTCAATCCTACAAGATTCAAAGTCATCAATCTTATCATGGATCAATGTTAGTTTCCCTAATCATGTAAGTTATAGTTTTCATGCATAATTCATTTAGGAAAACTACAGGACCTTAGAATATATCATTCAAAGTTATAGATTGTTTTTCCAATATATTTATACATGTGCACATAAGTTTGGAAACAGAAAATATTCAGAAACTTTTTCATTAGTGAGCTCAGAATGTCAAACATACAATAACTTTCATCATTCTCTAGCTAACATAATGCCCATATTTTCAACATGACCAGTAAATGTCATGGGCGGTAACCCTTTAGTTAAATGGTCCGCAATCATAAAATTAATGCTAATGTGTTCTATTGACACTCTACGTTTCTGAACTTCTTCTTTGATGGCAAGATATTTTAATTCCATGTGTTTAGCACCTTTAGAATACTTGTCGTTTTTAGAAAAGAAGACTGCTGCGGAATTATCACAATAAATTTTCAGTGGCTTGGCAATACTGTCGACTATATCAAGTCCTGAAATAAAATTTCGTAGCCATTTAGCTTGAACCATGGCCTCAAAGCATGCCACAAATTCAGCTTCCATAGTGGATGCAACAATGACTGACTGCTTTGCACTTTTCCATGAGATAGCTCCTCCAGCTAACTTAAACAAATAACCAAATGTAGATTTTCTTGTATCTACACATCCGGCAAAATCTGAATCCGAATATCCAATCATCTCAAGATGATCATATCTTCTATAAGTAAGCATGTGATCCTTTGTACCTTGTAAATATCTCAGAACTTTCTTTGCAGCTTTCCAATGATCTATACCAGGATTACTTTGGTATCTTCCCAACATCCCAACTGCAAAGCTAATATCTGGTCGCATACAAGTCTGAGCATACATTAAGCTCCCAACTATAGATGCATAAGGAATTTCTTCCATTTGTTTCTGTTCCAAATCATTCTTTGGACATTGCATGAGACTAAATTTGTCTCCTTTCTGAATTGGAACAGGAGATGTCGAACATTTATCCATTTTGAATCTTTCTAAAATTTTATTAATATATGCCTTCTGAGACAAGACTAGCAATCCTTCTGACCTATCCCAGAATATTTCTATTCCAATCACATAACTTGCTTCACCCATATCTTTCATTTCAAAATTATTAGAGAGAAACTTCTTAGTCTCATTTAAAAGACCAAGACTATTAGTTGCAAGCAAAATATCATCAACATACAGAACTAAAAGAATAAACTTACTCCCACTGATCTTTAGATATATACACCGATCAACAGTGTTTTCCTTAAATCCAAAGGACACAATGGTATCATTGAACTTGAGATACCACTGTCGGGAAGCTTGCTTAAGTCCATATATTGATTTCTTCAGTTTACACACCATGTGTTCTTTTCCTTTCTTTATGAATCCTATTGGTTGATCCATATACACATCTTCCTCTAATTCCCCATTTAGAAAGGTTGTTTTCACATCCATTTGGTGTAACTCCAAATCATAATGAGCCACTAATGCCATGATAATTATGAGAGAATCCTTTTTAGAGACTGGTGAAAATGTCTCCTTATAATCAATGTCATCCTTTTGAGTAAATCCCTTAGCAACTAGTCTAGCCTTGTAACGTTCTAAGTTACCATGAGAGTCACGTTTGGTCTTAAAAACCTACTTGCAACCAGCTCTTTTACAACCTTCTGGTAACTCAACAAGATCCCAAACTCCATTATGTTCCATAGATTTTAACTCACTACTAGAAAATCAGGAAATTGTAACTGATATCAGTGACTGAAAATTTTAGTTACTAATATTCACCGAAAGAGTGACCATTTTATTTTTCTTAAATGGGTGACTGTTTTAGTTACTGAATTTTCAGTCAAAAAGAATTAGTGACTAAATCGGTGACTCATTTACTATTTTTTAAAATTTTATTAATTAAAATATTAAAAATTTTGTATTTTCCCATTAGTTTTCCAAAAAAAGATTTTTCCCTCCCAATTTTTTTTGGCACGTCAATGTATTTTGACTTCACAATTTCGAGCCATCAAATTTGGTGTCATCAAGATTTGGAGCCATCAAGATTACCATTTTCATCCTTAACCCCACCAGTAGCCTCTCTGACCGCCTCAGAACTCCATCTGTCTCGCAACTCCGGCCGTCTCACAACTTCGGCCGTCTCACAACTCCGACCATCTAGTTGCTTCGTCTTCGTGTAGCCACTCTAGCATAACCTATTTCTTGTTCCTTCTCCACGTGTTCCCTAACTGGCAGCCGTCGTCCTTGGCCACTCTATAATCCATGTGAAGCCCAATTCACATCCTTAAATGTGTGCCACTGAACCTTAATTAGCTTGGATCGTAACCTTGACCAGCTTAAACCCCTAATCATTATGACCTTGAACCCTAACCCTAACGAGCTGGAACCCTAACCTTGAGGAGCTCACACAATACCTCTAACCTTCACGTTTTGTAGTTTTTATCTTCTATCATTCCTACAAAAGGTGTCAACCATAACTTAAGTCTTCTATTCTCCATAATCCCCAATCTGTTCCACCTTCGCAAATTATTGTCGCCATCGTCACTGAGGGACAATACCTCTTAGTTCCATTTGCTAATTCTTTTTTCTGTTTTCTTTCTTCTATTTTTCTATTGAATATGAATTACTTACTTCGGAATGATTTTGAACAGGTTGTGCAAGAGATCATTAAGGAGCTTGAGGTAGAAGGAGTAATTTAGAGGAGTTATTGAGGGTTTCAGGGAGAACCATTATTAAAGGAAAATAAATGTTAGTGATAATCTTCATTATCTAATATCATCTAATGGGATTTATGATATTTTAAAATAATGCTCTTTGTTCTTAATTTTTGCAGGACATGTACGACAATTTCATGGTCTATCCCCTTTTACTCTGTTGGTTGATTCAATAAAAATTGTTTACCTGAATACACATATAGGAAGTGTTGGAGGGGTTATGCAGGTTTTGAATATACCAAACTTATTTAGCTTCAACAGACTTTACACTTCTCTTCGATATTTTAACTATGTTCAATAGAGTGTACATAAGTTTGTTGTTTATTTCTTTTATGCGAGGATGTTGTATTTTTATTGCCTATCATATGATTTTTAGCTCAGTGGGGTTAACTATCTCTGTTTTAAAGAATGAGAAATTTTGTGCATACCAACTTCATCTATATAGTATGTGAAACATAGAACATGATTACATAAATTAGAATGTGAATGCACTTCTTTGTGTTTGAGTGTGATGATTGAAAGTGTGGATCCATCTAAACATTTCAATGGTAGAAGCAAGCACAGATAATGGGAGGAGCAAACATAGATAATAAATTTATGGTCATTGTTATATCTTGCATATTTTAATTTGTGCGTGTTTAATGGGAGGGAGGTTTCTGAAGGCTAAGAATTACTTAAAAAATGTGGTGGTTGGAGGGTTGAAGCTTGATGTTGTTGCATATAGTATAGTTATTCAGGATGTTTGTAGGGACAAACTTGAATTTGGCATGTAAGTTGTTGAAGTAGATGCATGAGTTGGGATGGGTGCCATCTAAAGGTACTTATGTGGTTGTGATTGGTGCTTGTGTCAGGCAGGGAAATTTTATAAAGGTGTTGAGGCTTAAGGATGAAATGGTGAGTTGTGGTGTGCCTATGAATGTAGTTGTTGCAATTAGCTTGATTAAAGGACATTGTATGGGAAGGGATTTGAACATTACATTGCATATGTTTGATAAAGTTGTTGAGGCTGGTGTTACTGCCAATTTGGCTATGTTTTTTTATTTTGATAGATTGGTATTCTAAGATTCGGAATGTATAGAAGGTGAACAAACTTTACACTAGAATGAAACTCATGGACCTCCAACCCACTGTTTTCATTGTAAATTTTTTGTTGAAAGGATTCTGGAAATAGAACTTGTTAGAAAATGCATATTCATTGCTTAATGAAATAGTTGAAAATGGAATTGCTAGTGTTGTTGCATTATAACATTGTTTTATTGTGGCTTTGTAAATTGGGCAAGGTTAGGGTTTGCAATTTATGGGACAAGATGATTTGTAAGGATATTATGCCTTCACTAGTTTCTTACAACCACGTGATATTTAGTCACTGCTAAGGCATATAATATGATGAATGAGATTATTAAAACTAACTTAGAATTGAATATGGTCACATACACAATTTTGATGGGAGGATCTTTTAATAAGGGTGATTGTGAGCATGCTTTTAATTTATTTGATAAAATGGTAGTTGCAGATATTGTATCCACATACTACACAATTATGAATGACTTGTGTAGCGTTGGTCGAATGTTTGAGGCAATGGATAAGTTGAACACTTTTATCAAGTAGAATTTTATTCCCACATCTATGACTTATAACTGCATCATATATGGATTTGTCAAGGAAGGTGCAATTGATTCTGCAGAGTCTGCCTATCGGGAGATGTGTGAAGGTGGAATTTCACCAAATGTCATCACTTGTACTGGTTTGATTAATGCATTTTGAAAAAGTAATAAGATTGATCTTGCTTTAAGAGTGTATGATTATATGAAAAGCATGTAAAACAATTTCTATGTTACTAATGGTAATTGAGTTTTATGTTATTAAAAATCCTTAACAACTATATCAGTGACATAGAAACCAAATATTATGGTTGTCTTCATGGAGGGTGTCAAATTTACCCCTACTAACTTGCAATCTGCTATGAGTAACTTGATGGTTAACATAGATATGATTGGCATTATCATTGCTGCCATCAAAATATTTAGTTGTGTTGAGTTTGCTAATGTTAATGCACATTTCTTGACAGGGGATAAATGTTGGATAACTTTACATCAGATCTCTTCTTGTTGCACTCTGTTTCCATGTGTATCAACAAGTGAGTTTTGCTTTTATATGCATTATTGTGTCCCTTTATATATATTATTTTTGGGAGGATGCTTTGAAGTTGCAAGTTTGCAACTTGCTAGCATCTCGCAAGGGAGGGGGATAGGCAGTCTAGTGGAGATAGAACCTTCCAACATCAACTTCTGTTCAAGTGTGTTTTTATGTGGTTCCCAAGAATTTTTATCTTTTGATTGCAAGATTAAATATAAATAATCATTTCTAATTGGAAAACAGTAAATTGTCTTATACGAAATGCTTCACATAGTACTAATAGAGTAGGTATTTCTCTCATGGTGTACTTAGACAACCAAGAATGTTTTAGGGAAGTTAAGCTTTAGTGCAAGTATTATGTTTTGAGATATATTATGTGGTTTTATCTTGTTATGTTAATAAAAAAAGATATTTTTCTAGTAGAAGGCTTGTAACTTTTGGAGTGAGCTTCATTCACAGTTAAAATAATTTTGATAATGTTAACATTATTTACATATCATGTTGTTAACTAATTAAATTGAATTAGAAAGATGACTTGTTTTATCTAGAGAATTGGGTGTTTAAGAAATAAATATTTTTTCTTGCTATAAAAAAATCCAAGTTATAAATAAAGATTTTACTTGTTACTTCTTGCTTGCTAGGCCCTTGAAAAGTTCGTGTATTATAAGTGTTTATATAGCTCCCTAAGGGTGTTATTTCTTGGAATGATATACTGATGGTTATGTGTAATGAGACTGCAAGTGGACTGTTTAAATAAATCTAAGTTGAATTGAACTAATTCTAAACTAAGCTATTATAAAAATAAGTAAACTCCGTATAAAAAAACTAAACTGAACTTATTTTTAATTTAATATTTAAATTTGAACTATACTGATAATGAAATCAATGAACCTTAACTTTAATTTATTGAACTAAAAAAATCATACTATAACATAATAACTTATGTAAAGCGCATTATATCTCCTAACCAAAAATTGCAACTACGGAAATGAGTTAAGCGTAAGTGTTTTCAAAAATTGAAAAACAATACTATATATATATATTGTGATACATAAATAAAATATTCTTATTTTATTTACATATTTTATTTCTATTTTATTATCAACTATATTTTACAAATACAAGATTTTATATTTGATAACTATCATAATAATGCAACACAGTAGTAAAAAATAAAATAACAAATTTAAATACTACTCCATAATATAATTTTATTCATTTTTTTACACAAATGTATAACTTATATTACTTTTTTAACATTGATTTTATTAAAATTATAAATTTCATACATTAAACATAGAAAATAATAATACACACATTTTATTTAAATAAATTTAAAAATTAAAAATTATAACAAGATAGCATAATTGATATTATATATAAATTAAATCTACATATCTATTTGATTCACTTTCAATATTTTTGTTAATAGTTCACTTTTAAGTAGCTTAAAACATTTTAATAAATTTGAATGTAGTCCAATTTAGTTTATTTGAATTGTTTTGTAATTTTGTTCAATTCAAACTTTCTCTTTTTCAATTCAAACTTTCTCTTTTTCAATTCAAAACATTTTTTCCCTTATACTTGGTTGGTTTGTTTAATAGTGTACATTATAATTGGTATTATTATTGTTTGTTTACTGGTATAAATATTGAACTTTAACATATCTTTTTTTCGCATTGAAACTAATATATGCATTAATTATGAAAATCTCTACCCATTTGGTTATGAAAAGAATAAACAACATTACTTAGTTTTCATTTGGCTAATTGTATGTATTTGTGATTTAATATTCTTTATTACATTAAGTTTTATGATAAGTTTAGAAACTTGTTTGTTTTTATTGTAGATATTGTTATATTTCTAAATTGGTATTTTGTTCACCTATTTTATAAAAAGTTGAATGAAAAATGTCCTATCCCATTCAGATTTCTTTCGTCATGCACAATAATGGAAGGACAAAACATGGATTGATTAAAGATCAACACATGTGGATGTAAGTCACAAATATGATATGTTAATTTGTCAAACATTGATGTCTTTTTTCCAATTTATTAATATTTTTTTTGTTTATAGGATGAATTTACCCGGGCATGGAAAGTAGCATCTCAATAAACATCTATTAAAAGAGTCTCTCAACCTGATAAATTACAACTTTGGTGTGAAGTTGTTCGAATTAACAAAGACAAAGTATATAGGCTTGAATCTGAGTCCATTAAAGCAATTAGGAGACAGTATTATCACGACTCTACTTCAACATCAGTCAAAGCCATGAAGGAAGAGATTGAACAA
Source organism: Lablab purpureus (assembly GCA_030347555.1). NCBI lineage: Eukaryota > Viridiplantae > Streptophyta > Magnoliopsida > Fabales > Fabaceae > Lablab > Lablab purpureus. The sequence goes on from CM059254.1 coordinate 15,656,736, forward strand.
CTTAAAAATAAGTTGCAAGCTATTGAAATTAGGAGGGATAACCTTTGTGATAAGATGATCAACAATGAGGGAGAAATTCAGTAAAATAGCAAAATATTGCATCTTTTAATGCAAAAAATGGATGTTCAAGCTTCTAACACCTGAATTTGAATTTTTCTTATACTTAAAACTTATTTACATTTATTAGTTAATATTGAACTCATGTAATACATTTTGAGTTTATTAGATTTGAACTTATTTAGATTTGATAAATTTTGAAGAACATGTAATATAAATTTTTTAAGAATATTTGTTATTTGAACTACTTTTGTTTTGATGAATATTGTAGAATATTATCTATTGAAGTATATATTCATTTATCAGGTTTAACTTTTAAAGAATTCAAAAATAAAAAATCAAAAAAATTAATTAGTGACTGATTTAGTGACTGATATGCATGTTCTAAAATCAGTCACTAAATCGGTGACTGAATTTAGTTACTTATTCAGTGACTAAATCGGTGACTGAATCAGTGACAAAATCAGTGATTAAACCAGTTACATAATCAGTGACTAAATCAATAACTAAATCGATGACTAAATCAGTGACTAAATCGGTGACTAAATTGGTGACTAACCGACGATTGAATGGGTGACTAAATCGGATATTATACATTAGTCACCAACGAAATAGTGACTAACGCTGGTTGGTGACTAAATCGGTTACTCTTTTGATTAGTGACTGATTTTTTTCATTTAGTCACTGATTTTTCAGTCACTATTTCCAGTTTTTCTTGTAGTGACTCATCTTTCATGGCATCTAACCATTTTTCAGCATTATTGCCATTGATGGCTTGTGAAAATGTAACTGGGTCATTCTCAATTCCTAAGTCATTTTCTGAATCTTGTAGATAAACCACATAATAATTAGAAATAGTAGATCGTCTTTCTCTTTGTGATCTTCTTAATACTATTTCTTGTGGTTCTTCTACCATAGGTTCATTTACTTCAACCTCATTGTGGGTAATGGGATCATTGATTTGTTGTTCTTCATGATTATTGTTAGCAGCGGAATTATATCAAGAAGGGGGGTTGAATTGATATAAAGCTTTTATGAAAACTTTTTGTATGAGAAATTTTATTGGTTCAATTTACAGAAAATTAGCCGACTGATAATCGCGAAATAGTAGGTTAGTTCTTACTGCAGAATATATCAGATGATGAAGGAAGAGAAAATATGACACCAAGGTTTATACTGGTTCGTTCTTTATGCAAGAACTACATCCAGTTGGTGATCTGCAACTCCACAGATCCTAATCACTATCAAAATCGTATTCTTTACAACAAATCCTTTTCTTGAACACTACAAGAAAATCAAAGAACCTATTCTAAACACTATAGAATAGCTCTACACCCACTGACTCACTGTGATCACCCCAATCACAGACACAGGGTTCTAAAACCCACCTACGAATCTCTAACCCGAGATCAAAGAATACAAAATACAGTGAAGGAAAGAAAATCTTGACAGTATACTGTAAAATCAAAAACTCTGCAGAAAATCTTCTTGCTCCTAAAAGTTGTAGCACCTTAGAGTTTTTCTCTTGAATTCTTTCGCACCTTGATGCGTCCACAAATGTTGTATTTATAGAACAACTGATATGCAATGGGTCTTTGCCTTTTGAAAATGCTAAGACCGCGTTCTGTGTGTTTACTGCATAAGGTTGGTGCCAAGAACAGAATAGTCGACTTGGAGACTTAGACCAGTTTGTTATTTTCATTAAACCTGTATACCTGGTACATTTAATGAAAATAGTCGACTAGGAAAGTAGAATTAGTAGACTAACTGATGAATAACAGAAACAACAGTTTATCATTAATCAATTGATTAATCATTTACAGGTAATCTACCATCTCAAGTAATCCTAAATCATTTCACAAACATTAACCACGCATCAGCACAATATAAACACAATTAACAAAGCTTTAATAAACATCATCAAATCACAAATCATCAATAAACTCCCCCTATTTGATGATGTCAACCTGCAAAACAAAACAAACACAAAGAGAAGAGATGGTAGATTATCTCCCCCTTTGACATTAGCAAATAGTAGGTATAGCAGTTATATAGTGTTCAAAAGTGCAGATTTAACCGGAAAAGCAGTTATAACAGTTATTATAGACCCAGAAATTGTTCTTAAAACTGAAAAATAAGGCAGAAATCATAAAGCAGCAGTAGAGAAAAAATCATTCGTTTCTTCATCATCCTCGTCTTCAGCATCATCCCCATCCTCTTCCATGGCTGTAGTGGTGTGAGCATTTGAGCCATCAAAGCTTTCCACAGTTACTTGCAGCTCAACAAGTTGACGTTGGATTAAATCAATCTCTTCGTCAATGTTGGTGAACCTGGCCACCATAGTTTCGTGTGTATTGTGCTGCATAGAGGTAAGTACATTAAGTCGAGATATAAGCATGCGTTCAAAATCTAACATTGGTACTCCATGATATGTTGGTGGTGCAGAGTAGGGAACCATTTGATATGCTGAATAATCTTGTTGCTGTCCTGAAGATGTTCCGGCTGTGAAAGTTCCTCCATGTCCAGAAGCAGATGCATCAGCTTCATAGGTCCATTCGCCATTCACTTTGGATAGTCCCATCTTGCGTAGATAGTAATTGTCAAACATGTGTTTATGATTGACAATCTTTGTAGTTTCTCCGTCAATGGGAAAATTGGAATAGTCTAGAAATCTGGAGATCAAGATGGCATACGGAAGCTTGTGATCATTCAACCGTTTGGCTTTAAACATGTGACCTTTAATTACATAAATCCAGTTAACTTTTATGCGATTTTTAAGGCAGTGTATCAGAGCCAAATCTTCCTTCATGAGCTGGGCGTGATTGCTCCCCCTAGGTATGAGCTGCCATGCAAGAAGGAAAGCCAGAAGCCTCTCGTCCCTCTTCATTCTGCCGACATTATACTTGGGGATCATGGCCTCATCACAGTAGCGTAAGCAATCTTTGTATACGGCTTCCTTGTTGAAGTTGGGCACTGAACCAGTATTGCCTTTGCTAATTTTAACTCTATCATTTCTCAGACCAGCAACTCTCCTCCATAAGGTATTGTCAATCCAAATTTCCCTGCTTCTTATGTGGGACGCAAGTGCATTGTTTTCTACCTTCATGTTAGCATAGAAAAGTTTAACAAGGTCAATGTAGAAATTACCTTCAAGCTCTACAAATTGCTGGAGACCTTGTGCATGGAGAGAGTTTCTCACAAAGACCAAGTTCTCAGTTTCCAACCAGCTGAACTTAAGGATCTTAGGTGTGAGAATTTGTTTCATCATCATTCGGTGTTCTACAGATACAGCAACCTCATTGTTTTCTTCTTCCTCTTCGTCAGACTCAGTTTCCTCATTGGGTTCTTCTGCAGGAGGAGAAGGAGGTGGTGGAGGATTCATCCGTTGAGGGAGTCTGACCCTCACTTTGTATCTTTTTGGAAACCTTCTCTCAGAAGGTTCAGCTGCCTGTTCAGGAATTTGAATGGGATCTGCTTGAGTTCCAGATGTTGAACCCCTATTTCCTCTCCCAGATTGAGATGTTGTTGCATGTGATGATGTTCTGTTCCTCAGTGATCTCCTTAGCCTTTGAAACATATTTCCAATAGGCGCATCTGAATCATCACTAGCACCATGCTCAAAGTTCGACATTTCAAACTGTGAATCTGAAATGAAAAGCACTATGCGAGAATACAGAGTATGGAGAAAAACAGTTTAAGTCTGTAATATGCAAATGTATTTAGACTATATAGGAGAAAACGTATGCATGTTCAACTGTGAATTAATGAACAAAATATTTTGAACAGATTCAGACTCAACCATAGGTGCTCAGTTTTCAGAAGATGCAGAGAATACTTTGAGAAATGGAAAACCAATTCTGAAACCCAATAAAGTGAATACACATGCACCTATAATTGTTCATGCTTTGAATTATAATGCACAGAACCATTCGTTGTACAGAAATGGCTGAAATTGATTTGATTAAACACAGATTTCTTGGAACTGCAATTGAATTTAATTGTTGTTACAGAGATTAGTCAGCTAGTCAAAGCAATTAATGGGTTTGTTCAACATCGCGAGTGCAATTAATGAAATAAGCTCGTTATTTCCTGCAAATAAGCGATTATTTTTGTAACAAGTAAAACCTCGTTGTCGATTAAATGAAATATATCGATTGTTTCATGAAATTAACACACTCGAAATCAGTAGCAGTAAGATATAATTGTCGGTTTAATGAAATAAGCAAGCTATTTCATAGAATTAACAAACTAATAAACTCAGCGAGAGGAAATTTTAAGAGATATGATTGATGTTCAGGATACCCAATTCATTTCTAAGTTTGAAAAATCTTTCACGACCAAGCGGCTTAGTGAATATATCAGCTAATTGATCATTTGTAGAGATGAATTCAATCCTACAATCCTTCTTTTCTATGTGATCTCTTATAAAATGATGCCTTATTTCAATGTGTTTAGTCCTAGAGTGCTGTATTGGATTCTTAGTTAGGTTGATTGCACTGGTATTATCACACAAGATTGGTATATCAGAAAGATGTAAATTGAAATCACTTAGCTGTTGTTTCAATCACAGAATCTGTGCACTACAGCTACCAGCAGCAATGTATTCAGCTTCAGCTGTTGAGAGTGCAACACATGCCTGTTTCTTGCTTGTCCACGAAATTAAACAATTTCCAAACAAGTGACATGTTCCACTGGTGCTTTTTCTGTCTAATTTTCAACCTACAAAATCAGAATCAGTATATCCAACAAGATTTAGCTCATTACCAGTTGAATACCACAGTCCCACATTCACAGTTCCTTTGAGGTATTTCAAAATTCGTTTTGCAGCTGTGAGATGTGACTCCTTTGGATTAGCTTGGAATCTTGCACATAGACAAACAACAAACATGATATCAGGTCTGCTAGCTGTGATGTATAATAAAGATCCAATCAATCCTCTATACATGGTTGCATCTACAGATTTTCCAGATTCATCAATATCAAGATAACGACTTGATGACATTGGTGTATTGGCTTCTTTACTGACTTTCCATGTTGAACTTTTTCAGCAATTCATTGCGAGTACTTAGCTTGACTAATGAAGGTTCCATTTTCCATTTGTTTGACCTGCAATCCTAGGAAGAAATTCAATTCTCCCATCATTGACATTTCAAATTCACCTTGCATAGATTACGCAAACTCGTTGACTCAAAGAGGATTAGATGATCCAAAAATTATGTCATCAACATAAATTTGTACAATCATAAGATCATTGACAACTTTCTTGGTAAAGAGAGTTTTATCCACAACTCCTCTTTTAAAGCCTTGTGATATGAGAAAGGTTGTAAGTCTTTCATACCACTTGTCTTGGTGCTCGCTTAAGACCATACAAAGCCTTTTTGAGTTTGTAGACATGGTTAGGAAGCTTAGAGTCAATAAAACCAGGTGGTTGTTCAACATATACATCCTCATTTATAAAACCATTAAGAAAAGCACTTTTAACATCCATTTGATAGAGTTTAAAGAAATTAAGACATGCGAATGCAAGCAATAACCTAATGGCTTCTAATCTAGCAACTGGTGCATAAGTCTCATCATAGTCAATGCCTTCTTCCTAATTATACCCTTTTGCTACAAGTCTAGCTTTGTTTCTAGTAATAATACCATTTTCATCTAGCTTATTTTTGAAAACCCATTTAGTTCCTATCACATTCATAGCATTGTTCCTGGGTACTAGTTTCCAAACATCATTCCTAACAAACTGATTCAGTTCATCATTCATAGCAGTTATCCAATTATGGTCAAGCAAAGCATCATTAATATTCTTTGGTTCTATTTGAGAAACAAATGCCATATGGTTGCAGAATTCATGTAAAGAGTTACGAGTAGTTACTCCCTTTTCAACATTCCCAATGATGTTGTCCAGAGATAGTCCTTTTTGTGTTCTCTAGGATTTGGTTAATGCATTGTCTGCTGCAGGGTAGTCGACTGATCCAGGGTTATAGTCGACTGGTTCATCCTGTCTAACAGTTTCAGCAGATTTTTTTGCATGATCTTCATTCTTCTCGGATTTCTCAGACTTCTCATCATCAGACCCTGCAAGAGAGTTACCTTTTCTCTCTTTTTGGCATAAGACTTCATAAAAAACAACATGAATAGATTCTTCTACAGTTAGGTTCTTTTTGTTGAAAACACAGTATGCTTTGATAGTCAAGGAATAACCAAGGAAAATTCCATCATCAGCTTTTTCATCAAATTTACCTAATGATGTTTTTCCATTGTTTAGTATGAAGCACCTGCATCCAAAGACTTTAAAATATGCAATACTGAGAATTTTATCATTCAAAAGCTCATATGGTGTTTTATCTAGTATTGGTCTAAGTAAAACTCTATTGAGTACACAACAAGCAGTTGATACAGCATCTGCCCAAAAATATTTTGGTAGCTTTGACTCACTCAACATTGTCCTTGCACATTCCTGGAGAGTCCTGTTCTTCCTTTCAACAACTCCATTTTGCTGTGGAGTTCTAGGTGCAGAAAAGTTATGAGATACGTCATATTTAAAACAAAACTTTTCAAAATGCATGTTCTGAAACTCAGTCCCATGATCACTTCTTAAAGAAACAATTTTAAGATCCTTTTCATTTGAAATGATCTTAGCAAATCTTTTGAAAGCATGGAAAGTTTCATCTTTTGAAGAAAGAAAAAGTGTCCAGGTATACCTTGAGAAATCATCAACAATAACAAGAACATAAGAGTTGTTTCCAATACTTACAGTTCTTGAAGGACCAAACAAATCAAGATGCAAAAGTTCAAGTGGTCTCCTTGTTGAAATGACATTCTTTGACTCAAATGAGCTTTTGGACTGCTTTCCTTTTTGGCAATATTCACATACTTTGTCCTTCATAAATTTCACATTTGGAAGGCCTCTTACAAGACTTTTGCAGCTAATTTTGTTCAGCAACTGCATGTTGACGTGACCACACCTTCTATGCCATAACCAGCTATCATCTTCTTTGGTTAACAAGCAGATGTTCTTGAGATTTGAGGAGTTAAAGTCTAGCATGTAAACATTGTTTACTCTTCTCCCAATGTGCACAACATCTGCAGTTTTACAGTTGAATATGACACAAAATTCTGCATCAAAAGTGACTTTCATACCTTTGTCACATAGTTGACTTATGGTCAGCAAATTTTGTTTTAGTCCTTCAACAAAAAGTACATTCTTAATTTGTGAGGAAGAACAGTTGCCAATATCTCCAGATCCCTTGATTTTGCCCTTGCTATTGTCCCCAAAAGTGACAGCACCAGCCTCACATGCCTTGAAGTTCATCAACTTTGATTTATCACCTGTCATATGTTTGGAGCACCCACTATCTAGGTACCATAAAGTTCTTTTTGCTCCATGACAGATCTGCAAAACAAAGTTTAATTTACAAATTTAGGTCCCCAAAACCATTTGGGTCCTTTCAAGTTAGGAACAGCATATGATTTGGGTTTCCAATAGAATTCACCTCTTGAAATCCCAAAATTCTTGACATAGCAAAATCTAGATATATGACCATGTTTCATGCAATAAGAACATGTTTTAAATCTGTTAGTGGGATAGGATTTGAACTTTGAAGCATGATAATGTTTTCCATATCCAAGACCATTTCCATTTGAAAAACCGATTTGTGAATGTAGAAGTTGATTAAGGGTATTATGACTTATTTGAAACTTTGCCAATGTTTTAATCAAATAACCAACTTTATTTTGAAGGTTAATATAGTTTTCACACTTAGCAGATTCAATTTTATAATCCTCGGATCTTTCAGATTCTTTCTGGTTTTCAAATTGCAGGATATTATCTTTTAGTTGACTGTTTTCATCCTTCAGTCTGCTATTCTGATCTTCCAGTTCCTGCATCTTATTTTCTAGCCAGTTATTCAGACCTTTTAGCCGATTATTCTTATGGTCCAATTTTTTTGCTTCATTATGCAATTCTCTAAATGCATAAACAAAGTGTCATAATTCTCACTCATATCAGAATCACACGAACTTACTTGGCTAGCTGATTCTTCATTGGCTACAAGGCACATATTAGCTTGATTTCCAGATTCAGAATCTGAACTTGATTTGCTGGAATCACTGTCATCCCAGGCCATATAAGCTTTCTTGCCTTTCTTGAAGTACTGATTTCGTTTGTCTTTATCCTTTCTTTCATTCTTTTTAGGACTTCTATCTTTTCTTTGATTCAAAAGAGGACAATCTACCTTAACATGTCCTAGCTGTCCACAATTAAAACAAGAAAAGTTAGAGGAATTAAAATCAGGTTTTCGGGTATACCTCTTCTGTTTTTCCTGAAATCTTTCCTTTGAACTGTCTTTCCTCTTTAGAAATTTACCAAACTTCTTAACAAGCATAGCAAACTCAGTACTCTCGTCTTCTTTCTCTTCATCGCTCTTGACGAATTCCTTTGCTCTCAGTGCAAGATTCTTGCTCTGTTTTTCTGAACTTTCAATTTGATCCAGCCTACTCAACTCCAATTCGTGTTCTCTGAGTTTCCCGAACAAGGTTGCAGTTCTCATGACTGTCAAATCCTTTGTTTCAAGGATAGCTGTAACTTTTGGCTGCCAACTCCTACTCAAGCATTTTAGGACCTTTATATTGAGCTCTTCATCCTCGAACTTCTTCCCTAATCCAAGTAAATGATTCACTATATGCGTGAATCGCTTCTGCACGTCTTGAATTGTCTCACCAGGCTGCATTCGAAACATCTCATACTCTTGTATGAGAGTGTGTTTTCTTGCCCTTTTCACTTCAGTTGTACCTTCGTGTGTGACTTGAAGGATGTCCCACATTTCTTTGGTTGTGGTGCATTGTGAAACCCTGAAAAATTCATCAAGGTTAAGAGCAGAAGTTAAAATATTCTTTGCCTTACTATCGAACTGCGCTTTCTTATTCTCTGTGTTAGTCCACTGCTCCCATGATTTTTCAACCAGCTGTCCATCTTCACCTTTCACAATAGGGATATATGGGCCATTAACCACCGCATCCCACACACCTCTATCAACAGACTCGAAAAATATCTTCATTCTGGCCTTCCAGAATGAATAATTTGCACCGACGAAGAGAGGGGGTCTGTTGGTAGAAGCACCTTCAGCAAAGGGAAGCTTGTCTCCCATCTTGATTTAATCTTGAGTACCTTACAAGAACCTGCTCTAGATACCAATTGTTAGCAGCGGAATTATATCAAGAAGGGGGGGTTGAATTGATATAAAGCTTTTATGAAAACTTTTTGTATAAGAAATTTTATTGGTTCAATTTACAGAAAATTAGCCGACTGATAATCGCGAAATAGTAGGTTAGTTCTTACTGCAGAATATATCAGATGATGAAGGAAGAGAAAATATGACACCAAGGTTTATACTGGTTCGTTCTTTATGCAAGAACTACATCCAGTTGGTGATCTGTAACTCCACAGATCCTAATCACTATCAAAATCGTATTCTTTACAACAAATCATTTTCTTGAACACTACAAGAAAATCAAAGAACCTATTCTAAACACTATAGAATAGCTCTAATTCCACTGACTCACTGTGATCACCCCAATCACAGACACAGGGTTCTAAAACCCACCTACGAATCTCTAACCCGAGATCAAAGAATACAAAATACAGTGAAGGAAAGAAAATCTTGACAGTATACAATAAAATCAAAAACTCTGCAGAAAATCTTCTTTCTCCTAAAAGTTGTAGCGCCTTAGAGTTTTTCTCTTGAATTCTTTCGCACCTTGATGCGTCCACAAATGTTGTATTTATAGAACAACTTATATGCAATGGGTCTTCGCCTTTTGAAAATGCTAAGACCACGTTCTGTGTGTTTACTGCATAAGGTTGGTGCCAAGAACAGAATAGTCGACTTGGAGACTTAGACCAGTTTGTTATTTTCATTAAACCTGTATACCTGGTACATTTAATGAAAATAGTCGACTAGGAAAGTAGAATTAGTAGACTAACTGATGAATAACAGAAACAACAGTTTATCATTAATCAATTGATTAATCATTTACAGGTAATCTACCATCTCAAGTAATCCTAAATCATTTCACAAACATTAACCCATCAGTACAATATAAACACAATTAACAAAGCTTTAATAAACATCATCAAATCACAAATCATCAACAATTATTAACTGGCTTAATAACTTGAGGAACAACAACTTTATTAGAGATACAAGTTAATGGAACTTGCACTCTTACTTCTTTGATTTCCACTTTGTGAGGTGTTTCACTCCCACTAACTTCACCATTTTCAATGAACCTAGCATTCCTAGATTCAGTAATCCTTGTAGTATGGTTTGGACAGTAAAATCTATACCCTTTTGACTTTTCTGGATAACCAATGAAATATCCACTGATCGTCCTAGCATCTAATTTCTTTTCTTGTGGATTATAAAATCTAATTTCTGCCGGACACCCCCACACATGTAGGTGCCTTATACTAGGTTTCCTTCCAGTCCACAGTTCAAAAGGAGTCTTTGGAACTGCCTTACTAGGAACCCTATTCAATAAATACATGGCAGTTTTTAAACCATAAGTCCACAATGAAATAGTTAAAGAACAATTACTTAGCATACTTCTAACCATATCTAACAAAGTTCTTTTACGCCTTTCTGATACACCATTTTGTTGTGGTGTACCTGGCATTGTGTATTGCGCACATATGCCACGTTTCTCAAGGAATTTAGCAAAAGGACCAGGATATTGTCCTCTTTCATCATACCTTCCGTAATACTCACCACCTCGATCAGATCTTATAATTTTCACCTTTCTGTCTAATTACCTTTCAACTTCTTCAATGTAAATCTCCAAGGCGTTTATATCTTGAGATTTATCATGTAGCAAATAAATATAACCATAACTTGAATAATCATCGATGAAGGTGATAAAGTATTTCTCCTTTTTGAAAGATTTTACATCAAAAGGTCCACATATATCAGTGTGTATAATTTCAAGAAGCTGACTACTTCTTGTGGCTCCTTTCTTTGTGTGTTTTGTTTGTTTACCTTTAATACAATCCACACATACATTCAGATCAGTGAAATCTAAATCCGGAAGGACTTCATTCTTCACTAGTCTTTGTAATCTTTCTTTAGAAATGTGTCCTAAACGTTTATGCCACAAGTAAGCAGAACGTTCATTTTCTAAACCATGTTTAGTGCCAATATTATGATGCAAGGTCAAAATAGTTTCAGCAAAAAGATTATCAAGATTTAACTTATATAATCCATCACATAATATACCACTTCCAATTAAATGGGTATGTTTATACAAACTAAAACACTTATTACCAAATTTAATAGAGCAACCAGCAATATCAAGTTTAGATAAAGAAACTAAATTCCTAGAAATACTAGGTACATAAAGAGTTTCAAACAAATCTAAATGATGTCCAGTGTTGAGGATTAAACGATAAGTCCCGACTGCTTCCACTGGAGCTTTCACTCTATTTCCCATGAAGACAAACTTTTCATTTGGCTTTGTGGTTCAGGTCGTAAGGAATCCCTGCATCGTATTAGAAACATGAGTTGTACATCCAAAATCAATCCACCAAGTATTTTAAGGAACTTCGGCTAAATTTGATTCGAAACATACATAAGCACTAGGCTTACCTTTCTTTTCGAGCCAAGCCTTGTGCTTTGGACAATCCTTTTGGAAATGTCCATTCTTTCTACAAAAATGACATGTGTTGTCATGATGTTCCTTCTTGTGGATTTTAGAAGAGGAGGCCTCATTTATCTTCAGGGGTCCCTTCCCTTTCTTGTCATGTTTCTTGCCAAATTTCTTTCTAGCTCCTTGATGGTTGACATAATTAATGGAATGAATTCCTTGATTCTTAAGTCTGTTTTCCTCTTAAACTAACATGCTATGCAATTCATGCACATTCCATTTATCTTTCATAGTATTATAGTTCATTTGGAAAGGGCCATACTCAGACGATAATGAATTCAATATGAATTGTGCAAGGAAATTTTCATCCACAGTCATTCCTAATGACTTAAGTTTTGCTGCAATGTTTACCATTTCGGTAACATGTTCATGCATAGTACAAGAACCATCAAATTTCATCATGGTTAGAGTACTCATTAATGTCCCAGCAAGAGACTTATCGGCAGTTTGAGAGCGCTCTTCCACAAACCTCATCATTTCTTCAATACTTTCTATTTTTAGGAAGGGCAGACTTAATGTTGTCAGCAATACTCATTCGCATATACATTAGACTTAATCTGTTTGACCTTTCCCAATTCTTAAAATGAACTCTCTCTTCTTCAGTGCTTAAATCAGTAATAGCACTTGGTTTCTCTTCACGGAGGGCCAAATCCAAATCCATTACCCCAAGGTAAAATTGAATTTGCTCACTCCATTACGAGAAATTAAGCCCATTAAACATTTGAAACATATGAGAAGTGCGAATGCAAAGCAACAGGTACTTCATGCAAAAAAAAATATGCCTTGAGTTACATACTAACATGCTAAATAAATTCAGAACATTACTTCATATAATGTATATTGGTGTTCACCTTTGGGCAATCCAACAACATACCATACTTAACATAATGATGCTATAGAAATTGTATACATAAATTTGGCAATCATATATGCATTAATTTAGAAATACATATTATCTTTGAATAAATAAATATAACTAACAATGCATTTATACTACCAACATTTATGTTTATTAATTATAAGAACAAATAATCAATCTTTGGGTGATCCTTAACTATCTTATAATAATAAACTTTCAATATACTCATATATCAATTATTTATAAATTAGCATCCATTCTATGAGTAATTGAAATAAATATTCATCATAATTTAAAATTAAATAAAACATAAAGATTTGTTCACTTTGGTGATTACAAATCTATCATACATTTAATTTTAAATTAAATACAATTAATGAGCAATAACAGTGGTATTAATTTAACAAAACTAATTGACTAATTAAAAAAAATTGAAAGTTAAAAAAAAAAATATATATATATATATAATTGAATTCACCATCCCAATTTCAATTAAATTTAAAACACAATTCAATTTACTCTTAGCATTTCATCATGTGCATCATAAACATGAATTAAACATTTCATAATAGCGGAAACGTAATTAGAACCTTCTTGAATTTAATTACTAAATCATAAATAGGAGAAAACATGGAGAATCATATATTCAACAACCTAAAGCTCTGATACCACATGTAAGTTATAGTTTTCATGCATAATTCATTTAGGAAAACTACAGGACCTTAGAATATATGATTCTCACATAAACAAAATGATTAGGGAAACTAACCTTGATCCATGATAAGATTGATGACTTAGAATATATGATTCTCACATAAACAGAATGATTAGGGAAACTAACCTTGATCCATGATAAGATTGATGACTTTGAATCTTGTAGGATTAAAGGAAGAATTATTTTCTATCTCTTTCCTCTACTTTCTTGTGCTCTTCAATTATTGATGATGAGTTTTAGAGAACAAACTGAGATAGGTAGAGATAGGGACTATCCATGTCCTTCCATTATATATACTGTTTCCATCAAATCCGTTGGAGTGAAAAGTAACAACTCTGTTGGAATGAAAAGTAAGAACTCCTTCTTAAAAGTCATACCCTTTCATTTAATATATCTGTTGGAGTGAAAAGTAACAACTCCGTTGGACTGAAAAATAACAACTCCTTTCCAAAAGTCATACCTTTTCATTTAAATAATTGATTAATATATTCAATTATTTAATTTATTAAAACACATCACATTTGCCATGTTCATGAGTCATTAATTTCTTACACATGATCCAACGCCCCTTGCAATGTTAAAAATTTGCCATCATACAAAAATTTTAAATTCACGGATTCATAGTCAGCCACATGAGGACCGGTCATTTTCAACCAGCTAGCTCCCAAGATAAGATTTGCACCTGAAAATGGAAGTACATATACAGGCATTTGAAACAAATTCCCTTGAGCGTGTATGACCAATTTCGGAATGAAGCCTTTAGTTGTCATGTAATTCCTATTTCCCACCATGACTTTGAACATGGTCACTAGTTCTACTGGAAGCTTCAAACATTTTGCAAGATGAGGTTGTAAAAACCTATCAGGACTCCCTCCATCTATTAAAACAATCAGAGGTAATTTGTCAATATAAGCTTCAAAGTACTGACGCCGATACCACCTTTGAGGGAATTTAATGATAAATGATGGTCATCAATCCAAAGTTCTTCATTTAGGACAGACTGATCAATATCAGGTGGTGGCTCATAATTAGGATCCATTGAATCTTCCTCTAAATTCAAAAACAAATACTGCCTATTTGGACACTTATGGTTAAAAGTAAATTTATCATCACAAAAATAGCATAGTCCCTTTTCTTTACGGAGCTGCATTTCAGTTGGGCTTTTTTTTTATATTACTGTTGGTCAATGATGTGTTGGTAATAAGGGTGGAAGAGATGATTTCACCACAGGTTTGGACTGCTGGTGTGAGTTAGTAAAACTCGTGGAAGACATAAGAGAATATCTGTGAACAGGCACTCTGTATAATTTGACAGTCGGTGAATATTTCTCCTCATATAACTTTGCCAAAGCTACTACTCTCATCAAGGAAGTGGGATTCTGAACTACCACATCTCGCTTAATTTCATTATTTAGACCACTCAAAAAATACTTTAATAAAGCTTCAGTAGGCAAGCCAAATGATCTATTAGCCAACGACACAAATTTCATATAGTAATTAGAAACTGTACCAATTTCTTGTAATTTAAACAACTCAGACATTGGGCAATCAAATGGGGATGGGCCAAATAGAGATTCTAAAGCTCGTTTCAAATCTGTCCAAGAGTAAATGGCAAAAAGCATTAAAGCATTTGAAACCAAGACACAACTTCCTTGTCTAAATGAATGTCAGCAATCTCTACTCGCGCAGAATCAGGTGTATGATGATAATTAAAGAATTTTTCTGCCTTAAAGATCCACTCTAACACCACAGGTTGGCCATCAAAATGTGGAAATCCCAATGATATGTCCTTAACGTCCTTAACGGCCAGAGGATTAGCACCCGAAGAGGCACCATGGAACTGAGATTTTGATTGCACTAATAATTCCAAAGATTGCTGGAATTGATCCATACAGACTTTGGCTTTTGCTTGGACTTGTTGCATATAAACCTATTGTTCATGATCACATAGTTTCGAAAGATCCATTAATTTTTGTAGATCCTTGATCCAAACCAATATAAATTTTCTGTGTGACTTTCTCTCTTCCCTACTCTATTTTATTATTTTATTACGAATTGATTTTTTGATACTTTGCATATTTTCAATACTCAACAATATGCAAAAAAACTTGAATTCAAATAAGATTTTATTTAAGATTTGTTTTTATCAAAATGAAATTTCTAAAAAGTAAACATTTTTGTTTGAAACCAATCCACCCCTCACTCTTGGTTTTGTTCTATCTTCTTTTATTCTAATATCAAAAAGCCGCCAAATTGTTTTCGTAGCAAGAAATCTAAAATTAAATTCAATTAAAACATATCTTTGTGAATTGACCTAGGTTTTGAACTCTATATTACAAAATTTATAGAATACTTAGTGTTTTAGTATTGAATCAACATTGATATTAGGAGTGTTCAAAACCAAACCAATCCAAAAGGCTAACTGAAAACCAATCTAAAAAATTGATAAACGAATAAAATCGAAACTTTTTGGATCGATTTGAATTTTTTTCAGAACTGAATGGTTCGATTTGAGGTTTGAAATTTTGAAACCGGTCAAAATTGAACCGAACAAAAATTAATCATGTAAATATTATTATATCATCTATTATTTCACTCATATATGAGATATATGTATGCAAAAGGAAGATCTAATATGCCTAATTAGTTTATGTCTATTAACTTGTGACAGAGAAGTAACAATATGTTTAACATTGTGAACGTTATTATTAGTCTTGGGGAAGAAAAATGCAAAAAAAAATTACTAAAAATAAATAATACTGAAGAACTACTAATTCTGATATTTAAGTTTTGAATTTTGCGCAATATTGTACATATGTGTGCATGAGATTTGTTAGTCTTATGAGAGGTAGATTATATGGATTATCTAGTATTTATTTCACAATTTCCAAATATAATACATATGTTAATAACGAATTATACAATAAAATTGATTCAAATAAAATCGTAAAAATTGTTTTTGTTTGGTTCAAATTTTTTTATGTTCAAACCAAACCACATGTAATTTTTGGTTTGGATGTATTTTTAACTAAAATTTAAACCAAATCGCATCGCAAACACCCCTAGTTGATATTAATGATCAGACAACTAAAACAAATGTTTGACTAATTAAAGAACATCTAATTTCAAAATTACAATAAAATGAACACGTGTATATCTCTAAACACGAAAGTTCACTTGATCCAATTACACTTGATCCAATTAGTCTTTGATTCTCATTCCTAGGTAATGCAAATGACTAAATGTGAAATGTATGTTTACATTCTACAAAATTGATAATATTTGTCATAGTTAAAAGGGAAGAATGTTAAGGAACATATACTTAGACACAAGTCTACATATTTGCCAACAAGTCATCCTAAGTTTTAATGATAAAAAATAATACCCTCTTTTGGTATATCTAACAAGTTTTTCAAATGAAAATTATCCTATGTTGCTTCAAATTTAAAACAGATGTAGTTTTTCATTCACTAGACTTTTGTAAACTATTGTACAAAAATCCCAAGTTTAGACATATTACAAGAAGCATCAAACGATTTATCAAGAAGCTACAAAAGCATGAAGCATAAGACTATTAATCTAAAGATGAAGAAGGATCTTTAGAAATATCTAAAGAATAATTGTTTTTATGATGATGACTCTAAAAAGAAGAAAATGGACCTTAATGATTGAAGTCTTGGAGTCTTGTGGAAGCTTTAATAATGTATTTTGTGTATATGTTTGATTGTAATAGTTAGGAATCTTGTTGAAGATCATATCATGCACACAACTCTCCTTAAACTTTGAAAACTCCCTTTGTTTCTCGTAAAAAGTATTTAACGTCAAAATAATCGATTATCTCGAGTAATAATCGATTATCATAAGTGAAATAATTGATTATCTCTCAAAATAATTAATTATCTCGCGTTCTTTTGTAAAATTAATTTTCTCTCTGGAATAATTGATTATCTCAAGTAATAATCGATTATTCAGAACATTTTTGTGAAAAATTTTTCATATTCTACAGAACCTTGCGCCCCTCTTTTTGTATAAATACAAAAGGGGTCAAAGCTTTCAAATTTAACCTAGAGATATCAAAGTGAAAGTTGTTCTGTTGCTAGTGTTCAAACTTGCTTCATCATTTGTGGTTAAAGGAGGTGTTAATCTTTTGAGGTTTTCAAAAGAGGTTTTTTCATCCTTTGTGGTTATTCAAAGCATTAGGTCACAATGATCCTTTTATGATGCCTATAAATTTTTTTTTGTCATACACAAAGACTTAACAAAATTATTCACAACGAATAGTTATGCTTGCATAAGATATTATTCTTTCATTCTTTAAAAATCTTCTAGTGCTTGAGAAATATTGCCTTCTAAACTACCTATTAAAGGAAGTCTTTATTTTGTATATTCTTCACATTAGTGTGAAGTTAGACAATGAGTGCTTCTGGTTCATATCCACTCAAAGAGTGTGAACCTTGTAATTAAACAACAATCATTATTGTATAACCTATAGAGAATTTTTGTACTTAACCTTGAAAGAGGTTGTATATTTAACCTAGAGACATGTTGTATACTCATTACTGGACTCAAGGGAATTTAATAGATCTAGATTGGAGACATTTTATGTATTTAGCATGTGCATTTTGAGACTACTCACTACTAAAGAGGGATCCATCTTGTCATTGGATATGTTGGAATAATAGGATAGATGTAACAAAACTAAGAGGGGGTGAATTGGTTTCTTTAAAAATTTAACCTTGTTTAAAATTAATTAAGTTAAAATAGAGTTTAACAAAATCCCAAAAGTTAATTTGAAGTTCTGATTAGCAAAAATTAGAGTACAATATATATATATATATAAGCTGAATATAAATAAGAGTAAGGGATAGAGAAAATTAAACACCAAGGTTTATATTGGTTCATATTAAAACAGATCCTACATCTAGTGTTTAATCACCTTCAGGAGTATAATTGCTACTTACTATCTTAAAGTTAAAGTTTATGGCACTTACAAGGCAGCAGAATTAAGACAATAGAAAGATTAACAAAAACACATCCTTTATAAACCACAAAGGATAAACAACACCTCTCTTAAAGACACAAGAGATGAACAATACCTTCCTTAAACAACTACAAGGAATGAACACACCTCTTTTGCAGACTATAAAAGATGAACACCTCGTTTGAACAACCCTCAAAGGATGAAACAAACTTGAACCCTAGCAACAACACAACCTTCTCACCGTAAGCCAACTTAGAAAAAATAGACTAGGTTTAACACAATATTTTATAGAGCAAAAAGACTTAGGATCTTTATCTTTTTAACATTTTATAGGAAAAGAGGAGCACTAAGGTCTAAAGAATATGAATGGTTTTTCACAAAAACGTTCAGAATAATTGATTATTGCTTAGGATAATAGATTATTCCAGAGGAAAATAGAATTCTAAAAAACCATGTGTGATAATCGATTATCTCAAGTGTGATAATCGATTATCATAAAATATAATCGATTATTCCAAAGTTTTAAAACAAATTCAAAGTTTTTCATAATCGATTACCTTAAGGCATAATCAACTATTTTGACATTAAAATGTTTTTTATGAAAAAACAGAGGCTTTTAAAGTTTAAGGGAGAGTGAAGTGCATGCTAGGTTCTTTTACTTGTCTCCTAATTATACAAACAAAGTTTAGCAAGGGGGAGCTTGCAAGGGGGAGCTTGGATTTGATTCTTGCAATCAAGTTTATATAGTTTTTTCAATTGCTGGTAGCTCTTCAAGCAACTATAGATTAGTATTTTTGTGTTGTGTCTTAGTAAGTCTCTCTTCCATTTGAACTATTCTAGCTTGATTGAGAGAGATCTTTAAAAGAGCATGACTGCATCATTTCATACAAAACTGGAATTTAGTCAAAAATCTATTTTAATTGAAAAATCTATCAAGATTTTAATTCGACTTTTAATAAATTAGTTTCAGTAAAACAGAAACCAAAAACTGTTACAGTCTTAATAGTTTTATGACTTATAAATAGATTTTTTTTAAACTGTAATAGATACAATACTCTTTTTGAATATCTGAGCACGAAAAAGTACAATCTTACTTACTGATTTCAATCTGATCTGAGTTCTAAAAAGTTTTTACATCAAGAACATTCTAAATCATCAAATTTCAGAAAAGAACATAATCTCTGTCAACTGGGCAAGAATAGTTCTTTGTATTAAGGGAGTCTTTTTTTTTCTTTCATATTTCTCTGGTTCTTTTGATCTTTTCGAATCTGTATTAGAGATTGGATGTTTGTAGAATAGTTTTATTTCAATCTTTTACAAAGAGTATGTATTTTCTTGGAGTGGGTTTCAAGAAATGGTGTTTGCAGTAGGGTGCTGCAAGTGTGTAGATTTGCTCTTGTACTTTTCAAGAACAGATAAGTGTTTATGTTGTTTGTTTGTTTGTTTGTAAAAGATTTCTTGTTATAGTGGATAAACTGGACGTAGCTCTTGATGAGTGAACCAGTATAAAATTTTCTGTGTTCTTTCTTTCTTGACTCAATCTTGATATTGTTGTAATTGAATTTATAATCTGTAAAAATTGGTGCGCTTTTAATACATAAAAACTCGTTTTAAAAATTGAACTTGATTGATTGAAAATTTGTTTTGGTTGAATATATCTGCAATTTAATTCCATTAAACTTCAATTCACCCCCCTATTGAAGTGGTCTGCGTGTTTTACAACAAACATATACTGAGAATACAAGTTTTAAATACTTTCACAAGACTCCAAGACTTCAATCAATGAATGTCCATCTTTTTCTTTAACATTAAAACACTTATCCTTTTGATTTTGCTAAAGATCCATCTTCATCTTTAGATTAACAGGATAAAGAAGAGATGAATTATGACTTCTAGTGAGAATAGGCATGGCAACAAGGCCGGGTAGGGATGGTTTTGCCTTCCTTGCCCCGCCCATCGCCATCCCCATCCCATTTTATTTTTTAAAAAATTTACTTTATAAAATATAAATTTTAAAAAATATTTATATAAATCTAAAAATTTAAGTATAATTATAATAAATATATAATGTTGTAATGTAACAAAAATATACTACTAAAGATAAAATTCATAGAGACCAAATATTTTAATATTAAACATCTTTTTTTTATATATTATTTTCTTATACATAAATTAATATTTTTAATGTTATAAATTTTAAATTATTTTATTGATGAATTATATTTTAGTTTATTATTTTTATATTACAATATCTATGTAAAAAAGTGTTTGATAATATTTTTAATATTATATACATATTAAGTTTAATTTACCAATCTTCAAAACACATAATATAAAGAGATTGAGGAAGTTAAAGGAGTGAGTGAAGAGTGGAAGAAAAGAGAAGAGTGTGGAATAGAGATAAAACAATAGCCCTTAATACGTGAAAAGTAAAACGGGAAACTAAGAATAGGGTTAATATTTTAGGGTTTAGGTTTAAATTTTAGAGACAAGGCGGGGATGGGTACGGGAGCAGGGTGAGAATTGCATTACCCATCATCGACCTCAAACCTGATTTCTTAAAATGAGAAAAATCTGAATCCAAACCTAGTCAACTCAGTTTTTTTCTGTCAAACTCGAGACGAGTACGATTCGGTCCCCGTGAGTGCATGTTTAATTGTTATCCCTAAGCAAGAATCATATGCTATAGTGGCTAAAAAATGTTTTTCATGAACCTCATACTATTATTGTTGTATAATTTGTAGAGACTTTGTGTACTTAACCTAAAGACATGTTATGTACTCATTACAAAAGTTAAGGAGAATTTAGTAGATAGAAAAGACATGTTTTATGTATTTAGCCCATGCATTTTGAGATTGCTCACTACTAAGAAGGGATTCATCTCATCATTGGATAAAGAAGAAACGATATTCTGACTTCTAGCAAGAATCATATGTTATGGTGGCTAAAAAATGTTTTTCATGAACCCCATACTAAACTTCAAATAATCTTATAAGAAAGTAAAATGTCGAAAGATGAGATGAGTTTTGAGGAAGAGAAAATCTCCTCCTCAAGTTATGAACTTATTTGTAGATGAATTCTAAAGATAATAACATATGTCTACCTATCAAATACTTTCTAACACTAAAGTTAGGGGTGGCAAAACTGGCCAGCCCGGCCCGTTTAGGCCCGCCCCGCCATGAGCCTGCCAAAAACGGGTCGGGTCGGACCAGCTCGCCACAGTGATATGGGCCAAAATTTCTAACCCGCCCCGTCATAAGGCGGGCTGGTGGGCTGGTCCGCCTATATTTTTTGTTTTTCATTTTTTTGAAAAATCTATTTTTTGGGTTTTTTATTTTATTTTTGGATCTTTGGTTTTAAATTGGACTTTTTTTTTCTTTGAAACTATTTTGTTTGTGTCCAATTTAAATGAATTTTGGTAATTACAAAAATATATTAAAGATGTATATGGTGACATGACATTTTAAAAGTGTAAGCTAAAAGACATAATGTTTATTACAAAAGAAATTGCAATCAACGAGGTGTTGAAGGAACCCAAGGTATAGCTACTTTCCCAAATTTAAAGAGAATAAGTGAGAGTGAATGAAGTGTTATATTTTTTTCGCGGGCCAGCGGGTTGACCTGCCCCGCCCCGCCTGTGGTCCGACGGGTTAGCGGGCTAGACGGGCCGGGCTGATACGGGTTGGCGGGTTAAAAATGCTAACCCGTCCCGCCTATATGCTGGCGGGCCGGTCCGTCGGGCCCAACCCACTTTGTCACCCCTAACTAAAGTCAGTCAAATAGAAATAATAAAAATAATACTATTAATACTAATAATATGACATTGGAGAGAAAAAATTATATTTATTTGTTAAAATCATACGACTTTAACCTTGTTAAATAAGATTAAAAACTACAATATTAAGTATTAAACTATTATAATAAAATAGTTCAGTTCATTTATATTAAAAAGAATTCACCTATATTCATTCTCAATATTCGCTATCACGCGGCTGTGTTTGGTCTGTTTACCCTACTTCTTCATGAGTCAAGGATTACTAGTGATCACCACAACTAAATCCCTAGATGGTAATGTCTTCTCAAAGAACTCTAAATTCCATATTACTTTATGGGTTCTTTGACTTCGATTTAAAAATATGGTTCACTTGTTAATTGCTTGTTGATTTTTTGAGTGTGGCAAGGAAAAGTGATAAATTAATGTCTAGTCTGAAACTTGCTGCTGGTACATTATGTCTAATGAAAAGTATAATTTCTTTTAGCATTTTTTTTATATAGAAAAGGTCTAAATTATTCATGGTATAGAAACATTTCAGATTATATAATTATAAAATTTATTTTAAATTATATAAAATGTTAGATTACATAATTTAAAAATATATTTAGATTATATAATAAATATATTATAAATTAATTTATAATATATTTTAAATTGCATAATTCAAAAATATATTTTAAATTATACCATAAATTTTCGAGATTATACGATGCATTTTAAATTATATAATCGTAAAATATTTTAAATTATATAATATAAAAATTTAGATTATACCATTTAAAATACATTTTCATTTTATGTAATTTTAATGTATTTTTAATTTTAAAATTGTATTTTAAAATATGTAATTTAGAATATATATTTAAATTTTACAATCCAAATATTTGAATTATAAATACTTTTACACCTTTTTCTTTTCAACCCGTCATCGAAGTGCATGAAAAAAAAAAGCATAGAGGTAGAGGAAGACTTGCGTAAAAGGATAGAATTGTTCTTTATTAAACTAGGTCTCGTAGCATATAGTTTTGATTGTTCAGTTTGCAATATAATCTTCCGAGCCACTGTTTACAGTGCCCCTGAAGTTTCAAGACACCAGGAAAGCAACATTGGCAAATATTACATTTTACTATAAATCATAGTATTTACAGTATTATGCTTTGTTGAGCCGGAAAAGCAGGAACATCATGAAAAATGTAGTCCTTATATCAAAATAAAAAATGTTATGTGATTTTTATGACTACGCAATTCTTATTTGCACAACTATAATTTCTTCCTACACTTTTACGGAATGTTAAAAAATATGGAAATTCAAAACATGTTTTTAATTTAAAAATGCATTTTAAATTACATAATATTTTAAATATAATAAGACATATTTTTAGATCTATAAATATATTATAAATTCAGATTAAATAATTAAAAACGTATTTTTAAATTACATAATTCAAAATGTATTTCATATCATACAATTAGTATTTTTAGATTAGACAATTTAGAATTATATTTTAATTATACATTTTAAAACACATTTTTAAATTATATAATTTAAAATACATTTTATATTTTCAATCTAAAAATATATTTTAAATTATATAATTTGTAATATATTTTATTTTAAATTATTTTATCTAAAATAAATTTTCAAATTATGGCATCTAAACTCATGAAAAATTTATACCTTTCCTACGTTTATGAAGTATAAGATATGGAGATGATAAATGAAAGTTTTCCAAAGTATACTATTTCTCCACATAGAAAGGAAGAAAAGAAAGAACGGATGGCGTTTGAAACTAATATGCAATGAAAGAGTTATTGCTTTCTTATCGATTAATCCTCCAGACTATTTATTATCGTAAAATGGTTGCTTGTTTACCCTATAGCATTGTTCCATATTTTCTATTATTCAATATTTACCGCAAAAAGTGATCCATAAAAACAATTACGCAACTAATCATACTTTGAAAAGTGATCATTTGACCTATACAAAAAGTTAAGGTTGTATAATTACACGAAGTTATATTTAATTTGAGGTGTAATAACAAATTATAAATAAAATATTTGAACTTCGACTGAATGAACTAATATTTATTTATGCATTATTAACAATATTATTATTGTAAAAATGAATTAAAAACAAAAAATACAACCGTGTGTAAGAAAAGTACAAGTCATAATAAAAGGTACTTAAAGGGACTATTAGCCAGGAAAAAGACCCTTTTAGTTTTTTTAACTGAGAATAACATAACTTGCAAACAATTCAAGTTTGAAAGACTGGTACTACATCGTTTTGAAATGAAGAATTTGATTCAAAGACTTGTACTAAGAATAAGTGTTTTCTTTAGTGTCCCATATGTGTGTATGGGTTTCATGGGGTTACAACGAAATTGACTGTAGAATATAAATGTCATTAACTTTCTTTCCTTCAAAAATCTGTAATTCCATATGCGGATGATCCTTCATGGATATCCTGTACAATTTGAAAAAGGGGCATCTATCCTAACCTGATTTTTAAGGGCCAAAATTGTGGGCATATACTGTACAGTGGACAAAAATACAGACAAATAGGTAATGGAAAATGGTAAGGCACTTTAGATGGTAGGGCACCACAGTTGACCATACGCGCAGCTATACATATCTCATCAATTTACAACAAATAATACAGGTACCCTTACCGTTTGGGGAAGACCAAAGGTGCCTCATCAACTCTTGAACCTGCATGCTGAAACGCATCAGTTACATACGAAACAAAAATGTTCATCCAGTGCTCAAGTTAGATTTGGAATATTTCGGTGAGCATCAGCAAATTCTCGAACCAGCCGCTTTAGAACTCTGCCTCCCTTCCCTTGCATATGCCCGAAATCGCTCTTCAATCCATCAGAGTTCTTGCTCTCAAGATAATCAGAGGCTGCATCAGCAAGTGCCTTGGACCAAAGTGGCACTATGGCCTCTGCTTCTCCATGGTTTAGGTATTCAGCAGGAAGAGCATGAACCTGAAATCATAAACTGTCAATCAAGCTGAGCACGATGGGAACAATTGTTCAAAACAAATGAAAGCCACAAACTAACAAGACAGACACAAAGGTAAAATAGACAATAAAGTGAAGCTACACACCAACCAACCTACATTGCTCATCAATTTTAGGAAATCACAATTACTAAGAAAACCTGTCGGATAAAACATGCACAAACCATAGAGCATATTCCTACAGTTCCATCCATGCACGTCAACATAAGCATCCATAAAATACTAACCTATCTTGATCCCCAGTTTCATGCTGGAAGATCTCACCAACAGGTTGGTCTATACAATAAATCACTTAAGCAATAACTGGTAATGCATCAACCATATACTAATCTAATTAATCCCACTTTCAAATTATGTTAACCAATAGTGCAACTAGAACACTTAACTACACTTTCTAGTGATTGTTTCATAGTCCAACATGTTTGCAGCCTCACTGTATGCAGCCTAATCAACTGGCTACAACCAGAAGCACCCAGCTATCTTGACGATATGCCACGAGAGAATTTCACAGCTAATTCAAGTCAGATCAAAAGAGGCCAACAAGAACTTACATTGACATGCTATGCCATCCAACCATTCATAATCAAAATATAGAATGTTATAAATGATGAGGAGAGAAAAAAAATCCAATGACCAAGGTCAGGTTTTAAGGCTCATGAAAAGAGGTATTTTAAAAAAATCCAACCTTAACTGCTGGTTTCTTTATACAAGGCAAAACAAACAAATTAACAAATCTTAAAGGTGACATGATAACTAAACATGCAAACAAAAAGGAATGAAAGAGAGAGACCGCATACTGCAGCCAGCTATGAAGTGTTTGCCAGCAAAGTATAGCCTTCCACGTTGTTCTTTCGGATAGTGTGCAAATTGCTGCTAGTTGTTGCAAAATTGTTGCGCACTTATGAACCTACATGTAAAAAATAATTCTTAGTCACGTACCAATCAAAACTATAAGCCTGCATGCATTAGGCTAAAAGAACAATTAGTGATGAAACAAACAAATGAAGCTAGGGAGAGGGAAAAGGAGAAAAGGAAACTTCTAGGTTATTTATGAACATTCGAAGACACCAATATGGGTTAGGAAAAGTCAGTTATAATTTCAATTTTCAAGTGAGGGATGAACCTGTAGAATAAAAACCTGACTAAATAATGGGGGTCTGAAAACCTGTTTTTCAAATGTAAACTGCCTTGCTTAGACCAGGTATTGCTTTTGCAAATAGTAGAAGAGCTACAATAACTTTACTTTTTCTCTTAATAAAAATCAGATGTTATACCCATAGTTGAACTAAGGGTCTTGCACAGAAAATGTAAAACTAGAATAATCCTAAGGCAACAAAGATTCATTTCTTTGCAAACTGATGAGAGGAAAGGGATGATTCCAAAAAGAGAATGACTTCTTAAGGATAATAAAGTAAACCAAACTTCATCCTAGCAGAACCAATTTCTCCATAGTTGACCATATTTTCTTTTGCTTCTACTTCATCACATATAGCCATAAGCATCCATTTATTTCTTCTCAGTATGAAAGAAATTCACATACAAGGATGGTCAAAAAGTTTACCCGTGACATTGCAGACACACCAAGTAAAGCATACACCACATTAGATACAAGCCCCTCACCACTGTGAGATATGACGTGAATGGCTGTGACGTTGAATGATCCCTCAGTAATACAACTCATACATTCTAACAAAGAGACAAGGCCCACATCTAAAAAACCTGAAGAGTAAGGAAAATGATAGTCAATGAATTACTGGTACTGAGTAAAAAGAGATGAGACATCATCTAACACTAAAAAATATATGAACAAATAAATCTAGTCAATATTACACCAAGCTTCATAAAACAGAAAAAAAAAATTACATATAAGCATAAGGCTTTATAGTCAAATAAATAATAACATCACTGTTCTAGAATTTACTAAAATGTTGCAATTTATTCCTGAAGTTGGTTTTGCTACATGATTTTCATAGATGGTTCATGATATTCTTCAGTTTCTTATACTTTAATACTTCAATTTTAGTATCTTTTCCCCTCCACGGAAGAAAGGGTTTTACATTTAAAAGAAACAAGAGGACAACAAAAAAGTAATATAAACTTTTCTTACAAGATAAATATGACATTGCAGCAAGCGCTGCACCACGGTGCATGGCTGTGCAACATATAGCTGCCTTTTGGATAGAAACTTCAAGAAGAGAAGCACAAGCTGATAGGGCATCCTGTCATCATCTATCAAGTAAGGATATGCAGAGTTCATTTTTACAACAGCAACTAAATCTAACCAAAATATTAGTAAAACAACTCAAACCAGTTTCTTCAGCCTCACTGAAGACTCTGGACCCTTACTTCCACCAAAAAAAAAAAGGCAAACAGAATGAAGAAGACCTTGTTACAAGATCGGATAAATGTTGATGCAAAATTAGTGTAGGCCTCCACTAAGTCAGGTTCTTGGTCACATATGTAGGAGGAAGTTAGGGCCATTACAGAAGCTGCATGGGTAAACCTTTCAAACAAAGTAACAAATAAAGGTCCATACTCCTCCAAGTGACCAAATTCTTCGATGACAATGGAAGCTGAAAATATTGTTTGCATTAAGAAATTAGTAATGGTTCACTGCAACATCCCATAAGGTGCTCAACAACATTAGCAGAATACGGAAAACAGACACAAATAAGATTGTTACAGGCTTACAGCATCCAATCATGATTTATTGATTGAGAATCACATATACACAAGCCTTTAATGTAAATACTGGCTAAAATTAAATAAAAATAAACTATTTTCCCAAATTATTCATGTACCAGTACTCTGCGAAAGTCAGCAAGATTTAACAAAAGCTTCAACCAGTACAAATGACAAAATATATTGGACGATGCATAATAGGTTATTGAAGGAAAAAGAGATATCATAAAAAATCTGTACCAGTTCTTATATAGCATTCATGACTTTGGAACAAAACAAAATTTGTGGAAAGCCAGTCCATCACCTTGGGCAGTAATGTCACAAAATGTTGACCTGCACATTCAAAAGAATAAATATATTTAGCACAAGAGGAACTCATGATATGTCAAAATATCTGTCCACGTATGTAAACCTGAAGATTGAACAGCCAATGAAAGAGCTCGGCAAGCTGCAACAGATAAATTGCCATTCTCCATATGCTCAGAGCCAAAAATTTTCTCCAAGATGGGCCAGAAAACCCTTAGCAGTGAAAGTATTGAGTCATCTGCAGCAGGTTCAGTTGCCACGGATATGGAAAGGTGGCTGAATACAGTTCCAATTCTGAATTGAAAGGATTATATGAGAGAAGGAACAAACACAACATTCTTATAGAGTAGAATAAAGGAAAACCGATACTAGTGACAAAGGAACTGGTATAACAAGTTATGGGAAAAATATTAAAGAAACTCAATCTTGTAGGTAAAAAATCTCTTTAGTTCGCAAAATGTGGAGCATAAGCAAGACCTGTAACATTGAGAAATTGATAGTCTAGACAAAAGGTGTCAATGAAAATAATGTTTCTTCTGCTCTTGCTGAAAGCTTGGATTTTAGAAACATAGAAATGGAAGTGTTTCTATTGACAGGTTGAAAATCATCATGGCACAACCAGAGGCTGAGGGACAGAGTTAATCATATTGACCAAATAATAAAAAAAATACAGGAGGGGAGGGAGGGAGTGATATCCATAAACAACTGAAACACAAAAATTTAAAAAGAATAAAGACTGGTAGAGAAGAAGACTTGAATATACAAATTACACATCAGACACTTGCTTACAAGCCCAAATAGTTTTCTTAAAAAAAGAGTAAGAAAACCTGACAAGAAGCTGTCAGCTAGTAAAATTAATTTAACTGGTTCAAGGGTTTAACAATTTCCAAACATAATATTCAACAGCATACCTGTGCAATCCTCTGGAGGCAGCATTCAAAACTTGTGTATAAGAAGCAGGGCTCTGTTTAAGAGAAAGGCTGATCTCAGGATCAACCTGAAAATGCAGAATGAGATCCACCAATTCAAAGATCACATTACACAGAAAATCCTCTCAAACAAATGCATCAAGAAATTTTACAATGGAAAAAGAAGTTATAGCAGATCATATATGTTCAAAATTGTGCAACTCATTATGTATTTTAGGAAATTTTATATTCTTTATTATAGTCTTTAATACTAGGATTGTGTATTCAAAAACAATCCCATAATTATTGGGATTTAGTTTCTTATAATTAGTTTCTTTTTATTTCTTAAACTTGTCAGTAGACCTCATGTATTTATAGGTCCAATGGACCCATTGTTGAGATATCAGAAAATAATATTTTCTTTAAAATTTAAGATGATATCAGAGTTCCTGATCTTTGGAAGTTTCTGACCGTGTCTGTAAACCCTAAAATGTAGCCTGCATTGCTATGCAGTATTGAACCATAGTCGTTATTATTGTACGACTTAGGCTCCTATTGCAGCCTTCATTGCTGCACAATCTACCTGTATGGCTGAGATTGTGAATTCTAGCATTGTCCCTTATCCTATCCAACTGAATCATGAAGAGATAGAAATGGTAAGATCTTTTCTTGGTAAATTGGAGAAGCCTAGAGGTATGTGCTCCCTACTATATTCTGGAAAATTTTCATTTTCTTTTGGTCTTAATGCTTCAGATTCACCCTTTACCCATTGTTGGATACTAGACTCTGAAGCCACTGACCATATGACCCCACTACCTAGATACTTTTCTACATATTTTCCATATCCTAGTAACAAGAAAATCTCCATAGCAGATGTAAATCTTATGACTACAGTAGGACAAGGAGAGGTCCAAATAAGCTCGTCTATAACATTAAAAAATGCCCTTCATGTCTCTAACTTGTTCACCAATTTGATTTCTGTCCAAAAACTCACAAAAGATTTTTCATGATTTTTCATAAGAATTCATGTATATTATTACAAGACAATAACTCGGGGAGGACAATTGGCATGCTAGAGAATGGCCTTTGTTACATGGAAGACCCTAATCAACCTATCAATAGTCACTCTCGTATCCGAATCCACCATGACCAGTGAAGAGAAAGCTCAACTATATCATTGTCGACTAAGACATCCTTCATTTCAAGTTGTAAAATTGATTTTCCCTTCCTTATTTAAGAATTTAAATTTGGAGAGTCTCCATTGTGAGGTGTGTGAGTTTACTAAACACAAGCATGTTTAGCAATAAGATGAGTTCTTTTCCTTTCCATATTGTTCATATTGATGTATGGGTCCTGCTAATGTCCCTAATATCTTAGGTTCTAAATGGTTTATAACCTTCATATATGATTGTACCCGGGTGACTTGGGTTTTTCTATTAAAACAAAAATCAAAGGTTAGTGTTGTTTTCATTCGATTTTTCTCCATGATTAGAAATCAATTTGGGGTCAATATTAAGAAAATTAGGTCTGATAATGCCAAGGACTACTTTAATCTTGAGTTCAACTCTTTTTGCCAAAAGGAAGGGATAATCCATGAGTCTTCATCTGTTAACACACCTCAACAAAATGGGATTGCAAAAAGAAAAAATAGGCACTTATTAGAACAAACTAGAGTTCTACTTTTTCAATATAATGTTCCTAAGAAATTTTGGGGGGAAGCCTTCTAACTGCCACCTACCTCATCAATAGGTTACCCTCTAAACTCTTAGGATCAAAGAGCCCAATGGAAGAGGAAAATTATCAAATGTGTATTTTTGGGATACTCAAACAAGCAAAAGGGATACAAATGTTTTCACCACACATCAAACAAATTTTATGTGTCAAGAGATGTGACTTTCAATGAACAAGAGAGTTACTTCAAACAACCTCATTTTCAGGGGGGGAATATAATAGAGGAAGATGAGTCTCTCAAACTTTCAAATATAATATTTAAACCTTCTGAACCACCTGAACCTCTTGAACCTACAAAAGTTGCACCACTTTCTGAACCTATAGAAATTGCACCACTTGAATCTACACCTAATAAGGCCATTTTAGAATTTGTTCATGTCCAAGAATCCAACCTACCACCGTTACATGAGGTAACTATTTCTAATCATATAAATTTTGATAATTCTAATGAGTTTGTCTATGAAAATTCAGAAGCACAGGTGGACCAAAACCTAGACTTTCCCATTGCCTTTAGAAAGGGAATCAGGACATGCACCCAACATACACGTTACCCTCTGTCAAATTTCCTATCATTTGAAAAATTCTCTTTAACACACAAAACCT
This sequence comes from Lablab purpureus, assembly GCA_030347555.1. NCBI lineage: Eukaryota > Viridiplantae > Streptophyta > Magnoliopsida > Fabales > Fabaceae > Lablab > Lablab purpureus. The sequence continues at coordinate 15,688,074 of CM059254.1, forward strand.
TCCTTAGAAACCTAAACTCAATAACCACACCTTCCTCTGTGTCTGAAGCATTATCTGATAGGAAATGGAAACAAGGCATGGATGTGGAAATGGAGACATTAAATAAGAACAGAACTTGGGAACACTGATGATACCATTGAACGTTACAAGGCAAGATTAGTGGCTAAAGGATTCACTCAAACTTATGGAGTGGATTACTAGGAGACATTTGCTCCGGTTGCTAAGATGAACATGGTCAGAGTAATATTGTCATTAGCAACAAATCATGATTGGGATTTGCAGCAATTGGATGTGAAGAATGCATTCTTACATGGAGATCTTAATGAAGAAATATACATGGAGTTACCCCCAAGTTATGAAGGACAAGTTGATATTGGAACTATTTGCAAGTTAAGAAAGGCTTTATATGGCCTGAAGCAATTTCCAAGAGCATGGTTTGGTAGATTTACCAAAGTTATGACAAGTCTGGGTTACAAACAAAGTCAAGGAGATCATACTTTATTCATCAAACACTCAGTTTCAGGAGGAGTAACAATTTTGTTGGTGTACGTAGGGGATGACAAGAAAGAGCAACAAATGTTAAGTCAATGTCTTGCCACAAAATTTGAGATTAAGACATTAGGAAGACTGAAATATTTTTTTGGGATTGAAGTGGCTCATTCCAAGAAAGGAATCTACATATCTCAACAAAAGTATATTAGTGACTTACTTAAAGAAACAGGTAAGATAGCCTGCAAACCAGCTAGTACTCCAATTGATCCAAATTTAAAGTTGGGAAGTGTAAAGGAGGATATTGTAGTGGACAAGGAAATGCATCAACGACTAGTTGACAGACTTATTTACTTATCTCACACTAGGCCTGACATTACTTTTGCTGTGAGTTTAGTAAGTCAATTTATACACCAACCAAAAGAAGCACATTTACAAGCTGCTCTTAGAATTAGAATTGCTCAATATTTAAAAGGGACTCCAGGAAGAGGGATTTTATTGAAAAGAAACAATAGTGTAAATCTTAAAGCATATTTAGATGCAGATTATGCAGGATCGGTTGTGAATAGGAGATCAACTACTGGATATTGTACCTTTCTTGGTGGAAATCTAGTGACTTGGAAGAGCAAAAAACAAAATATTGTAGCTAGATCAAGTGCTGAAGCAGAATTTCGAGCAATGGTCCAAGGAATATGTGAACTTCTATGGTTGAAGAAGCTACAATTTCGTTTGCTGAGCTGTGATAGCTACAATTTCTTTTGCTGAGCTGTAATAGCTACAATTTCTTCAACTTGTGCAACAAATACTTTGGCGATAAAAATTTAGTAAAGAAAGAGAAAGAACAGAAGGACCGGGCAAAAAGAGAGGAAGAACAGAACAGAGAGGATAGAAAGAAGAGGAAAGAAACAGCAAGTTCAAAGAAACTGCTAAGTATGATTATCATTTCAATCTGTCCACATTCCGTTTTCAGCTCCCTGGAATAGAAACAGACCTCATTCATAGACAGCCACCAACTAACCAACATCCTTGTTTCATATATATTTACATATTATATAGACAATCTAAATGTTCAACTGCAGAAAGCATCAAAACTCTCCTGTTTGGCTTAGGTGTGTGAGCGTATAACTCCTTTGTATCAAATAAAACTCTTGCAGTAACTATAGTAGGTGTTATCAGCTAGCTGTAATTCACTTGGTTAGATCAATCGCTTGTATTATTAAGTCGATAATACACATATATTTTTCCTCCAATACTGTGATATCAATAAAAAGCTACTTATTAGGTTTTCTGTTTTGAACTTAATGGCCAAAGTAAAATCGGTTTTATGTGATAGAAGAAACAGGTAATGAGTTGTTTAACGAGAAGCAAGTCATGGTTGTCTTTGAAAGCACAAGTAGAAGCAAAAGAAAAAAATTAGTTATTTCTTTATAGTAATATTTTTTAAGAAAACAATTATGACTAGTGCTGGTCAAGGTAGGTATCAGATAGTCAAAATCAATAGTTCAGAAAGATGGCAAAAAGAAGGCTCACAAGTTTCCCAATAGCTTCATAGCTAGATGAAAGCAATCTAGCCAATAAGTTGTTCTTTAGTTCTCCATTGGACACAGAACCAAGGACCAGACTTATTGCATGCATAACTTCTTCCTCGTCTTCCAAAGATAAATTCCACTTCTCTAAACCCTACAGTAACAAGATAACTTGAATGTCTTGAATCCGTAGTTCAGTAAGATATTTGAGAAAGATATTATATACCATGTACAAAAAGGATTCTATACATTAATCTGGAAAGTTAGACAAAATGTATAAAACTAACGCCATTAACTTCTGTGTACATCAAGATGCTGAGCATCTGTAGCCACATACATGTTGCATAAATGGCAGCACAATTGTCAAAAATGTAGAGATGAAAATAAGATACCAACAGTAATTCATGCAAACTATGCATCATTGAACTTAAAACATGATATTATTTCCAGATATTTACTCCAGCAAGTACAGAGTAACCCACCTCTCCTATCCACATTAAAATTTCCAAATTTGAAGGCTCATAAATTACTACAGAAGCATCTTCACAGACTTTTCGCAAGGCAGATGCACAAGCATTTGAAGATAGAGGTTCTGAAATCCCAATAGCAAGAAATAACCTGAAAGTAGAAAGGTTTATAGCACATGAATATGTGAATACAGACTGAATACTGAAAATTTTCCATCAGCAATTAGTTATCAAGTTTGACACAAAACTTAACCCATTATTCATGAATACCATGGAAAAATGGAGTTTTGTGGTGTACTCACAGCAAGGATCTAAAATTTTCCTTAAAAGCAGATATCCACTTGGAATAAGAACCAACGGCATCTGCCAGAGATCTGTATACCTAAAAATAAAAGTACACCTTTGAATGAACACGAAAAGTGATAAAATAATATGCTGCAAATAGAGAGAATGGAAGAGTTCATATATAACCCACAATGCAAATGAAACCCTTTAAGCCATCGGAGGGTTTAATGGATAACATGGTCACCAACTGCATAACTACAGAGAAATCATAACTTTGGCCATCCTGTATGATTACATCAGCCACCTGGAGAAAGGAAATGTCGTCTTAAATAACATGGGTATAGGACAACCACAAACAGAGTTAGTCTTCAGTAAAGAAAAGTGTCAAGAATGAGATCCAAATTTTATCACTTATCACATTGTTTCATGCCAAATCACCAGTCTGAATGATATAATTAACAGGTCAATAAAGAACCCCCAAGTGAAAGCAGCAAGTGTTACTCACAGCATTGAGAGCAAATAGTTTGCTTTCCACTTCCTTCCAAGGGATTGAGAGATTCTGAGATGCCCACCCACCAATAAAGAGCTGTAAATACAACGGTATTCAAATTGAGAATTGAAAATTGAATGACTAAATAAATTGACATGATGGACCAGTGATAATAGCAATGATCAATAGTTGTTTGAGACACACTGACAAGAATATAAAAGTTCAAATTAAAATACACCAAAAGTTTGAATGTGTAAAAGATATGATTTGATCTTAGAAATGAGGGAAATATGTACAGCTGATAATTAGGAATATTCTCCATTAATAGCCACGATTAGGTTTCCCTATAATTAGAAAGGATTTACTAATGCAATTTAACACAATTCACAACAGAAAACCTCCAACAGAATCTTACAATTCGCATTATGATTTTTGAATTTAAGATTTATATTTCCCCTTTTCGATCTTGAGTAAGATCTCGATTTTGATTACTTTGGACCCAACTCAACCTCCACTTCTCACATACCACCAATGGACCTGGGCACCATTGAAAGTGTCACCCACTAATCCTCCAACATGATCTCTTGCTCCAACCGCTCTTCCACCAACATCACCTATACCTAAACATCCCATTGCAATTCCTTAGGTATTTCTTCCACTCATAATCCTAACCCCTTTATATGCCTTTGCTCTAAATTGTAGCCACTTACTACTTTCCTATTTTTCTTTTACCTCATCTTTGGACCCCATGTTTATTCCTAAGTCTAAAAGTGAAGTCATGGCTAAACACAATTGGCGACAACTGATGTTGTTAGAGATGACTGATTTGGATGCTACCAACACATGGGAGCTCATTCCCTTGTCTCTGCACAAAATCATAGATGGGAGTCACCATGTCTACTCAAATGAAGATCGCACCTAATGGTACAATTGATCCTTACATAGCTCATTTTGTGACTAAGGGTTATACTCAATTTTGGCCTATATTGTGGAGACACTTTTTCTGCTATGGCCAAAATCTCCTATCGCTCTGGCTTGAAGCAAACCATGCTTTGTTCATTTGTTTAAGCTCAATTTTTCTCGAGTTTTGTATGCTCATTGTGAAGCTATTCACTCGATTTTTTCATTTCGTTCTTCGTCTAGCATGTGCAACTATCTTGTTATATATGTTGATGGCATTGTCATCACTAGCAATGACTCTGTTGGCATTCTAACTACTTCAAGAGCTTGTTCAAGACTTACATTATCATATTATATTTATAGATTAATCTGAGTTACAATGAGAGAGAAAAGAGTAGAAAACAAGTACAGGCACCTCTAGGACCCTAGGTACATATAGGTACAACTCAAAACAACTTTTTAATAAAGCCTATTCGAAGTCTATTTTTAGTCTATTCTAACACAACTCAAGTCTCACCTTCACACTCAGTTTCAAACCAAACACTAGAATACACTTAGGTACTTTCTTGGCATCGAAGTTGCACAATCCTTGTCTGGCATTGTCATTTCATGGCGAAAGTATGCTCTAGACATTTTGACCGAGACTAGTAGGATTGATTGTCGGCTTAGTGATGTCCTCTTGATCCTATTTGAAGCTTCTTTTGGGTCAAGAAGAACCATTGAAAGACCCTAGAAGATATGGTCACCTAGTAGGCAAACTTAATTAACTCCCTACCACTAACTAGACATCACATGAAATTAGTGCGATTAGACAATTCCTATAGGCCCCATGTAACAGATATTGGAATGTTGTGGTACGCAACCTTCAATAGATCAAAAGAATGCACTAGTTCACATTTTCAAAATTGTTTGCTATTCTAATGTTGATTGGGTAGAATCACCATCAAATAGGAGATCTACTTTAGGATATTGTCTTCTCATTGGTGGGAACTTGATTTCTTGGAAAAGCAAGAAGTAGAAAACACTTGCTAAATCCAATCCTAAAACTGAGTAACGGGCTATGACAACAATTGCATATGAGATTACATGGCTTAACCTACCTCTCCACCATTTAAAATTTGAATATACATAGGATACTCAACTAATATGTGACAATGAAGTAGCCATTCACTTTACATGAAGCCCAATCTTCCCTGAAGGGACTAAACATAGAGGAAATGATTCTCATTTTGTGAGAAAGAAGGTGCTCTCTAAATAAATCATCACTAACTCTGTCAACTCCAGTGACCAACTTGTAGACATGTTGACTAAATCCCTAAAGAGCTCTCTTATTGATCACATTTATAACAAGCTTGGCTCATATGACATATACACTCACTCTAGCTTGAGAAGGAATGTAAAAGATATGATTTGATCATAGCAACTAGGGAAATATGTACAGCTGATAATTATGCACAGTCTCCATTATTAGCCATTATTATGTTTCTTTATATTATACTTCGAATGATTATTAAATAAAGGGTTTACATGTTTGATTAAACACATAATTCACAATATAGAAACTCTCTAGAATGAAATCTTCTTTTTTATATGTCACTATTAATAGTGCCCATTCAAGATATAAAATTTCAAATGTAAACACACCAAAAGTTTGAATGAAATCTTCATTTGTATCCATCACTATATGCGTAGTATCCATTCACAATAACAAAACAGAATCATACAGGTGACATAAAACAAAGCCCAGCAAACCAAGTCAAAAAAGAAAGAAAAGAAATCATACTTTCCAAAGCACCTTTTGCATAAATGTAGCAGACCCTAACAGGTGACATATATCCACCAAAAGTTCTACTAGGTTCATCCTGAAATGGATAAGCCCATCAGGCAAATCAACTACTCTTCCTTCATCGTTGTATGTAAAATCATCCACCTGTTAAGCACAAAGGGAAAGAGTCAATAAATACAGGGAACCTAACAAAGGATTGTTAATAAAGAAGAGATCATTAGTTAATCTAAGCACTTGAATAAAGGTTTTGCTCACAAACAATAATGAATACCATAGTGAAGATTTGTTTCCATAAGTGGTTCGTTGACATTTTAAATGGGACAAATAATAGATCCAACATTCATAAATTATAGACTTTCAATTAGAAGACAACCAATGGTTAGGAAAATTTCCTTCACTCTTCATTAAAAAATGAGCCAGTTTAAAGATAATTTTTAAAGTAGAAAATCCCACCCGTAGCCCCAAGCCCAAAAACAAGAACAGAAAAGAGAGCAACATAGAATTAGTCCATGCCATAGTGAAAACATGAAAATAGACAGGAATAAACCTGAGAACGCAATAACAGTGAATCAAGTAATGTTGTGAAGACAGGAGAAAAAATGTCTTCCATATGTTTTCTACTTTTTGCACCATCTTCAATGCCAAGTATATAGCTTGCAAGAGTAGACCTGTGACAAGATATTTTGTGCTTATGATAAGTGTCACTAAGACAACAACAAACACAGAATAAAAAAATAATTACGAAGTTGAGAAGCTAACAGGTACAGAATGGCTTCTAGTCTCTGCATATCAGGCACATAACATAACACCGCAAAGTTTTTAGCAGAAATAATCAGTAAGAACAGTCTCATAAATCCTAGACATTGCAAAAATCTCATTATGCTTAATGAAAGTATATCACCAAAAAGTAATAGAAATACTTGTAGTAAATCAGATACGAACTGGAATTTACTATAGATATAATAGGCCAATCTAGAGAATAATCCTTTAATTACAATCATCTAGTGCAGGAAATTAAGAAACAGAAAACATATCAAGAAATTATCAGAGAATGGAACCTCCTTTGCCTTACAGTGAGTTAGCAACAAAAACCCTCAAACTACCCAAGTGATTGCCTGTCTTTCATTATATCTGTCATCCCTCTCATATTATGAATGATTCCATCTCCTTTCCCACTCTCCTGCTGCCTCCTTTCCTGTTTGTTATATTAGTCTGGAGTTAAAGCTGAAAAATATGATAAAAGAGCTCAAGAGAAAGATAGTCTCTTGGCTGTTCCATTAATTTATAGGGGATATTACAATGATTACATAATATTAAAAGACAAATCTTATACTCCTAGAGAGTACGAGCTAATTAGAAGGACAGCCTTTAATATCTCAACAACCACCTTCTACAATAATAACCTATTCTAACACTCCTCCTCAAGTTGGAGCATATAAATTACATGTACCAAGCTTGAAACATAAAGTCAATCCAAGATCCTCTCAAAGAACTATTTTACCCACAAAAGTTCACAAGTGAGGGACATCATTGCTCTATATTCAACTTTAACACTAGGCCGAGCAACTACAATCTATTTCTTGCTTTTCCAAGAAACAACATTGGCTCCAATGAGAACAAAATACCCAATAGTGGAACATTTATCCATAGGAAATCTTGTCCAATCAGCATCACAATGTCTAGATATTTGGGTATTCCCTTTATCTTCACACAACAGACCTTGGCTTAGAGCTTTTCTGAGGTATCTTAAGATGAGAACAACAACATTCCAATGATCAATATACAGATTTTGCATAAATTGACTAACAACTCCAACTGCAAAAGATAGACTAGGCCTAGTAATGGTGAGATAAATAAGTTTCCAAAAAAGCCTTCTATATCTCTCTAGATCAGAGAAAGGTTCACCTTAATCTGCCATTAGTTTGTGATTTGGATCCATACAACTATCATTGGTCTACAATCAACCATGCTTGTTTCTTCCAAGATATCTAAAGCATATTTCCTTTGGGAGACTACAATTCCTTCCTTTGATTGAGTCACTTCAATCCTAGAAAGTATCAGCCCATTTCACATCCTACAATTGTTCCTTTACCACCTGCTATGGTTGATGTTGACCCTAGTTACAGACCCATCAGAATTGTTCAAAGAACACAAACATGGAAACCAACATCTCAACAAACCCAGAAAGTGACCAAAGATCCAAACATAGAACTATGGAAGAGTGAAATCATAAAAGTTCCTCATACTCCCATGTGCACTGTGAAAATGTTCAAGGTATAGTGAACTTCAGGTGGAGTGCATGGAGACTAACAGTAGTAAAACTTCAAGGTTTGAGCAATCAAGAGTGGGCATTTCTATGATTTCAAAAACGAATATGAAATTTGAGGTCACCAGGGAGATGATTGGTGGAAGCTCGCTTGAAAGTGCCATGAAGAAATGGACTGCTGGTATTAATGTGCTGTGAGGAAGGATTTGTCAGTGGGCATGACTGATTTAGGGTTTAGCTGCAAGAGACAAGATGAAACCAACTCTGATACCAGCTCAAGAATTCTAAAAACAATCTGATTAGGGATAGACTGTCTCTCTGGACAATCCACAGACATAGTCTCTATATATTATAATAATATTAATGACAGAGATTTGATTTTGATCCTAATACAGAGCTATAATCCTAAATTAGTTAATAAGATTGCTCCTAATTCAATCTACCACATATATGATACGCTTTATCTTGAATATTCAAGATATTCTAACATGAACATTCCAAGAGAAAATAAAATGTCATATCATATCTCAGTAATTAATTAGCAACATGAACAACAACCAAATATTTCACACACTCAGCAGTATAAAAGTCTACAAAAATCTATACAACATGGTTCAAAAGGAGAGCACATAAAGCAAGATAGAATATCACACACATCAAATCTACAATGACGTTAAACTAAATAAACAAGGGGAAATTGCACTTGATACCCCTGAGGTTTTCCTATACTGCACACACGAACTCAAGTTCATAACACACAGACCTAACCCATAGAATGCTGCATTCAGCATCCATTGGAATAGAGAACCACATCTTAAACGTGCCTCAAATTAAAAACACATAAACCTTTTCCTCGTGTCTCAACCTATAAAATGTAAGTAAATCCATTTCTTCTCTCTTTCTGTGTTGCTCATTCTCTTATTCTCCTTTTTTTCAAGCCAAGCAATGAACAGTGAAGTCATTCCAAGTCAAGTCATTCACGAGCAGCCAAATTGAAACTTCAAAGAAAAAGGGGGACAAGATGGTACCTACTAATTAAGTTGAAATGAACTGGTGTCATGGTTGTTTTCATCAAAATATGACTCCCATATGATTCATTAAACAAGTTCTGGCCGTGAAAATTCATCAGAATATGATTTATTGCAAACTGGTATTTCTGAAAATAAAGAAACAAAAATAGAGCTGGCCAGATTCTGAATCACAAGGGGTCACCTATGATTTAGGAAAGTGGATTTCCTACAGAGAAATTTTTTATTGTTAAGCCATGGATAATAACAGCCAATGCATTCAAGGCAACAAAGGTAGACACATGGTTGTGATTGCTCTAAAAGAACTAAGTAAAGTAGCAATTGAAGAACAGATGTTCATTTTAGACTAAGAAAATCTAGACGAACTATAAACCACAAGCATCAGACCATTCATCTACAATATGGTAGTGTTTCGGAAATCATTAGACCCATTAACCAAACCATGGCCTGTATTCCTTCAACCTTATGTAGTGTTTTATCCTCATTTGTAGCTTCTTCAATTTTGCAACCACTAAGGCACAGACCACACTTTTATTTACAAATTTTGCAGGGCAAAGAAAACCACAGCTAACACCTACCGAGTGGAACATCATCATTTTGATACTCTTATATACAACATAAGATCATTGGTGAAAATTCTCAACTCTTCAGAAAGAAGCTCCTTCAAGCTTTTCTATCTCTCCTCAATTTTACTATCAGAGAATCACAGTGAAGGAGAAAAGAGACAGTGCAGAGAGGGACAAGAGGGTCAAATGGTGACGGTGGCAAGGTGAACAACTCTAGTAACCAAATCCTTGAACAAGGGTAGAGAGTGTTCTTTTACAAACTAGAGGCGGTGCATCATAAGAAAACCTCAAGGATACCTACCTAGCACATTTTTCCCAATAAACAAGTTGTAAACCCTTACTAAAATTGCATTACCAAAACTGCAGTGTTGAGTCAGAAATCTCCCAATCTTCACTTGGAAATGCCACGCAGCTGTTAGCATATTAAACAGTTTAATATCAACACAACCAAATCTATAATCTATAATCTATAATCAATAATCTATAATCTATAATCTATAATCTATAATAATATACAAGCAAGCTGACTAGAAATATGCAAAACTATGATATCATGAGAAAGCAGCTTTCCAAGAATGTTTATACAAGATCCCAAATTTTAAATCTTCATTGAGTTATTACCCAAACATTTCTATCCTGCATATAGTTTTATTTAGAGAGAGGACATCTTAGATCCACTAACTACACCGCACAAAGAGTTCACATTCAATGATTATGTTGAATAGTACATATCTAATAAACCCTAAAATCCTTGATTTCTTCAAAACCAAAAAGGAGAAAATGCCTTAAGCAATTAAAATTCTAAACAGATTGTTGAGATTACCTCAAGAGGGCATCTGTAAGGGCTAGGGCTTCTGCACTTGCTTCAACAATTAGAGATGGAGCCTAGCATACATTTAACAAATTGACAGGGTAAATGAAAAATGAATTGTTTGTTTTGCACATAATGGAAAAATTCAATGAATGATAATAAGTTAGTAACAATGTGTAATTGAGTTATTCCCATATATCTAACATGTTAGATTAAACAATACCATTAGTATGAATTTACATTAACAAAGCCATTCAAATAGACAAGTCTACAGCCCATAAAAAGATGTCCACAGCAACGATTTTGGAAATCCTAGAGAACTCATACTTACAGCCTGGCCAATTTCTGACAACAAGCAAGCAAGGCCACCAATTACTTTCATATCTCCCCTAGTCAGAGCTGGAAAAAGAAGTACTTCCTTCAGATACTGTACCCTGCATAACAAAATTTGGGGCACTCCCTAAAGAAAACCCAAATCAAATTCAATACATCGCCCATTTAGAAAAATTCATTTAGAAAAATTATGCATGGAATACACGGTGAGTATAGTTTAACTTAGTAAATTGTCCAAATTCAGGCCAAATTTATGTAGAAAAAATTACATGCATAAATCCAGAAATGTTGTAGCCTCATATGCAATAATAAATGTGGTAACATAATTTTGAATATACAACTAGCAACTCTGAAAGGTGAGGAAAGGATGGGAATAGTTATTCAGAAAAACATGAAACAGAGTTATCCCAACGCATTAGCTTTGTAAAAGGAAAACCAACTGGCTGCTCAAGTACATAAGTTTCGTCATATGATTTCCTTTAAAGGGTCCATAGTCCAACTGCCTCCTTTATATATGTCATATGATTTCCTTTAAAGCTTAACTCAATAAAGAAAGAAAAAGGCAAAGTAGGGAATGATAGAGAGGGCCAAAACATGAGATTGTGACCCAAAATCTAAAAAAGCCAAAAATAATCCAAGAAAATAAAAGGATATACTAATTTTATATAAACCAAGCCTCTGAAATGTGTCAACTATGTGCCATAATTAGCCAAATCAAATTTTAGACTTATGCTATATTGATTATTTTATACATGATCTGTTTTGAATTTTACTCCATAATATTGTTATTGCATGAATCATGCTTATGCAACTAATTTAAGCATGGCGACTCATAGCATGGTGGATTTCAGTGGCAGATTTTCAACTGGTCACCACAACATGGCAGTGGTGAATTGTGTATAGCATGGCGACTCATAGCACCCGTGTTGGCTGTTGTGGAGTGATGATTTGAAGGAGCCATGGTGGAAACACGAACCACATGGCACTGGTCTGCATTAGGAAGAAGCCTCAGGTCAGCACGACCAACCTCACCCCTAAACCAACCCAAGGTACTTAAAACCCTAATTTTTCTCTTCTGTTTCTATTTTCGGGCAATTGCATATAGGGTCAGCCCAATAGTGATTCTTTTTAAACCAAAGGGTTGGGCCATACAACCTGACCCAAACTCAAACAACTGCATCAAAAAATAAACCCCCACCTCCGCCTCAAGCACCCCCCCACCCACACCTCTAGTTCCAGCACAGTGATACTGCCATCCCACTGCAGCAATGTCACTGTCCCACCACCATCCTGCTGTCCTGTTGCGTCACCATTCTACTGCCCTGTTGTGTCACCATCCTGCTGCCACAGCCACCTCTAGTTCCACTATATGTTCTCTTCGTTATTTTTATTTTTTTCTATTTCCTCTTTGTTCAGCACCACCCACCCTTTTTGTTCTTTTCCACTCTAATTATTCTCTAAATAACTGAAACATTTAATAGTCTATTTTCCAGCAACTGCAATGGTAATTGAACAAGGCAGTTCAAGGACATCCCAACATATGATTAGAAATTTAGGGCATTTATCTTATACTTTGTTGTTATTTTAAGTCTACAACTTGAATTTTGTGGTATTTTAATTTGATTTTATTGTTATTTTAAGTTCTGTACGTGTTATTATTATTAATTATATGGTTGTCTTTCATTATTTTTAGCATTACAATTATATTTCTACATTTTTCTTAATTATCTATATGTACATATGGTATTTTTTTTACAGTGATACTTCTTCCATAACTCCATAACCCGTTATGGCTTTTGATATTTTTTAATAAAGCATTTTCAGGGTCACCGATATTTTCCATTATCAGATATCAATAACACTGAAGGTATGGATAATTTCTAGGCAAGAGTCTATATCATTGCTCTTTATTCAATTACTAATATATTTTCCTCAATTTAAAGCATTTCCTAGACTTGTTCTCCTGACTCTGCATCATTTACTAAGTCGTCTTAAAGGAATTTGCTGTAAGAAAGCTTCATAACCCAACTTCCATTACATAATTCATAGCACCCAAAAAACTGAAAAAATGACCCTTAATGATCAATTATAGCTTGTTAGACTGCACTAGAATAAGAAGCCTTTCTAAATAACCATCAATTCAACTGTTATGTTGGACCTCTTAACCCTAAACAAGAAGCAATTCAGGTGCTTGAGTGTTCTATTTGACTATTATAGGCCAATCACACATCCATCCAGGAATATAGATAGTATGAGAGCATAGCTATAAACTTAAAACATAGCAGTATAGTTACATGTGATAATTTTGAAGGACCTAAAATCTAGTAGAAAACTTGAAGTCTAGAGCATATTACAAATTCTAAGAGAATGAGAAAGTATTTCAAGAACATACTAGTAGACTAGTAGTACAATGACATCTTTCAAATAATTACAGACATGTATACTCAAGCCAAACAGATCAATACTAGTGAGTAAGAAAGATCTTCCAACAAATTGGGCAACCTTACCTCGTGTTTAGTCACAAGTTCAACAAGAACTTCAATGGCTAGATCAAATGATAACGGAACCTACACAGAATACGATACAATTTAATCCAAGTAGTCATGAATGATCTCATCTTAAGAATCAAGTGCATGAGAACTGGAATACCTGCAATGAGTTGAACAAAAAATTTAGAAGGGGGTGTGCTGGCAATGTTCCAGGTGATATCTCAGAAAAGCAACCTGCTTTAACCTGAAGACATGAAGAACACAATAAAAAAAACTCATGAGACAACAGAAATTTCATGTTCAAATAAGACAAAATAGAAGAGAAACAAAGCAAAAGATGTATCATCGATATAACCATGCTTAAAATAGTGCAATACAAAAGTATGCACCATGGCAAAAATGCAAAAACCGAATGAGTCATCAGTATAATGGCGCACCCAACTCAATAAGCAACGGAGAATTTTCCTGTTCCTTTCGTGTTGTTGCACAGAACCATCAAAATTTATTTCAGACTGCTGCAGCAAGAACTCAAGAACCATAGGTGTATGGGCGAGAAGCTGTAAAACAGACATAAAAGAGTGCAGAAGTCAGAGTAAAAGAGATAGGATGCACACAGAAAAACATGGCATATATGAATGTATCAAAGCTAAAGTTTCCAAACCTCTTGAGTATAGTGGCTTTTGTGTAATGAACTAATTTTAGAATCGATACACTGGTTGTCAACAACTTCCTCTGGCAGGACAGTGAGCATCTCAAGGACAGCAATATTGCCATCATCCTGGCTCTGCAGATTCCGTAGACTGTAAAAAAGCTGCTCAATTGGGTTTCCATACGCAGCAACTTGAAGTACAAGTGCAGAGAGTGCAAGACATATCTGTGTCAAAAGCTGTCATGATAATAACACAAAGAACAAGTTGAAATCAAATTATTCTTAACACGAACACGTCCAAAAGACAGCTAAATGTCTATATAGCACCTGCCTGAAAAGAGTAGCAGCAGAATAAAAAAAAAAAAAAGAAATGCACCTGAGGTGGACCAGTACTGAATCTTTTGACGGCAAGAAGAAGGGCATTTAACAAAGCATCTTTAACTCCTAATTGCAGCAGATAACCTTCATTTTGAATCTGTAATTTGAACCATGTAACAATCATCACCAACTTATCTTAAAGCATCGGTCAAGAAGTTTTATTTATTTTATTTTTTTCTTGGGAAGTGGCTCTTCACTGATTAAAAAAAGGTCCAGAGCTAGAAGAAAACAAAATCAACCTTCACACATTAGTTACTGGCAGCAAGTCACCACTAAACTGCTGACGATGACTCACAAAAATAAAAACTTAATACTCAGTGGAGAACTACAGTTAGGCTTGAAGTTAAAAACAAAACACCATAAAAGGGTAAAAGAAAGCCAAGAAACAACAACAATAAAAAAAAGGTCTCGAACTTCAAACGTTCTACAAGTTTGACCAGTACTGTAGAGCACTGAGCACTAATGAAGCCTCACATTCTTCTACGACACCGACTAAATTTATATTAGGAAACAAAAATCGATTCAATATAACACTGCAACTGCGACCCGAAGGAACGCTTAGCATATTAACATCTCCTCGTCATCACTTCGATTACCTAACTGAACCACTCGAGTTCATAATCCTCAATAAACATACAACAAAGCAAGAATTAAGTAAAAGCGGAAACCTTGATAAGAAATCCAAGAGCATTAAACAAATTGGAGGCTTTAGAGAGAGAAAGAGAGAAGCAAATTTTAGAGAGAGGGGGGGAGAGACAGGACCTTGCGTTTGAGAATCTGCGCTGCGAAGAACTCGACCTCGAAATTGGAGGCGACGGGGAGGTGGCGATCGGCGGTGAGGATGGCGGTGGCGACGTCCCAGGCAGCGTGGGTCTGCTGGAACTGAACGAGCCACTGATTGGCTGCGACGCGGTTGCAGGATTGGGTATCGTGGTTGAGAACATGGACGGCCTCCGCCACCTTCATTGCCAGTTCCATGTCG
The DNA here is from genome assembly GCA_030347555.1 of Lablab purpureus. Classification (NCBI taxonomy): domain Eukaryota; kingdom Viridiplantae; phylum Streptophyta; class Magnoliopsida; order Fabales; family Fabaceae; genus Lablab; species Lablab purpureus. The sequence goes on from CM059254.1 coordinate 15,703,519, forward strand.
TCCTTCGCCTTTTAATTTGTGTTTGCTTTATAGAGAAAATTGAAGGAATATAGAGAAAATGATTTTAGAAAATTAGAAAAAGGAAATTGGGAAAAAAGAGGAACAGAGGGAAGAGAAGCAGGGTGATGATGAGGATGCGACGCCTGGAACAACTGCAACTGATTCAGTTAACCGTTGCTTCCCTCTCATCGGACGGCTACGGGCTATGAGGGAGTGACAGAGCAGTGAGATACGGTTGAGGGTTTGGTTCTGCTCCTCTGCATCCCACCATACGCCAACTCCTCTATTTTATAGATTCTTTTCCTCATTCCCCACTCGCATCCACCTTCCACTACCTCTCTTTCTCCCATCTTATGTTTAATCCTACGGTGATAATAATAATAATTATGGAAATCTTAACATCAAACGTCGTTTTTAAATATGCTGGTTACAATTTATTTATGTTATATAAAATTTATTTCAGTTCATATTTTTTAAATGAGTGAACATTCATTTTCACTCCTGAAAGATATAAAAGATAATGAGTAAGTTTTCGAAAAAATTCTGACATTTTGGTTCGCTAGTTTTTTCACTGGAGCACATTATATAATATTACTAATTATATTAATTAAATGAAAAATAATATGTTAATTATTTAGGAGACATATCTTTCATGGCTTTACTTTTAATTTTTTTAGAAGTTGTGTCATAATAATATTGTAGGCCACGAAAGCTATTGTAATAATTTTATGGTGGGCCAAACTTAAATTAATTCAAAATTATATTTTCACATTTTTCTTAATATTTCAACTAAAGCACTATAATCTCTTTCTAAGTTAATGTGTTAGCTCTAAAAAAATAAAAGTATACACTCTAATGATTAGTTTCTATTACATCACAAAATTTTCTAAAATACATTTATAAAAATCTGTGAGATGATGGATTAGATCATTAATATAGATATATCCTACAAAGTTTGACAAAGATTTGTTTTATACTACTTCTCTTAACTTAAAAGTATATTTATTTTTCCTTCAAAAAAATCTTGAAGGGTTTTACTGTAATTAAAAGAATGCAACAAGTATTTTGATCAAGTTAATCAAGGCATACATTTTTCAAGACTTTTAATGTTTAGTTGTTGTATTTTGATGATAAATCAATTTAAATGTATTGTATGTTAATATTTTCATGTGTTATTGAGCCCGAGTTATGTATATAGACAAGCTTATATTAGACTATGCATCATACTTGTCATTTGTCTCTTATTTGAAATTAATAATTTTAAATTCTTTTAAAAAAGGCTTTAAGAACATTTTTATAAATCATCATTTAATATAATCAATAGCATTTTAATTGATTATCTTTTAATATAATAGATTTTAATAAGTGTTTTAATTAACTACTATTAATTTATAATCATTTAGATGAAACTTGGCTTCAAAACACATATTAAATCAATTATTATATAGAATATAGAATAATCAATTACAGAATAAAATAATCTATTAATCTCATAAAGAATTGGTTATCTCAAACTTATTTAAATACTAGGTTTGGTGTTTATTTGTAGTAATAGGTTTCTTCAAATGTGATTTGTATCTTTTGATAAGTTTTCAAGAGTTTTAATTTATATATTGAGCAATTACATCATATTTGAAGTGTGGTTTCAATCAATTTTATCATGATAATGAAACTAATCTCTCTCATGGTTAGATGATTGTAATTTTATGTAGAATTGAAAATATTTGAACCAATCTAAAATTAATGTATTTTTCTTTTCATCTTTATCTCTTATTTTATAGTCTAGAAGTATTTCTTGATTATGCATTTTTAGTTAAGATCTTCTTAATTATTTATTTATGAAAAGTTTTCAAGGTTTATTAATCTTTGGAAAATAATTTAATACACCAATTAACTCAATTCTTGGTGTTGTACAACCTATTATTTTATAAAGTATTTTTTTTATCATTTCTAGTCATTCCTTTTATTTACCTATGAGATAAACAACACAGGTATTGTTTAACATTATTAGGAAGTGAATTTTAAACCTAATTCAATCTCACAAAACTGATTTGTAAAGTGAGGTTTACATTAACTTATATATTTTAATTTGATCTTATCTCTAGTTGATTTGGGATCTCCAACATACTCTCTCACACTAAGGACTAGACATGTTGAGCGTGGAACTAGAAATTTGAGGATGGTCCAATAGCAGGTGACCCATAGGCCCAACAACCTTGCTATAATAGCTTTGATACCATATTAGGAAGTGGAGTTTAAATCTAGCTCAACCTCACAAAATTGACTTGTACGATGAGATTTGCACCCTTATAATTTGGCCTTATTTCTAATCAATTTGGGATATGCAACAAACACTAAGCCACTTTTGGCTATCATAGGCATTATAAAATAGCCACTCCTAACTTAGAAATCAAGGTAGGAGTTTGTTGCATGAGGTTTTATTCTCTTGTATGAGGATACAAGATCTAAGCTCTCATTTAATTAAGATAAGTTAACGCATAAATGACTAAACAACACTCAGCATGGTTGCCAACAAGTAACATAAGGTTTTGATAATAATAGATAATACCAATATCTAACGAGTTTATTAAGTGTAAATCAATCTAAGTTGCTTCAAGTAAAAAATGGACATAGTTTGCCATTCACTAAGATGACTTATGAAGAATCGTTAGATGACCCAAGACTCGATGACTTGCATAAGAAACGTAAGGCAATTCATGAAGAAGCTACAAATGTATGAAGAGTTAGACAACCATGATTTCAGCAAACAACTCCGATGGTACATCAGTCGCCTATGATGATCGTCTACATGTTTGAAAAAAAATCATATACTTTAAAGAAGATCCTAACACTCCCACAAACTTCTCTTTGAGCAATGTATGCTTATTTTAGTCGAGTTAATATGGTGAACATGACTGCTTAGATAAAGCATGTCCTTTTACTCGACGAAAGGAGTATTATATTGAAGTGGCAGCCTAAATTCAAACATCCATGTTGAAAATCACTAACACAAAGGACAACACAAAAGCATTAAGTCACAACGAATCTTTATATGACGCCTATAAGTAGAAGTTTCTTATGCACATGAAGAATTGATGATTGACAAATGAAAAACGATATTATATGCATATGCTAACATTATTTCATTCTTTTGTAACATCTAAAGCTTAAGAAAAATTATCTTCCATATGACTTATAGCGAAAGTGTTTATATTATCAGCATGAACAATCCTATTTCTGCCTTTTGATCTAGGATTAGTAAGACAAAAATGTAATTATTAGCTTAATTGGGCTTGTGTTCATACTAAAAGTCATTATTTCTTTTGTGTTCAAACTTAGGATTCCTTTTCTTGTGTTCACTTTGCTTGAAACCCTTTTTTAATCTTCCTTGGCCAAACCTTGCATCTATAAAATGGAAGTCAAATCTCTACACTTGAATAAATGAAATACATTTGATTTGTGAGTTTCTTTAAGTATCTTAAGAATGCGATACTTTTCATTTGATTCTTATCTTGGAGGGCTTCTTCGAGTGGTGACTCCTCCTTACACTTATCCTTTGGAACTTTCTTCAAAGGTGACATGTTCTTTCTCATTCTGATCCATCTTCTTTTTTCATTTTCAACTTTTTTTATTTTATACTTGAATACATGTGTGTCGCAATCTTCTCCTATCATTTTCTGCAATAGTCTGGGTGTAATAAGTTTGACCAAGGATCATGTGAAACATGTTTAGACAAAGCATATTGACGTTAGATATAATTTTCTTTGTACTAAGGAGAAGATAGAGGTGAAGAGGGTTAATACCAAGGAAAATCCTACAGATTTCTTCATAAAGCCAATTCTCATGAACAAGTTCATGACCTTATAGGGACTATCCCTAAAGCCCATACAAGAGGAATTTGAAAAGGAACCATTGTAATTTAAAGGGCCTATGACTTGGTCAAGGAGTCAAAGATTGGAGGCTGACATATCAAAGAGGCTCATGTCGCTCCATGGAAGCTTGGAACTGAGGAACATAGGGATGACAACCTGGAGCTATCTCTTATATTAGTTTATGGTCTTAAAGGCTTGTAATTTTGTTTTTATGAATTTGTAACTCATTGGGCATGCAACTTAGCCGATGGGTAAAATTCTTTGCTTCTATCTTGGTTGCACAAATAATTTCTCTGGGCAAGACTAAATTGTTGTTGTTGTTTTTGCACTCTAGCTGGGAGAGCATTAATGGTGGCTCAGCGAAATTGGGCAAGTGTGGTGCGTTGCAACTTTAGGATTTTTCGTTTTTCTTTCTTTATTTTGTGACTATAAATAACCTATTTCTGAGCATTGTAAGACACTTTGGGTAAGTCAATATATGAATTTCTTTAAGAGAGAGGATTCTATTGGTTCTTATCTAAGAACTTGATTCTTATCAAAGATTACATCTTTGTGGAAAATCTTCCTTGACTTATCAATCCGCTGGGTTGTGGCATCATTTCATTTCTGTCTATTCTATGTTCTGCTTTGTTTATCGTTTATCATTATCCCTTGTTTGTCGGTTGATTACAATTCTGAAATGATCGCAATCCTTTCCTGTTAAGGATCATATCATGACTTGTATGGATTTGTTTAATGTTGATTTTTGGTTGTGTTCCTATCGAAAATTAGTTTTAGTCTAAGGTGGAGTTTGTAAGATCTTACGTAATGCACTTTTTTCTAGGAACCAAGTGTTTAGGGTCTAATAGTTTAGATCATTTGACAAAGCATGTTACTTATGTTAAACCATTTGACAATTTTTTTGCTTATTAGTTTATTTGAATGTTTATATAATTGTTTAGTTCAAAGTTTTGAAGTGTTTCACACTAACTCGTAATTGTCTAGTAGCTGCTTATACAAAAGCTTCCACCTCTCTGGTATATGAGGATGTGCATTTGTAAAACATAATAAATAAGACAACTCATTCTTGCTATGTTGCTTGGTGTGTACTTTTTTATTCGTCTCTAAAAAGTGTGATTGAATGTGCTTCACTCGTTCTTCCATTGTTCCGAGGTTCATTCTAGCAATTTGTGTACAACAAGAGATATACAAAAACCTAATGGATGAAAGCTCACTTGGTGAAAAATCATCCTACAAATGCCATTGTAGGAGATCCTAAAGAAGGAATGAAAATGAGATCATTATTCAGATACCAATCAACATTCATCTCGTAACTAAAACCAAAGAACGTCAACGAAGCATTAAAAGATGAACGTGAAGTAAAATCCAAGCAAGAAGAACTTCATCAATTTTTGAAAAATGATGTTTGGCAACTTGTTAGCTCTCTAGAGAACAAATTTGTAGTTGGAGCAAAATGGTTCTTCAAAAAGAAATTAGAGGAATAGGGTAGGTTGTGAGAAACAAAGCTAGACCAATATCTATAGGGTACTCACAACAAGATTACACTGAACTAGGGACAACAAATAAACTCATCTGAGTGAGTATTATTCGAACTTTTTGATGAGGAATTATCTTATTGACTAGGTACGAATATAAGTATAAGTAATACTTAATTTTTTAAATGGATATAGGGATAAGGATGAACATGTACATATTAATTTCATCCTCATCCTTATATCCATCCATATTTTAAATTACTAAAACATCCATAGTTTATTAAGTAAACTAAAAAACTTATATTAATTGTTCTCTTTGGTCCTTAGTTTCATAACCCTTCTTTTTTTTCTTTTATTATATAATTTTTTTCATTCTCTCTCAATTGTTAAACTTTTTCAAAATACACAAAGTTCACTTAGATCCTTATGGTACTTTCCCTCCTATAACAACCTTGATTACACATTTTCCCTTTGTATGATTTTGCTCAAATGGTATATTGCATTTCGGGAAACACAAATCTCAATTTCCTTGAACCAAATAATTTTTAGGGTACACTTTGATTATTTTCATTCCTTTTTAATATTTTTATTTCTTACCTTTTTAAGAGAGAATGTTTTACTCTTAATTTTAAGTGTTAAATCGCGTAAACCCTTAGTTTACTCGGTAACATAAAAAACATACCTTTTCTGTCTCTTTGGCCTTTAGTTTCAATTCATTTGAAGAACATTTTCTTTGCTACATAAAGTCCATTCCCTCTCCACGGTTTGACTCATTCGAAATCCACCAAATTTACTCAAATCTCTAAGTTATTTTCCCCCTTATTACAATCTTAATTAAACATTTTTTTTCTGTTATGCGATTCTGTTCAAATGATATTTTGCATTTTATGAAATACAATCCTCAATTTCATCAAATCATTTATAGGACACACATTTAATCATTTTTACTCTTTTCTATAATTATTTGTACTTTATATAATTGTTATTTGGTACTTTGACTTAAGATTTAAGCAATTATAATATCTTTCTTGATATTTGACAAGGAAGAATAGAAAATGTGTATCCTTTTGAGACTAAATCCTTAAGAATATCATGCTTCCTTTGTTGTATTTTTTGTAAAACTTATTTAATTAATATTTGGCACAGTAAGTGGGTGGGTATAGGCGTGGGTGCAGGATACTCATTACCAAATGGAGATGAGAATGAAACAAAAATTTTACTCTAACTGGGTACGAGGACAAGGATGAAGATGGATTTTTACTTCGGAAATGGGGATGTGGATAGTGAAACCTGCACACATCCCTGTCTAAACTTGATATTAGCATGATGGGAGAACAAAGATTCTTTCTAGGTTTACAAATGAAGCAAGTAGATATTGCCATCTACATACACTAAACTAAGCATGTCAAAGAGCTTTTAAAGAAGTTCCAACTAGGTAAAACCAAGGAAATGAAGACACCAATGCATTTGACACTCTCTCTTGGAACAGAGAGTGACACAAACAAATAAGGTAGAAAATACCATCTACAGGAAAATGATTGACTTTCTATGAAAACAAACCAAATATAAAAGAATGGATGGTTAAATTGTGTATTAAAACTTTTTACTATTTTTCAAAAATTTGTGTCTGATAATATAATAGTCAGACACTAGTTTAAAGCTTGATAGACGATCTGTCAAATAAGTTATTTGAATCAAGATTTCATAAAACTTCTCCTTTTTTAATTAATACAATTTTTATAACATGCACTGCAAATGATCTTATTAGGAGAGGAGGCTTGGCTCTACGTTTTTAAACTAGTTCGTCTGAAACCACAAACTATGTCCAATTCTTGACCAAACAAGTCAAGTTCCACTAAGCAGACAAATGTTACATAGATACAAGGTGAATATTCTTTGGACCTCATCTACTCCTGGCTAAAATTAACTACCAAAGTATTGTTTGGAATTTAGTCACTCCTAGCTAAACAACCCTGAGTACTATTTGGAACGCAACCAATTCTGGATAAGACCAAGTATTCTTTGGAATGCAAGCAATCTTGGTTAAACAATCAAGTATTATTTGAAACACAATCACTTCTAGCTAACACAAACATTTTCTGGAAAGTAGTCACTCCTAGCTAGAAAAAGGTTTTTCTAAAAAGAAAGTGATATAAAAGATCACAGTTTTGGCTAACTAGCGAGAGGTAGCGTCTTGTGACATATACAAAGATAAATCACTTATCTAGAAGTAAGATTAAACACAATAATGTTGTTTAAAAGCTTTTAGGGCATAAAGAATGAGTAGGTTTTTTAGTAGCATTTTCTCATGAGATATCAACATTTTTCTTTTCTTTAAATGGTTGCTTTAAATAGCATCGTGAAGAAGAAGTCATTGAAAATCCCTTTCTTGCAGTTGAGAAGCTTCAACTCGAAAAGGACATTTTTACATTGTTTGAGTTATGAGGATGAGGGTGCATTAAATGCATTCCATGCATTAAATGTTAATGTTGATCTCCTCTTCAAGTAACATCTTGAAAATTTGCAGCGCTTCTCAGGCCTAGGTCAAAGAATTTTGTACTCTAAATTGCGTATAGTGAGAGATCATACTAGCCAAACAAATTTTCCAAAGTTGTCATGAGCACAAATAAGGAGATTGGTGACGCGTTGCACCTTTAGCTCTTGTGTCAAGATGTTTTGATGTTAACATGTCTTCTTCAATATCATCTTGATGATTTGAGGATGGAAACATTTTCTTCAACAGAAAAATAAGCAAATAGAATATATTCGAGAAGTTACAATGTTAGCTTTTTACTATGTGTTTATCTTCTGAACATGTTTATGCATATAAGACTTTACAAATATACATAAAGTGTTGTATCATTTATCAGAAGGAACACTTGTGTATTTTCATTTTCTATTTGTAAAATTGTTTTTCGTCTTATAGACTTTGGCCCAATTATGTTTATACTTTGTTGTTTATAAATTGCCTAATAAAAAACACATATAGGGTCTGATATATTTTATTCTAACACTTTCTACTCACAATGTATAGGCCAAACATTATGTTCAATGTATGTTTGTGGACATGTTTTCAAGTTGATTTAAGGGAAGTACATCTTAGAGAAATTAAAAAAAAATTTCATTTCCTAATTGGTATTACTAACCTTGTTTTATGGTTCAAAGACAAGATAATTTGTCAAGTTAAAAGACTATTGTGATGCAGATTATGTTGGGGACAAGAGGAAAAGGAAAAACAAGAATGGAGGTTGTCACTTCATATGTGGGAACTTAGTGTCATGGATTGGCAAGAAGCACAAAATAGTTTCACTTTCTACTACACAAGTTGAATATATCTTAGTCACTAGCTATTGTTCACAATTCCTCTCCAAGTTAAGTACATAAAGTCTCTCTAGGCTACCCTAGTACACAAAACCTCTTCAAGTTAACTACATAGAACCTCTCTAGGTTAAGTTCACAAAACCTTTACGGGTTATATGCTAATCTCCTCTTAAGATTAAGCACTAAGTATACAATGTCTCTCCATTTCAAGTCACAATATCTTTCCATGTCAAGTACACAAAGTCATTTTAGGATATACAACAAAAGTTGTTTGAATTACAAGGTTTACTCTCAACACAGAGGACATGAAATATGTGATCCTTACACTAGAAGTCCAACTTCATAAAAGTGAAGGATACATAATATGAGTTCTCTCTCCATGTAGTCTATAATACAAACTATATATTGTTCGATTTTAAAGGTTGAGTTCAAGACGGGGGTGAATTGAACTTTGAAATTTTTTTACATCTTTTTGAAAAACAATAGAAGAAATCTTTATGAATCATTGAATGATTGAAATTAGGATTGTAGTTATAGAACTAAAACTAATAATATACAGTTCCAACAAGAAATCAAGGTAAAGAAAAAGAGGACAAAGATCACAAACAATTTATACTACTTCACTCTTAAAAACGAGCTAAATGCAGTTGTCCAACAACATTGACTAAGTTATACATTATATTTTCAAGTACAAGAACACAACCTGAGTAATACAAGAAAATTAACCAAGAACCTAAATCTTGAGTCTTATACAAGACAAGGTTTAACACACTATAGTACCATATTGTACATAAAATCCAAAAACCCTATCAGGACCCACAAATGAACAAGTAAAAGTGAAATATAGATTCAAACAAGTTTACCTAGACAAAACAAAGAACAATGGAAAAACCAACTTAGGTGAACACTATGTTTTTATCTTCAAAACACAAAGTATTGATCACAAGTATGAGTTATGAAAGCTCTAAGAAAATGTGTTTAACCTAGTATGAATGCTCTCTCAAATTGCTCAAAAGATTTCGAAAAAAATGGATCTAATTTCATGTTAAATGGTTTATTTGCAAGAAAGAATTATGCAAAGTTGCAACTATTGGAGAAATGAACTCATGTCAATTCAGTAAAGTGACATGACAATTAATCAATATTTCACTAAGGTAAAGTCTATCTGTAATGAAATTGAAAAGTTGGATTCATAGAGCGTAATTAATGATGCAAAAAAAAGAAGAATTATTATTCATGGTTTGAATCCCAAATACCATGAGATTGTTATAACTACTAGAGGATGACCAATTGAACCAACATTGACAAAGCTAGAAAATATTATAGCTAACCAAGAAGTTTTAGATAAACAAATGCCTAAGGTGTTTATAAATGAGGAGGATAAGACACTCTTCAGCACACAAAAAAATGTCTAGAGAAGTCAATGCAATGACTAGATTCAGTAATAAAAAGAAAGCTTGGGGAGCATGCAAAGTGGGCAAAGATGTCAACATGGAAGAGGTCAACAACAAAGGGGAGTAGGACAACCTAATATAAAGATGATAAAGGAGAAAAGAGATATCATCACCAAGATGACTGATGTTACAAGTGTGGCAGAAAAGGTCACTTTGCTTGAGATTGTTGAGGTGAGAAAGAAGAAGGAAATGTCGTTGCAGTCGATAAGAGTGATGAAGAATGGGATTTTCAAACGTCACTTATTGTGGAAGAATTTAATAATGAGAAAGAATTAGATTATGAAGAGCTCTAACTAGACAATGGTAAGGAAATGACAACATTATGCATGGAGGAACCAATAGAAGAGATGACATTAATTACAATGAGTAACAAAGCAAATAGTTATGATAATGATTGGATTGTTGATTTTGGTTGCTCTAACTGTAAGATAGGAGATGAGGATAAACTATTAAACAAGACAGAGTACAAGGGAGAGTCTGGTGATGACAACCAACAACTTTATGTTGCTTATTGCTCATATTGGCAAGACAACTATTGTTCCTCACTTTGGATAATAGGTGCAGGTCAACCAGGTCTACCATGTACCTAGGATGAAAAGGAATTTGTTGTCAGCTTTGCAACTAACATCTTCAGGCAATTACATGGTATTTGGGCCTAAAGATGTAAAATTTTATTGAAGTTTGAAGTCCTCAAGTCAACCATTAATAGAGGGAAGGATACTTGAATCTGTTTAGGTGATGTCAACATAAGAGCCATATGCAAACAAGACAAGAAAGAATGAGATAATAGATTTATGGCATGTGAGGCTTAGACATGTGAGTTATAATAAGTTAAAGGCAATGATGAAGAAAAAAATGTTAAGAGGCCTACCAAATTTAGAGATACGAGACATATCTATGCAAGTGTTAGTATGGCAAAGCTCACGAGCTTTCTTATGAAGAGTCAAGATATAGAGCGAAAAGATAATTGGGTTAGTGCATTTAGATGTTTTTGGACTGGTGAAGCAACTTTCAATTAGCAAAAATCAATATATGATCATATTTATTAACAATTTCTCAAGATATGTGTGTGTGGACTTATGAAAGAAAGTCAAAAGCTTTCATGAAGTTCAAAGAGTTTAAAGAGAAGACTAAGAAGGGAATTGGAGTAACATTCATTGTCTGTGCACTTATAATGGTGGAGAATATACTTCGAAGGAGTTTATAAAATACCTATGTAGGTTTGGAATAAGACAAAAATTAACTTGTCAAAATACTCTGAAACAAAATGGAGTCGTTAAAAGAAAGAATCGACATTTGGCATAAACTTGTAAGAGCATGTTGCATGCAAAGAATTTTTCACTTAGATTTTGGGCAGAATTTATGAAGGTAGTTGCTTATGTTATTAATAGGCTACCTCAAGCTAGGCTTGACCTCATTTCACCATATTAAAATTTGCTAAGGAGGAAACCCTCTATAAGTTACTTTAGAGTATCCATATGTGTTTGCTATGTTTTTATACCATGTCAACAACATAACAAATTTGATAAAAAGGCAGTTTATTGTATATTTGTTAGCTATGATAGTCAACGAAAAGAATGGAGGTGTTGTGACCCAACAATAAGACGTTGTTACGTATCTAGAAATATAGTATTTGATAAAAAACCATTTTCTTGGTGGTATTCTAAAGTAGTATTGTTGCCAAGTTCCAAGGAGATTGAGGAGAAATTATATGAGAAGTTAAAGGAACAATTAGAGATTGAGGAATTTACCCCAATACGAGAAGAGACGCTAATTGTTGATCAAGAAGGTGAAAGGTCACCAAATAAAGAAAAAAAAACTTGGCAAATAGTAGTGCACACTAGGTCTCTAAAAGAGGAAAGGTCAAGTCAAATATAAGAGACAATGGAGGAAATGTCTCAATTATAACATAAGAAGTCAACAAGATTTCGAAAGCCAAATTTGAAATATGCTCATAGACATTAATTGAAGATAATAGTGTGAAAGAGCCAAACACTTATGAAGAAGTTGTTGAGTCAAAGGAGTGGATATATGCAATGAAGGAGGAACTAAAGACACTAAAACAAAATGAAATTTAGGACTTAGTGCCTCAACCTCCTGAAGTAAAACCCTTCTCTTGTAAATGAGTATATAAGGTGAAGACTCGTCCAAATGGGTTAGTGAAAAAGTTTAAGGCTTGATTAGTGGCTCAAGATTTTTCACAAAAGTATGGGTTAGACTATAATGAGACATTTAGTCCAATGGCAAAGATAAATATAGTACCTTTGCTGTTAGCATTCGTAGCTAGAAATTGTTAGAAGTTATGGTAAATGGACTTCAAAATGCATTTTTGCATGGCGAGTTAGATCGAGAAATATATATATATATGGAGCGACCAAAGGGGTTTGAAAGTAGCATTCACTCGAGTTATATGTGTAAGTTGAAGAAAGCATTATATGGGTTAAAGCAACACCTAGAGCAAGGTATGGAAAAATGACAGAATTTTTAATACATAGTGGATATGAAGTTGCACCAACATATTCAAGCTTATTCACAAAAGAATGAGGTGGTAAGTTATCTATAGTGTTAGTTTATATTGATGATCTCATTGTCATAGGAGATGATGTAGAAAATGTTCACCGAACAAGAGACAATATGTCTGTGCGTTTTCAAATGAAGGAGCTTAGAGAGTTAAAGCACTTTCTAGAGCTTGAAGTTGAGAGAACTAATGATATAATATTTTTGTGTCAAGAGAAGTATGATCATGATTTACTAGAGAAGTATGATTTGTTGGATTGTAAACCAATCACAACTCTAATTGAAAAACAATGCTAAATTATGCTCAACTAAAAGAAAGGATTTGGAAGACATTATCATGTATAGGAAACTAGTGAGTAGCTTAATTTATCTCACATTGAGTCAACCAGATATATCATGCATAATACGTTGGTTAGCTGATTCGTGCAAAATCTTAAAAAGACACATTTGGATGTTGTGCGTTGAATTTTGAGATATGTAAAAGGTACCATTGATCATGGGATATTATTTAAGAAAAATGTGAGTTGTGAACTGATAGCATGTTGTGATGTTGATTCTGTTGGTGATCATGATACTCATTGTTTGATAATTGGTTACATGTTTTCACTGGGATCAGGAATTGTGTCTTGGTGTAGCAAGAGAAAACAAAAAATTTCTTTGCCAGTACAGAGGCAGAGTATAAAGCAACAATTATGACAACTCAGGAATGTACGTGGTTAATTCAGTTGCTACGAGATATATATAAGTTGAATGATTATGTAATCAAATTATATTGTGATAATCAATCTACATTTCGTTTGACAGAGAATCCCATCTTTAATGCTAGAACTAAGCATGTCAAGGTGCATTATCATTTTGTTAGAAAAAAAATACTATAAGGTGAAATCAAGATGAAGTATGTCAACACTAAATGTTAGGTTGCAGATGTATTTAACAAAGGTCCAAGTAGTTCAAAGTTTGAAGAGTTCAAAAGATGACTCAATATGACAAATGTTAGAATAAAGGGCTGAGTTTAAGAGGGGGGTGAATTAAACTCTCAAATAATTTTCGAAAACCTTGTCCAATTTTAGAAAAACAGTTTGCAATTGCAGGTAAAAATCAATTCTTTAAAGATTCTTGAAATGCTTATACCAATGTATCATATATCCAATTCAATTATCAATTACAGAAACTAAAGAAACAGGGAAAGAAGATCAACACAAGATATTTATATTGGTTCACCTTCCTATGAAGGCTACATCCAGTTTCCTAAACACCCAAATCAAAGCAATTCACTAAATTTCAGTTTTTACATGAACCCTACATGAAAAACTAAAAAACAGAACAAACAATTGATCTTGAACCCTACAAGATCTATATACAAGATCTATATACCCTTGTAAAACCCTATTACAAGAACACCTTAATCACTCTGATTAAGAAGAAACAAATCCAGTACAAGATTACACAAGATGATAAACGAATTCACCTGATTTACACTTGCAGTATATGAAACAGGACAAAGTTCAGGTGATGCCTTTCTATGGAAAGATTCTCAATTCAATTTGACCTTGGACTCTTTGATTGATTTCACAAATTGATTTAGAACACTTGAAAACTGTTTTTGAACAATGGGTTTTTCAGTAATTGATTCGTTGCCTAGTTCTTTAAAACTCAAAGTATTTAAAACAAAATTGGTTCAATGTTTTAAAACTGTTACTGACAAAATCAGTTAGTTAAAACGTGATTTATCTAGTTGTTTTCATTAAAATGAATTTTCCAGAGAGTACCCCCAAAATTTGAAAACTGAAAACAGTTAGTTGAAAACGCGATTAAACTGGTAAAAATCATTAAAGAGAAATCCTTAAGTGATTTTAGCTTGTTTAAATGTGAATCAACTAGATTTTTCAGAGAGCATGAATTTTTTAAGAATAGTTCTAGAATTTTAGTTGATTTAAATTCTAAAAAATAGCTAGTTGAAATCAGTTAGAAGTAAAATTTAGAAACAACAGTTCCAAAATTTAAGCTTATTAAAATATTGAAAATAGTTAGTTGAATTCAGTCAGAACGAAACTTAAAAACACCAATTCAAAATATTAGTTAACTGAAATCCATACAGTTGATTAAAATGTTTAAGATTGACTTAGCAATCAAACTAAGAACATTTTAACTAACTAAAAATATATTTTTAATGAGTTGAAAACAGTTAAAACTTCTTTTAAACATTTTAAAATATTTTAAAAAGCAAGATTAAGTCCAAGATTAAATGAAATGCATCTTACCCCAAATCCTAAGACACTCTGACACTAAGATAAAATCTTCATTCTTCAAACATCATCATCTTCATCGTCAAAGTGGTTGGAGACACCAAATTAACATGAAGCAAAGTCTTCAAGTCCAACAACAACAAGGTCTACTTTGAAGAGAAATTAATCATTGAGGGGGAGTGTTAAAATAGCAATTCCTATTTCTCTCATACCTTAATTTAAGGAGAAACAATGTGTTAGGGAAAAGTCCAACACTCCATAATTTTGAATTATGCTGAAAAATGATTAACGTTAACTCTTGAAAGACAAAGAGTCTTAACAAACAAACGGTAAGTCTTGCAGATAAAGGAATCTATCAGATGAAAGAGTGATGAAGCTTTATCTCTCATTAGATCATGCATGTATCATCTGTCAGAAAATACCTCAAACAATCATCAAATGATAAGTCATCAGATAATATATATTTTGTTTTAACTAACATTTGAAAGCTTGTTCTTTAGTTTTCAGAAACATTCTTCTAAACAGTTTGATGATCAAGTACACAAGAAGTTCTCACATCGCATCACAACGTCTTCGTCATGAAAAGTAAAAGTTGCTTTCTTCTCCAAATTCTTGACGCGCTTGAGTTTTGTCAGCTCTCAAAGTACACCTTCCATGTACAGAAATGTTACTTTCACCAAAATAAGTAAAGCTCACTGTCCAATGGAGGATAAGTCCAACAAGCTATTAGGTTTTATGCGAAAATAAGAAGCAAACATTTATTATATGAAGGAAAGCATTTAATGCACCTATGTAAAACCTTCATCAGACGCAACAAAAGGATATGTTCAACTCCAACCTAAAGATAAAGATGTCAAAACGAATCTTTAACAGCTAGTTGCAGATGCACTATATAAGAGATCAAGTTCATCTTGAAGAGATAGAAAAAAAAAGTTAAGATAAACACACTATCAAATTTGTGCTTGCTCAAATCTCTTCTCTAAGCTTTAGAAGAACACTTCTAGTGTTTCTTAGCTATCTCTAGAAGCAAATTCTTTTCAAACCTTTTGTCTTTTAGACGCAGTTCTTCTAAACTAGCTCAAAAGTTTTGTGATTTTAAATCACAACCCCTTTTAAAATCTCTTGTAGTAGAGTCAGGAGTGGCTTTGTAAGAAAGAATACTTGGTTGAGCCAGGAGTGACTTTGTAAGAAAAAAATACTTGTACAAGTTAACCAAGAAGTGACTACGAACCGCAAGAATATTTGTAGTTTGTAGCATTAGACTACTAGTAGAACTTGATTGAGAACTAGACGTAGTTTGTTGTTTCAGACGAACCAATATAAAAATTTGAGTAATTTCTCTCACCTTTTAATTCTTTTATATTTCATATTATCATTTGTGTCTAACGTTAAAATGGGGAGAATTCTAAACAAAAATACTTGTTTGTGAAATTGTTTTTCATTAACAAATTTTATTAGTCTGTTAAGTCCAACCTATCGTCTAACGAACCTTGCGTCTTTAGACAAATTGTGAAAAACTGCAAAAAGTTCTAAAATACAATTCAACCCTTCCTTCATGTGTTTT
Source organism: Lablab purpureus (assembly GCA_030347555.1). NCBI lineage: Eukaryota > Viridiplantae > Streptophyta > Magnoliopsida > Fabales > Fabaceae > Lablab > Lablab purpureus. Next base: position 15,719,968 of record CM059254.1, read on the forward strand.
TCTTGTTTTCACACAATGTTTTGTTTCTTATTATGTTTTTACTATATTTGTTTGCTGTAAAAGTATTTTTAATTTTATTTTTTTTAGAAAATAAAATTATATATAAAGCTTGTAAATGTTATGAAACATATATACTACAAAAACATAAAAAAAGAGTAATAAGAAATACTCAAGGTGTTGGACACTCTATTTTCTCTCTCCCTTTTATTTGTAAATCAGCAAATACAACTAAGGGCTTCTCTCATTTCTTTGAGAATTCAAAAGGTTAGTTCCTCCTTTCATGAATCTTATTTTAAGTTTTCCTAAATGCAAGTGGTGATTTTTCTTTTACACTTTTTTTTTGTGAAAGTGACATATTCTTCATTCCTTTCTCTTCCATATTTTCGTTTTTGCCTTTATATGTGTTTGTTCCAATACCCATTCCATGCTCGAGACCCATTCAAGCACAACCAAGGTGTTTCAAGCCATTTTAATTGCTTGAATTACTTGTTGATTTCTATGGATTAATTAACAAGAAACTATAATCTAATTGATTAGTTTTGTCTTAATCATTGTATTTTCGCTTGTACATATTGGAAATGGGTTTCATACCCATTTTTGTGTGTTCTTGAAAAAACTTTCGTTTCAAGTCATGTTTGATTGATCATTCCTTCTATTTTCATATGACAAACCTTTTCATTTTTTATATTTGTTAAAACTCTTATTCAAATGACAATATCATATTTAGAATACACACATCCATATTAGTACTTTGTTTTAGAGACTTTCTTGAGAAGTGTTCTTGATCAACTTAGTAACAATTAGATGATTCCGCATTATACTGATGTCTCTTATCTTTTGAACACTTGTGAATCATGTCTAATTTATTTGTCCTACATCTTGATTTTGAATTTGGTCTAAAGCTTTTTAACACTCATCTATCCTAATAACATATATATCTTCTAATACTTCTATCTAACTTTTTGAAGGCTTGTCTAATTTGCAGAACACTTTATAATAAACATATATGTAGACTAGAACTTCATCTAAAACTGATGAAATAACATTTAATCATATATGTTGTATCTTGAGTTTTAAACATGTTCATTTAATCATATACATTTTGCATCTAGAACTTTAAATGCTTCTTACATCTTTTTATTCCTTCTTAAATAGAGTTTTATTTTCTAAAACTTAGTATAACAATTTGTTCCATATACCAAAATTATCTTCATTTATTATTTTCAAAACATAAATATCTTTTAAAATAACTTTTAAATTAAAACTTGAATTTTGTCATCCTAAATTTATTTATGTCTTAATATATATTATATTTAATATTATTCAATACTTAACTTAGTAGGCATTGATGTGTTTTTTAATAAATATAATATTACAACATTATAATATATATATATATTATAATTTATTATTTTTATTATTTTTGAAATCATATGTAAAATATTTTAAAATGGAAAAATGTAAATGCATATGAAGATAATATGATATACCGGTCTCTTAGGATACAAGTGTGAGTTGGAGTTTCACATTGGGTAGGATTGAGAGAAAGTTGAACACCATATAACTGAGAAGACTAACCCATTATCTTAAGATTTTGGATTAGAGGTAGTGTCATAGACACTTATGTGGTTGTGCTTGTAGCTCAATCCCCTCCCCAAAATCTCCCGACAAGTGGTATCATAGCCTAGGTTCGAGCTGAGTACCTAGGTGAGGTATCCCAGAATAGGGTTATAGTGAGGTGGAGTATCCTAGGTTAGGGATCCCAAATTAGGGCCACCAGTGAAATGAGGTGTCCTAGAATAGAGTCACCAAAAAGGTATTCGTAGTTAAAAAGGGAGAGTGTACCAATGTGGATGGACTCATAGTTGAGAGGGAGATTCTTAGGAAACAAGTGCGTAGGATTAAGAAAGTTGAATGTCATATAAGTGAGAAGACCCATAAATCCATTGCCTTAAGATTTTAGGTTAGAGATGGTGTCATAAACACTTATGTGATGATAATGTAGTCCATTTTTCTCTTCAGAATCTCTCCCCAAACTTGGTATTGTATGAATTTTAAAAGATAAATATATATTTTTTTAATTAAAATAAGGTGCATGTTTTCAATTTTGTAATTATTAGTTATATATATATATTATATATATAACTATATATTATCTATTGAATAATAATTTTTTGTTGTTAGTCAAAAAATACCCAAATTACATTAAATATGTTTAATAATAAAATATTTAACAATCACTTTAATTAACATAACATTTACAATTTTTAGAATATCTCTTTTTTTTAGTCATAACTTCGTTAAAAATAATTAAAATCATATAATTAATTATAAGAGAAATACATCTAGCAGCTTAGAAGTTAATATAAAATAATATTTTTTATGTATTTATTTATTTAAGTTGTACTTTTTTTCATTAGATGAATGCTACTCATATTTTTCTAACAAATTTTTAGTGAGATATTTTGTCGTATGTTTTTTTTTCATTAGATGGATGTTACTCATATTTTTCTAACAAATTTTTAGTGAGATATTTTTTTATGATTTGCTGAAATCTACTTAAAAGATCCTGATTTTGATGGTTGACTTTTAAGGGGATCATTAAATAAAGAGGAAAACGCATCAAAATGATATTTTCTCTGTTTCTTATTTATAAGAGAATAAATCACATTTTTTAAAATATAAATAAATTTTTGTTACTTATGCTTGATTTAACGACATTTTCCCTTAAATACCTTAAAATGTTTAGCATTTAGTTTTATTTATATATTTTACAAAAAATATTTAAAAAATAATATTAAAATATTAAAAAAATTTAATGAAATTAATTATTTTCTTATGCGAAGTTAATTTTCTCATAAATTAAAACACGAATGTAGTAATTTCTTAATAAATTTTAATTGATCATACACAATATTAGAAAGTGAGCCTAAAATATTGATGACTTCCATTTCATTTTCACATTCATTTCAATCCAAGCAATGCAAGTGTTATTATGATTTGATACTTTTACTATTGTTATTACATCAGTTATATTAATAATTCGAACAGAAATTAAGAAGATTCACCAAAACAAGACAACAAGTTACCTTAAGGTAAGAAATGAACATTCAATAAGATAAAACAAAACTAAACAGAGAAGATTAGTTTTAATAATCCATTACAAAAATTCCCCTTCATCTCCTCTTCACCGTTTCTGCTACAGAAGCGCAGGCCAAAACCCTAGCCGGAGTGATTGTCATTCCTCACCCAAACATACACAGAGGTAAGTACATACACATCACTTCCATTTATTTGTTCCCAGATTTGCTCCAATCACAAGTTGAATCTTTTGCTCACCAACTTTTTATTCATTTATGGTTTTTTAGAAATAAAGTTTTCTTATTTGGTTTGATTTGTTTCTGGATACTATTGTTAGATGGATACCATCTGGGGTTGCAGTATGACTTTAATTTCCCCTGCTTTGACTATCAAATTAGACCCTTTTTTTTTTAAAAAAAATATTTTTATTTTTTTAATACAGAGAATGGAAATACTGAAGTTGGGTCTAACTAAGTTTGGGTCTTATGAAAGAAAATGGAGAATGAAGGGGGAAAATATGAACTTTGGTTGACTGAGATGGAGTTCAGGGGTTTCAGGCTTTAACACCAATATTCGTCAAATTCCTTTTCTTGCAGTTAACTTCTTTTTATGCTATCTTTAAAGGGTTCGGCAAAAGTGGCGATTTGCTTATGGGTTTCTGTTTGTGTAATAATTTATTTATTATTTTGGATTCATTTTTTTTACCTGTCAACTACTGTATCTGTTACATTTTTAATCATTTGTTCTTGTTACTCTTGGAACCATTGTTCTTCTGTAACTTTGCTTTACTTTACCAATTATGAAATTATGGTAGCTTGCAGGTATTAAAATTATGTTCTGTGGTGGTGGTTGTTTACTAATCGTTGGAAGTATATTATTCCATTTGTATGGGTACCCTGGTGTCAAATATAATGAACTTATCTAATTATTCTTCAAGCTATGATGTATGTGGATGTACATCATTTATAAATTATTTATGCCTAGAGTTCTCTTGGATTTGGGGTATAGGTACCACTCTTCTCACGTTCTCGTAACTGAAGTACTTCACTGCCAATGGCTTATTTGAGTCTCTAGTCATTGAAGAAGATGCTTATCAATTTACTGGTGTTTGATTTTGTCAGCCTTATCACTAAACATGCATATGTAGCTGATATACATAATATTCCTTCTTAATTGTATTAATATTGTTCAATAATACAGGTAAATGTACTAAATATTTGTGATTTTGTATGTGTTTTTGTGTGATGGGTATCTAATCGTCACCTTCCATTTGGTTACAGTTTTAGGCTATTTTTTCTTTTATTGCCAACAATGGCTGATGGTCATGAATCAGACAAGAACATTGAGATATGGAAGATCAAGAAATTGATCAAAGCATTGGAATCTGCAAGAGGAAATGGTACCAGCATGATTTCTCTGATTATGCCTCCTCGGGATCAAATTTCTCGTGTCACTAAGATGTTGGGAGATGAATTTGGAACTGCTTCAAATATCAAAAGCAGGGTGAACCGGCAGTCAGTATTGGGTGCCATTACTTCTGCTCAACAGAGGTTGAAACTGTATAATAAGGTTCCTCCCAATGGTTTGGTCCTTTATACTGGCACCATTGTCACAGAAGATGGCAAGGAAAAAAAGGTGACAATTGATTTTGAACCTTTCAAGCCTATCAATGCATCACTTTACCTTTGTGACAACAAGTTTCACACAGAAGCTCTTAATGAACTTTTAGAATCTGATGACAAGTTTGGTTTTATTATTATGGATGGAAATGGTACCCTTTTTGGGACTTTAAGTGGAAATACACGTGAGGTGCTTCATAAATTTACAGTTGATCTACCGAAGAAACATGGTAGAGGAGGGCAGTCAGCTTTGCGTTTTGCTCGTCTTCGCATGGAAAAGCGGCACAACTATGTTAGGAAGACTGCAGAACTTGCTACTCAGTTTTTCATCAATCCTGCTATTAGTCAACCTAATGTTTCTGGGCTTATACTTGCTGGTTCAGCTGACTTCAAGACAGAGCTTAGCCAGTCAGATATGTTTGATCCTCGATTGCAAGCAAAAATATTAAATGTAGTTGATGTTTCCTATGGTGGAGAAAATGGCTTTAACCAAGCTATTGAGTTATCTGCGGAGCTGTTATCTAATGTGAAGTTCATTCAAGAGAAACGCCTGATAGGAAAATATTTTGAAGAAATCAGCCAGGATACAGGGAAATATGTCTTTGGGGTTGATGATACATTGAAGGCTCTGGAGATGGGTGCTGTGGAAATACTAATTGTGTGGGAAAATTTGGATATAAATAGATATGTACTAAAGAATAGTTCTACTGGTGAGATTCTCATAAAGCACTTGAACAAGGAGCAAGAGGCTAATCAGAGCAATTTCAGAGATTCAGCCACCTCTGCAGAGTTAGAGGTTCAGGAGAAGATGCCCTTGCTTGAGTGGTTTGCGAATGAGTACAAAAAATTTGGATGCTCACTGGAATTTGTGACCAACAAATCCCAAGAGGGATCACAATTTTGCAGAGGGTTTGGGGGTATTGGTGGTATCCTACGCTACCAGCTTGACATCAGATCGTTTGATGAGTTATCTGATGACGGAGAAGTTGATGAGGATTCTGATTGAGCATCTGTTACACTATGTAGTGCTTTTCATCAGAGTTTTCAATAATAGAATGAAGCACTATAACCTCCACTTGTAAAACTCCCTGATATTTACTTGGATTTTATGATACTAAGACTTGTCCTTTGTTGTTACATGCATCATATATGTAATATGTATCGTTAATTTCCTTTGGTTAATTATTGTTTGCTTATTACAACTATAGAAAACCATTATTCATTTTGAAGGTATGAATGTTTCAATGAATTGTCATGATTCAAGGGGGGAGACATCTACATTTACTGTAGTTTTTGCTTACATTAAGTGTAGACAAAATCATGCTTGATTTGCTCTTATTTTCTCTTATACTTCATTGTGATAATTTTTGTTTTAGGACATAGAATTAAAGTCTGCAATATGTACTCTTCTTTTGATTCTATGGTATCTTGGAACAAAATACAAATAGTTCATGGTTCCTTGAGTGGAGAAACTTTAATGCTATTATCATCATTACCAGTTGAGCTTGTGCACACTCTCATTCAAAGGTTAGGAAATGAGAACACAACTTCCAGTATTTAAGATAGATAAAACATACCTGCACAAATTATGGTGAGCATTATTTTGGCTAATTAGAAAGTTACATAATATAGGTGAATAAGAGTATGGATATAAATTTATTGGAATCAGTATAAAAGTTATAAGATATTTAATAAGAAATGTAAAAGTGTATAACTTTTACTTTATATTATATAATAGAATATTCATTATTAAAATTTTTTATATTTCATGATAATTGTTTTATAAATTTGTTATAAAAGTTTATAAAATAATTTCTTTTATTATTTTTCTTATAAATTTTAAATTTTTTTATGAAATATAAGAAATTTTAGTAGTAATTATTTAAATAAGATAATTTAGAATAATTTTATTATATTATTTTTTTTATTTTATATTACATGATAAATGATATATAATTTTTGAAGAATTGTTAATAATCATAATGCTTACAAATCCATATTTTACTTAAAATTAAGTTATGCCAAGGAAAAGAGAACCGTAGAACACGCATATTCGTTCAGTCTTCTTGTAATGATATTTAAAACTATTCTGTTGTTATTTTAATCTCATAATTAACATTTCAATCCTTTGGGTCTCTTGCTAATGCCAACATTTTAATGAGCACAGTGGATAAATAAAGGTTGAAATTTATTTTTGGCTTAATAACAACTTTTACATTTTGTGTGAATTTTAGTATAGAACTCAAAATATCGAAATTTATCATTTTGAATTTCAAAAGTATATGATAAAACAAAAGAAAAGATAACAACTTTTTCATATTTAACATCTTTTATTGTTATTTTGAATTATGCTTTGTCTAAACGAGGGGAATATTGAAAAATTATATTGGTCATATTAAGAGAAAAGTTACATTGGTTATAAGTGAGTGAAATTTGTAGTAGATTTGATTGATTTGATGGAATAAATTTAGTTATATATCTAAAAAAATATTTTTTTTAAATATTTTTAAAATAAAAAATTATTATAAAACTTTATTTTAATTATTTATTTCATTATAATATAATATGATATATTTTTAATTATTTTATTATTATTATTATTATTTATATTTATATAATGAATTATAATTTAAATATAATCAATTATATGAAAGTTTCTTCTTAAATCTGCACACTACAGTGAAAAAAGTTTGACAAAGAGATCTTGTCTCATTTTTTATAATTTTACAATTTTCAATATATTGAAATTTTAACTTTTTTCTCTTATTTTCTTCACAAATAGTAAATCAGTCAATCCAAACACAGTAAAAAAGTTTAAGATAAATTTTGTTACTTTTATTTTTTCAGTTTTAAATATAAAATCAAATATTTATTTGTTAGGAATATATGAGAGCAAGAATCACTAAAAGATATTTTAAAAATGAAAAAGTTATAGACATTTTGGTAGGAATAGCATAGAAAAAATGAAAATAAAATATTTACTAACCCATGTTAAAGAAATTTGTTTTTCTCATATTTTTTCTTATTTTCTTTTTGTCTTATTACCCAAAAGTGACACATTGTTGTGTAAGAAAGCCAAGGAAATTGAAACCACACTAAAATGTATTTTAGATTTTTACTTGTAAATGCTCTTATAAAAATGTGTACTTATTCTTTTGTCTCTTAGACAATTTTGATGTTTGGTTTTTCATGTGACTTGAGTACATTTTGTTATACATTTAGAAGGATTGAGGGTTGAACTTGGTAGTTCCATGTGTTATGATTACTCAGAAATAAGAATTATGTAAAAAACATTTTTTTTTCTAACTGAAACATAATTTTGTTTAAGTTAGTAAGTTTTTTTCTAGAAGTTTATAAATTCATATTTTAGTCCTCAATGTTATTGTGATTTGAACATATTTACAGTAACTTTTTCAGTGTGGTCCAATTTGAAATTTTTTAGTTTTATGTTATGTGAAAATTCAAAAACAAGAAATAATTTAAAATGTATAATGTTTTATGAGTTATGAAATTTTTATGAAAAAAGATTTTGATAATGCATTCTGAAGTTTAAAAATATGGTTTGTGATCTGCTTAGCATTTGGGCATTTTTCAGATAGTTCTAAACTAAGAATTTTTAGTCTTTTGTATTGTACGAATGTGGATACAAAAATAACCTTAATATATGTTCTATTGTTTGACTTAAGTTTTTTTCTACAAGAAATGTTCATTGGTTAATGGAAATGTTGACATAATTGTTGTGACATTGATTTGAAATAGGAGAACAAAGAGTGAACTTTTTCTTTTTTTATTGTTTAAATTTTAAATTTAAGATTTTGGAGAACCAAAAACCTATATGAATTGTATAAAAAGGTTGAGTAATGAAAGAGATATGAAATTTTTAGGATAACACTTCTTTGGTAGGTTTCTAATGTGACCAGAAATTTAAAATCACCTTGATCACACATTTTCCAAGTCTTATCCAGTCAATTAAGGTGTTACACTATTTTTAGGATAAAATTAAGAGTTTCAGCCAAATGTATAAACAAATTCATGAAAATAGACTTACCAAATAAGGAGTAGTAATTTGTTTGAAATAAGTGTGCAATGGTCAACTCGATAGGTAAACAAGAATATTTGTTTGACTTAAAAGAATATCTAGAATTGCAAAAATTACCATGGACTTAAGAGATTAATTTTTTCGCTTACTTTGTTTTCTTAAAAAACCACAACCACCAAAATTACCCCACTATATTTTGTAAATTAATTAATATAATTTTTATAATTTTGGTGTACATTGGTCAATATTTGGACTTTACATATTTATGTATAAACTTAAATTGATAGATGAGGCCAATTACATGACTTGATATATGAGTTGTAAAAATTAATTTAATATGTTAAGAAATCAATAGTTATAGAAAAAAAAATTTTGGTTAAACAAATATGAAATTTTGAAAATCAATGGTTATTGTAAAATGAATTTTAGAACAACTAGATTGTAATTCCTATGTTTTTTGCTATTATGACACCTTGAGTGTGAAAATAACTTGAATTAAATGTTAATTAATGTTGTGATTGATTCAAACCTAAAACTTTGTAGGTGGTAGATGTTTTGATTAACCTTAAAAGGATTAGCTTAAATGGAGTTAGAACGATAGGGTTATGATCAATCTACTGGAGCATGTCTAGAACCTCATGGTATGTGTGAAATGAAATTGTAACACTTATAATTAATTTATAATAAGTGCAAGGATGAGATGGAAGGATTGACTAAGGATTAATAATGATATTACAGACTAATTGAGTATTTAGAAGATGTAGTTGGACCATAATTAATTCTAATTACACTAATTGAGTATTTAGAAGATGTAGTTGGACCATAATTAATTCTAATTACAACTGATAATTCTCATAATGAGATTAAGACAATTAAGTATGAGTTAAGGACAAGTAAGGAGTGATCTACTTTCATAAAATTTAATTCAATCTTATCTTATGAAAATTAAGATAAGAAACCTTGCATGCACATTTTATATACAACTTTATATGATTGCAACAATAGGGACTTTGAGGATGAACCTCATTATTTGATGTGTGAACTTATAAACCTTAATTAAAAAGGTTGTTGTATGACACATCTCTTAACAAGAGATAGTGAGAATGTAAGATGTGAAGACTTGAGTGATGAGGTCGATGTCTTGTTATGTGACACATCTCCTAATGGAGACAATGAAAGATTTAGATGTTTACGGTCATTGAGGATCTTGGTGATGAAATGTCATGTTTATTGTGAGTAGAGATATTTTCTACTTCTTACATGGTGACATTTGTGTGCTATGAATATCCAAAGTGGAGATAAAAAATGTTAAATTATAAGATATTTGTGTTGTCTTCTCCCAAGAAGAGATATTTGATGTTGAATGAATGATTAATCAATTCTAATTAAGGAGGATTATAGTTTGGCATGAATTACAATGAAGTATCTCAAGATGCTAATGGTGGACAATGCACCTTATCGAAACTAAGATTTGATGGATACCTAGATGGGGTGATCCATGGTTATTAAGCATGTGGCCTTAGAGCCATTTGGTGCTTAGGTGAGGTGATATGAAACTATTATTGAGGATGCATGCCCTATTGCAATCAATGTGTTTGTACCTATACGAAAGACTTGGACATCATGGTGAGTGATAGAGGTTGCTGGCTTCGATGTTGAATGAATGATTGAACAACTATGATTAAGGAGGATTATAATTGGGCATGCATGATGATGAAGTATCTCAAGATGTCAATGGGGGATGAAGAGTCTTACCAGAATTGAGATTTGATGCTACCCAAATGGGATAATCCATGGTTATTAAGCATGTGGCCTTAGAGCCAGTTAATACCCAGGTGAGGCGATATGGGACTATTATTGAGGATGCTTGCCATATTTCAATCAACGTGTTTGTAGCTATAAGAAAGACTTGGATGTCATGGAGAATGATGGAGGTTGTTTCATTTTATATGATGAGTGTGTTTAGACAAGAGTTTGGAGAATTGTGGGCTGACAACAATAAAGTACCTAAGGGAAGTGTATTAGTGAGGAGTTTGCAAGTAGATAAGGTATCATGTGCATGTGTGTGAGTACAACCCTTTTTTAAAGAAGATGTTGTGGCTCTAAAAGTCACTGGTTAGATTGGAAATGAAGCGGCATGGTGGACTTAGAACCTAGTGTCTAATGATTTTGAATACAACAATGACATTATTCTTTTGAAATCTTTTGTATTATAAGTGATTCTTATAAGTTCATGAAAAGGACATTAATAATATGTTTTGATGTAAAATAATAATTTACGACATTTCTCTCTGCATAAACTAATGATAATTTTATATGAAGGGTGTTCGTGATGTAGTTTGATTCATTTTGAAAGAAAAAAAAAATCTGAACCAAACTACACCAGTTTGTGCACTTTACTTTGGATTGGTTTATGTGATTTTTAATTTCTAATTTTTTTATTAAATATTTTCTCATTCTTTTCATATTTTAAATATATTATAAAACTAATGTGAAAACGGGAAAAAAACACAAGAAGGGAGGGCTGAATTGTGTTTTAAAAGTTTTTGCAATAAAAAATGATTCATTTGTCAAGTAAAATTGAGCAGACGAAGTTTGACTTCAACAAACACACACAGTCTATTAGTTAAAAATGTTTTTTTAGTAGCAATTATAACATGTAATGGAGTTAAGATTTAAGGGAAGAAAATGCTGAACTTAAATTTTTACTAATTCATCTAATAGCGTACTATGTCCAGTTCTCAATCAACTTGATTGAGTTCCACTAGTAAACTTTTGCTACAATAAAAAAAGTATTCTTTCAGCTCGTAGTCACTTCTAGCTAACTCGTCAAGTATTCTTTACCACAAGCTACTTCTGGCTTAACCAAGTATTGTTTCAATAAACGACTCCTGACTTAATCCTAGGTATTGTTTGAGAACGCAACGACTCTTAGCTATCCAATTTTCAAGATATAAAAGAGAGATTAAACTCTCACACGACTATCTAATCTAGAAGCTTTAATATCTTAGAGATGGATACAAGATAAGGCTTTCTTCTAGGGTTTGCTATGAAACACTAACAATGTTCTTCTAAAGCTTATGAAAGATTGAAAAGAGAAAACAAGTAGAGTTTTAACACTTGAAAGATAAAGCATGTTCTTGTTTTCTTCTTTGAATTGGATCCTTTTATAATGCATGAGAGTAACTAGCCATTGGAGATTCATTTTAACATCTTTAGCTTTATGTTGGTCTTCAATGTGTTCTTCTTTTATCGTCTCTTGAAGGCTTCACGTAGATGCATTAAATACACCTCTTCATGCATTAAATGCATGCTTCTTCTTTTAACACAAAAACCTGATAACTTGTAGCACATATCCTCCATTAGACAATGACCCTTACTTCTTTCGGTGAAAGCAGACTTTCATACATGACAAATGTACTTCAAGAGTTGACAAAACTTGGCGCATTAGAAATTTGGTGAGGAAATAACTTTAACTCTTCTCCCAAAGATGTGTTGTAAGAAGGCTTGAGATTTGTCTTTGCAATTGATTTTCAGATTGACTAGAAGAATATTTTTGAAAAACAAAGTAATAATCATTTAAGATTAAGTATTTTGAAATACGTATCATCTGATGAAAGTGAAAAGTATTGTCTGCCAAACGATACATGCATGATCTGATGAAGGTTTCATCTGTTAAGAGTTATCGTCTGTTAGATGTACAACTTCTTTTCTTTTATATATTAATTGTTCTTAAGCATAAGTTCAAAATCATGGAATGTTTAACTTTTCCTTAACAACTACCATTAGCTTACAAACTAAAAGTTGAAATATTTTTGTTGTCATTAATATGTGTTCCTTATCCTATACAAAATTCTAAACAACAATGTCATCAAATTTATGTGGATTATATTTTTGTAATAATAAAAAATATAATAATAATTATTAAATAAAAATTATAATTTTATTATAGGTATTTTTATATTTTTTGTGGCTTTTTCATCATAAGAAATTAGTTGAATTTAAAAAAATAACTTTTTTAATTGTATTTATGATTTTTAAATTTAAAAAAAGGTAGTTAATTAAATTTGAAAAAAGAAACAGTTATAAAACTTAAGAATAAAAAGTAAGAATTTATTTACATTAAATACGATAATTCTATTTATATTTTCAATTTAAATTTAAATTAAAAGGTTATTTTTGTGAAAGAAATAAGTGGATAGATGGCGATTGCGATTAATTAAAATTAAGTAAAGTTGCATCTTTTTCTTTATTTTTTTTGTTTTTTCTTGATTTACAATATTTGATGTGAGTAAATGATTTGAAAATAAGTTCTGTTTTTAGTAATTAGAAGAAAAAAAGGTTATTGTATTCCATTAAAATAAATAAATATATATTGGCAATAATTAACACAAATAGTATAAAGGTTAAATTATTTTTATTTAGTGATAACAGGAATATTTTAATTTTTAGTTTGTAGTTAGGGGTAGTTTGTATACTTTGAAATATGTTACTCAAAATATAATAAATATATTAAATAATAACAATTATAAAAATATGCATAAATTCATTTATAATTAAACAAGGAAAAGATACAAATATATCTTATTATAAATCTTTTTCTAAGTATTTCACCCATATAATATTCATCTAGATTTATAAATCAATCAAAACTTATGAAACTTGATTGCTCTCATTTTGTTGAACAACTAGCTTCATCTTTGCTTTGGCTAGTTAATTCACCTTTTTTATGTATCTGACCTTGTTGCACTCAAGCTTTATCTACTTTTTGTTCACTCTCTACCAAAATATTCTCATCTGGCTTTAATTGTAAGCATTCCTATTCTAAGGATTTCTGGTGTGTTAAAATCAACGATTATGACAGAGTGAAGCGAGAATGGACATAATGATGAAGTAAAGAGAGACAGTGGAGTTGATGACACCACCATCAACAAGAATTGACAACGCTATTGACAGTGAAAAGAAATAAAGAAACTTACAAATCAAATATGTGATGCAGACTAAACAATTCTACAAGAAGATTTACATTAAAATACATAACTTATTATTATTATTAAATAGTTTTAATAATAATAAATATATATTGAATGTATATTGTAGTTCAGTTTGGTTTGAATCAGTTTTGAAAATTCAAACCACAAACAAACCGAACTTCATGGTTTGTAGAAAAAAAAATCCAAAGTAATCCAAAAGCTTTTGTTTTTTTGTAGTTACGTTTGGTTTGGATCGGTTTTCAATTTTTTTATCGGTTCAGTTTTGTACACCCGTATTTTATATAAGAGGATCCTTAACTTTGCAATATAAATGTCTTTACAATGATTAAATTGAGATGTGTACAAAAATATATGAAATAGTGATTGTATAGTTGCACGACTTAATATTTAAGATGACCAAGAATTGTATAAAGTAATTGAAATGAATATATTACATGATTAGGATAATGACATTATATTAAGATTAGTATAGATAGGTTTGAACATGCATGGAATGTATGTTTTAAGTACAACACTTTGTATGCACGAGTTTATTAAAAGGTTTTGAAAAATTAAGTTCTTGTTTTCTCTTGATTCCTTTTTGTGGTCATACATTAAGATGCACTATTATGAACCATTTTCTAATATTTTGATTTTTTTAATATATTTATGTTTCACGAATTGATTAGTATTAGAATGTTTTAAATGTGAATGTGAATGTTCATTTTAAATTGTATCTACTTTTGGGTTAAAAAGATGCATGACACTTATGTCATTGTCTAATGGTAGAGTGTGTGGCAACGTGCCATCATATGCATCTGATACTACAATGTCAAATGGAAGGTCATATGGCGAAGCACCTACTTTGGCACCTAGTGGTGGAGCCTTTGGTGGTAGAGTGTCTTATGAAGTGCCTACATCAAAGAAGAAAGAGTCTAATTGTAAATTATCTAATGAATCTTTGGTTAGTTGGAAAGCTACTTTTCAACCAATAGTAATCTTGTCGATCACTAAAAAGGAGTATATTATTGAAGGCGACCAAGGAGGAGATATGGTTGAAGAGTTTGATGTGAGATTTAGGTTTTGCTCAAGGGAAGATTGTCATTTTATGTGATAGTTTGAGTGTGATTTGCTTGACCAAGGATAATGCACAATATGGTAGGACAAAACATAGCGACATCACATATCACATCCTTCATGTTGAGGAGAGAATTGAAGTGAAGAAGATTGACACCAAGGAGAACCCAATGAAAGTCTTCATAAAGCCCATTCCCAATAGTAAGTTTATGCATTGTTTGGACTTGTCGAATGTTGATTGTTGGTAGTAATTTCATAAGAAAGTAGTTACAGTCCAAGATGGAGTTTAGTAGATATTGATGGTTCTTTGTTCATCATTTCCAATTAGTCTGACCCATCTATATTTTTCACATGTTCTCTTATTGTTCTTGAGCTTGCTTCTTGGAACTTTGATTACAACAACCTTGCAGAGAACTAAGTACAATTCAATTATGGCATGACCCACTTAGCCTTTATCATGAGATAATTGGTATTACTTGTAATAGTTATTGTTTATGTGTGAGAAATTTTGGATTGACACATGAGTTGTTACAAATCACGTGATAGGAATCATACACGGAGTCACACCATCTTATTGTTCATGAGTCAAGGATCTTGACCCATGTCACACATTGTGTTACCATTCACATGTCTCATCAAACTTGTCTTTGTCTTTTATTGACACATCAAACGAATAATCATGATTGCATCGTTGATTTCAATGATCCAAATAATTCAAAGCGAATTATAGATAGATATTTGTGACAATTCTTTCCTCATTCCAAACCATTTGCACCTTTCAACCTGCAAATTTATCTTCCCTATAGATATAATCTACCATGACAACAACACGAGATAATTCCTCACAAAGTCTTTAGAATTCTATTAATGGAATCTTATGAAATCTTTAAAAGGATGTGAGGATATTGATAAACTCAAGAAATGTTGGAGAGAAAAACTCCATGAAAAGTGAGAAGAAGCTTGTGAAAGTATGTCCCATGGTGTTTCACATTAGTAACTCACCAAAAACCCAAGAAAACAACATTAAAAATAAGAACATTTTAAAATGAAAATAGAAAATTAATTAAGGAAAGAGATACGGAGAACATGCTACCTTTGAAAGAGACTCCAAAGGATAAGTGCAAGAAGGATTTGCCACTTGATTTTTTTTTCAAGATAAAATAAGAGTAGAACAGTCTCAAGACTCTCAAAAATATATCACAAAAGTGAATTTCATTCAATCTTCAAAAGTTATTTAAAGAGGGGTTTGACTATTTTATATAGGATATGTGATGACCAAGAATAGGGAAATACACCTTAAAAGTGTTTAAAGCAATTAGAATCCTAAGTGCAAACATAATACTTAAGCTAATGATGATCTTAACTAACCATATCTTAACACATGGAAGTAGTTACACAAGTCACTTGGATGCCCCTTAAAAGAAGGAAGAGGCATGTAAAATAGTTACAATCTCTACATATACTTGAAAATGATATGTGGAAGATAGAAATTTTTCGTGTGCCTTCTAACAATCTAAATTTCGTCCAAGACACTTGAAAGGACATGTTAAATAGTTACAAACATCATATGTAATTGAAAATGATATGTTAAGATAATTACAACCATCATATGAGCTTGAAAGTGTTTTGGTGTCTTTTCATGTTTTTAATAATCTACTCTTGTAATTTTATAAAAGCTATCTTACTTCTTCTTCAACTTCTTTAAGCCTACTTCTTGAAAAACCCTCTTGAAAACTTCCTTTTGTTCTTTTTAGTTCTTTTATTTTCCATGTGTTTTTATTTTTGAAGTTCGTTTTCTTCTTCATCTCCGTCTTCAATACATTCCTCTAAAATCCTATTTCAATGTTTGAATTAAATTTTTTATTCAAAATGTACATGCAATCAAGGATGCTTACCACTGAATATAAATTTAATTCAATTAAATTATATAAATGTGAAAGTTTGCATCCAAAAAATGGACATGATTATGTGAATAAGTTATGGAATTAACATGAATATGAAGATGATTAGAGGAAGACAAATTTCACTAAGCATGTGTTCCTTCCATGCGAAAGACTGTTCCCGCAGACAAAAATGGGGGTAAGCCTCGCTTTCCCTTCGCATGATTTGCACCAAAAAGGAAGCACGAATGTGAGAGGGAGGAGGAGAAAGACGCCCTCGCAAAATTGAAGAAGAAATGGGTGGAAAGCCAGTTGTTAAGGGTGAAGTTACTAAAATGCCCTTGTCCTTTTTAACAAAGATTCCCTGGCAAGATTCGTTCTTTGTTGGTTGGACGAACTATTTCCTGCATCCGCAAGAGATTCCTGACCTCCTGTGCACATAGCCATTACAGTGTTTTGACCAACTTTTGAATTCAAAGTTGGACATTATAAATGCCATTCCAACTACCTCTTCACGATTTATTAATACTGATTGTGAGAACTGGTAGTTGCGTCTTTGGTTTGGAGTTGCTCTGTTCGTGTTGGTAGTGTTGCGTTTTGGTGCTTGGTGGTGCAGCTGTGGTGGTCACTATTGTCGTTGGTGCTGTTGCTCGGTGGTGGTAGTGTTGTTGCACGGTGGTGGTGGTGGTCGGAGCAGTTGTCGTCCTCGTGCAGTGCACATCCAGGTGCAGTGGGTGTGTGCTTGTGCTCGTGTGCTGGTTGTTGGTCGTGGGAGCAGTGCCCGTGGTGGTTGGTGGTGGTCGGAGCAATTGCTTTGGTAGTTGTTGGTCGTTGGAGCAGTGCTGGTGTTTGTTGTTGGTGGTTGCAGAGTGTGGAGGTAGTGGAGGCAGATCGAAGTAAGTACGTGGGTGCAGGGTGCCTAACCGATTATGGAAGCAAAGCATAATCGATTATACTTTGCCCATAATTGGTTTTGCTGACTGATTTTCGTTTTGATGTATTTTCTTTGCCTGTGTTTGGTGTCATGCGTATGTGTGATGAACTCAATGTGGTGCGTATGTGTGATGCTATTTATGTTACTATGTGTTGCTTGTTGGATGAGAGTTTTGATACCCTTTTGGTTTGCCGTTGTAGCCATGGCAGCCATGTTTATGATGAGTTTCAGCCATGGCAGTGTTGACGATGATAGTGACGAGTGCTCGTTATAAAAATGTTGTTATATTGCTTGTGTTATAAACTGTTGTAGTATGTGATGCAGTGCATGAGAATGAAAGTTGTTGTATTGTTTTTCATCCATGGTAGCTTCTGTATTGCACCCATGGCAGCCATGCCAATTTCATATTTAAAAATATATAAAAATTATTAAATTAATAAATGTGTATTTTTTTATTTAAATAGATTTTATGATGAAGTTTTATATTTAAATTTATATAAATTTAAAGTTTTATGTGTAGGAATTGATATTTAAATTGATATATAAATTAATAAATTAAATATGTATATATAAATTAATATTAAAAATTATGTAAAAATTACTAAATTTAATAAATGTGTTGTTGTTGATTTAAATAGGTTTTATGATCTGTAATAAGATTTAAAATTGTAATTTTTATTATAATTTAAATATAAATTTGATAAATATTTTAAAATTATTAATTTATATTGTTTGAAGTTAACACATATTCTTTAAGGACATGAATTTTAATTATTAAGAAATTAAATTATGATTTTAATTTTAATTTGTATTTTATTATTTATATCAATAATTTTAGTTTATGTTAAAAAAATTAATTTATGTTTTTAAATGAAGTTTGAGATGACAGAGAAAAATACTCTCATTGATTTGGAAGACGAAGACATTGACAATGTCAACTTCAATTTAATTTCACACATGCAAAAATAATTACAAATGCGAAGTGAAGTAGGTGTAATCGCAATCTTGTGTGTTGTAGCTTATGAACTCAATTTGATTTCTTGTTGAAGTACTACTACATGTGGTATTAGGGAGTTAGTTCCTGAAAAGGAATGTCGTAGACAAGAGTTGATGTCATACCTCATTCACATGGTACCACATGCATTCATTAACTTGTGCTAACGGTTAAGGACAACAGGCATGGTGAAGGATGCCTTTCGATCAACTGTCGAAGAACAAGTGGCTAAATTTTTGCATATTGTCGAACATAATGTAAAGAATCAAAGTGTTTCATTTTTTTTCCATCATTTTGGTCACACTATTAGTTGACACTTTCATAATATCCTAAATGCGATAATTATGTTAGAAGAAGAATTTTTAGTTCATCAATCTGGGAAATAAGTGCAACCTTAAATAGTGAACAACAACAGATTTTACCCATACTTTAAGGATTGTTTAGGTTCCATAGATGGAACTCATGTTCGTGTTAAGGTCCCAAGGGCAGATGCCCCACGTTTTCGTGGAAGAAAGGATTGGCCAACACAAAATGTGCTTCCAGCTTGCAATTGTGATATGAAATTCACATATGTTCTAGGAGGGTGGGAAGGAACAACATCTGATTCAAGAATATTAAAGGATGCCCTTAGTAGAGATGATCCACTTATAATACCTGAAGGCCAGTTAACCTTGATTTCGTATAGTTCATGTGTGGTGACATTCTAACGAAATTCTAATTAGTATTACATCAATCATTGTAGGTAAATACTACCTTGGAGATGCCAGATTTATGTTAAAACGACAAATCATTACACCATATGGAGGTGTTAGATATCATCTTAAAGAGTACTCCCGAAGAGGTCCACAAAATCTACGAGAGTTGTTTAATCATCGTCATTCCTCACTTAGAAATGTAATTGAAAGAACATTTGGTGTATTGAAGAAAAGATTTCCTATAATTGCAAGTGGGACATAACCACATTATTCTTTTGAAACCATGACCAATATAGTTTTTGCATGTTGTATTCTGCACAATTTTTTGAGAGGTGTGGACAGTGATGATTCTCTACTAGATGAAGTGGATAGAGACTTGATGGAACAAGAAGTGGATACCTCCTCCGCACAATATCGGGAAGATGATTATAGGGAAAGGGGAACCACTAGAGATGCCATAGGGAATGAAATGTGGAGAGATTATCAAAACAATTAGCATTTTGTAATTATTTGTTTTTAATAAAAGTTGGCTTCATGTTTGTCTTAAATTGTTAAATTATTTATTGTTTAATAGTATTAGTTGTCTGTGAAAGGTACAAGATGAGCAGAGGCAAAAGTGTTGTTGCAGATTCTACAACAGGCATTTGGGAGTTTACTAAATGGATCGATGATATGGATTATCGCCTCTTGATTGCTATGGTTGATGAGGCTAGGTTGGGTAATAGGGTTGATGGAAGCTGGACAACCCAAGCATATGCAAATATAATTGAAGCCTTGAGACAGTCAGGCTTAGTAGGTATAACAAAAAACAATGTCAAAAATAGACAAAAAAGTTTGAAAGACAGGTGGCGTGAGGTCCACGATTTGTTTAGCAGACTTAGTGGATTTTCATGGAACTAATCTACTAAAATGTTTCATGCTGAGAATGAAGTATGGCATGACCTGATAAAGGTAAAAATGATTCAATTAATACTATTTTGAAATGGTGTTGTCCCTCAATTAATTTCAATGCATTATGCATGCTTTTTTATGACAGGCAAAAGCTTCAGTCGCAAGATGGAGAGTTACTCCCATCCGCCATTATGATTTGATGGAAGAGTTGTGGGGTGTTGACTGTGCCATTGGCCATATGGGAAGAACAACACGACAAGTGTGAAGAAATTTTTCCAGTGCGGGTTTAAGGGTGGACCTGAATGATGAGGTCAAATACATTACTGAACCATTCGCTACTGCAGCTGATGAAGCTCCTCGGTCCCCACCGCAAATGGACCATATAGTCCTGGTCCAACTCAATCTGTGCCATCTGTGGGAACTTCATCATCATGAGGCATAAAGAGAAAGGCCCCTATGGTTGATGTGATGGATGCCCAGTTCGACAAATTAACAATCAAGCTGGACAAATTTGCAGATTACCTTGGTGAAGGTATTGCCCTGACAAAACAACTGGCTGAAATTGCCAAAAGATAGGTATTGGTTAGAGAAAGATGAAATGATATTTTGAGGTGGAGCTCGACCTTCCAACACTTTGAATCTGATATTTTGGACATGTTAGTGGCTATGAACATCCAGGATCACCAAGTTATGTTGCAGTGTTATAATTTCCTCTACAACAATCCATCACTTACTAGGAAACTTTTTGGATTGCTCCCACAATTTCGCCTAGACCATTTACTACAATTAATGTGTAGAAGTAGTTAATGTTCTATTTAATTTGTACTAATTTTTTATCTTTATTTAATTAGTTATTATGATGTATGAACTGTGTACAAAATGTTTCAATTTATTGTTAATTATTATTCTTATGTGGTGTACAATTTAATTTAACTTTATATTCTTGACTATAGTCCTGATCCAGTGAACATGAAGGACGCACAGTGGCAGAAACTTACAACTAACTTGCAAAAATTGTCAGAACAACTTCATGAAGAAAATGAGTTGATTGAACAAATAACTAACCATATTGAAAGACAAAGGTCAGTCATACAAAGAACAAATGATCCAATTAATCGGCAAGTCAACATCATGACAAACAACTCATCAATCCGACATTCAGAACATGACATTTGGAACATCTTAAAGAAGATGAACCTACAGGATGACACAATTTCGCTTCAGTGTTATGAGTTCCTCTGCAGTAACCCATGCTACACTAGGCAACTGTTTGAACTGCCCCCTCATATGCGTCACAAACATTTGCTTGAGCTAATGAGTGGAACTACTTCATGTTAGACTTCTTATATGTTGTATTCTGTTTTAATTGTTCTCTTTAATTAATATGTAATCTTATCAACATTATGTTAGAACTTGTATTTAATTTTAATGTTATTTGAACTATGTCACAATGTCTTTTAATTAAAATATGTTTCAAGTTAAATGTACATTATGTATACTTCAATATGCAATGTATGTACATATTGTTAATAAATTTTTGCAGTTTATTAGGAATGACTTCATCCTCAACACCCAAAAGACAGAGAAGTGCAAGGAAAAGGAAGGGAAAAGGCCCTGCCACCACTTATGACATTTCTGGTAGGAAGCTACCAAACATTTAGGACATGTTGAATCATACACGTTTCTTTAGCAAGCATGATCAGATGGTTGAATATGGACACAATTTCTACACCAGGACAATCCTTACACCAAAGATAATGGATTTTCCATATTTTGCAGAATCGGGACTGTATTTTCATCATCACTTACAATTTCAAGGTTTGGAACAATTTTTAATGTTGAGAGTTTTGTACTACCAAGACCTTATAAAAGTCTTTTATTCAAACTTGAGAGTCATCGAAGCTGGTACCTTCTATAGTGAGGCTAGTAAAAAATAGATCAAAATGAAACCAGCTGATTGGTTAACTATCGCTCATCTCAAATATTAGGGGCAAAAACTTCCTTTTTCAAATATCCCTGAGCAGCTGGAGTATGACCATGACACTGCCTTGAGTTCCATGATCAGGCCACAACTGCAGGGTTAAAATGTTAGAAATACAGGTAGTCTAAATATTAATGATAGACTTCTGCATTACGTATATATTCATATGTTGAGTCCCTAGTCCAGTAATTTTGCACAGGTACTACAGGAGGACATTTTCATGTTATGGGCCATCAAAAATAACATTTTGATTAATTGGCCTCATCACATCATGGAACACATGATTAAATGTAGGGACACAGGCATGCCTCTTCCATACGCCATTCTGATTACACGCATTATGACTCATTATGGTGTAGACTTATCTGTGGATGCAGCCGACATGTTAGGCTGGAAACACTTTTTTAATAAAAATACTTTGAAAAAAAATGAATGTTGTTAATGTAAATGGTGTTTGACAACACGGTAGGGTCAACCGGGATGTTGAAGAAGATACGGACAATAACGAACCAGCAATACCTGAGAATCTAGCAATACCTGAGGATCCACCAATACCTGAAGAGTCAACAATATCTCAGCAACATCCGATTCCGCATACCCCAGCACAACCCCCAGTCCAGCATGATGCTCAAATGCTTGATCAAATTTGGCATGGTATTCAAGGGTTGCAAGAAGGATTTAAATATATGAACATAAATATAAATAATCGTCTTGAGGGGTTGCAACAAGGATTAAATAACATGAACACAAACATGGATAGGGGTTTTGAGACACTACATAAAAAATATAATGATTTGGAACAAAGATTTCGCGACTTCCAGGGCTCTTTTGAATGAATGATGTTGTGAAACTTTATTTTTTTCTACTTTTTTTATTTTATTATTGTAATGTTTGTATGTTTAATTTTAATGACATTTTTAATTTAATTTTTATAAATTACATTTTTAGTATCTTTGCATGTACTCACGGTGACAAATTATTCAAAATTATTTTTCAGTTTGGTATCTGGAATATGAAATGGAAAATAAGTTTACATAAATTATCAAAATTCATTTCATAATTAATTTTGTAACCAAGATCAAAATAGTAATTATCTCATTTTATCAATTACAAAATTAATTTTAAACTATCACATCAATCATATCACTCACAAACTTTCCCTTTACTTTCCACTATCTTTCCCTTAAAAGAAACAACCCAACTTTCCACTCTCTTTCCCCTCAAATCCATCCTTCTCCCCTCCACCATTTCTTCTCCCTATAAGGAACAAAGCGTAAGTAAGAAGAAATTAAAGAGAAAATGAAAATAAGAACTTATGAAACGAGGGAAGGAAGTCACATCATGCAATTCATATTCTAGATCCATCTATCATTGTTGGTATGAAATTATCAAAGAAAAAGGGAGAGAATTAAATTTTAAAATTCAAATCTACATCTAAATTAAAGGCTATGATTCACTTCATGCTTCTCATATTTGTGTCACACTTTTCATGCTTATCATACACTCCATATTTAGTTTATTTCTTTCTTGTCAAAATTCATATGACTCTAACTAGGCTTGAAAGGTTGCCAAAATATTTCTTTTTGTGTGCACTCCTTTGGGGTGTTTCTTTCTCTACCTCCATGGCTTCAAGTTGCACCCTCCATAGACATTGAAAAAGACCAAAACACCCTAAACTCTTTATGAGTTGGATTGTACAATCCAGAAGTCAAAATTACCTTTCAGATTGTACAATTTGAAAAAAAATTTAAGTGTATTTTAATTTAGGAATTACACAACAAAATCAATTTTGGCTTCTGAATTCCACAATTCAATAGGTAAAAATAACTTCTGGATTGTACATTTTAGAAGTTAATTTTAAATATATTTTGACTTCTAGATTATGTAATCCAGATGTCAACTTTTGGATTGTAGAATCTCAAAATCAAAATGTGTTTTACATTGACTTTGTCAACTCTAGGACATCGAATTATGCAATCCAAAATTAACTCGTACCACTTAAAAAAAAACATTGAAAACACATAATTTTTAAACTTTTTAATATTATAAAAAGTCAAATTGAAAGTATGGAAGTGGAGGAAGAAAACCCTCCTTTCGTTGCACCTCTAGTTCCTAACCTAAACTAAAAAGTATTAGTATCTAAAATTACAACAAAAAAACAATTACATTTAAATTAAATTATAAAAAGTTTACGATCTAAGTAAATTATATTTTACAACTAACAATTTTATTTATTGAAAACTAATAAAGATCTTCATGTATCCACTCATCATTTACCAATAACCATTCTCGATTATATAATTTGTGAATTAGAAGACTTCGATTATTATGATCGTCAAAAGAAAAATGGGTGCATTAGTGATTGCTCATTTCAATTTCCTAGTATTGTTGTAATGTTATTTCATTGTTTTTTTTTCTTTTTTAAATTTAAATTTTTCTTTTATTTTTCCAAAAATATAGAAAAAAGAGAGAGTAAAATAAAGCTAGAGATCGGGCTCTCCAAAAACCAATTCTGGCATGGGACCAGAAAAAAGTTCAGAATTCTGATATTTTAAAAAAATGTGCTAGTTGGGTAATTATTGACACAACAACGCTAGTTAGATAATTTTTTCCCCAAACAGTTAATGTGGTAAAAGCCAGTTAACAAACCCAAATAACAGACACCCCGTAGAGCCAACCAGGTAGGGTAGGGTATGCATAGTATTTTGCAATTTGCAAATCTAACACTGCAAATGAAATAAAATATGAAATGCAGCTCACTAC
The DNA here is from genome assembly GCA_030347555.1 of Lablab purpureus. Taxonomy (NCBI): domain Eukaryota; kingdom Viridiplantae; phylum Streptophyta; class Magnoliopsida; order Fabales; family Fabaceae; genus Lablab; species Lablab purpureus. The sequence continues at coordinate 15,744,895 of CM059254.1, forward strand.
TAATAAAATTTCCATACAAAAATAAGTACAGAGGCACTAACATTTATATAAAAAAAAGTATTATTAATTCAGGATGAAACTGTCTATATAAAGAGAGAGACAAGAATTTTAAGAAAAGAAAAATAGATTATTTATTTATTATTTCACAAGCACTGACATTTCCCATAAAAATACACACAGAGAAGGCAAAATTTGTCCTTTTACTTCTCCCTGGCTAATGTACCTTTCCGAGAAGACCAGTAATTCACTCTGTAAGTTAACACATTATTTTTAATGCACTCTCCACTATTTTAAAAACTTATTGGAAACTACAAAACCTTGTCAAGTTGATTATTAGATAAAGAGTGTAAGTTGTGATTTCCCATAAATTTTAGTTAATAATAAAGAGTGCGCTAAAAGTGTGTTTACTAGCATTTCTCATACCTATAATAATACAAAGTTTGGGGCTTCAAGAATCTGCAAGTTCTATAAGTTGATTGACCACGTTTGGATCTGCAAGGGTACTTGTGTCTCCAAGTTCATCCAACTGCCTGGAAGCAATTTTTCTCAGAATTCTTCGCATTATCTTTCCACTCCTTGTTTTTGGAAGGCCAGGTGCCCAATGGATTTTGTCAGGTGCTGCAAAGGCTCCTATCTGAAATGTTAAAGAAAACAATGTCATAATTCCTTTGTCAATATTCATACAAATTGACCTGTAAATACTATATTGGTCGTGATAAATTGTAACGTACACGTTAAGCTCAAGCAGAGATTTAAAATGTTGTCTAAGGTACCCCACGATTCACAAATTACTTCCCAAGGAAACAAACAACCAAACATGAGATTTCCGTACCTCTTTTTAGTTGTTTTCAATAAAATCATAAAATTCCCAATTATTTTTAACCTTGGTTCACACAATATTGTGAGAGCTGATAAAATTCCCATAAATATTTTAAACAACTAATAACACTACGAGGAGTTCAAATGGATCAAAACCAGGTAGATCTAGAATGTAACTCTTAGAAAGTGGACTTGCCTGACTCAACATTTGACTAAACTGGATTGTAAGATAAGATTTGTGCTCATTTATTATAATTTAGTCATATTTTTAATGTGAGATATTCAACAGTAACTATTATACAAAATCCATTAATACCTGTTAATGGTGCAGACAAATGTGATCCTTTTTCTAGGAAAATTGTGTAAGGGAAACAGAGTAATAACTCAACAAAGTAATATCTAGAGAATTTATCAAGGCACTATAGTTCCATTTTTGCCAGTTTGAAGCACAGACCTGCTTTCGAACAGTGAGGATGAGATCCTTCCGTAGTTCCTCACTGTAAGGAACACCATCCACTATTGTAACAAATGCATAGATACCCTGTCCTTTCACCTACAGTAGCAATGATAGTTGATTCAAATACAGCAGCAACCATTTAGCATGGTACACAGAAACTGAACTTAATTTCTTTCACACACACCCATACAAAAATATACTTGATAGCCAGCACAAACAGAATATGATACATTCAATACATACCGCATGCTCCACACCAACGACAGCAGCCTCTGCACATTTAGGATGCGAAACTAGAGCTGATTCCACTTCTGCCGTGCCAATCCGATGCCCACTGCATATAACACGATGGTGAGACTCACCAAATAGATTAGAACTTCATGGAAGATAGACCTGTCTATTTATGTTGTCATGCTTATATCTATAAAGAAGAAAATTGTAAAATTGAGAAATCATCAGAAAGAGCTTTCAAAATTTAAAGAATACCTGACATTGATGACATCATCAACTCTTCCAGTGAGCCAATGGTATCCATCTTTATCCCTGAAACAAAGTCAAAGGACATATTATAATCATCCCACGCATTGTCTCGTGTTTCTGGTGGTGTTTCCTGATTTGAGGTAAAACTACAGAAATTTATTCACGTAGGCTAAATTCAAATTCAATTGTTAGACTACAATCCTGGAAACTGGCATATAATGCTAGCAAACTAACCTGCTGCAGCCATCACCACTGAAATAGTATCCCGCAAATGGCTTGAAATATGTTGTTTCATATCTTTCATGATCACCATACAGAGTTCTGAATGCTCCAGGCCACGATTTCTTAACACACAAATATCCACTGCACTCACCTTCTATTTCAACACCTTTTTCATCCACTATGACAGGCTACAGTTACAAATAAATTAGTCAATGACGAAGGCAAAGGGAAATAGTAATATAGAAGTAAAAAAAGTTTACATTAAATTACAAAAGGAAAATATAAGGTCAGCATAGAAGACCTGAACTCCAAAGAAAGGGAAAGTTGCTGAACCGGGTTTCTGGGGCCAAGCACCAGGTAGTGGAGTTATCTGTAAGCAACAGAAAAAAAATTAGACCAAAAGACAGAAGTGCACGGACATGATAAGCATCTCTCTCACTTGAGTGTGCGTGTGTGTACAACCCAAATCTCTATTACCACTTGAGCTGGGCACATGTGGTATGCAACAAATTAATTTTGTTTGTTGTGACTAATGGAATTAACAGACAATCATTGGAAGCTACAATACCATGAAGCCACCCGTTTCTGTTTGCCACCAAGTGTCAGAGATAGGGCACCTTGAATCTCCAACTACATTGTAAAACCACCTCCATGCACTAGGATTTATGGGCTCACCTACACTTCCTAGGACTCGTAATGATTTCCTTGAGTAGCGAGTAACAAACTGCACAAATTACAACGATTTAAATGAACAATAATTAAATTAAGAATCAATGGAACTCTACATACTCTTAGATCACAGTTGTTTTATCAATATGTTCAGATATTGTAGTTGGAACTTTATTCCAAATATCAATATAAACTACAAGTTATATCTCTATAAGAGATGCAAAGATATCAATTTTACATGAGGATTTATATAAGCTTCTTTTGGTTGAAGATTTATAATAAATCTGAATAATTAAGGACCTATTTGGTTTGAGAAAACATTTTTTGTTCTCATGAATGACTACAAAATAATTATTTTGTTTTCATTTATTTTTGTTCTGAAATATTTGCAATGAAACAATATAAACAGGATTTTCTCAATACAACAACAGTTAACTTCTTTTAACATTGAAACGGTATTACATTTCTACAATCTTCAAACTAAACTAATTTCAGGGGTGGCCAGACTAGAGCCAAAAGAGATGAGACAAGCCGGGTTGTATGTGTACAAAAAAGCATTCATTCACAGTCAAATAATTTTTCATAGAGAAATACTAACACATGTAATCATGAGGTATCTTACCGCATCACCATCACGCATGAGGGACCGCACCAATGTGGGGGCAGTGTAGAATATTGACACTTTATATTTGTCAACAATGTCCCAACATCGCCCAGCATCAGGATAATTAGGAGCCTGCATTCAGGTTGATATCAGAATTGAAGAAGTATTTCTTATCAACTCATTGAATAGTAATTTTCTATCTATGAACTCAACATGACAATACTATGATGTTTCCAGAGATCACCTTACTTTTACTTATAAAGCCTGTAAATATATATACATATATATATAATACATATATATATATATAATACATATATATATATAATACATACATATATATATATATATATATATATTGTTTAAATATGTAGCCAAGACAATTCGGGTATCTCTAAACCTCGGTATGAGGGAACCAAAATAGCAATGTATGAAGCCACAGCCAAGACAACTAACTGATTAGGCATTCATTATTGACCTCTTGCTTATGAGGGCCTTAAACTTCTTTCTGTCAACTATTGATACATGAAGTAGTTACTTTAAAAAGCATTTTAGCTGCTCATTTTGTTTTTGTTTTTCAGTAACTATTCTGTCAGCTAAAAATATCTCTTTTCTCAAGCTATATACATTCACTGGTATAACATAATCTGTACTTCTGGCTTTTAGAATTGTTAACAAGAAGCAACGACCAAATAATCTTTCCCACTGGCTGGGGTAGGCTGCTTTATCAAAGACTATCATTGAGCCCAAGTCTTCAGAGATGCAAATTGATCAAAAGTCTAAATTGTTTTACTAAGTTTTTCTTGATTTTCCTACACTGCTGATAAGCCAACCTCTATCTTTTCAACTGGGCTTCAATCATTCTTCCTCTTACACGGTCAAACCCTTTTTCAGAACCATTAAATAGTAGAAATGTATTAATTTATGGTTGAAGTGGTCTTTTTGGTTCTACTGATAACATGTCACTTGGATCATTTTCTCTAGCTCTGCCACGCATATAAATAAACAACACCATGTTTCAAGAAAAAAAGTTATTACCCCTTCATACACAATAACAGATGCACCATTGAGCATGGGTCCATATGTGACATAGCTATGCCCAGTAATCCAACCACAATCTGCTGTACACCTGTAGTCAGAGTATAACAGATTCATCAAGAACATGTCAAAGATAAAAAGGATAGAAGAAAATGTTTATATTCTAGAGGATACCAGTAGATGTCAGACGGCTTGTAGTCAAATGCATACTTGAATGTGGTTGCAGTGTACACCATGTAACCACCAGTTGTATGCATGACACCCTTTTAGAAACATAAATATTAGAAAGCAGCAACCTCATTTAAAGAAAGGAAAAAAAAAAGAAACATGACTTGGCGTACAGCAGTAACAGCATACAAATACCTTAGGTTTGCCTGTACTCCCACTTGTATAGAGTAGAAAAAGTGGATCCTCTGCATCAACCCACTCCACTGGACAACTAGTAGGATATTGAGGAATGACATCCTGCAAAACCAGTCAAAGGTATAAAAAAGAAAGTTAAAAAGAAGTATGAAATTTATCATAATCGTAGAAAACGTTGGATATTGAAAACATATTTAGCACTGCTAAACAGAAATTCAAGACTCAGCAACCTTATCATAAGAAACAAATTAATCTGTTCAAAATAACTGAAGAAATTCAAACTGGAACAATTATGTAACTAATTATTTGACATGGCATGCACACAATTTGCAGAGTACTGAAAATAGAATCATTATTTTACACTTAGTTAACCATGAGTATATATGCTAAATGTGGATTTTATATACCAACCTGCCACCATATATCACGCCCGTCCTTCCATTTGGTATCTTCCCTCTTCGTTGCCCATGAGTTTTCATAAACTAGGCATTTATCTGTCGAGCCAGGGAAAAAAAAGCAAGAGAATAAGATCAAGGAATATAATAAAGGGAACATAATGAACCAGAGATTAAATTGGATGTAACATATACATCTTCACAAACCCCCAAAGGTAATTCTATTGCTCAGTTCAATTGCAAATGCCTGTAACATTGGGAAACAGGTCAAGGGGGATACACAACAACTACTAGATACCAGAGATTTGTGCAGTAAAAGATATATGTGAAATATTTTTGAACTAATAATGGATCTGAACCAAATGAATTTAGACCCGCTTAGAGAGTTGCATAAAATAAAGAAGAAAATCCCTTAGAAAATTTGTGAGGCCAGTCTCTCCCAAGTTCTAACCAAAATCCCTCCCTCCTCCCTAATCCATATGCTCATGCACTGATAGAAATAATAAACAATGTACTGATATTATTATGGAAATGAGTAGAAAATAAAATGAGCTAGAAGCTCTACAATGCTAAGGAACAGTTCAGAGTCTAAGACTCCTCCAGGGAGATGACTCTCCTTAGCCTATTCCATAACAACTTTTTCTCCTCCCCCAATAATCTCTCTCCTCCCTCAAATATCTCAATTCTCACATTCGCATATCTGTTGACAAGTCACACCCCATCCTAACTAATTCTCATTCTCGGGGCCCACCTTCTTTCTTCTAGAATAAACTTGTCAGACTAACGGTTTCACATGCTCTCCACCTCTAACATTTTCCTCTTGTTGTATTAGTCCACTACTGTTTCCTATATCCAGAGTTCTATCATTACCCCCTCCTCCACAAACAGCCTTGTCCCCAAGGCATAGATGAGGAAATTGACTTTGGAGTAATATCTCATCTTCTCAAGTGGTTTCATCAATTGTTCGGTCCCGCCAACGTACCAACCACTATTTGGTCAACTGTCCTTCTATCATAATATCACGTGATGCCAACAATTCCTCTGGTTCCTCCATATCCTCCTGTTCCAACTCTAAATCTCACAGCATACTCTCCCACAACTTTTTGTAGCTGTGAAACGTGAAACACTAGATGCACGCTAGTAGTCTCCGATAGCTGCAACTTATAAGAAACCGCCCCTACTTAGCAATTACTGGAAAGGGTCCATAGTAACACGATGCTAACTTTTGATTAATACGACGTACTACTGTCTGCTATCGATGCAGTTGCAACTTCACAAACACCCACTCACCAACCTCAAACTGCACAGATCTACGCTTTTTGTCAACATACTTTTTCATTTGTTAATGATACTTTAATTGACGCAAAGCTTCATCACGGTCCCGCAAGTCTGCTGCTACAGCTTGTACACATGTTTATCCGTGACAAAAACGAATCAACTGAGGTGGTTCATGACCATAAACCAGTTCAAAAGGTGTCTTTCCAATAGTTACATGGAAAGTCGTATGATACCACAACTCAGCCCAAGGTATCCAATCCAACCAATATTTGGTTGTTCAGACACGAAACACCGTAGATATGCCTCCAAACACCTATCCACCACCTCTGTTTGGCCATCGGTCTCCAGGTGATAAGAAGAGCTCATCTTCAATGTGGTTCCCTGTAAATGAAATAACTTTTGCCAAAAGAGACTCATGAATAACGGATCTCGATCACTCACTATTAAGTTTGGCACTCCATGCAACCTTACGATTTCTTTAGCAAATAACTCAACCAAAGTATGTGGATGTTGTAATGGTATAAAATGACCATATTTGGACAGCCTATCCACTACAACAAATCACTCACTATTAAGTTTGGCACTCCATGCAACCTTACGATTTCTTTAGCAAATAACTCAACCAAAGTATGTGGATGTTGTAATGGTATAAAATGACCATATTTGGACAGCCTATCCACTACAACAAATATAGGTTCAAACCCTTTTGATTTGAGCAATCCTGTGATGAAGTCGAGGGAAATATCTTCCCAAACACGATCAGGAATGGGCAGAGGTTGTAACAACCCAGCCGAAGATGTTGCTGCATACTTCTGTCATTGGCACATGTCACATTGTTTAACAAATTCCTGCACCCTCTTTTTCATCCCAACCCGATACAAGTTTCTAGAAACTTGCTTAAATGTGCGCAGAAAACCAAAGTGTCCCCCTGTAGGAGATGCATGAAACTCTTCTAAGATCTGAGGGATCAAAGAAGATGATGTTGACAGAACCAATCTTCCTTTGTGCAAGAACACGCCTTGTTGCAAGTCGAACCCTTTATGCAAATTAACATCCCGCTAAAAGGCCTATCATGATCTTCTTAAGGAAAGGATCAGTGTCCTGTTTAGATTGCGCCTGCTGTCCCTGCAACCAAATTGGAAATGAAGTCAAATTTCGCAACTCACCATCCTCGAACACCCATGATAACGAATCTACAATTTTATTTTCAGGCCCTGGCTTATAAATCACTTTGAATTGATAGCCCAACAATTTAGCCATCCAATTCTGTTGAGCAGCAGTAGTTATGCATTGCTGTAGTAGATACTCCAAACTTTTCTGGTCAGAAAAGACTTTGAAGCTCCTCCCTATAAGATAAGGCCGCCAATGTTGTACAACTAGTACTAATGCCATGAACTCTTTTTCGTAAGCTGATTTAGCCAAATTGTTAGGTGACAACGCTTTGCTAAAATACGCAATGGGTCTGCGGTTTTGCATCAAAACTGCCCCTACACCAGCCCCTAACGCATCACACTCTATCTCAAAAGGTTGATCAAAATAGGGAGAACTAAGACAGGAGTTTGAGTCATTACTCTCTTCAATTCTTCAAACACTTTGTGTGCTGCAAGATTCCACTTAAACCCATCCTTCTTTGTTAGTTCAGTCAAAGGTTTCGCAATTCTACCGTAGCCCACAATGAACTTCCAGTAATAACTCGTCAATCCGAGAAATCCTCTAATAACTCCTTTCACATTGCGGGGAATGGACCAATCCAACACACTTCGTATTTTTTCGGGATCTACCTCCACACCTTGCTTCGAGATTAAATGGCCCAAGTACTCCACTTGTCTACTGCCAAACACACATTTTTTCTGATTTGCTACAAATTGTTGATCACACAACAGCTGCAACACTAAAGACAAATGTTCTAGGTGTTCTTTCCACCCCTTGCTGTATACTAGTATATATAAACTGCCGGTAAGGTAAAAAGTTAAGGAGTATATTTCTCCTTCCATCTCTCCTCCTTGTGCCTGATACAATATGTTGATCCTTCTACTCTTTCTCTCATATACCTAAGTAATTTTGGTGCTCGGGATTTCATCCACAATCATCAAGGGAGAAGTTTTATAACATCCTAGCCTACTTTATTAGTCCATACCAATATAAGTGAAATCAGTTTCAATTCATTATTATAAATGAAATTACAAATGGTCACTGATCTCTAAGGGCTAGGTTTTTATCATGATATTCTCCAACTATCAAATAAACTTGACACAGAAGAAAGCCTACTCCAAAAAGCCAGGCTGCTGAGAGGGGAGAGCAACTATTTTAATTATTATGTGTCTCACACCCAACTGGTATAGGACTCACTTGTCACAAACTTAATATCACCCAAAAAAAGAAAAAGGGAAAGGGAAGAGACATGAACAATATCCACATGGGATATGTTTATTGACAAACTAGAAAAAGTTAAAATGCAGTACTCTTTTCATTCATGTGTTTGACCTATCTAGTATCTAAATGCTAGAAAGCTCTACTTATGTCACCAATCATAAACTTCATAATAGTATTTTCTATATTGATCTCTCTCTCTCCCTCATTGTTTGTGTGTCTACACATTAAAGCCTGAATTTTAATCAGGAAATCAGAACTGGGCAATATTTATCGCAGTGATTATATAACTGAAATATTAAACAAATTAAGATATTCCCACCTATAGAAACTCCATTTTGGGCTGAATCCTTGATTGCAACATCAACAATATCTTTCAGATAGAGAGCCTTAGAGCCCCTTTTAACAGCATTGCAAGTAATTACAACTTTTGGTTTACAATCAATGATTCTCTGGGCAAGGGCTTCTGCAGAAAAACCAGCAAATACTACCTGGACAGATGAAAATAACTAACTATTAACTCAAAAGGCAAATCAAACATATTAAGCAATCTAGTAGTTTAACATGAGTAAACAAGAAATGGTGGACAAGGAAAACATTTTTAAGTTCTTGGATACCGAATGAACAGCACCAATCCGGGCACAGGCAAGCATTGCGATGGGGAGCTCCATAAGCATAGGCAAATAAATAATTACAGCATCTCCCTTTTTCACGCCAATATCCTTCAGGTAGTTAGCAAGCTGAAACAATAAAATATTCAATTGTTTGGCCACTTTACATTGAGTCTTCACAATTCAAAAACAAAATATTTACCACCTAAACTTGAGGAACTTAAATATCCTCCTTGTATACAGACAGAGGAAAGTCGGAACAAACCTGGCAAACTTGATGAAGAAGCTGTGTGTATGTCAAAGTACCATCCAAACCAGGTTCATTGCCTTCCCAGTAAATGGCTACCTTGTCACCTAGTCCAGCTTCAACATTTCTATCCAAGCAATTGTAACAGATGTTGGTGATCCCACCCTTGAACCACTGAAGCAATGCAACAAGAGAAAATAGACACACAAAACAAGGTACAACCACACTCAGTCTCTGAACAAACACTATCAGAAGGAAAAACAAAAACAAAAGCAAAGGCAAAAACAAGAACCGAACCGGATAATGGAAACAGATCAATTACCTCAATCTTGATATTCCCTTTCCTTACATCAAAATTTTCATTACATACTTTATGACCCCATTTCTGTTTCCAATAAAACTCTGCCGCAATTTCAGACCAGAATCCGTCAGGGTCCTCAATGGATCTCTTGTACATCTTCAGATACTGATGGATCACAAATCACAACCACACACATTAAAAAAATCATTTTTTTACAAAATCTTGCGCAAGACTTAATTCCAGAAATAAAAACATTTTTTCTCTTCATTTATTGATAAGTCAAAACCACTAAACCCCAGAAGACATTCATGAGCTGCAATATAAAATTCAACACCGATCAACGTAAACACTATGAAACCTGTTCAGGAGACTGAACATTAGCTTCGCTAGCAAAGTCCTCACTGGGAAGAACGAAATCATCCTCTTCAGTGGCGAGAGAATCACCAAGTATCACAGCATTCAAGTGTGGAATGTGACCTGCACCTGATGGCATAAGCTTCATTGATTCCACGTGGCGCAGGAAATTGTTGGTCCTGATGTTAGAAGCCATAGTAGTAGATATTTTCCACCTCCTTCTCCTCTTGCAATTCCAAAACAGAGAAAGAAAAGAAGAAGGCTTATTAAGAGAGGGATCCGACGCAATTGGGTAAGGAGGGTCACGGGGCACTCCACCCAGATGAACAGAGACTAAGTTATGGGACAGAGGAATCATCCTGGCATAGTCATAAAACAAGATATATAAAATTATAATTAATAAAACAATACATGAAGAGCCGCACACAATCACTGTGCACGTTCAAGTCATTAAAATTTCATTCCAGACCGATTAAAAGTTATTATTTTAAAATAACTATTGCAAAAACGAGCAAGTTTATCCTACGAAATTATTTCATGTTATCAATCTAAAAAATATTTTCTCAAAAATGATAATATGTTTTATTTTTCTAAACATAAGATAATATTAATCAGATCCAATATTAGTTTCGAAAAACATGGTGAAAAAAAAAGTAAATCACGAATCAAATAATACTTTCATATAGTACTTTAAAAAATCCAACTTCGCGGGTTGAGAAAGTGAAAAATTTTACTATAGCAGATATAGAAACATCATAGTCCAAATCATAGGACCACAACAAAAAAAAAAAGCATCATTAGTCACCGTTTTTATTGGAATTTTTTTCCATCCCACTTCTTTTTTTGGGGTGAGGACTTTCTGGTGATGTTTCAAAATTCAATTTCATGTTCTTGATTTTGAGGAAGAGGACGATCTCTTTTTTTTTTTTTTGTCAGGGTCAAACTCACTGATTCAAAAACTAAAATGATGAAAACAAAGCCAATTTGTTATTATTCCAAATGGTCAAAGAGGCGGCATAGAGACTAGTAGGTAACGGGGTTAAGTAGAGAAATAAAAAAAATGGTTATTTATTCTGTGACAGAAAATCAAAGCAAGGAATCCCTTAGAAACGGCTCAAAAAGATAACATTAGTGAACCAAAAGATAATGTGGCTATTTTATCTGAACCTCAGTTTCTTGCAATTGCTGACAATGGAAAGAAAAATTGAATTGTGACTAACTTGAATTGACTGAACTCCCTGGAAAGGCTGAGATGAGATGCAACTTGAAAGGCAATATGAGGTGGGAGGGACTAATCACCACTAAGGCAACAGCTGTGGTATGGTTTGGGATTGACCCTTCAAATGATTCTGTTAAATAAGTCTATTCATGACGCTTTTCTATTTTTTTATAATAAAGCCAATTAAATGGGTAAATGTTTACCATACCATATAAACCTGTTTGCCCAGACACACAAAATTTGCTGAAAAAAATTAGGTTTAATAGCTTTTTTATAATATGACGACTTTTCAATTTAATCTCATCTTTTAATATTTTTTATTTGGTTCTATTGTTTTATACAAATTAATATAATTTGTTTTCAAATTTATAATGACCATGTTTAGGAGGTCGTTTAGGCCCACCCCACCATGAGTCCGTCAAAAATAGGCCGAGCTAGCCCGGCCCGCCACAGTGATGTGAGTCAAAAATTTTAACCCCGTCCCATCATAAGGTAGGCTGGTGGGCCGGCGGGTTGACCCGCTTATTTATTTTGTTTTGTATTTTTTTTTAAAAGTCTATTTTTTTTATTTTTTATTTTATTTTTTGGATCTTTGATTTTAAATTGGACTTTTTTTTTTCTTTGCAGCTATTTTGTTTATGTCCAATTTAAATGAATTTTTATAATTACAACAATATATTAAAGATGTATATATGACATATTAAAAAGTACAATATATTTTTTTCGCGGGCTAACGGGTTGACCCGCTCCGCCCTGCCTGTGACCCGACAGGTTGGCGGGTTAGACGGGCCGGATTGATACGGGTTGACGGATTCAAAATATTAACTCGCCTCGCCCATATGCTATCGGGTTGGCGGGCCGGCCTGCCAAGTCCAACCCACTTTCCCACCTCTACCCCAAGTTGTTAACTTATATGTGACATTTATTATTTATGTTACATGTTGATTTCATTTGAGCCATATATATATTATAATATTATTAATGTTAATTTAATAAAAGACACTATCTTAACTCATTTTAAAAAGTGGAATCTAATTAATAACATTCAAAATAACGACACAAAATTTAAAAAATATATAATAAAAATAAAAAGAAAATTAATAAAGAGAAAGTGATCCAATTTTTGCTTACACTCCGTGCTAGGAATCGACTTCTCACGGTCCGATTTTTATGCGTTTTTTTTTATATTTGAAAGAATGATTAAATTATTTTCACTTTATTTTGTTAGAAATAATTAGTAATTAATCTACTTAATTTAACTAATAAAAATTATTTTAATGTGAACTAATATTAAATCATTTATTTGATGTAGTTTTATTAATAATTAATTTAAAAATATTATCGCCAAAAATTAATATTAAATATATTTACGATTAAATATAATCATTATTAAATAAAAATTAAATGTATTTTCTGTATTAATAAAATTTTTATGACTATTTTTATAATATTTTAAAACATATTTGTGAAACTTTTCTTAAATTAGCATATTTGAAAAAAAATTCTCTAAGGAGAACAATCTGATCTATTTATCTAAATAGCATGATTTAATTTATATAGTTAGAATTCGATTTGTAAGGAGTCAAATTCTAACTTTTGTCCTTCTTCTCTCGCGCAAAAAAGTTAAGAAATCAAATTTTGGTCAGCTTTTTCTTTTTTCAAGAGGTAAAAACTGAATTTTTTTTTCTACACTAAATCTTTCTTTCAAAAAATTTCCAAATAAAGTTGGCTCAACTACCTTATTGTAGTTGAACAAATTTATTTTAAATATGGATAAATTTATATTTAAAAAATTATTTTAAATATGAATAAATATTTAGTGATGGAACATTTAAAAATTGAGTTTTAAATTTTTGTGTAAAACTAGTTAAAATTTCATTTTTCTTGAAAGTTAGATTTTAATAGAAGGAAAATAAATAGAATTAAATGAAAAAACATTGAAATGAAAAAGATACATATTGAAAGAAATCTTAAAATATGATTGAAGTTATTTTTTATCTTTGGTCAAATGTAGATCTTTTCATGTTATGGTCGTTAATGTAGTATTGTCTTTTAAGTCAAAAATTATTTTATTAGATGTAGTATGTACAAAATATCTAGTTTGAATAAACAATTCAATTTTTTTCCATAATTCTTCACATTATACACTTTAGAGAAGAGCTTGAGTTTTCTTTTCCAGCTCTTGATTATAAATGTCACATTAGCATCAATTTTGATTTCTACTTAATCATGGACGATATTTGTTTACAACTCAAATCGAATTTCAGTAGTTGATTTTTGTTATCGATATACAATCTCCCTAGTTTAGTACTTCATTAACCCTATCAAATACTTAAGCAAAAGACTAGTTGTGTTGGAACATCATTCTTCTAAGGTTACAACATTTGTAGATAATATCATAGTCACTTCGACTTTCTATGATCATCACTCTTTTGGATAAGTCCTCCAAAGTAAAGTATTACTTTAAAGTGACAGGGTTAGGATTTGTGAAAGAGCTTGTTTTAAGTGGGTTTAGAAATATCACAATTTATTTAGTAAATCTTCTAAACATAACATATAGTTCAATCATGGTATTGATAGGAAATTGGGACTTGCAAATAATCATTTGCACTACAAGATACTAGTTAATATCTTGGTAGCATTATACCTAATTAGACCATCATTTATGACTTTAAGTTGACACTAAGACAACTTCTTCAATGTTGTGTCATTAGGAAGGTCCAAAGTAGTGTATGAATTGTTAGAAATAATAGCAATGCAAAATCCAAGATGGCGGGTGAATTGAATTTTCAAAAACTTTTAGGGTTTAAAATAATTTTCCAGACTTTAAAATCAATTCCAATTTCAAGATTCGGATTTTCCTTAATCTTTGATAAAATTAATCGGTATAACAATTGTTAATATTATCCGAATATAATAAAATAAAGAGAGAGGGAAAGAGAGAATGAACGCAAAGATTTATACTGGTTCGGATTTAGCCAATCATAATCCAGTGCCCGATCACCACAACACGTGATGATATACCCCACTATCTTTAAATGCAATTACAAACACCAATCCAGTGACAACATGTAAAAACAAATAAAGATAAATGGAAACATCTCCTTAGACACACTAAGGATGAAAACACCTCCTTAGACACACTAAGGATGATCCCAACTCTCTTGACCCACAAGAGATGAACAAACACCTCCCTTTAGAACTGATCCAAGGAATGAATTTACAACAATCAATAACCAAGAAAGAATTCACCTTATGTGTGATGGATATGAAAGCTTAAGCATAATACAATCACCACTTCCAAGAACTAAGATCAACCTTGAGAGAGTAAGAAAGCAGTTTTGAAAATATTAGAGCGCAAGAGCACTGTATTTTCGTGTTTGATCAATTGTGTATGAACCTAAGACCTTGCCATTCAATTTATAATTCAAAAACAACTTATTTACATTCTTAGGTTGATTCATCTTTTAATTCACAAAAACGTCGTATTTAATCAATTGTTTAAAAGTCATAATCGATTATTCTAGAGAAGATTTGGAAAAACATATTTTTCCTGAAATAATTAATTAAATTAGGATATAATCGATTATATATAAACCTAGAAAAATATAATCGATTATCCAAAACATATAATCGATTATTTTGTTTGTTAAACTAGTTTAAATCAAATTTTAAGTGATATAATCAATTCTATTTGATCCTTAATCTATCAAAAGCGTAGAAAATACTTTTTGCAAAAATATGACTTGCTCTCAAGATTAAAAAGGTCTTGGGGAAAAGTATGACTTACTCTTTTTATCCAACACCCAAAACTGAAACTTCTATACATAAGTCTTTAGAGGTTAAGCAAATCTTCTAGATTTCCATCCTTTATTACTTTGAATCTTTATGATTGAATATTGATTTTGCCTTTAATCTTTATGATGGAACCTTCATTTTTTAGATAAAATCAAGTCTTTAATGTTGCAATATCTTTGTATCTTCATCATCAAAACACCAATCTTCAAGATTCATTTTGGATTTAATTCTTCAAAAAATCTTCTAAGTAAATATGTACTCTTTCTTGAATTAAATCAACATGAATGTTTGTGTCTTCCAATGCCCCCAACTACCACTTTCAAGTAGACAAGGTTAGTTGTGATTGTTAGAATAATAGGACAAGTAAAACAAACCAAGAGGGGGTGAATTGGTTCTTAATAAAAATTAAGCCTTTTTTTAATTTAATCTTGTTAAAGCAGAGTTTGACAAAAAGCCCAATATAAATTTAAGTTCTGCTAGATTAAAATCAAAGTATAAAATAAATAAGCAGAATATAAGCTGAATGTAAAGAAAGTAGGGATAGAGAAAAATTGCACAGAGTATTTATATTGGTTTGAATCAAAGCAGATCCTATGTCTAGTGACTTATCACCTCAACAGAGAATGATTTTTACTAACTATCTCAATAATAAAGTTTACAAACTTATAATGCAGCAGAGTGAGAAAGATAGCGGGAAGAATAACAAAACATCTCCTTTGTATAGAACAAAGAATGAAATAACACATCTCTTGAAAACATAAGAGGTGAACAACACTTTCCTTGAACACCACAAGGAATGAAGATACCTCCTTTGAATAACCACAAAGGATGAACAACCACCTTCCTTGATCTCACAAAGAATGAACACCTCCTTTGAATAACCACAAAGGATGATAACAACACGTCTTTTGAAAATTTCAAAAGATGAACACCTCCTTTGAATAACCACAAAGGATAAAGTAAAATTGAAGACTAGCAGTAGAGCAACTTTCACTTTTATCTCTCTAGGTTATTTTTGAATGCTCAGACCCCTTTCCAATTTATAGGCAAAGAGGGACGCAAAGTTCTGTAGAATATGAAAAGGATTTTCTAAAAATGTCCAGAATAATCGATTATTACTTGGGATAATCGATTATTCTAGAGAGTAATTGGATAATAAAGGTTTGTTGGTAATAATCGATTATTTCATAAGATAATCGATTATTTTAAGTATGATAATCGATTATTCTAGGAGATAATTGATTATTTTGACATTAATTTCTTTTTATGAAAAAACAAAAGGCTTTTTGTTTAAAGGAGAGTTGTGTGCATGTTGTGATCTTTAACATGATTCCTAACTATTACAAGCAAACATATACGCAAAATGCAAGATTAAAGCTTCCACAAGACTTCAAGACTTCAATCATAAAGGTTCATCTTCTTCTTTTAGAGTCATCATCATCAAAATAATTATCCTTTAGATATTTCTAAAGATCCTTCTTCATCTTTAGATTAACAGTGACCATGGTCGCCACCTCCTTGCCTTTCTTTGTGAAAACTTTATTACATCGTGTGTAGGTTCCCATGATCAAGGAGGAAATTAAAAGGTTTCTTGTCTTCTTCATCACAAAGTTGATCGACTCCACCAAGTTTGTTGATGTGTGTTTGCAATGTCATTCTTTGTTCCATGCAAATGTCCATTTGTCCATCGGGATGTCATCCACCCATTGCGTTACTTCTTCTTTCTCATATCTTACTATGTTGTAATAATAAAATAATCTTAGTTCAATCATTCCATATGCTTTTGAAAAAATGTTACAAAGTAGTTAATTTAAGAAAATGATAAAAATAAAAAAAATAATTTATAAAATTAATGAGTTAAGAAAAAAAAGCAATTACTCATATTGGCAACATCTTTCTTAAGTTGTACATTCTTGAAGTGTCTCATGAAATTTTATACAATGTTTCAAATGTGATACACATCTTGATCTAACCACTTACATCTCTTGAGCATGCACTCCTTATAGACTCGTGGTCATCTGAAATGAGACATAAATCATCTTGTGGGATAGTGTACCTCTTTAGGTTCCTTAGAAAAAAGAATCAAACATTAATTGTTTCACCCTCCACTACAATGGAGGCAATGGAGATCGTGTTTTTATGTTTGTCTTGTGCAACTGCCACTAATAAGGTCTATACGTATTTGTCACACAAAAGTTTCCTTGGTATGTTGTCATGTATTCATCCTTCAAATGAACCCTAGAACATATACTACATTTCATTTTAAAAATATGACAGTTTCTTGGATGAATCATCCTAATTGATATAGACCTTTTCAATGGTTATATGTTTTCTCATCCATGCCTTTTCCGGTAGTTGACAATGTATCCCACACTTAACTTCATGTGGGTTATGATGGTATACATAAGTGTTGATAGATTGGCCTCCATGATTTCACGAATGGTTTGTGAGACCATGTGTGACCCCAATTTGTTGCAGTCATATGAAATGAGCGGGATAAAATATGTGAAGACCTTCTAATTTCATCATCTCCCAATATTTCTTTTTGGAGTGCAATATTTCTCTACAACTTCCCTCACAATTATCATGAACAGAGTGCATCCTAAGTTTAAATTGGCTCAATATTTTCAACTTGTAGGTATAGTGGTGTTAGATATGGAATCAATTGATGGTGTCTTACACATGTTCCCTCATGTTGAATCATTGTCCAACAAAGAGTGTTCCAGGGGGATTGATAACTCGATTTCTATGCTCACACCTTATGGTTTATTGCACCTCCTTGACATTTTTAATTTCACTTTCTTGGAACTTTAAGCTGAATTTCACAATTTTCATGAATGTAGGTAAATAAGTAAAATAGGGTGTTATATTTTCATTTTATAGCTGAAAAGTTAAAATTTAAATGATTTAGCTTTAACTTGTTTTTCCAATTTTTAGCTAACCCCTTTTGTAGTATGATTGATCCTGGAGCGGGACGGAGAGATGCATGAGCTGTGAATTAAATTGAATTCAGCCCAATTGAAGCATAAGAAGAATTACAAAAGCAGCCCAATTGTCGGCCTCACACAACAAGTGATGAACAGTAAAAAGAAAAGAAAATTACAGCAGCACAGTAATTTCACCCATAACAAATTCGTACAGCATTGGCCATTGGGTGATGATTTGCGGGGCCCAATCAAGGCATTAGGGTAGCCTACGTGAGCAATGCAGGAGAGAAGCGCAGAGAATTTCATTGCAGTAAACAGAATTTTCAGAGGCACAAAATTTTATACAGCAGCTCCGGATGTTGTGATACAGAGGGGGCTACTGCGTTTCCTTTTATTTTTCTTTAGTTTTCATTAGAACATTAGAATAGAGTGATGGTGTTTAGGACTCGTTGAGACTATACCAGTGTGATCAGTGTTTATCGTTTCAAGAATGGTGAATGAACTATTTCAATCGTCGTTTAATTGCACACCAGTATTAGCAGCTTTCCGATTTTACCGTTCCACTTTCAATAGCATTTCGATTTTACTATTTTATTGCTTTTGATATGTATTGTTTCTTACATTTCGATTCTCCATCGCATTTAGACGTTCCCTTACATTTCGTTTTTTTTGTAGTTCGATTTTCACTGCTCAGCAACATTTCGATTTTCACTGCATTCCATAGCATTCCGATTTTCATTCTCTTTATTGAAGTCTGATTTTCATTGTTTTCCTTTGCGTTTCGATTTGCTCTGCACATATATTATCTCTCGATTTTCACTATTTCAATGCAACTCGCGTTTCACTGCATTTCGACTTTCATTGCATTTCAATGTCCTTCGATTCCCATTGTTTCGACGCATTTCGATTTTCGTCACTCTATAGTTTTTCGATTTTCGTTATTTGCTAGAATTTTCACATTTGCTGATGTCCGATATTCATAGTTTCGATTATTCATTGCATTTCGATTTTCACTATTTTACAGGATTTCCTGTTTTAGTAATTTCGTTTATAATCGAGTAAGGAAGCAGCACATAATATCGATTGAGCTGCTCCTGACGTTGTTTTCCTTGATCAAACAAACCCCTTTTTTCTTTTATTTCAATTTTTTTCTCTCACATGAACAGCTTCGATTTATATTTTGGTATAACACTCCACTCCTTGGATTGACTCGAGTTGACTTCTATACTACATTAGTAATAGTCAGTTCGAAATACTTTGAAAAGTTTGCGCGACACAGGCTTTGTCAGGGATATACAACAATTTGTGGTCGAACACAAACCCAATTGTGGGTCATCTGCATTTATTTAGGCTAGGAAGTTAAGAAAGTGTTGTGGTGGTTTGTATGGTAAATTGTGTTGTTAAAATGATTGGTGTGGGAGAAACTTGAACATAAATCTACCCTCATTGCTATAATGGTAAGTTAAATATGCATAAACCTTTTTTCAACATCACAACATAAGCTTGCCTAACTTGTGTTAGTTGCAAGACCCTTAAACAAAATATGTCATTCAATGTCATAACCACACCTTTTAGTAGAAAAACTCAATCATCTAAAGATGGATGATTTGGTAATCGCTTTGGTGGAAGGGCATAGAGTTGAGACTCACATTCCATCTTCCCACTATAGAGTACATCGTAACCTTAGAAGGTGTTTCACTTCAACTCAAGCTAAGAGTTGATAGAACTCTAGTAATTAATACCACAATGTTCAAATGGGTAGAGATGTTGCACCTCCAAAAACTCCAGCACCTGAAAATTGATTGACGTTGTTGTTTATCCACATTTGGTTATTTTTTTTAGTAAAAGGAAACTCAATTGTAAACTCAACATAGTTCAATTGTTACAACATTAAAATTAAAATTAAAATTTACGTATATATATATATATATAATAATTATCATTTGTTTCCTTATTAGTATTTGTATAAATAATTAATAGTATGTTTTTAGTATATTTTGTGTTATATGTATTATAGATTCTTATATTCACCAAGAGATATTTTCTTAATTTAATTAAGGATTATACTAATAGAGATCTTATGGATAGATATAAGATTGTTTTAATTATTTATCAATAAATCTTATCAATTGTAAATAAATATAAAATGATCCATCAATGAACAATTAACTGTCAATGGGACTTTAGTGACAAATATCCACAACTAAACACTATTAATCATAAGACTTTACTAGTAAATTTAAGATCATTTTAACAAATCAACCTAAAACTTCATTTCCAAATATAAAACTATCTTAACAATCTATTAGTGAATATTATCAACTACAAGATTTAATTGATAAATATAACACTTTCTTAACTATCTATTGGTAAACATGATAACCATAAAACTTAAATATAGCACTGTTTTAATAATTTAATAGAGAACAAAACTGTAAAATTGTGAAACTTAGATAACAAATATAAGATTATTTTAACAATTCACTAATGAATATGACCCAACAAATTCTTAAACAAAGATAAATATTCATTTTATTATTAATATTTTTAAATTTTTATATTATCAAATATGAGGAATGATGATGGCTAAAGCAAGAATCACAAAAGTAATAGAAAAATCAAGCTTATAAAAGTAAAGATATTCAACTTTAAATTTAAATTCTCTACTAGAAAATCCTAGGAATAATATCGAGATATAAATTTATTTTTATTAATTATATATTATTATAGATTATAGATATTGATTACTTTTAATAAAACAAAATGAAAATGATTTAAATATTCTTTTAAATACTAAAAAAATAGTAATAATACAAACGTACATAGAAATCGGACATCTAAGCACGGATTTCTAGCCGGTAGTGTAACGAAAAATTAAATCAGTTCATGGTGCAAATTCAGACCCGAACAATCAATTTTGAATATAAATAAGAAAGTAGTTTATTTAAGTAAATATTTACCCATTAAATCTACCAGAGAAATTATATAGGTTTAACTAATAGTTTTTGTTGTGGGTTTTGATGGATTGAAGTAGCAGTGTTTAGTCCCCTGGTTTGGAATTGGTAGCTTGCCATTTTTTCAAGTGTCATATGCCCCCAGTTTTTACTTTTCTGGTTATGTTATGGCATTTCAGCTAGCAAATTTTGGTTTTTCTTCTATTGCTTTTCGGTGGCATTTTCTGGGAGTTTGTTTAAGTTGCATGATGATAATAAAATTATTGTGTTCTTATGTAAAATATTTTTTTTTCTGTTGTTAACAATACTGTTTTTGATAAAGGGTAGAGTAAATGATGAATATATAATTTTGGACCCCTTTGTTTGAGTTCGAAAATATAATTATTTTGAAAAGAAAGTGACTTTTATAAAACATAAATTATTTATTAATTCTAATTTGCACAACTAACTTATTTCATTAAGCTTGCTTATTGTGATAAGTCACTTTATTTTGGTAAACAACTCTAAATATTTTATAAAAATAACTTATTTTATGTAAAAAAGTTTGGATACAAATTTTAAAATATATCATTTTTCTGTTAATAGATTGATTTTTTTGTCAAAAAGAATTGAAACAAACACTTACCTTTTAGGTTATTTTTTTCTATTTGTCATAGTTTTTTCCTAAATAAAAATCAGTAAAAGTATCATCAATTATTTATAAATAAAAAGGAAGTTCAATAATAAAATGATAAAAATATTAATAAAATGTCCTGATGCTAATAAATAAATAATGACAAACAAAAGAAAAAAACGAATAAACAAAACGAACCAAAATAAACTAAAAACAAACAAAACGAAAAAGGAAAAAAAAAAGGAAAAGAAGGATGAGTGATCCAATTTGGGAAAGGATAGTGATACTTTTGTGTTTGTCTTTCCCATATGCCTTCTTATGCTCTAAATATAGGAATGTGACCACATATCACACACCATCCTTGTTAGATTCAGATCACCATTTTTTTTTGCCTTCTCGTTTAGATCACGTGAGTTTCCTTTGAACTGGAGGTCAAATAAAAACAAACTTCATCATAATTTAAAAAAAAAAAAGAATAATCAGTTTATATATAAGTTAAAATTAGTTTATTTATAAACTAATTTAAATTTATGGATGAATTTATTTATTTATATAGATTTTCTTAAAAAAATTTATCCAAACAATTTTTAAATATATATTATTAAAATAAATCTATTAATTACAATGTCATTTTCTTTTCATTTTATTTAGATGAATTAATGAATAAAAAAATAATAGTTATATATATGTAGTTATACTTACAAGAACTCGAAAGTACATTGTAATAGTTATATAATAATTTTTACAAAGACTTGCAGTTCTAGAAGGATCAAGGAGATCCATTTGAAGCAATTCAAGGGGTCTAAAAGTAGACACATAATTTGACATGCATCACACATTCTATCATTTTTTAATTTAAGCTTTGGTAGTCTAATAACACGTTCTTTTGTAACAAGTTTGTTAAGATGATGCATATGAATGTGTGCAAACCTTCTATGCCATAACCAAGGATCTTTATCTTTAGCAAGTAACAATCAATCCTAGAAGATGCATTTTCTAGATCAACCATGTAAATGTTTTCAATGCGCTTACCAACCATAAAAAATTTTCCAGATTTGACATCACAAATAAGGCAATGTTTTGACTCAAATGTAACTTTTAAACCTTTATCACAAAACTGACTTATACTAAGTAGATTGTGCATCAAACCATCAACAAAAAGTACATTAGTAACTGTAATAGAGTGGTCTCCTCTAATGCTTCCACTCTCCCAAGAATTTTTCCTTTATTATTGTCACCATAACTGACATGTCCAGTAGGTTTTAGTTGCAACTTTTTGAACTTTTCTGTCACCAGTCATGTTCCTAGAACACCCACTATCAAGGTACTAAAGTAGCTTCCTTGAGTTCATAGACACCTACAAAACAAATAAAAAAAAGAGTGTAGTACCCCTATTAATGTGAGTCCAGAGGGGTTATCTTTCTTACATTTTGGCATCCACTTCTTTTTACCATAAGGAACATCATACTTTTTAACTTTACATGTTTTCATACTATATCCTTTTTGCATGCAATAAAAGCAAGTAATGAAAGGAGTGTAATTCTGATTTTTATATGTAATAGAGTTTTGAAACTTCTTACTTTTGTTTCTAAAACCCACACAATATCCTAAACCAACTTTATCAATTATATATCTTTGAGAATCTAAGATTGCATCTAGATTAATTAGTCTTTCCTATAGTCAATTTTGAGCATGCTTTTATAAGATAATGAATTTTTCTTTGCAGCATATTACAATTATCACCATTTTTATTTAAATCATGCTTATTTTCAATTTTATTTCTCAGTTTTTCAAAATCAGATTTATCATGTTCCTATTGTTTTTCCAATTCTGCAACTTTGTTTTCTGACCAGTTATTTAGAACTTTTAATCTGTTATTTCTTCGTGCTAAGTTATTAGGTTCTTCATGCATCTCATTAAAAGCATCTAACAACTTATCATAGTTTTCTTCAATATGAAAACTAGCAAAACTTATCATTAGAAGAATTAGAATAATAATTTTTTGTATACCTCCTCTGTTGAAAATTCTTGTCTTTTTGTTTCTTTTTGAAAAATCTTCCAAACTTTCTCATAAGCACATTCAAATTTTCAAAGTCACTTCCTTCATCCAATTCCTTTTCACTGGAATCAACTTTTTGAACTGCAACTTTCAGGGCAATTCTCTTCTTCTTCCTATCATTGCTCTCCAGTTCATTTAACCTGTTAATTTTCAATTCATGTTCCCTTAATTTTTCAAACAAGGAGGTTTTTGACATAGCTGTCAAGTCTTTGGATTTGGCTTTGGGCTGCCAACTTCTATCCGGACATTTCAACACCTTGATGTTCAGCTCCTTTTTATCAAATGTTTTCCCAATCTAATGAGGTGATTCACAATGTGTGCGAACCTCTTTTACATTTCAACTGTGCTTTCACCTTCTAACATTCTAAACAACTCATATCCTTCTATTAAGGCATGTTTTCTTGTGTGTTTTATTTCTATTGTCCCTTCATGTGTTACCTCAAGGATATCCCATATCTCCTTTGTTGACCTGCATTGTGAAACTCTAAAGAACTCATCAAGATTCAAAGCTGATGTGATAATGATTTTGCAATGCAATCATATCGTGCCTTCTTATTTTTAGCTTCACTCCATTGAGCCTAAGGCTTTTTAACCATTTCATCATCCATCTTATGAGTAAAAATGAAAGGTTCATTAACAACTGCATCCCAGATCCCTTTATCAATGGATTCCATAAAGATCTTCATTCTTACTTTCCAAAAAGGGTAATTAATACCACCAAACATGGGTGAGCAGTTTATAGAAGTCCCCTCAATAAAAGTCAACTTTGTTTCAACCATTTTCAGAAAAACCAGATCAAAACTTGAGTAATTTTCAAGAACTAGCTTTAGATACCAATTGTTGAAATGCATAAACAAAATCTAGATGGGGGTGAATAGATTTTACAAAAAATTAGTCTGTTAAAAACAGGATTTAGCTTGTTAAATTTTCATTTCCAGATTTAAAAGATTGATCTATGTATATTGCAAAACTCAAAACTCAATGACTTAAAGAACTGAAAATAAAGAAGTGTATAAATGATTTATACTGGTTCACTCTTTTTCAAAAGCTACATCTAGTTTTCCAACCACAATTAACCTTTCACTAATAACAAAAATGTTCTTACAAGTACTTACAACCCTAGTATGCCTAAGAACCACCAAGAACTCAAGTCTTGAACCCTACAAAACTTGATCCCAATCACTACAGAACCCAACTGCAGTTTCTTTGGATAATCCTAATCCAGAAACAAAAACAAACAAGAATAACAAGGATTGAGATCACCTAGACATATTACAATCAAAGACAAATTTAAAATCAAAGGGTGATCTCCTATGCAACTCTCAAAACATAATTCAATGATAAAAAATTTACAGTTCTTGGATTG
Organism: Lablab purpureus; assembly: GCA_030347555.1. Taxonomy (NCBI): domain Eukaryota; kingdom Viridiplantae; phylum Streptophyta; class Magnoliopsida; order Fabales; family Fabaceae; genus Lablab; species Lablab purpureus. Next base: position 15,770,039 of record CM059254.1, read on the forward strand.
TCCACAAAGATCTTCTTGCTAAAAAATATTCTCTCTTAATGCGCGTTTTAAAATGTGTGCAAAAAGATTATTTCAATTTTTGTAAATAAAACTATTTAAATGAGAGAGGTTTTCATAAAAACTGATAGTTTTAACATATTAAAATTTTACATGATAGTAAAATTAATAGATCAATTCAAATTTTTAATAAACTAAAACTTATCCAAAGCATTTTACAACTGAGCCAAAGATAATTAATCTATTGAAAAATAATCTCAACAGATTAATAAACTTGTCTTAAAAATGTTCAAGATCCTAAGCATTTTTAACACATTAAACTGATGTTTTAATCTATTGAAATACATTTGGAGTCAATTCCGATACTTCTGAAGCATTTTAACATATTAACGCGACCTTTTAATCTATTAAAATCATGCTGATTATAAAGATAATTTGTAAGATAGTTTATATCAAGAAATCCAAGACAATCAATTGATCATATAATTGGCTAAATGAGATATGTTTACATAAGAACTTAGAAATACAAAATTACAGACACACAAAATCTTCATAGGCTTTAAGCTTCAACACCAAGGGGGTATACTTCATCAAATCTTCAAAGTTTTGACCAACCAAAAGCTCAATTCTCATAAAAAATGAAGTACCTAACTAGCCTATATATAGACTTTTGGAAGCAGTTAAATAATAATATAATATAATATATTATACTATATGTAATATCACATCATTACAATCTCCCTACCATTACAATTTTCATCCTAAAAAATTGACTTACCTGTAAACATATACAAATAGGATTCTCTCACTTGGTCCTCCAGCTCCCAGGTGAAGTCACCAATCCTTTCATTCCACACTACCTTCACCATGTCGATCCTTTTATCTTGGAGTTGCTTCATCTGATAATCAGCTACGCTCATTGGCTTGACTTCCATGGATAGGTCCTCTCTAATATGTACCTCATTGAATCCCAAAATTTGACTCAAATCATACACATATTTTCTCAATTGGGACACACAAAATATGTTATGCAAACTTCCAAATGGGTTGGCAAAACCAACTCATAAGCCACTGGATCAATCTTCTGGAGAATCTAATATGGCCCAAAAAAATTAAGAGTCAACTTCCTAGATTTGATAGCTCAACCAACTCCTATAGTAGAATTTAACCTTAGGAAAACATGCTCTCCCACATCAAACTCCAGAGGTCTTCGTCTATATACATCTATCTACTTATAATAATCTTCATCTTCTTTTGAATTTCTTAGATCTTCTCTATAGTCTATTGTAATAACTCAGAGCCTACTAATACTTTTTCACCATCCTAGTACCAACATAGAGGTGTTCTACATTTCCTTCCACATAATGCTTCGTATGATGTCATCCCACTAAAGGAATGATTTCATCCTACCTTCCTAGATGATCTAACATACAAGATCTCAACAAATCTTCAAGTGACTGGATCATTCTCTTTAATTTTCCATCCATTTCGGGAGGATATGTAAAACCGAGTCTCAACTTTTTGCCCAATGCCTCCTATAATGTCTGCTAGAATCTATATGTAAATTTGGGATCCTGGTCAGAAATGACGTTGGAAGATATCCCATGTAATCTTACTATCTCCTTGATATATAGTTAGGTCAGCTTGGACATAGAAATCCTCAAGTTCAATGGAAGGAAATGAGCAATTTTCATCAATTTATCAACAATCACACATACCAAATTGTGCCCTTTGACAGTCCATGATAAATGGGTAACAAAGTCCATGCCTATGCTATCCCACTTCTACTTTGGAATCTTTATCTGTTGCAACATCCCTTTAGGCTTCTGATGCCCCTACTTTAGCTTTTTAACAAGTTAAGCAGGCAGACACGTATTAGGCTACATCATTCTTCTTTTTTTACCACCCCAAAGATTTTTTCAAGTCTTGATACATCTTGTTCATCACAGGATGTAAACTGAGATGACTCATATGACCCTCATCCAACACTATCTTCCTGATCTTTGGATCAACTAGTACACAAACTCTATCTCTAAACCTCAAAATTCCATCTAACTAAATTGAAGTTTTTTGCCTGATTGGTCCCCAAACACTATAATAGTCTTTAACTCTAGATCAACTTGCTATCGCTCGAAAATTAGCTTTAGAAATTCATTAGTTATAGTAAGCATACTACAACTAATGTGATTTGAAGTCGCCACTACACCCAAATTCAGATTTTGAAATTCTTCTAACAATCGAAATTCTTCTAACAATCTCAATTCTTCAATTATTAGAGTTTACATCTGTACATCTTTTTGCCTAAGGCAACTTCTACAACTATTGCTTTTTCTAGATGATAGTTTAACTAAAAATCACACTCCTTCAAAAATTTCATCCACCTCCATTGTCTTATATTCTATTCTTTTTATCAAACAAATAATTTAAACTTTTATTACCATAACAAGGATATAGATTTCCATTAAATAAATCATAAATAATTTTCAGAATTAAGTGCTTAAGAATGACCATTCCAGACAAAGATAAAAAATTTTATATTAATTTTTTTAGCTATCTATATTAAAATTATACAAAAGCATCTCAAATGTAGGTGAAAGACTTTTATGACTGATTACACTAATCCTACTTTCATATCACTCTAATACTGCACCGTTTAATAATGTAACCAATAAACATTTAAATTTGATTAAATCAACAAATTATAAATACATAAAAGCAAAAGGTATTACTAAATTTGAACCCTTTCTTATAATTCTACACAAAATGAGATTAGGTATAAAATAGATTAGAGAAGGTAAAACGGATGGTCCAACCTAACTTGATTTTACGAGTCAAATTAAAAAAAATTAATAGCCTAGTCTAGGGTAGATTTTGTTAGAAATAATGATAATGCAAAATCCAAGAGGAGTGGTGAATTGGGTTTTCAAAAAAATTTTAAGGTTTAAAATAATTTTCCAGATTTTAAAATCAATTCCAATTTCAAGATTTGGATTTTCCTTAATCTTTGATAAAAATAATCGGGATAACAATTGTTAATATGATCTGAATACAATAAAATAAAGAGAGAGGGAAAGAGAGAAAGAACATAGAGAATTATACTGGTTCGGATTTAGCCAATCCTACACCCAGTGCCCGATCACCACAACACGTGATGATATACTTCACTATCTTTAAATGCAATTACAAATACCAATCCAGTGACAACATGTAAAAACAAATAAAGATAAATGAAAACACCTCCTTAGACACACTAAGGATGATCCCAACTCTCTTGACCCACAAGAGATGAACAAACACCTCCCTTTAAAACTGATCCAAGGGATGAATTACAACAATCAATAACCAAGAAAGAATTCACATGATGTGTGATGGATATGAAAGCTTAAGCATAGTAATTTCACCACTTCCAAGAATGAAGATCAACCTTGAGAGAGCAAGAAAGCGGCTTTGAAAATATTATAGCGCAAGAACACTGTCTTTTCGTGTTTGATAAGTTGTGTATGAACCTAAGACCTTGTCATTCAATTTATAATTCAAAAACAGCTTAGGGTTTACGTTCTTGGGTTGATTCAGCTTTTAATTCGTAAAAACATTGTATTTAATTGATTGTATAAAAGCCATAATCGATTATTCCAGAGAAGATTTGGTAAAACATATTTTTCCTGAAATAATTGATTAAATTGAGATATAATCGATTATCAAAAATATATAATCGATTAAATTAAGATATAATCGATTATCAAAAACATATAATCGATTATTTGTTCGTTAAACCAGTTTAATTCAAATTTTAAATGGTATAATTGATTCTATTCGATCCTTAATTGATTAAAAGTGTAGAAAATGTTTTTTGAAAAAATATGACTTGCTTTTAAGATTGAAATGGTCTTAGGGGAAAGTATGACTTACTCTTTTTATCCAGTACCCAAAACTAAAACTTCTAAACATGATTCTTCATAGGTTGAGAAAATCTTCTAGATTTCCATCCTTGATTACTTTAAATCTCCATGATTGAATATATGATATGCCTTTAATCTTCATGATAGAACCTTCCTTTTTTAGATAAAATCAAGTCTTTAATGTTGCAATATTTTTTGTATCTTCATCATCAAAACACCAATCTTCAAGATTCATTTTGAATTTAATTCTTCAAATAAAATCTGCACTTATTCTTTAATTAAATCAACAGATTTTACAACAGACCATATTTTTATCTAATCTGATCTTAGGTTAGGCCCATGGGTCAACCTGTGAGTTTTCATCTAATTAAAAATTAAATGGACTATAACTACATCCATATAAAAAATCAAGATATATAATTGTCTAAAAATCTAAAGTTTAATATTGAACAACTAGATGCATTATACAATAATATCACATATCTTAGTTTAATATTACATTTTTTTTGTCAATAACTATGCATTGGTTTGTGTATGTGTTGTGTATATAATACACACAAAAAATGATTTTTTCCCCAAACCATTCATAACTAAACAAATTAAACTAAATGAAGAAAAAAACTTAAACAAAGAAAAAGGTACAAAATATACATGACCTAAAATAAGAAAAATAAAAAAAATCATCTATCCAATAAGAATAATGCAACTTACCGTCAGTTCCAAGTTTGTCTTTCTCTATCACATCATCCAACAAATACATATACTCTCCTTTCTCATAATTTTGTTAAACAAAGGTCAGTATAAAGCACCATTGTAAACCAAATGACAATTGATTTTGTTATCAGTTTTGTGTCACTCTCATATACGGAAATGAATATATCAAATATTTTTCTCTTCACACATCTCCTTTGCCTTAATGACACATCTCCCACATCTATAATATAACATGTGTAATTAAAATAAAATAAAAATTAAAAAAAATAACATAAAAAATAGGCTAGTCCATTAGCCTATCGATGAGCTTAAACATAACCTATAAAGACTTTGGATCAGAGCCAATCTAAAGAAAGATTACTTTTATTTAAGTGGACTTATTTTGACAATCCTAAAATAGATAAGTGAAAACATATAATTTTGGAAAACCTGGATATTGCCTTTAATCCTATCAATACATTTATATTAAGAATTTTAATAATATCCTTACATAAATTTTCAATTTCGTTATATAATATATTTGTTAATTAATATTCTTTTTAATTAATTTAGGAATAAATATATAGGTATCCACCAATGAAAGCATTATAAATGATTTTCTGCTCGAACACGAGTGTATTGGTATATAAATCAAAACCTAGTAATGTGAAAACTATTATATTTTAATACCAAAAATTTACAACGAAAACAGGTTACAGGGTAACAGTTTAATGGAGCTGCATCATAGTTTTCTTTTTAACTTTAAGAAATTTAACAAAGTAAAAGTTATATCGACATGTGTTAATCTCACCATTGAAATATTTATCAACATATATAAGCACCACCCTCCTCCCCCAACTTCTTTTCAACGAATATTTCTTTAGTTTAGAAGACAAACTATGCAGATCATCATGGATCCTGTAACATACACAAATTAGACGGCTCCATTTGATTATGTATGTGGACTTCTCATAAAAGCTCCATAGAAGGCATCTTGTGCGACAGTAATTGAGAACAAAGTCACAAACTATGTACTTGTTTGGCTGATATCTATATGCACCCTCCTTGAGCTAGAGAGTTGAGGTTGAGTTGAGAGTTCGTGGATGGATGATCTATAACTACTTCTGAGGCATCCAAATCCTCGTATTTCTTTTGTACAAGTTTTTTTATGTCATCTATATTAGTGAGTCTGCTCTTGTGGAGCAATTCTGCAACATCATGATTAGCTTCTAATGTGCTCCCTGACGTGTAAATCTCATCCAACTCAAGAGCACGACTATAGATTTCAACCATGCATGTATAGTGTTCCAAGATAGGTGTTATACCATAATGATCAGTCATAAGATTGAAATACTTCTGAGCTCGTTCCAGGTCACTCACATAAACACAAGCACTCAGAACACCCACGAAAGTGATAGCATCCGGAACCTCGTTTGCCTTAACCATTTCTTCAAAAAGGGATATGGCTTCATTCCTAAACCCGTGCACACCCAAGCTAGTGATCATTGTATTCCAAGTGGCCAAGGTTCTCACCTGCATCATATCAAACACTTTCCTTGCCTCGTCCAAACTGCCACATTTGCTGTACATGTCTATAAGCGCAGTACCCAAGAAAGGCCCCAGTTCAAAATCATTCTTGAGAACAAAATCATGAATCCTTCTACCCAACTTGAGGCTACCCATCTCAGTACAAGCTCTGACCAGGCTCACCACAGTGTACTCATTTGGCCTCACATTATCAACCAGCATCCTTTCAAATAGATTAAACGCTTCAATGGGTTGCTCGTGTTTCACATACCCATCAATCATTGCAGTCCATGACACAACATTCTTGGAAGGCATTTTCTCAAACAGTTTCCTGGCAGTGTCCAACCTCCCACAAGCAACAAACCCAGAAATCACAGAGGTCCACGCGAACACGTTGCGCACACGCATTTTATCAAACACCTTCCATCCATCATCCACATCCTGACACTTGAAGTAGAGATTCATAACGTTGGTCTGCACATAAAGGTCACTCCAAAACGCCATTTTGATGGCTAGAGCATGGGCCACTCTTCCCAAATCAAGGGCATTAGAGGCCACGCAAGCACTGATCACAAAAGGGTATGTAAACTTGTCAGGTGCAAAGCCCTGGCACAGCATGGCTTTGAACAAAAGAAGCGCCATTTTAGGAGAACCGCCAATGGTATAAGCTCTAATCATGACATTCCAGGTGAAGGTATCAGGGGCATTGAGTTTATCAAATACCAGAGTGGCATAGTTCAATTTGCCATAAGAGGAAGAGAGCTGAATCAGCTTCCTCATAAGCAATTGATCGTAGGTAAGACCAAAACGGATTATTCTGCCATGTACTTGCTTGAGCTGCTTGAAATTGCTACATTTTTGAAGAATCACATGGGCTTCCTCAGAATCAAACCTTGTTCTTGGGGTTCCCAAGCAGGAAACATTAATTTCTGGGCCACAACATGCCACCTTCATGGCATGCCCAATCCCAATTTTTTCAAGCTAACTACCCAACGCTTTATGCCAATTTGGGAAAACCTGAAGACACAACAAGTCCACAACCAAAGGAATCTAAGGATAATGTTGCTAAATGCTCAACCGCACCAGTGGGTGATAGGTGTACTATTTGGATAAGGTTACGGTTTATCACTATTACAGAACATCAAATGAACGCCTCTTCAGCACAACATTATGAATGGAGACCAGTATTTGGACGTGGTTTCAATCACCACCATACGTAGAATGAAATATGAATTAACTATCAATTTGGTGCATAAAGTTTAAAGACGGTTTAAAAAATAAATCTAAGGAATATATATATATATCATGAAAGGTTGAAATTATGTGAGCATAAATTTTATTAAATGTTACATTCTTTCAATCTTTTTCTGCTATATTATATCTTTCTAAAACACATTGTTATATTTACAAAAACAAAATGTTAAATCTAAAATTATTTTATATCTTCTTTATATAGATTAAAATTAACGTAGTACATACACACACACATATATATATATATATATATATATATATATATTAAAATATAAATTATTTTATCACTCTAAATAAGGTTATAATTGTATGTTTATAAAAATTATTAATTAATTTTCTAACCTTTGATAAAAAATTATACTATAAAAGTTATGCTAGCTAGTTTAATTTGATTCATCCAACACACGTGTGTGTATATATATATATATATATATATATATATATATATATATATATATATATATATATATATATATATATATTATATTATATACTAATATTGACTTCGCATCTTGTGTACACAATTATATATGTAATCTATTAAAAATATTATGTTTTAAAATGAATATAATAAATTAATAATAATAATAATATTTTAAAATTATCTTTAATGCTAAGTGTGTATATATCGTAATCAAAGTCACAGGAGACGAGGAAAATCTTAAAGAAAAAAAAATAGAGAAGTTATGATCATAATTTATTAAGAAAAATTATAAAACTATTTCAAAATAACTAAACACAACAAAATTTTGACTTTAATATAAACAAAAAGCTGTTACACATTTCTTTTAACAGTTTTGTGTTAGTAAGAAGAATGATATTTTGATTTCCAATGGAACTAGTTACTAACCATATTATAATAATATAATAATATAAATACTCCGTTAGTAAATACAAACGTTAAATGCTTTTTAAATATTAAACAATCTTTTATTACATCATGGCTGTATTTCTTCTTATTTGTGGTCTTTTGAATGAAATAAAAAACAATATTAGAGTTTGGTCTAAATTATGATCGACACACGAGATAATATGAACAAATACAACGTTGTTGGTAATCATGAACAGAACAGAACTTTTGATGGTTTCTCTTTAACCTAAAAGGGAAGCATTAGAAGAATAATATTACATATTGTATCGAAATGAAGAGAGTGATTGTTTGAGATTCCAGATGGGCTTGAAAGAGGGTTTAGGCAGGGAAAGATCATGGATGAATTCCAAGTGTTAACTTTAGTTGAAAGTTTAAAAATATTATCTTTTCCAAAATAGAATATGAAAAGTTTTAAGCACTTCCTTCATTGTATCACATTAGAATAGAATCTTTATGTTAAACTATTAAGCAAGCAAGGAGTGTATTACAACTGCATGCTTTTACATAACCTACTTTTGTGGAATATGCAACAATATCATATGGGATTATCACATTGTCATCAACAAGAGTTCAAATCATACATAACTGAAATGTTTGAAACTTCTTTATACAATTAGAAAGAAATTACTCAAGTGCTTGTGAAAAATAAAATCACTGTCAAATTTTAGCTTACAACATTTTTTATATTTTTTAAAATAATTATTTAAATGTTTTTTTTCCTTAAAAACAAAAAAGTAAAGTATTTATTATCATTTATTTTTAAGAAAATTGTTATTTTTATAGAATATTATCTTGCTGAATCATAAACTCAAATATTATGAATATTTTAACTTTATGTGTAATTTGAATGTTTAAAACTTATAAATTGAGTCTTTTTTTAGTTTTTAGTATTATTAGATTAAGATATTATATTTTTCTACTGATATTATAAATATAACTTAATCACTACGATTATTTTATTAGTACTTGTTCAACCACCGGCTCAAAGAATAAACCTTAGAGCAGTGTTTTGACGGGTTCTATGACTGATCTAGTTTGCAAGACATAGGCAATTACTTCTTTAATACTAATACTTCAAAATTTCAAGCCAAATACACCTGTAATATTATTAAAAAAATTATTTAATTAAGATTTTTAAGTAATTTTTTATTATATGTAAAAATGCAAATTTTTATTATATATAAGCTTTATCTAATTAGTATTTCAAATTTAATGACCATTGGACTGTCAATACACATTTTTATAAATAATTTTAAAGTATTTCAATGTTTATTATTAGACTTTGGTATATGGAAGAGTCCCCATTCTTTACAGCACTCTAAAATCCACGGATTAGTCCCCACCTATAAAATTGTATTAGAATTTTTAAAAAATTATTTGGATAAAAATAATATACTTAATCCATTAAATTATACATAATTAATAAAATAGAAAAAATTATGTTGAATCAGATTTGATGACAATTAATAAAAGCAAAAAAAAATTAAATTAAACTTAATAATAATTTATAAAAGTATAAAGTATTGAATTGAAGATTTTAATGTGAGAATTACCTGGAGATAAAAACTAGCTAACCTAAAAATTGTGCGGACTAGAAATAAAAAATATGTATTAAAAGCTTTCGAAAAAATGCAAGTTTACACTTGTCCTGGTTGAGTGGTTGAGATATATTAACATGCTGTAAACTTTTACTTTATCATCAACTCTTCTTATTATATAAGAATTTATAAAATATTGCCTCATGTAATAAGAAAATTAAAAATTTAAAACTAACTAAAAATTAATGCCCTAACATTATGCATATCACAAAAATATTAAACATGAAATTATATTAAAAATTTCATATTTAGCTTTTTTAAAACAACAAATTTACAAAAATGTCACATACACAAAATACAATTCACCATACAGTTATGAATAATTTTCAGATTAAAATATTTAATACTTAAAACTTAATTTGAGGTGTTAAAATAAAATCATAAAATTATTATTTAAGCCTAAAAAATATCATTCACTCGGATAAAATTATTATTTAAGGCTAAATTAATTATCTTCAACTCTATTTTAAAATTTAGTTTTACTTAATTAAATTATATTTTTTAGTAGAAAGTGAACATAAAAAGATAAAAGTCTATAAGCAACAAAAAATTAATGATTTGTTTTGGTATATACACATAGAAAGAAAGAGGGGAGAGGGGGCAGAAAAGAGAGGTGAAGAAATGAAAATATAGAATATTTAATTTGAGAAAAGAAATGAAAAAAAGAAATGAATATTATGCCCACTTATGTTAAATATTATGCCCGCTTATATTAAAATAATAGGATAGATAGAATATGAGGTGAATTGGTTTCATAATTAAAATTAAATTTTTTTAAATTTAATTACATTAAAATTCAGTTTAACAAAAATTTTAAAATAAATTTAAGTTTTTTTTATTAAAATTAGAGTATAAAATAATTAAACAGAAAATAAGTTGAAAATAGAAAAGAATAAGAATAGAGAGAAATAAATACAAATATTTATACTGATTTGAATCAAAATAAATCCAACGTTTTGTGTTAATCACCTTAATGAGAGTGACAACTACTAACTATTTTAAAATAAAGTTTACAACTTACAATACAGTGAAATAAGTAAGATAACAAAAAGATTTATGAAGAAATCTCCTTTATATAGAAATAATGATGAGAACAACACCTCTCTTTGAACACAAGAAATGAACAAGCACCTTCCTTGAACACCATAAGGAATGAAGACACCTTTGAATAACCACAAGGATGAGAACAACACCTCTTTTAAAAATCTCAAAAGATGAATACTTCCTTTGAATAACCATAAAGGATGAAACAAGTTTGAACACTAGCAGCATGACAACTTTCACTTTTATCTCTCCAAGTTAATTTTAAAGTTCATGTCCCTTTTCAATTTATAAGTAAAGAAGGGTGCAAGGTTCAGTAGAATATGAAATTTTTTTCATAAAAACGTTAAGAATGATTGATTATTACATAAGATAATCAATTATTCTAGAGAGTAATTGAAAAATAAAAGTTTGTTGATGATAATAGATTATTTGTTAGATAATCGATTATTCCAGGAGATAATAAATTATTTTAAGGATGATAATTGATTATTCCAAGAGATAATGCTCCAACGTTTAGTCATTTCTTCATACATATAGAAAATTATGTATAGGATGAATTCCCTTATGTGTATTTCACATAGGGTTGTGTGTTTATTTATAACAGAGATACAAGATATGGGTTGAGCCCATTACACTAAAATAGGAAACCCTAGATATGAGAAAGATACTCGCGAGCATTATCACTACGTAAAATGCGAATAAACACACCAAATTGAGTCTTTATTTCATTAAAAAAATTGAAAGATAGAAAATAACTCTAAACGATTTTTTATCAAAAATAACCAAGTACACCTTGAGTAATCATTAATGAAAGTGACAAAATATTGAAATCCTAGATTAGACTAGACACGACTAGGTTACCAAATGTCGGAGTGAACTAAAGCAAATGGAGAAGAAGCACATTGTGAGACACTAACTGGAAAAGAACTACGACTATGTTTTCCTAATTGACATGACTCGCAAGAAAAAGTAGACAACTTGGACAGACTGGGAACGAGCTGCTGCATCTTGACAAGGCTAGGATGACCAATAGATAGTGAAGGAAGAAGTTGAATGGTACCAATGCCATGGGAAGAGGCTTTAAAGCCATAAGCCATAGTGACAGAGGAAAAATAACCCGAAGTAGATAGGGAAGTAAAAAAGGATTTATTACCAGTGATGTGGTTTGTGGCGCCAGAGTTTAGAACCAAGGACTAAGAGAGTTGGATTGAGTTAGGCCAGCAAAGGAAGTACCTGAATGCATAACTGAAGCAATGGAACTCGAGCCCTGACGATCCCCATACCATTTTAGAAACTCAGTTAAGATAGTAGGTGTAGCCGAGTTATCAGATGGTGGAGGTCCCAGAACAGACAGTAGTAGTAGTTGGTGATGGGGAGGCAGCATGCGCAACCACAACATATTTTGGAGGGCGACCATGTAAGGCATAACATTTTTCTTTGACATGACCATACCTATGACAATGATCACACTGAGGTCGCCCTTTCCCTTGTTTCTGAGGACGATTGCAGTTATCATTGTAAGAAACAAGGGTAGAAGATTCATCAGATGTACCTGTAGTAGGTGTTTCAGTTGTAGACTTACCCAGCACACGTAAGAGGGTGGAAGATGTGGTTGTCAGGGTAGGCACAATTGGAGATCTCAAAATTTGATCTCAAACATGTGAATAGTCAGCAGGAAGACCATGTAAAGCCAGTAACATAAAAAAATTTGACCGTTGCTCAATCTTTTCAGCAGGAGTAGAGATAGGGGGTAATAACACATTGAAATTATGAAAAAGAGAATGAATTTTACCCAAATGTTGTGTCATGGTCTCATCAAGTCGTGTTTGATTGGTGAGTGTAAACATATTATGACAAACACCATAGAGACATTGAATGTCATTGGTGTACAATAGTTTGGCCTGATTCCAAACCTCAGAGCAATACTTATACGTACGAAATATTTGCTTTAACGAGGAATCAATGGTAGATTCAGTGACTATGCATAACTGAGCATCAATCTTCATCCATCGAGAGCGCTCGTTTTCAACAACATTATTCACGATCTTAATGAGATGATCTTCGTAACCCTGACTCTCAAGCCAAAGTTGGATATCAGATGTCCATGTCTCATAATTATTACTATCTAATTTGTTAATGAAAAGATGCATATTGATATAATTAGTATAAATGGATGGAAGAGGCATAGGAGCAGATGAGGCCAAGAGGGAAAGAGGAAGCTGCTGGAGGAGAGAGAAAGTTGTTGGAGAAAAGAGAGAAACCCTAAAAATAGGGAAAGAATTCAAATAAACTCCGATAAAAAATATGAGCACAAATCCAAAATAGGGATAAGGAGACGACGTCGTCGATGCAAGGGGTTGTCGAAGATTACGGCAGAAGCGCCGCCACGCACAATGGTGATGACACACTGTGCGTTCCTGTAGACAAAACGTGGGGGCGCGTGCGACCTCTGATGGAGTCGATCCACGTCGCGCTAGAGTCGCTTGGATGGGACGAAGTCAGCGGTGGTGTCGTTGATCGGATTGATGGTGGCAACAACGAAGGGAAGGGGCGGGGCACTGTTCCGGTGACAGTGGGCTCCTGGTGGCAGCGGCTGCGTCTGCGACAGTGGCAGAAGCCTCTACGGCAGTGGCGGAGGGGACGAATGCGATGGAGGGGGCGGCGGCAGCGGCGGAGGGGGCGGCGACAGTGGTGGTGGCGAAAGCGACGGCGAGGGAGGAAGGTAACAACGATAAAGAGTAGGGGAAAAAGATTCTGAAAATTAGAGAAAAGAGATTTTCGAAAAAAGAAATTTATCACTGATGAACAGCAGGTTCACCAGGGAGGCAGAGATTTAACCCAGCTCTAGATACCATATAGAGAATTAGGTATATGATGAATTCCCTTATGTGTATTTCACATAGGTTTGTGTGTTTATTTATAACAGAGATACAAGAGATGGGCTAAGCCCATTACACTAGAATAGGAAACCCTAGATATTCTAACAATACAGATGCATTTGTGCAAAAGGTTATGCTCCAACGTCACAAATCATGTCCTTTAAGTAATCTTCCATATTTGAATAAAATAAATCGTCAATTTTGTTCATGTTTGGTAAATCTAAAAATTCACTTTGCCATGTCCATGTCATATTACTTCTAAGAAACACATCATTCCTTAATTTCTTCAATCCCCAACTTTCTTCCATTTAACTAGTTAACATAGGAACCCCTAAATTTTCCTCCTTTAACACTAGTGCAAATATTTTGTTGCACACACTATACAAATTCCTTAACCCTTTTCTACTCATCAATTATATAAACTTTCTCAATCCAACTTCGATCCATATCTACATTTTGTATTTACAAGATGGGCATTTTAATGCATGTTAATATTTACTTCGATCCATACATAAATATTAATATTTCACAAAATTTCGACAACCTTTTGCATTGGTTTTCAGGTGATATGAAATGAAATAAGTGACATCAAGTCAATCACAATCAAATATGTGCTAGAATAAATGATTAAGTTTAAGATGGGGTGAGTTAAACTCTCAAAGAATTTTCACAAAACCTTGGCCAATTTCAGTTAAACAATTTACAGTTGCAGGTAAAAACCAATTATTTAAAGATTCTTGAAATGTTTATATCAATGTATCATATATCCAATTCAATTATCAATTACAAAAACTAAAGAAGCAGGGAAAGAAGATCAACACAAGAGATTTATACTGGTTGACCTTCCTATGAAGGCTACATCCAGTTTCCTAATCACTTAAATCAAAGCAATTCACTAATTTTCAGTTTTTACATGAACCCTACATGAAAAACTAAAAAATAGAACAATACAGTTGATCTTGAATCCTATAAGATTTGTCTACCCTTGTAAAACCCTATTACAAGAACACCTTAATCACCCTGATTAAGAAGAAACACAACCAGTACAAGATTATAGAAGATTTTGGAACAAATTCACCTGATTTACACTTGCAGTATATGAAGCTGAACAAAATTTAGGCGATGACTTTCTATGGAAAGATTCTCAATTTAATTTGATCTTGAACTCTTTGATTGATTTTGCAAATTGATTTAGAACACTTGAAAACTCTTTCTGAACAATGATTTTCTCTGTAATTGATTTGTTGCCCAGTTATTGAAAATTCAAAATATTTAAAACAGAACTGGTATCAATGTTTTAAAACTGTTACTGAGAAAATCAGTTAGTTAAAACGCGATTTAGCTAATTGTTTTCATTTGAAATGGATTTTCTAGAGAGCACCCAAAATCTGAAAATTGAAAATAGTCAGTTGAAAATGCGATTAAACTGGTGAAAATTATTAAAGAGAAATCTTTATGTGATTTTAGTCTATTTAAATATGAATCAGCTAGATTTTCCAGAGAGCATGGATTTCTTAAGAACAGTTCCAGAATTTTAGCTAATTTAAATTCTAAAAAATAGCTAGCTGAAATCAGTTGGAAATAAAATTTAAAAATAACAGTTCCAAAATTTAAGCTGATTAAAATTTTGAAAACATTTAGTTGAATTCAGCCAGAGCAAAATTTAAAAACACCAGTTCCAGAATATTAGTTAACTGAAATCTATATCAGTTGGTTAAAATGTTTAAGAATGACTTAGTCATCAAACTAAGAACATTTTAACTGACTGAAAACATATTTTTAATGAGTTGAAAATAGTTAAAACTTCTTTAAAACATTTCAAAACATTTTAAAAAGTAAGATTAAGTCCAAGATTAAATGAAATGCATTTTACCCCAAATCCTAAGACACTCTAACATTAAGATAAAATCTTCATTCTTCAAACATCATCATCTTCATCATCAAAGTGGTTGGAGACATCAAATTAACATGAAGGCAAGTCTTCAAGTCCAACAATATGTACCCAAAAATCAAATACAAAATGCAATCATATGAAGTTTCATGAAATATATGAAATATGATTAAAATATATGTAACAATAAAATAATAAAAAGTTATTACTTTTCCTAATTTGTCCAATCTAACATTTCAAATTTCAATACAATGATTGTGAGAACTACCTCCTTTTGTTTTTATATAAAATAAATAGTGTTATTTTAAAATAAAGGTAATACTTACTCCTCATATTAAATCTTAAATGGGACACTAAAATTCACTCATGATTTAAACAATACTAAATTTTGGGTATCCCAAAAATTAAATAATACCACACAGGTTATTCAAAGGGATTGTACATACAAGATTGCCCTAGAGTCATACATTAGAACTGTTGGATGGTTGATTAAGAAAGACTTCATGATTTCAAAACTTGTTGAACAATTTTTTAAAGGAAACAATTCAAACAAATACAAATAATATCATAGATTGAGTTTGTGTTGTATCGTCTATTTCCTTGTTTGTTCTTCATTTTGAACGTTGTTCATTAATTTGAAATTCTTTCTTAATTCATAATTGATTTAAACATGATTTTGTTCCAATTAACCCCTTATCAATTTTGAATACAAAATCCAAGTGTGATTTGACTTGCTTATTTTAAATTAAATGAAGTTCACACTGGTAAACCATCTGATAGACTTAACTAAGACCTACTAGGGATCTTATACTTGCTATAGTTGGTCAAATGCATATAACATCTTATTAGATGATAATAACATAGAAAATACATTGTTGTTGCTATCATTAAAACATCTCATACAAACAAGTCTGGGGTGATAGACTATCTATTTTCTTGTTCATTCTTCGTTTCGAACATTTTTCATTAATTTCAAATTCTTTCTTAATTCATAATTTATTTGAACATGATTTTGTTTTAGTTAACTCGTTATCAATTTTGAATATAAAATCCAAGTGTGAGTCGACTTACTTATTTTAAATTAAATGAAGTTTATACTAGTAGACCATCTGATAAGCTTAACTGAGACCTAATAGGGGTCTTGTACTTGCTATACTTGGTCAACTACACAGAACACCTTGTTAGATGATAATAACATAGATAATACATTGTTTTTGTTATCATTAAAACATCTCATATAAACAAGTCTAGGGTGCTAGACCGTCTAGCACGTCACAAGTCTAGGGGTACTAGACCGTCTAATACTCCAATAGTGTTTAGTGGAAATATTTGTTTATCCGCAACATTTTCACCATACTTTACGTGTTAATGATTCAATTGAACCTTTGTCACTTGCAAATATGCTTTAATACAAGTATAAATATGATCTTTAAATGTGCTTAAACGCTTTTAGACAACTGGTATAGAATATGCATTTTAAACAAGGAAAACCTATTTCAAAATGTTAAAATGAACTGATCCTTCTATCCATCCAAAGTTAGTCTTATTTCAAAAAGAAAAATATGAAAATAAAATGACTAAATAAAACACATTTTACATGTTTTTTCCTACAAAACTAACATTGTTTGTCATAATAAAAAGAGAAATTATTAAGATGAAACAAGATAAACTCTTATAACATAAAACTATTAATCTCTTAAATCTTATCATTTGACTCTCAAGTTTTGATTACAATAAACAAAATAATTTTGATTTGTCTAATATAACCTACCAATGTGCTATAGGTATTAGGTAAAAGCTAAAGATGAAACTTGATCATGACAAAAGAGCAAATCATTTGATAAAGATACAAGTCATAGTTGAAGTATAATAAGTAAAAGGAGACGAGATCACGAAAAACAACTACTATATTAGACAAGTTTAAAAGAAGTGTTAGATGAGTGAGACAAATATCACAAGAAGCACCAAAAATCATGTTATCAATATACTTAATTAACATTGCCAAATTATTTTTGTGTTGCCTCGATAGACCTTGTATACTTGTGTTTAAACTCAAGAGTAATTAAGTATACAATATAGAAAAACTTTATGTAGTTAAATAGTCAATAATGACTTTAAGTATTCATCATAAACATTGTAGTTGAATCGAGATACATAAATTGTATTGAAGAACTTATATTTTGAATCGTGAATCGTTTCGTATCGTGAATCGTAAGATTCATAAACATTTAGAATTAACGTATGTTTAAATATGAATATATTAAAATATATGAATTAATAATCACTTAATTAAAAAGAGTGATTGTATGATATTATTTATTATTAGTTTATCCTATTATTTTTTAAAATATTTTTTTATATCTTTTAATATTATTTTTCATTTATCATTACTTTACTTGAGTATATGATATATATGCTTCTTTTTACATGAAAAAGAAGTTGTTGGATCTGTTTTATACAAAAAAAAGTTATTGGACTTAAAGGGAGGCCTAAGAATCCAATGCCGCAAGAGAGGAGTAAAAAATAAAGAGTTAACCCTAGTATTATTGAAGACTCTACATTCTAGTTTGTGTTGACGGTCCTATCTTTGAAACTGGACAAGAGAAAGGAAATAGGAGTAGGGAGATGACAAACTGTCGAGAAGAACAAAAAATGACAAACAAGGTTGAACTGAGAAGTTTGCAAAAAAGATTTGTTGGTTCGATAGGAGAACACAACATTATTGTTCCCTAGTTTGCTGGTTCCCATTGTTCTTGCTTTTCTTGCTTAGTCCATGCTAATGGTTGGAGGGAAAGCACGAATGAACCATTAGGCATGTATTTCTACTCAGTCCGTGCTAAAAGAGAAAGCAAAATTAGGGTTTTTAATCGAGTCATGTGACCCAACATGACTCGCTTAAAACCTAAATACAATTTGAGCACGATTCAGGACACAATTCAAATAAGAATCGTGATTCCTGCGATTCTAAAGTGATTCGCCCGATACAATAGCAATTTGGGAGCACAAAAAATTGTTTTAGCGATTTATATAGTTGGGGAGAAGAATCGTATCGTATCGTATGATTCGTATAGTGTATTGCACGATACTTATTACCATGATCATAAACCAAAAGTAACAGTAATAATACTTGTTATTAATAGAAATAATAAAAACCTAACAAATGTTACACTACAAGAAAATTGTAAATAACTGACGGAAATTTTACTGATAGAAAATTTTTCGTCAATAATTTTTAATTTTACTGACGGACTTGGTTCCGTCGGTAAAGTTGGCACCACATTGTGTAAAATAAAATCCGTCAGTAAAAAAATCTGTTGGTAAATCCTTTGGTAATTTAAATATTTGTACATTTATGCATTTAAATATTTATATAATTTATATATATTTATGTATTTATATATTTATGTATTTTTATATTTATGTATTTATATATATTTATATATTTATATTGGTATATTTATATATTTATATATATAATTATATATTTATTATTTATTAATATATATACATATATATATATATATAATATGTTTTAAATGAAAATTATTTCATTTTAATGGTTAAAGTAATCTTTAACTCTAAGGTTATAGATTCAAATTGTACTTAGGCTAATTTGTTTGGTTGCCGGCATACTAAAAAAAATGTCAAAACATTATAAGATGTAAAACACTGCTGCAAGAATGTATGGAAAAGACAAATTCAAATAAGTTATTTATAAATTCTTACAAAGGAATCCTTATACTTACAAGATGTTAGGAGTAATATTAATTTACAAAGTTACAATTTAATCTATTTTAATTTATTGCAAATGAAATTTGCTCATTCTGTTATGATGTTTTTCAAGACAATACTATATTTTGATTTGATGAGTCCAGGACTATAATATAATTAATCTTCAATAGAAAAATTATAAATATATTATTTTAACTTATAACTGTTTTTAAACACAAAATTTTATTTTATTAATTAAAAATACTTAATTATGTTTTTATGCTTAATTTTGGAATGCGTTTTTTTTAATTCTCTAAATTTAAAAGTATTTTATTCTCTTAACTTCTCAAAAAAATGTGTTTAAAGTTTCTAAATATTTGGGAGATAAAACAATATTTTTTTAAAACTATCTTTTAGAAATTTTAAGAGGCTAAAACTGAAATTCTTAAGTTTAAGAAACTAAAATATATTTTTTTATATTTGGAACACTAAGGTGAGATTTATGTCAATTATATTAGATTAAAAATATAACGAAACCTAAGAAAAATAAAGCAAAATGATTAAACATGGATGACGTGTCCCGCAAATGTGGAGCTCGAAATCCACCAAAATCATGACAATTATTTATTATATGTTTGTATATATGCATGAAATTGATTAAGGAATTAAAACTCTTAATATATTTGAGGAAACACATCCTAAATCTTGGGACAGAATGAGAATTAAGTGTTCCCAGCCAAAACAAATATAAAGTAGTTTCCAAAATTCTCTCTTGTTAAGGAACCAAAAATAGTCATTGAAAATGAGTTTTGTAAATGCTTTTAAAAAGTCTTTAATGGTTTTTTAAGAATATTGTTTTTCTTTTTTTGAGTAATTAAACTTGAATTAGGGTTCACAAGGAGTGTGGAGAATAAACATGAAATTCTCTCAATCAACACAAAACAAAAGCTCGTGGAAAAAAATATTTTAATCTTGAGAGCAGAAGTAAAAATCCTCAATTTTATTTTTTTTACCATAAAATAATAATAATAATCATAGTAATATTTTTCCAAAATTTTAAAAAATATCAAGAAATCAAATATTCATATAGTGATGATATTTGAATGAAAAACAACTATATATATATATATACACGGAAATTTCATAACCTCTTTGAGTAAAAGATAAACTAAATATAAATATAATATGCTCAGAAAATCATTTGAATGAGATGATTGAATTTGTATATAGCAAATAAAATAGTAAGATACTTATAATCTTAGCTTTAATAATATTCCATTATTTATTTATATTAATAAAGTTGATTGAAAATTGTGAAATCTATAAATCCACCCAAAATTCTATACATTTTAATTAATAAAAAAGAGAGTATTTATATTCTCTTACAAATTACTTATTAAATTCTTAAATGGGTTAAGCATTACCAAATTAGTTGTGCAGACAGTGAAAAATTTGATAAAAGTCTACTTAAATTGATCCTTAATAGCATAATTTGATGAAAAAAAAGTGTTTCTTATTATATTTAAAAAACTAAATGATATTTAATATCAAATTGGTTATTTACCAATTTTTTTTCTTAAGCATTTTATCCCATAAATAAATGATTTGGTATATCTTATCGTTTAACTTATCCACTAAGGATAGAACAATAATATATATAGATATAAATATATAAATAAATAATTAGCACCTATTCATTCTTTGCTTTGTTTCCCATCCGCACACTCAGCGAGCTGCGATTGTTCGTTGATTCACTCATCGACTGTGTGCCGTGCGACTGCGACAATGGGCGCGAGCAGCGATCCGACCCAAGACGGGTCGGACGAGCAGCAGAAGCGGTCTGAGATCTACACGTACGAGGCGCCCTGGCACATCTACGCCATGAACTGGAGTGTCCGCCGCGACAAGAAGTACCGCCTGGCCATCGCCTCCCTACTGGAACAGTACCCCAACCGCGTCGAGATCGTCCAGCTCGATGACTCCAACGGCGAGATCCGCTCCGACCCCAACCTCTCCTTCGAGCACCCCTACCCTCCCACCAAGGCCATATTCATCCCCGACAAGGACTGCCACCGCCCCGACCTTCTCGCTACCTCCTCCGACTTCCTCCGCGTCTGGCGCATCGCCGACTCCGACGCCGAATCCTCCCCTCGTGCCGTCGAACTCAAGTCACTCCTCAACGGAAACAAAAACAGCGAGTACTGTGGGCCCCTCACCTCCTTCGACTGGAACGAGGCCGAGCCACGCCGCATCGGCACCTCCAGCATCGACACCACCTGCACCATCTGGGACATCGAGAAGGAAACCGTCGACACGCAGTTAATCGCGCACGATAAAGAGGTTTACGACATCGCTTGGGGCGGCGTTGGCGTCTTCGCTTCCGTCTCAGCTGATGGCTCCGTTAGGGTTTTCGATCTCCGCGACAAGGAGCACTCCACGATAATCTACGAGAGTTCTGAACCGGACACTCCTCTGGTTCGGCTCGGGTGGAACAAGCAGGACCCGAGGTACATGGCCACGATTATCATGGACAGTGCCAAGGTGGTGGTGCTGGATATTCGCTTCCCCACGCTCCCTGTGGTGGAGCTGCAGCGGCACCAGGCCAGCGTTAACGCAATTGCGTGGGCCCCGCATAGCTCCTGCCATATATGCACCGCTGGGGACGACTCTCAGGCGCTGATTTGGGATTTGTCATCCATGGGTCAACCCGTGGAGGGTGGGCTTGACCCGATTCTTGCATACACTGCTGGCGCGGAGATTGAGCAGCTTCAGTGGTCGTCTTCGCAGCCTGATTGGGTCGCCATTGCGTTCTCCACTAAACTTCAGATTCTTAGGGTTTGATTATTATTATTTCTATTCTCTTCTCTTCTCTTATGTTCCCTTTATGTGCAAACCGGAATTGGGGATACTTTAGACTTGAAACCACACTTCTATCTCTGTTCCTTTATCGTTGAAACCGATGTTAACCTTGATGATGATTTCTGGCTTTTGAACGGAAGTAGTTTTCTGTAGGATTTAGTTCGTAATACAAAGTTTAGTGTATTTCTGCCAAGTTAGTCTATGAAACGATCATTCTTGGCGTCAACATCAATGTTTTAGGTTCTCTGTGCATTTGTCGATAAATTTCTCAAATTATGCAGTTTCGTTGCCATTTTTGTAAATTGCAGGAAATTGTAGACAAATTTGGCTTCTGAGAGTTGAAAACCTTGATGTTGTTTGCCGCATTCTTGTTTACTAGGAAATGGCCTGGTATGTAAATGTTTTGTTCGGAAATCCTTAACTCAAGGAAATTCGCTGATATGTGCCACAGCGGTTGTGTTATGTGTTTGACACTGACTATTCGTTGTTTGGGTTTCGATGCCTTTTGCCTGAGCTGTTTGGTTATTTATTGTATACGATGACATAAGGTTCATGCTGGCCGAGGGAAAAGCTTCGTCCTTGTTGGTGTTTTTTTGCTTGCTTGGTGTTGGTTTGTTTGGATGATGGGTGCATTTGTTTGTGTGGTTGTTCTCATATCTTTATTATCTAATCTTCCTGTCATGCCCTAATTAAGAGAAAGCTGATCAAAGAGCGATCTCATTGGAGTACAGAGTGGACTGTGGTATCGATTCCCTTTCTTTTCTTTTATCTTTACATTGTGCTAAGTTTGTTTCCTTTCAACTGACCAGGGTTCTGCTATTGGATTCCTAGCTTTCCTTTTTGTGCTCTAGACTTAAGGTCATTGAAGGTGAAGTTAGATTTTAGACTTTAGAGAAAGCACACTACATAACAATATTGCTCTTCCCCGGGATTTTGGTTTTCTGTTATTATTATAAAAAATGAAAGCATCTAAACCGATGAACTTCTTTCCTCTACATATACATATATGAAAAATGTCCAATATCTCTTTCAGTTGATACCAAATAAACTGTGATTGTTGGCAACTACTGATATAAGAGATGTTGGGTTTGGATGCTGTTTGCTGTGTAATCTATTGGATTTGCACTCAAGCAGTCGTAACAGGAAAATTTCTTTGGAAATGTGTTTTTGAAATTGTAGAAATTATTGTTATATATTGTAATTGTCTGTATGCATAAAAGATAAGGTAGTATGGTGCAAAATTTGATTGTTGTAAATTATGTTAAATAAATCACCTGATGAGTTGCCTTGTGCTTGAAATTATGTTTTTCCAGATCGTTTAAGAATTCTGTCCAAGATGGTCCAATCTTGTAAATTCCCTTTAGTTGACACAATAGGATATCTGCAATGGATTAAAAGAGTATTTGATCAGGATATCTGCAATGGATTAAAAGAGTATTTGATCAGGATATCTGCAATGGAAATGGTGAGTACTGTATGTTTAGAGCGGATTGCATTTGGAAAATATCTCTTAAGAAATGAAAATAATTAAATAATCTTAATACATCCTACAAACGTTCGGTGAATGTCGAGGATATGGAAACCCCATTTTACTTCTGATCAATTGTAATGTCATTGGAAGACTTATTTCGGTAGACAATAACATGTTTTATTCTGGTTAAAGAATATTTTTTAAGAAATAATCCTTTGGCGACTCCCTAGCCAGAACAAGTGTCTTTGATTGCAACAACATTTAACTAAATATAATGACAAACAGTTAATATTCCAGGGTATTAATTGATGGATGTTTGGACGTAGCCAATATGAGATCTGCATTTACAATTAGTTTATTAGTACTGACTTTGGTTGGTTCAGAAGAAGTGGATAAGCAGGAAATATATTGAATGCCTCTGTTCAAGCACATCAACACAATACCAATCCTCTTAAATCTATTATCTATTATAGCGGTCAAGTTATAGAATTCATTGGTGGGCTCCATCTGAATCATTTTAATGGCAGTTAACTTATTAATAGCCACCAACTTGGAGGGGCTGATTTTTACCATTCTGATTACTGTATCAATCACTTCTTACTCTTCACAAACTTGGCCTCGTACATTTTTTAAATGATATCTACTTGTAGATGACGATATAGGTTGAAGATTGTAGTTGAGCAGACACTTATCTCTCTTCTTGTCTATGTAGATTGATGTTGCTTATGCACGTCATGATTGATTGGATAACAAACTGAATCAATCTAACATTTTTTTATTTATATTTTTTTAAATATGAACAACTTGAAAGCATCCTATTTTGTGGATATGAGAATCACAACTGGAGCAGTCATTAGAAACATTGAGGCAGTGTAAACTTTTATCATCTTGATCATTGGTGAGGCGTTAACATTAATCTAGTTCCAATAACAAGAAAATAAATTATGGTAGACAGCAAACGAGAATGATGATGCCAATTTCTTTTCAGATCAATAAGCAGGAATAAACTAACTAGTAAGTTTTGGAATTGTTTGGTTTCTCTTTTATTTTAATCCACAGGTTGGATATAGATTTTACATTACATGAAATCAATGATGTTCTTATCGCCAAAATAATCACCCTGCTGGCTCTGTTGGTCTTAAGAATGGTTGCTTAAATTATGCTCTTTCTAAGTGTTAGTATTCTTCATCACAAGCCTGAAGCAGAAGAAGATATGATCATGATTCATGTGAATATTTTACATGATAGGGGGCTGCAACCACACCAGGATAATATATACATGGGATGAGTTTCCATATTACCATATAGCCACATGGAAGGATGAATAATGGCATTCACTTTTGCAGAAGGATACTCCCATTTTTCAAAGAGCACTTATGGTCATGTTCGGATCCTTTTCATCTTTATTTGACATATAGTACGATCCTTGTTTTCGCAATTCTAATGCCATATCCACCTGGTTGCTTCCCTTGTTTTTTTTCTTCTTCTTCAAGCTTACACGCATTGTTGTGTTTTTCTCTCTTCAGGTGCTCTATTTTACCTTTTCTAAGTTGCATCTTCCTTTATCAGCTGAATCTTTCTTTGCCACATTAAATTTCTCGTAACTGCCGAGTTTTAATTGTCTGTGAACTTTTAGAAGTCATTTAACCATACTGGTGAAAAATCGACTGCAATAATTCAAGAAAAAGTGTAGTAGACAACCGTTTAATAATGCTAAAGAAATCCTTGAAGAACAAGAAATGTGATTCAAATTTAATGACAGAATTGAAAAGATGTAACTTTTCATGGATATAAATAGAACGACAATGCTATCACTTTTGTAGGTGTCCTTGCACTTGTATGAAAAACTTGAAACAAGTTCATAAGCATTTTGATCTTATGTCAGATCGCTATGGTACCTATGGAGCACTTTAAGTGCATGGATGAAGTATGTAGTGGAAATGTAGTACAGAAAAACTTGTAAAAAGAACCTCGCAACAAGATCAATAGTAATTTAATACATAAATTATCTCAAACGAGAATTTAATCATAACACTTTAAGCGAAAAATTCAATGAATATTACTGTTTGTTGTATAATAGGAATTTTAGAAGCTCCAAACCAAAGAGTATAAAAATATTTTGGGTATCAAAAGATTTCTATAGTATCATAACTAATAATAGAGGAATAAATTGAAATTTAATTTATTAATTATGACATATTAAGAGATAGATTACGGTATTAAAAACAAAACACTGATGAATATGAAAGAATTGAAAAAATTTAAACAAAAAAAAACTGATATTGCAATATTAAATTACTGAAAAAAACTCATGCAAGTCAGAAAAGTATTGGATTTAAAATAAAAATATTGCATCACCAATATGTAAACCTTGTTTCGTAGGATGTGACATAGTCTATATCTTTTATTCGAGGACACGATTAAGAGAAAATAAATTCTAAATAAGATTCACCAAATAGTTGACCTTAACTCTGACTTCCTGATATCCAAATTTCCAATGAGGACTAAAAAACATTGAAAAAGACAAAAGATGTGCTAATCAACAAATCAAACAATGTCAGTAATTTCTTATTCTGCTCTGGTTTTGAATAGATAATATGTAGTTAATGTTGGTTCTTCGATAGGAAGAAAAAATAATTAAAAAAAGTTGAGACTTTGTATATTATTTTTATTTATTTATACTCATGTATATATTATTTTTTCATCTCTTTTCTTTTTCTTAATGACTTTAATTTTCACTTTTCTTTTACATATCTTGACTAATAAATATATTTTAATTCAATATATTTCTCATTAAATGAACTTTAATATCTATTAACACAATATTAACTTTAATATCTACCCATATCATAATACAATTTATAATTATAATTGGTTATTTTCCATATCAATTTTATTAATAAAGTTAGCTATTAATTATATCAACAAGTATAATCTTAACAACACTCGTGATAAAAAATTATAATACATCCAAAAGATTATTTTAAAATAATAAATTGGGAGAAAAAAGTTTATAAAATAACATCTTCATAATATAACTTATATTTATTCTTACATATTTTTCCTCTTTTATGTATTAGTTACTAATTTGAGTATTAGGAAGGTATGTGTAGGTAAATCTTTTTTCATGGCTCACTCATATTTCATTGGAAGAATTATTTTTTTTAGTGGAATCAACAAATAGACTTGTGAATCCCAAAGGTCCAACCTCATTGTTAGTTCAACTCAAAATTATCTAATTCTGGTAATAATATTGGTGCCTATTATGGGTAAAACTTTCTTAGGTCATATAAATTAATGGTTTTGATGAGAAATCAAACCTTATCAAATTAATCAACCACTGAGATAGATAAATGAATGTTCAATCGCTAACAACCTTAAAACTCTCTTAGAAGAAATGCAAAAGAACAATGCTTTTGTCAGTGAGATGTAAGAGAAGCACAATGAATACATGCGAGAATTGCAAATCTAAAACAAGATGAACCACGAAAAAGCAACACAAATAGCTACTAATGAGCTCAAACTTGTCATGAAACAACACTAAGCAAGCTCGAAGTCCTTTGGGAAGAAATGAAAGTGGTAGTAAAAAACCACAATAGGAGGTACACCAACCATTTGTCAATAATGATTATGTACAATCAGTGCATGGGTCTATCTCCCTAATCAAAACGCAACATACCACTTACTATGTCAAACATGTTCAAAAAGATACTAAAGAGAGGGATCCCATCACCAAGAGGTAATGGTATAATCTCATGACCTTCACATCTAGGAGCTCATCTATCCTACCAAATAACCCTCTAATAAGATTCATAAGAAAACAAATATCATTCTTTCAAGAAAAATATCATGAATGTACCTTTCCCTTTGGTTGGAAACCTCTAACCATTAAAAGGGACAATAGGTTAATAGATCTTAATGTGCATGTCAAAGCATATAAAACATAAGTGAACCTTTACACCAAAAATAGTGCAATTTTGTGCAATTTTTTCCCACGACTCTTAAAAGAAGAGACTATAATGATATTACAACTCACATCTTGATTGACTCATTTCAAATTTTTGCAACAAATTTCAAAGCTCATTTCACAACTAATTGACCCCTCATTGCAACCTCAGTGCATTGAAAAATCTTAAGCAAGAGAGTTTCAAATCCCTCCAAATATTTATGGAATAGTTTGATAAGGTTTATACCACTATATATGGTATCACGTTGGAAGTGTTAATGAACACTATGATGTTTAGGTTACAAACAAGACCTTTTCTAAATAGTTTATATATCAAGCCTTCCAAAAATATGGATCACATAAAAGCTTGGATTCAAATTATATACAACTAGAAGAAAACACTAAGTTACAAAATAAGGAAAACAAGGTTATCGAGAAAGAAGCTAATGTTGGTTACTTGGAAACTCGAGTTAATAATGACAATAATTTTAATTGACAAAAGAAAGTTAGGCATGATTCATATATTCTGATAAATGCTAGCAAGATTGACACATAATACAAAATGCTTTCAACCTCGAGTTGGTAACTCTACCATAATCCATACTAATCCAATATTCCAGATCGATACAAATAATACCAATACAATCAAAATTATAGGCATGCAATTGAGTAATATCACAAAGTTTGAGATATCATTGAAGATCTAGTTCAACATGAGGCTTTGACTCGCTTTGTAGAGAATAATAACATAGGTTGAGTTAGAGGTAAATATCGAGGTCGAGACTAAGAACATCATGGGGGTTACTAAGATTACCAAGATTGAGGACGAGCAAACCAACAAAAATAGAGAATTCAAGAAGGAAACACCTCGTATTAACAAGCTTAACAATTCCAACAACATGATAAACAAGGGATCTATATCATCCACAACATTGTTAATTGTTTCGCCAGAGGTGGGTGTACAAGCTCGACCAAAAACGCCACCTTCATCTTGTTTACAATGTCAACTTAATGGAATCATACCTAAAGTGGTCTACCCCCAATTACCTTTATAGATGACGACTTCAATTATAATGACCAAGTACAAGATGATTTGTTTCTAATTATGCTATACATAGCTGAGGAGTCTGAAAAGTCCTCATAGACTAGGAAATTTCAACTAGCATACTCTATTGGTGGAATTTTGTCAAACTTTGCTTATTTTTCAACTTCATTAAGTCATACCTAGAGCCCTCACTCAAATTTGTTAGAGAAAAGGGTACATGTGAGGGTATATATGATATGCCAAGCGGACTCTAGAAAGAGGCATTAAATAGAGTCTCAAGATTTTTTCTTGCTAGATCATCTAAAAAATATCATCCAGTAGTACTACACAGCATAACAAATTTATATTGGTTCACCCACAACTCTTGAACTACGTTTAACTCTCCCTTAATTCAAAAGTTAAGAGGTTTCACTGATAAAATTTTGATTACAACCAAGTATACAAGTCACTCCTGACTATCACAAGTTCATAAACCACTTTTTGGTTATCCCTTTTTAATTTATCCTTGAGATTAAGAAGTTAAGTATTTTAATTGTAACTTCTGACTACAAAATAAAAATTGTTTGATCAAAAGAATATAGAAGATAAGATAATGTGTGACGTCTCTTACTTCACTTTAGTTTTCACAAAATTTAGAGTAATTTTTTTAACAAGTAATTATTAAAATATCGTGTTGGAAAAATGGAACATTTAAACTTCACCTAATGTGAAACTATTCCATAACATTAAATAACAAAAGATGTTCAACTCTGAATTACAATAACAAATCCTAATTAGGAAGCAATCAAAATATCAGCTAAGTTAGGTATCCTTCCTAATCAGAGCAGAGTCTAAACAATAACTCTAAAACAACAATAAATAACAAAACATAAAGTCATCTACTTTCAGCTTATTCTTCCCTTTCAACTTCATTTTTTCCTGAAAATGGTCAACAAATAAGGTGAGTCTCCATCCCTCACCTCTACTCAATTTACAACCATACTTACTAAATTAAATAACATTAGTCATCAACTTCCAAAACATTAATCAACAACACAACATCATAATCATCAAGTTCATTCTTTTAGCAACATAATACAATTAGTAATTTATCAACATATCAAATCATTCACACTTTAATGACTAAGGTATCATTTACATTACAACATAAACATTATACAAGCATACATATTAATACAATATACACTATTGGTATCAACTTACCTTTTAACACTAATACCTCACTACATACTCACACATCATATTCATCTTTACACATCATCATGAATCAATAATACACATAAATAATGTCTATAAAATCAAGACTCAATGCATTACTTATGTTTTTCGATTTCTTTCTCTTTACTTTTTTTTTTCTTTCCTTTTAAGTTCAGACCCGAACTTTCGCCATTCTCAACTCATCGAGTCCAGACTTTAACCATTCTTGATAAAATTTGGGATATACGTTGAGATCCGAACTTTTAACCATTCTCAACTAATCAAGTCTCGAACTTTAACTATTCTTGATTTAATTTGGATATTCGTTATGCATAACACGTGGTTTGGCCATTATAGTTGTTGGGAGTAATTGATGCACAATAACCATTACCACGTCTATTCTACTGAGGACCTTGGTCAACAGGTCTCATAGGGAAAGGGAATGCGACCATGTGAAACCCCATCAAGGTGTCACAAATTCCTTCTTTCCCCTAGGTTTCTCAGACCTTCCCATATCTTCCAAGTTTGGGTGCACCCAAATCAACATGTTCCTTTCTTTTCACTAAGCTAGAGGAAATCGTCCCATACCAGCTCCTCCCCCATTCTCATCCTTTCTTTTGAAACTTAACATTAATCCATGTCTATAATATATCATGCAAATCATGCATCTCACACAACATGCTCATATATACTAACCAACATCATCTCGCTTGTAATATCATTAAGCATTCTCATAAAGTTAATAATACATAACTCATTCATCCATGCAAAGGTAATAAATAAATTTCATATACTCAATTGAATCTCTCAAACATTATGACTATCGAAATCTTTCACACACATTGCATACACATTGACAATTTCAAATACCAATTAAACATTTCACCCATATTATACACAAAATGATACCATTACAAGCTAAAGCATATTCCTTATCCATCAAGATCCTTAAACTCCTTCCCCCGTACAAGAAATAAATTAAGATGAATAAGAAAATAGTCT
Organism: Lablab purpureus; assembly: GCA_030347555.1. Lineage (NCBI taxonomy): Eukaryota > Viridiplantae > Streptophyta > Magnoliopsida > Fabales > Fabaceae > Lablab > Lablab purpureus. Next base: position 15,800,923 of record CM059254.1, read on the forward strand.
CACAATCTTTGATAATTTTGTTCTCAAGACAAAGGAAGACATACTAGTTAAATTGACTTAATCTACCACTTACATGAACCAACCTTAAAAATTTCTATTCAAGTAATCAATCATGAGTGAACCAACCTTAAAAATTTCTATTAAGTAATCAACCATAGATTCAAGTCTATCCTCGTGTAAGTAAATCATGTACTTAGTAATTGGTGTATCTTACACCAAATACTCACTTCAAGGAAACACACCAACATAAAATATCCATTAAGTTATAATGACTTTACAAGTATGTAAAATTTCAATTATTCATCGAACTTCTTTATATAATAACTTTAAATGATCATTTTATCATTTAGATCTTTATGCCTAAAACTAACTCATTTAATTTATATTTGCATATTCTTTTAATTTGTTTTACTTCTCACCCCAAATATATTTATAAGAAGGGTGATACATAGATTGCAAGGTTTTTGAAATCGTAGTTTGACATTCCAATTTTAATACAATGGCCCTGCTTTTAACACAATTCAAGGAATTTGAAAAAGGAAAAAGAAGATTCACTTACCACGGATCTATTTTCAATAACACTTTTAATTTTTTTTTATTTCCTTTTATTTTTCAAATGCCTTAAATTGTGTTAAAAACAGGGTCCATTGTGTTAAAATTAGGGTATCAGATTGTGATTTCAAAACTTTCGTGGTCTTTGTATCATCCTTCTTTAAAAATAAAAAAAATTTAAAAAAAAAACTAAAAGTGTTACTGAGGGATAAATGATGAGATTGGAGTTGTTTGCATGAGGATTGAAGATTTGATAAAGTCAACTTCGTTTTCATAAAGATCATGAAGCCCATGAAGACCTTAAAAGGATTTGATGATATTTGAAATTTTGTTTTTCTAGGTTAATATTTAAACTTTTCTCTTTAGACAATTAGATCATCATAATATTGATTTGGATTCCTTGCTACAAACTATCTTGATTATCTGCATCTTTTAATAGATTAAAAGATCACGTTACTCTGATAGAATGTTTATGAAGAAGTATCAAGGTTTGACTCCAGCTATTATTTTAATTGGTTAGACACCAGTTTAATGTGTTAAAATTGCTCAGGATCTTGAATATTTTTAAGACCAGTTGTTTATTAATTTGTTGACATTATTTTTCAATAGATTAATTGTCCTTAGTTCAGGTTGTGAAATATTTTGACTAAGTTTTAGTTTATTAAAAATTTGAACTGAATGAACATATTAAGTTGAGTTTTTAATTTGTTAAAGGTATCAGTTTTATTAAAAAGGGGGTGATATATGGACACCCGTAAGGGTCAAATCGTGATCCCACACCCCCAAAATCAGTGCAATACTTTTTTTTATAAACTTGGAAACAAAATTAAAATCATATTTGGGGTGTGGGTGAGTGGTGAGAAAGGAGTGCGTGAGTGTTTTTTCTTATTAAAAACCTCTTTCATTATAAATAGTTTTAATTATGAAAATAAAAGGGATCTTTCTACATATTTTTTGAAAAAACTGAGAGAAAATATTTCTAAACAAGAACAACTGTGTAGGCAATCCAAGATTTGTATTCTTAAATCATCCAATTGTGAATTGAGAGTGGCATAGGAACACACTTAGAATCTAAAATTGTACAAGAGATGAAATCTGTCCCAAGTGATCTCATTTTATAATTTCTTTTTTTTTTGTATACATTACTGGATTAGATTTATCCAGTGAGGCAATAATATAGCTTTGCAGGGGTTGAGATAAAGTCTTGTAAGATTCAAGACTTGTGTTCGTGTCTTTTTAGGTATTACTAGGGTTGTAAGAATTGATTGTTTAGTGGAAACTTAATCTATGATTAGATATCTAAATGTAGATTTTGAAAAAGAATAAATCAATATAAAAATTATTTGTACACATTTCAACAAGTTGATTTTTGAAATATCTATTCAACCTTTATACATTATATCAACAAATTAATTGTACATGAATCTTTTTTTTTATTTATCAAAAATAAAAAAAAGTAGTTTTTAAATATAAAATTTGAACAAGAAGGTTATAAGGATACAAAATTAAACAAGTAATTGATAAGGTTATTTTAGAACAACACTTTTAACCTTGTAGCTATCCATCGTGTCTATATGTAATCACACATATATTTTCTTTTTTTTTATCTTTGTTGTAATATATATATAATTTATTGCATAAACATAATTCTCAATCACCAAGTTGGATCTAAATTTCGAACAAGTATTGAACCTAACCAGAAGAACCCAAGTGAAAGAATGGCCATAAACTTCATTTATCCATTCGTATCCCCTCTCACATATATTTGTATCTGTCGTTTCTGTGTGTGTGGGTGTCTCTTGTTGCCCACAAAATTCAACCGTGATATTTTGCTTTGAAGGTTTTGTACTCTGAAAAAATAAATCTTTTCTTTCAAAAGTGTAGAATTTGAGTGAATTTTATTGTCCACTGATGCAAGTGGAAAGCCCATAACCTGGTCCACTTTGGACTCAAGGTTCAGATCCAACCATCAATATATAGTGGAAAAATAAGAGAGACAGATTATTGAATTGAATTGAACTTAGAAGCACAAAAATAAAGCACCAATCACAACCATTCATTGAATGAGAGGCTATCCATAATCTCATCCTCACTTAGGCTCATGAGTCACAGCCACACATCCACGTTGCCTCCTCTTGGTTCCCTATTAAACTTTACGAGACATAACAACATGGAACCTCAATCTAGTTTCTCACACAAGGCTTTAACTCTGCTGCTTCACTTCTGCTCCACAAAATTCAGTGCTGAAACATGGCTTCGGCTACTCTCTCTGTAGCCAAACCAGCTCTTCAGGTTCAACAACTTATTCATTTAAGCTTCATTTTCATGCATCCTTAGAAAGAAAGTTGTGTTAGTTGTTGTGCCATATTGTGCAAAGCTAAGGTGGTTGTTTATTATAGTTTTCCATTCCTTGGTCTATTCAGGCAAATGGGAAAGGCTTCTCTGAGTTCTCTGGCCTTCGCAGCTCATCAAGCTACCTTCCCTTTTCCAGAAAATCTTCAGAGGATTTCCATTCTGTCATTGCCTTCCAGACCTATGCTGTAAGTTCCTTACTCCATTAATGAATGTCTAATTTTATTTTAAAGTAAAAATACTAGGTGAGTGACTATAGACATACAACCATATACAAGAAGTTCTCATATAGATATACTTCCAGAATTATGTAACGAACAAATTTTTCAGATGGTCCATACAAAAGTCCTTTGGTTTATAATTTGACTTTTCTAGCAGTTGTTATACCACATTAATGTATCTGAACCATAAGCACACACTTCAATTCGTGATCACCGTGTTGTACAAGTTCTTGCTTTAAATTATCATAGTTTGAGCTAGGCCTTTCAGCATTTGAATATAGATAAAAACAAGGAAAGGAAACAGCAGAGTGAACCAACGAATTGTTAGTTCTGTATGATGATACCAAAGAGTTAGTTAGAAGAAGAACAAAGACGTGTAATGCGTTTGACAATGTTGCATGTATATGCTTTTGAAGGTTGGAAGCAGTGGAGGATACAAGAAGGGTATAGTGGAAGCAAAGCTGAAGGTTGCCATAAACGGGTTTGGAAGGATCGGAAGGAACTTCTTGAGGTGCTGGCACGGTCGTAAAGAGTCCCCTCTTGATGTCATTGCCATCAATGACACTGGTGGTGTGAAACAAGCCTCTCACCTCCTCAAGTATGATTCCATCCTTGGAACCTTCGATGCTGATGTCAAGCCTGTGGGAAGTGATATCATCTCTGTTGATGGAAAAGAAATCAAAGTTGTCTCTGACCGCAACCCTGCCAACCTTCCTTGGAAGTAAGATTCTTCTTCAGTTCCATACAATTAGAGTCTGTTTGGATACAAAGTTAGAGTAATTTTCAAAGTTTATCTTCTATGGTAAAAAAAAAACTATATTTCAAGTAGAGAAGCCTTTCTGGTTTGTATCCAAACATGCTCCTAGTTAACTAAAATTTTAAAGAAAGTGGTTTTGTATTGAGAAGAAGAGAGTGACAGACATGAAGATACCTTTGTGCTATTATTGCAGGGAGTTGGGGATAGACTTGGTGATTGAAGGAACTGGGGTGTTTGTAGACAGAGAAGGTGCTGGGAAACACATTCAAGCAGGAGCTAAGAAGGTGCTCATCACAGCCCCTGGTAAAGGAGACATCCCCACCTACGTGGTTGGTGTCAATGAATATGATTACAGCGCAGATGAACCCATCATCAGCAATGCCTCTTGCACCACTAACTGCCTTGCACCCTTTGTCAAGGTCCTTGACCAGAAATTCGGTAATGTGCCTAGTCACCACATTTTCTGTCAAAGTCATCCATGAAATTGAATTGTGTTTCAAAACAAAACAAGTAAACTCCCACTTCAATAACTGAAACTTCACAATGGAAAGATATCCTGGTTTTAGCAGGAAATACTCGAATGAGTTTGCATGCAATATTAGAGAGTAAAAGAGAGCGTTGACATGCTTTAAAAGATCGTATTGTTGACTATGGCAATGGGAACTGACAATCCATGACAGGTATCATAAAGGGCACCATGACTACCACTCACTCCTACACTGGTGACCAGAGGCTTCTTGATGCTAGCCACCGTGACCTGAGGCGTGCTAGGGCAGCAGCTCTCAACATTGTCCCCACTTCAACAGGAGCAGCAAAGGCAGTGGCCCTTGTGCTGCCAACCCTGAAGGGCAAACTGAATGGCATTGCACTGCGTGTGCCAACCCCAAATGTCTCAGTAGTGGACCTTGTTGTTCAAGTGTCAAAGAAGACCTTTGCAGAGGAAGTGAATGCAGCCTTCAGAGAGAGTGCAGAGAAGGAGCTGAAGGGAATCCTCTCAGTGTGTGATGAGCCCCTTGTGTCTGTTGACTTCAGGTGCACTGATGTGTCCTCAACCGTTGACTCCTCGTTGACCATGGTCATGGGAGATGACATGGTGAAGGTGATTGCTTGGTATGACAACGAGTGGGGCTACTCCCAAAGGGTTGTGGATTTGGCTGACATTGTTGCCAACAAATGGAAGTGATCAGAGCTCATTGGTAATTGATTATGTACCTTGCCATTGTAATTTTGTATGCTTACTACTACTACTACTCCTACAACACTTGTTGCTTCATTCCTTCTAAACAACTACCGAGAAACAGAACCATCAATTTTCTCTGCCTTCTCATTGTGCAATAAAATTCTTACCCTCAAATCTGAATGATAGTGATGCTAGCATACCCTCGCAAAATTTTAGGTATTTTATGTTTTTACATTGTCTATGCAAAAGATGAAATTAACTATAAATGGTCTATAGAGAAATTAACTCCTCCTGTGGGCAAGTAATTTTTAGTCTTCATAATTTTAATGGTATGGTTTTGATTCATATATTCTAAAAAGATAGATATTTTTGGTTTATGTAGTTTTCATTACTTAATTGTGATCCACAATTTTTGTTAAAAAAAATAGGTAATTTTTGTTTTACGTTCACTTACTATCCAAATTTTCAAAGATGTGATGAAAACTGATGTAAGTAAATTATGAAATACATCGAAAAGTAAAATCGCATATAGTGAGTATTCAACATGAAAAAATTTAGTTTAAACTCTAAACCCTAAACATCAAAATCATTAAAAATAAAACTAAAATTACTCAAATTTTAAAATTATGTAGACTAAAACCGAGCAATGATAACTATCAAAACTAATACTGTATATTTTTAAAAAATTTAACCTAAAATTCAGCAAATAAAACTATAAGAGTACAAATATTATCCATACATTACAAAGACTAAAATGCAATTCATCAATTGGAAGAGCTTTATTTTATGCAGTAATAGATTTCTACTCATTCCAGATTTATCATATATGTCAAATGTAATTTTTCTGATTTTTTAATTTTCTAATTAATATATACATTCTTATTTAACATCCTTGTACAGGACCCGTCAAGAATGAAAAAAAAAAACGGATCACTCACGGTGACTCGCATTATTGAATGAACCAGCAGGTCACTCCGCCAGAATTAAAAGAAAAGAATAAGTTAAAAATTATATTTATAAAATTAATTTAGATAAATACATGTATATATAAAATATAAAATATCTAATAATTTAATTTGATTTGATTATTAATTTTTATTAGTATTGTTAAAATTAAAATTACAAAATAAACTAATCATAAAATAGTAGTGAAAATATAGTATTTTAGAAAAAAAACATGGACAGATGTGCCGCTAATAGAAAGTATCTCAGGTTATACCTAAATTTTGCTTTCAAAGATATCATGGTAAATCAAATGGGGACATGGAACGATAGTGGAATATGGTATGGAAGAGGCAATGATTCCAATGGGAAGACCAACAATTAAACTCATTAATCTAAGACATTGGACCACTACAAGAAGATTCTAAATTATCAATAAAAAATTTGTTGTCCGTAATTTTTAATTATCGAGAGATTTTATTGACGGATTTAGTTTTATCGGAAATTTACCGACGGATCACAATCTGTTGATAAAAATCCATTGGTAAACTTCGTACCATATTGTGCAAAATAAAATTCATCGGTAAAATATTTCGTCAGTAAAGTTGGTGTCATATTGTGCGAAATAAAATTTGTCGGTAAATCATTCGGTAATTTAAATATTTATACATTTATATATTTAAATATTTAAATATTTATATATTTATATATTTATATATTTATATATTTATATATTTATATATTTATATATTTATATATTTGTATATTTGTATATTTATATATTTATATATTTGTATATTTATATATTTGTATATTTATATATTTGTATATTTATATATTTGTATATTTATATATTTGCATATTTATATATCTGCATATTTGTATATCTGCATATTTGTATATCTGCATATTTGTATACCTGTATATCTATATATCTGTATATCTATATATCTGTATATCTATATATCTGTATATCTATATATCTGTATATCTATATATCTGTATATCTATATATCTCTATATCTATATATCTCTATATCTATATATCTATGTATCTATATATCTATATATCTATATATCTATATATCTATATATCTATATATCTATATATCTATATATCTATATATCTATATATATAAATCTATATATCTATTATAATTATGTATTTATTATTTATTTATATATATACATATGTATGCATGTATCTATATATGTGTATGTGTATATGATTGCATATGTATTTATATATATGTGTGTGTATAATGTTTTAAATGAAAATCATTCTAACTTAGTGGTTGGAGTGTCAACCTTCAACTCTAAAGTCTGGGGTTTAAATCCTGCAAAGGCAAGTTTGTGGGAGATATTTAATACATGCATACACTAGAACCCCTACAATTAATAATAAAAATACTAAAAATGGGATAAAAGTGTAATTAAATAAAAAATATTTTAATTTTTGTTGTAGTGGACACATCAAACCAAATAAACATGGGAGTGGAAGGGAGTGAAGTTAGGTAATCCCAAGGCTATACATTTTACTTAGAGATTAACAAAACAATCATGAATTTTTCTCACTTTTGCATTCCTGGGTTTAACTCTAAACAAAATTTGGAAGGTCATGTGGGTGGCTTTGAAGTATTTGGGATCAAAGAAACCCAATTCTCTTCAATAATTGAAAATAGGATGGTGAAAGAAAATTTGGTGCAACCCAATTGAAAGCCTGGTCTTGGATAAAGTACAACTATAGTAAAACAAACTTTTCTTATTCAGATTGGTGCATGAATCCAAAGATATGCATTAAGGGATTAAAAGACAAACCATATTTAACTTCCTAATCAATACCTAATGTTCATGTTGCGTATGTTTTCTTTCTCCTTAAGCGTATGTCTTTTGTAGGATGTTTTACATATCATTATGTTTGGTGTTGTTTTTTGTTTGGTGATCTGCCTTGTCTGGATCTGTCTTCATGTATATGTGACTATTTGGAATTGTTTGTTACATAGTGTAATATATCTTGGAGCATTGACTGCACAAAGGAAAGCAACTTAGCTGGTCTAATGTTGGTATATATGACCAAAAGTGGTATAGAACATCAAATATTTTTATGTATATAAGTATGGAGCACCACTCTAACCATGTGGAGCAATCACAAAAGTATATTGACCATATTAGAAGATTGTTATATAACATGTTGCTCAAACTATTATTTCTCATGTGGGATCTTTAACACTCTTTTTGTAGGTTATAATAGGTTTTATACAACAAGTTCTTTTTCTTGTATATGTTGTATTAGCTTCTAAGATAGAATTGTTGGATAGTTCATAGATTTACATTTCTATAATTTTATTTGTATTTTTTTTTTTGAGATTTTGCAATAGAATTGGAACATCCCAAATGCTTTATTATTTATATATTCTTCTTTGCTGATAAAAAAACAACAAGCACATTTTTTTCATTTTTCAAAAACTTTAAAATATGAAAAATTACATTTACATCTTCTGACATTACAATAATTTATCGTCGTACTCCTTGAGTTTTGAAATTGACACTTGCTTTTGTTAAGTTTTAAAATAAAAAATAAAATAAGAAAAATGAGTAAAAACATAAAAGATGATATGAATCTTTATCTAAAGTTATAGAGGATACGAATATAATTTTATTAAAAACATTGTAGAATAAGTATTATTTACAAACATGAGGAGGTGGTAATGTTATTTCGCATAAAATTATATTAGGTGTTGAGAAGACGTGAGTTTAAGTTTTCATTGAAAAACAAAAATGAGTCTTTTGAACATAAAATGAATTGATTTGTGATTCATTAATACATAAATACTTCAAAAGATTTAACACAAAATAATAACAATTTTTACTTAAAATATTAAAAGTTTAAAAAAAAATTTTACTTAAAATATTAAAAATTTAAAATCGCCTTGAGTTGAGAAGTTAGGTAAGGAAATAGAAAGTTTATTCTACTTTATCACTTCTAAGTGAAAAGAAAGAGAAAGTAAATTTTGATCATTAATAAAAATAATAATTAAATACAAAGTTGTATGATTTTTAAAAAATTTATTTATTTGTTTTCACTTATAAAAAATTATTAAAAATAGTTATTAAGCTTTTATTGCAAAAACAATTACACAACTATTATAAAAAAAATATTTGTTTATTTGGAAAAAAAAATACAAACAGATTACTCTTTCTTTAAACTTGAGATATTCCTCATCTTAAAATCAAATATTAATTCTCTTAGACTAATCTAATTCTATCAAACAATTAAGAAAAAGCAGATAATATTCATTTTAAATGAAATGCCAATACTTTTATGTCCCTTTGAAAAATAGGCAAAAATTATTTTACAACAATTCACACACTTTGCTCAACCAATTGAACTAGACTTCTTCAATAATGATATGATATTAATCTATTTTAAACTATAAAAACAAACGATCTACTAATAGATATATAACGTATTTAAAACATATCAAATGGTTTATAAAAAATTACACTTTGCTCAACCCTCTGATCTAGATTCCATTTACAGCTGAGTAGGAGTAAGTCAAATAAAGTGTGCACTAAATTAATATAATAAAAAAACTTATCTACTTTATATAAAATTTAAACTGGAATAGTTCAATTTAAGAAAAATGAACTGCTAGTTTTATTAGTTCACTATATTGTTATTTTCTAAATTAGTTGAATGATTTAAAATTCTTAACTAGAATCATATTTATAAATATAAAAACCTAATAAGGAAAATCTTCTGTCAGAGTATTGTTTATCATTAACTTTAAGAATAGATTTTATTCTTATGCCTATGCTCTATCTTTCATGACTCACTATTCTAATAATGCATAAGCCCCTCACAAATTTAGCTTCTGTCTGTCGTTTTTGGTCAACTATTTTTTTTCTTTTGCAATCAAAATAAAAAAATCAGATTATGAGTTACCATAAGTATATTTATGTTTATTATAATAATTCTCCACATCAAGAGAACCAATCAACTAGCTCGAAATTTAGTTGAGTTTTCTTCATTAATATGGTACTTTAGAAAAGGAGTTTAATTTTGATATTTTCTGAATACATACTCTCATGTTATAAATGTCTTAAATTTTCTTTATTTGGTGGCAATGATATATAAAATCTTTTTTCTCATCACCTTAATGTGAAAAATCTCAATTTTTTTTGTCAAAATAACAATAAATGTTAAATAAAATAATTAAATTATACCATGTCGAAATTATGTGTAAATATTCAAATATCTTGTTACATGAGACTTTTCTTAGTTGCCTCAACGTCATTCCATAATGGAATGACAACAGAAACATGGTGTTGAGCTATGAGTCACATATAACTCCTAAACTCAGTAACATTTGGGCTTGAGCCTTGCTAGAATAAGGATCCACGTCAACTTGTATCCTCTCCTTTTGTGAATCCAACTAATGGAGTAACATGTCTACTTGGTCTGATCTTGCCACTATCAAATCTCAAATTTTTCATAATCTTGAAAAAATAACAATGAGGTTAATAGATTTTTAAAAAAAATAGATTATACTAATAACAAAATCAATAAACTAATAAACAAACACCTATTAGGTTTGTATATTTTCTCACATTCCTTCATCATGATCACTTTGAATAGTGTGTGTGTAGTCCACTTCATTATCGACAACTACACCAAATGTTCTAACTGAGAAAGATGATGTTTTATGCATATCTAGATACTCATCTTCGTGAGTTCCATGCATATTTCTTCCTTCAATGATCACCGATCATTTCTCATTACATGGATCCCTAACATAAAATATTTGCTTGATATTCCTTAATAAAAGATTCATCCTTATAATCAACGTTGTTCAAATCCACCAAAGTAAGCCCTAATCATATTTATACTTGTTCACCATTATGTTGTGTTGATGTGATTTCATCCTCTTGACATCCATTAAATATTTTCATCAATTTATGATATGGATGACTACAAAATAGGAACTTTCGATGTCTAGTGTACACTGTCTTTTGCACATGTTTTAATTGGGTATAAATTTTTTTTATTCACGTATAGGGCACTCATAATGACCCTTTACATTATAACCACTCAAGTTATCATATGCTGACAAATCATTTATTTTGCAAGATAGTATTGCACGCAACCTAAAATTATTTTCACAATCCATTAAAAATCTCCTCTCTTGCTTCCCTCAACATCTTTATGTCATCAATCAAGGAACTAAGATATATATCTATGTCATTTCCTGATTGTCAAGGTTCTAAAATCATCATAGACAACATAATATATTTTTTCTTCATGCATAACTAAGGAGGCAAATTGTAAATGACCAACGAAATTCTAGTTAAGTTCCTATAAGGGTTCATGTCATCTCTAGCTAGTACAATTCTAAAGTTTCTTGAGTCTACACCAAGTTCTTTGTCACATTTTCTACCATTTGCATGTCATGTTAGATTTTTTTCATTCTCTTAAATGGTAAACAATCTTTTAAACCTAACTATTATTGGCGAGTACCATAACTCATTAGTAAGGAAACCCTTTGTTTCTTCCTCACCACTACTTCCATTAGCTCTCTTTTTAAACTGGGACAACCCATATGTCGAACATACATTCAATGCAACAAAGTCATTTTTGTACAATACACAATTATTAGGCCATGTGTGTATTTTCTTTGCCTTATAGTTACAATTAGGTGTGTTATCTTTTGGAAGCAACTCCTTAAACAAATCCAATAATTTTGTGAAACTTCTATCGTTCCATCTATATCTTGCTTTTAAATTGAACAATCTTAAAGTTGTTAATAATCTTGTAAAGTTACTACATCATGGGTACAATTATTGCTCCAAATCAAACTTAAAAGAATCATACGCATGTGTTTTTCCAAATTTTTCTTTGTCAATATCACTTATTATCTCCTATAAATTATTGTTCATCCCTTCTTCAATTTTTTTTCACAAAGTTATAATGTCTAATATTTTTTCGTGTCATGTCCATATTGTATAACTCTTCACAATATATGTAACAACCATTAAGAACATTTTTTTGTCATCTCATAAACGTAGATAGAATTTTTTAGAAAACTAATGTTAATTATTAATCAACTTTTCCTTTTTTATACTTGTTTTCGGTTCTTAAATAAGAAATTATCTTTAAAAAACATGTATAATGACCCAAAAATTATATTAACCCCTATTTTTTTCAACGGATGGAAACGGACGTACGTACTGCTCAACGAAAAACTTAAAGAAAACAGAAAAATTGAAAAGAATAAATATGAAATTTGAGAAAAAAGTAGTAGTGATAACTTTTTTTTAAATATGTGAAGAAATGTACAGAAAGTTATATTATAATCGATTATATTCATATTATAATTGATTATACGTCTTTCATGTTAATTTTAACTATTGTGAAATATAACTTATTTTTATTAATAATCATATTTTAAAAATAAATATTAAAACAATATATAAATAAAATTAATTAATTTTAATTTTAAGCAATGTTATTTATTTTAATATATGATTACTTGAAAATATAACTTTTCATATATTAAAATTTTATAATAATTTTTATTTTAATTTAGTTTTTAATTTTGATTTATATTTTTAAAAAATTATTTTAAATAAATTATTTTCTAAATACATTAATATACAATTAAATTAATCTATCACATTAATTAAATTATTCATAAATTTTTTTATTTATTTTTCTAATACAAACAACTTTATTTTTTAATTTCTTTATTCTCAAATTCATTTGACCCATATATTTTCTTTATTTTCAGAATAACTATTAAAAATTGTCATTAAACTATACAAAATCATTAATAATAAGAAACCAAAAATAATACAAGTCACTTTATTTTCAGACAACTTCTTTTAAAAATAAAATTTTATATTTAAATAATAAATAAATAATGATATATTTAATTATGTAAAATTATAAAAATATAATAACTTTTATACTAATTTCTTACAACACTTTTTTATTTATTTGTCATGTGTTTTCATTACATTTCTCTCCTGTAGCTCTCCCTTGTTAAATACATGGTAAATCTATGTTGTATAAATAACAATATCTTGACAATAACAATAAGCAGGCTGAGGTCACAATTTTATTGAGATGAGTGCATTATCCAAAACATGATCACACACTACCAAGTGGACAAGAGCTAACAACTTCAGATCCTAGCTAACCCTAGACAGTTAGACTAGCTGTTGGCTTGTCACTGTTTGGTCAATTTATATCTGTTACTTTATAACCCATGCATAAAATATTATTGTAATTTAATACTAAGCTTATCTAGTAACTCTATCAGCAACTCCATCCAAATTTCCCCTTATAGATGGTTCCATGTATGTCTCTAGATAATTAAATAACTTATAATCTGATTAAAAGTTTCCATTTATTGGTTTTTAAACAAGATCGCAGGTACTTTGAAACGAATATTTGAATCATGGATTTCTAACTCTTGGGAGATTTTATTGACTACTATATAACCTGAATTTTATAGATTTTCTTGTGAGAATATTTTTATCAAAGACATAAAATAGAACTAATTAATATAAGAGTTTATATTTAAGGCGAAACGATGCTTACAAAAACTAAGCAGTTATTTATGAATCAAAAATTATTTTTGGGTATTGGAAAATATTATTTGACACATAATGAGAGATGTAAAAAATAATAAAAAAATAAATAATGTTAACATCATTAAACCGAATTTCATATAAAATCTACCTAATTTCAAATAATCCAATTGGTTTTCATTCCGACGGAGTTATTATTATAAAGTTGTTTAACTCACTGATATATTATCCTATAAGAATTTATAAAATATATTTAAGAGTAGAAGTAATTTAACTAATATTTTATTATTTAAATTAAAAAGTCTATAGATGAAAAAAATTAGTTATTCAAATTTTATTTCATAAAAGTTATATTTTTTAAAAATATTTTTTTTTCTCTAAGTTTCTAAAAGATTCGTTTATCTTTTTGTATATCACAGTCTATTTTAAAGATCTCGGTGAAGAATAGAATAAATTTGACCGATCAGAATTTGTTTTAGAGTAAGTTTTTCTTTGTCCCATTTTTTTAGATAGATTTGGTTTTTGGTTACATAGTTGAATAGTAGTAGTTACATGTGTAGTTTTCTAAGACTAAGGTGAATCTCTATTTGTCAGTGAGCAAGACAGATGTTTAGATTGTTGATCAAAGTCTTTTATGTACATGTTTAGTTTTCTTGTGAGTATAGAAGATTCTCGAAACTTAAGTTTGATAAGCAAACCTTAACAACTAAAGGAAACTAGCTATATTTTTAATAGTACCTTAGGGTAGAAGATCTGAATGTAGATGTGATGTGATCACAATAATTGAATCTTTTCAGAAATTGTACATTGTTTGAGTATACTTCAAATGTTGAATATGAGATTGGTTGTTTTATGAAATGATAAATATGTATAGATTATTTTATATTGTGATGTTATTAGATGTTTATTGTAGGCAATTCTTGTTATTTATGTGTAGTAAGACCAAGATATTGAAGGATTTAATATGTTGAAATGAAATTTGGTATAATTTGAGTAGATAGATTTAGAAGAGATAAGTTGTATGTTTAGTAGTTAAAAGATAGAATATGTAAATGGAGTCACATTGGTTCAAGTTAATGTTAAGTTGATGTTATTTTAGACCTAAATATTCAATGTTGGGTATAAGAAATGAAGGAAAAACTTAGTTTGAACCAATTAGATTGCCTATTATATTCTATAGAGTTTCTTATTTATGTAGAGTTGTTGGACTAGTCAATATCTTGCAAGACGAAATTCAATTAATTGAAAATCTGATATATTTTTACGTTAGACGAACATAATACTCGTTGGTCGAGCTTTTTATTTAAATTTCCCAGTGGTTTGGTTGTTGGGTGAACACATCTCTCACTGGATGAAATTCATTTAATTTAAAATTAGAGAGCTTTTTTTGTTGGGCAAGCTAGTTGAAGTTGTAGTGGTTTTTGAACTTTTAAGCTAAGTAAATATTTTCTTTAGTATTTGAAGTCTTCATAAGAGTTGTAGATAATCTTCTTATTTTTCTTATGAGTTATATTTGGACTTGATTTGATGAGTATAACTTGGTATGATGAAATTTCAATTGTTTGTAATATTTAATTTTTGTATGATTGAATGAGTATAATGTAGTATGAATTGTTATCTTATATCATGATTTGGACTAAAAACATATATGAACAATGGTGTGTGATGTTATGATTATGATGTATTGGAAACATAATTATTTCCAAGGAGGAAATACTATCTTGAGATATAGGTGATGTATTAAATTGGAGATTCGAGAAAGAGATATCCCAACTCTAGTGATGTTGGACTCACATAAAAAAATATCATGTGCTAAGAGTCGAAGAAGATTTTTATGATCTAGTTTGTGGTGTTAAAAAGAACTGATTTCGTAAGTTATTGGATAGTATAAATTTAATTTGAAAATATGAATGAGATGCAATTATAATTATAATGTGATAATATAAATTTAATATACTTGTATGAATTGTTTTAAATTATAGTGTTTTACAGGAGAGGAAAGGATGTAGCACATGAGAATGTTAAACAAAAACGGGTTAAAATAACAAATATATTTTATATTTTAGTTTGTGAATATTTTGTTTATCTTTTAATGATGTATATAAATTTTTCTTAGGAAAGAAGTTTATTTTAATAAGACATTAAGATCTTTTATATATATATATATATATATATATATATATATATATATATATATATATATATATAAACAGCTAATTACTTATACCAATAATTTTCTACAAGTTTAAACTACTCAAAATGATATGTGAAACAAAAACAAAATATTTTATTTATGAACAATTTATGTAATATCAGTAAACAATTAATTCTTAGTTATTTTAAAAATTGAAATGTTAAAAAACTACTTTCCTAATGAATTGAGGCGAAAAAATTAATAACACATTTTTAACTCACTTTTTACAATTAACTGAATTTTGTTATTTTTAAGTTACACTTATTACTTAATAAATTATATTCATTATTTCGTGATTTTAAATAAATTTTAACAAATAAAAAGTGAAAAGAAAAATGTGTAAGCAAGCAAGTACTGTTTAGTAGATATGTTTAATTTATCCCCAAAGAAGTTGCAATAAAAGAAAAAGAAATTACATTTTTATATATTTATTCTCAAACGTTTTAGTTACGTATTCGTGACAACGCTATCCTTATATCTATTATATAATTTCCCCTGGGTACTAAAATTAGAAACGTTATAATGATAGATGTAATTCACGTGTTATAATGAATGAGAAATTAATAATACTAAAATTATGAGAAAAAAAAATAGTTTGGGGTTATAATTTGAACACAAGTGTTTATTACAATAGTTATAATTACATACATTGTATATTCAATTTATAATTTACATAACAAAACTTTTTTAAATTAAAAACATAACTTTTTTATTTGTATTTAATTACTATAATACATTTTCTTTTTTATTATCTTTTCTTCTCTACAACATCACATCTTCTTTTATGTCACCACACTTATTTTTTGGGTATAATCATGTATCATCATTTGTAACTTTCATTTCATATGTATGTAACTCTTGTATAAGTTAAATTATAAGTGATTTATTTTAGTTTACAATAAATTTTTTTATAAATTCTTTTAAAAAAGGTTCAAAATATTTTTAAAAAAATTATTTATATTTTAATCAATTAATAGCTTATATAATCAATTGAAATATAAAAAGAAACGTTTTCAAAAGTTTTCAATATTTTTTTATTTTAATATATTAAAAATAATTTTAACATATTAAAAACAATGATCTTATCTATTTTAACATATTAATCTAAATTATAACATATTAAAACTAACATTAATGTTGATTAAAATTTTGGATGAATTAATTAAATTATTCTTAAGACTTTTCAACATTAGAACGAGAATAAAATAATTGATTAATTTTTTTAATTGATTAAAATAGAAGTATATTTTTCAAAAATACACATAACTGTTAAAATAATTCATTAAATAGAGTTGTAATTGATTAAAATTATTGTCAAAGTTTTAAATAATCATTTCAAACTCTATATAAAGAGGATAGTTCTGTATTTCATTGTAACATCTTTTGAAACATTAAAAACATATTTCAAAGGGTCTTCTAAACAAATAATCTTTTCTCCAAGAGAGCTTCAACAATTTTTAAGAAAGTTACATAATTTTTCAAAAGTTGTGAACTTAGATTGAGTTTTGTACTTGTTATTCAATTCTATTATGTATTAATAACTTCTTACCTTTCCTTTCTTATGTGTTTGGGAGTGTTCCCACTTATATCCTCATGTTATACAAGAGTTGATTTTGTGTTTGTGTTTTTCTCTTGAATTGTTTCAAGAGTTCTTCATATCCTCTTGCCCAATCAAGAGTTGATTGTGTTGTATATCCTCTTTGAGCATTTTTAGGAGTTGGTCTATTGTATATCCTTCTTAAATACATTAGGTGTTGATTTGAGATATCCTCCTTGAGTTGGGTCAAAAGTTGATTGGTTATATCCTTGTTGAATTTATTCAAGAGTTGATCTTGCTTGTTGTTTATCTTGTATATGTTTGCTTGTGTTGTGTGCTTGTAAACATATACATATAGTGGGTTTCAACTTTTTTAAGGTTGAATAGTTGAGACTGGATGTAGGATCAAGTTGATCTGAACCAATATAAATTTTGGTATGTTCTTTCGTCTTCCTTATCTCTCTTTTCTCAATCCTTTTGTTAATTATTGTTTGTGATTCTTATACAAATCACTATTAATTTTCATTCCACAAACACGTATATTTTAAAGTTTAATAACTGTAGTTTTATAAATACTTTAAAAAGGGGTTAAAGATTTTCTTGAAAGATTTACAAAAGTATTTCAAAAAGTTAAAGATTTCAAAAAAAGTTTTAAAAATCGTAAAAGTTTTTCGAAAAAAGTTTTAAAATCAAAAACTCCCCTTTCTGGTGTAGTTAAGCCACATCTCTTCTTTTTCTAATAGGTAACTTGATTACTTGTACCTGACAAAGTCATCTAGCATTTTTTTGTATCTGTCATGACTTGTGTATTCTTCTTTGTCAAGTTTTTATTGCAAGTTTGTCTTTTTTTTTTGCACTTTGTACTTGAATTTTATGTTTTCTTATTGTCAAAATCTTATATTTTGTTTATGGTTAAACATCACCTTCTATTTTTATCTAACACCTATTTCATACTAGGTATCTAAGAGTAGATGAGTCAAAACTATCTTATTTGTTATGATCAAAACTTGGGTTTCAATACAAGGCCAAGATATTAAGACTTGTGTCTCACAAGAGCTTGGACTTGTCTTTGTCTTAACATGGAGCTTTTTATTTTGTTGTGAAAATCCTCAATCATATTTTCTTGTAATTCCCATTAGAATTTCAGTAAACAACTTTATCAATGTTAAGGAAAGTCTATATATATCCTCATATGTCTTTCTAGTCACTATTTTCTTATGTCACATTAAATTGTCTTTTAAGATAAACTAACTTTTCTCGTGTCTTTACAAACTGTATGTGTTACCATTGTAAAAGATAAATATTGTTCCAGAGTAATATCATTTTGCTTTTCACACTCTTTACGTTTTACCAATACATTTTTTAATTGTTTTATTATATTCTAAATTATGTATTAAATGAATTAAAATTAAAATAATTTTTTTATATATATCTTTTATTAATTAAAATTATTGTTAATTCTTATTTCAGTAATTTTAAAACTCATATTTTATTGTAAATTTACATTGACCAAATAATTAATATTGCTTTTTCAACTCTAGTTGATATTCATTATATAAGAAATAAAAAAATAGTATACTTAAACTAATTCTACTATATTTGTTATAAAAATAATCAACAAATTTACTTATTATATTAATTATTAGTTCTATAATAATCAATAAAAAGAATGTAAAACAAGGTCTATCTTACATGGATGGAATTGCAAATTAGGAAGATATTTTCCATAATAAAGAAGATTCATATAGAAAACTCAATATATATAACTCATTTTGCTCTTAACAACAGATTGAAATAAATTGACATAAGAAATGGATTGGTGCATAATAATGGTAAATTGAAGGGCAAGGTAGGTGTAGAAGTTTGTTGGTGATTTGCGTTGTTTACTATGAAACCTTTTTCATGAAAGGTCAAAAAAGTGATGGGCGCGTAGACTGTGGAGGGAAACATGGTCCACCACGTTTGAATTTTGACCATCAAATACTATAGGTGGCAGACAACTCCATAATCCACATCCATGTCTTCCAAACATAACTCCGCAATCACGTGCTTTCTTTCATTTTAGTTTTTCAACTACAATAATAGCAATTACTTATTATTATAAATAATCACTTTATATTAATATATAGCTCAATATTTCCTTTTTCATATAACTTATTTTATATTTAAAATCACATCACTAAAAATTTCAATTTAGATTATTTAATTGGGTAACGCAAATCATTATGAATTATGTCTTTAGTATGTTTCACGTCACAACAAAAGTGGAATGCTTCTTCTCAAATCTCTCGTTTAACTTTAATAGTTGGATTTTTTGTTTTACGTATTTATAATGAACAATTTTAGTTTTTATAATTCTAATTAATAATCTGATTCCGATTCAAATATTTGAAAAATAAATAATTTTAATTTTCATACTAGTTTACTATTTAACCTTTAACATGTCATGATGTGATAAATCCATATAAACATGATATCAATTATTTGTTATGGATATGTTTATTTAAATATTACTTATCCTACTTGTTTTAATTTTTATATAAAAGTTGCTATTTTAGCTTAAATTTCTAAACGTTTCTGGTGATATTTTTAGCTTCATCTATTGGTGAAAGCGTTCGTCGCGGCTTCAAACAGTGCGACTGTGCCAGACATAATGGGCACTGTGTCATCATTTTTCTTTCAAACTAATGTCCTAATTCTGATCTACCCACCCAAACTTTACCTCATTACGAGGAATGTTAAAATGAGTCACTGTACTAAACTTGTAAGTTTTTTTAGACAAAACACGTATTTTCTTACTTAGTTACAGTTGCAGATACGATGTAACTTGTAAGCGTTTTGTTTTTTAATTTATGAAACTGTGTCTTGTAGCAGTTACAACTGCACCGACCGTGTTAAAAAATTTGAAGTTTCCAAAAGCTACCTTCATAATTTAAAATCTTAATTTCTTATCTGTTCTAGCTACAGCTTTACTCATAATAATAATACACATTAAAAATGCATATGCCCACGTGCCAAAGCGCAAGCAAACCACGTTAAACCAATTCAAAACAATAGTACATATAATTTAAATATACACTCGTTAAAATAAATTTCTCAAACTTCTTTTACCTTCAATCAGGTATTATTCCACACTGAAAATTTATTTATCAAAAACTGTGTGGAATCTTTATTAAAAACATTATTAATATATTTTAAACTACAACTATTGATTACGAATTTTTTATTCAATATTTTAATGACAGGTTAAGAAGATATTTTGGTTAAGTTATTTACTGCAGCAGTTCTCATATGCGGTTCACATGGGGAGCGCCCAGTGGTGCCACGTTTACGGGTCCATTATCTTTTCCGCAACGAAATATTCAATAGCACCACTTTTACTTTCAAATTTCTGGGACCAGAAGATCATAACGCAGATCTATGATTCACCTAGAAAACAGAAAGAACACAGATCTCTACAAAATACAACTGGCTCTGCAACGGATGTCATTATTATCACCAAGAACCAATCGAATAAAGCAAGAACAATAATAATAATAATAATACCAGCAACGTGTGGCTCGACTTGAAAGGATAAACATGATACCCTAAAAGTTTGTTTTTTTTTTTCTGAACCAAAGTTTCAATCCATGAATAAAAGTACCAATTGCCGAATAGAATAGATTTAAGGTGCAATACAAGTGTACATCAAAGTCACAAGAATGTGACACAGTGAAAATTATATGGTAAAATTAAATGGTAATAGTAGTAGTAGTAAGAGTGTGTGGTGGAGATTTAAATGTCACGGTCTCTTCTGCATTCAGGGGGAAGTTGAGGGTAGCGTTTTCTGTCAGTGCAGTAGTTGTAGATGGTGAATTTCTGACGCACCCATCTGAGTCTTCGCCATTGGGCAGCATCAAGGTCACGGAACTCTGGTTGGTCCCACCATCTCTTTCCCTGTGTGTCACAGAACTTGGCGTTCACAGAGGCCTCACACCCATCTATGTGGAACCCCTTGTATGCTGCTATGAAGGGAGCTTTGGACCAATCTGTTTTCTCTAAACCACCCCTTGTTGCCCAGTCATCAGCATTCCACAAACTGTTGTATATCTTCATAGGTTGGTCGAATGGGAACTTCACTCCCAAGTCCTTGCTGTTCTTGAACACCCTGATTGGCACATCGTCCACAAAGAACCTGCACACCCCCCACATTTTAATCTTTCTAGTTAACCATGTTACAAGTCTTTGCTTATTTACCTCAACTTTCAACTCAAATGAAATGATCTCTAGTCTAATTTTTTTTATGTTATATTTTAAAGAAAGTAATGGCTAATAAGTCTCAACATGTGACCATTTCACTTTTAATATGGTTTATTTGGTGTTTAAGATCTTTAGAACTAGTTTAATATTTAAATCTAAATTATATATGAAGGATGTAATTCTTTTCTTCCGAAACTATCTCATCTCAACAAAAATTACTTTCTACTGTATTATCTTGATAAGAGATTTCCAAGAAATGGTGAGAACTGAAAAGGGTTCGGAAAAAAGTTGAGTGAAGTGAAGTGAAGTGAAGTGAAGTGAAGAGCTTACACAATCTGATACAAGTTCCAGAGAATAGAGTATCTGTGGTATGCTTTGGTGGGGTCAAACCAGAGATAGATTCTTTGCTCTCTGTCACCCTTGCCTCCAGTGAAAACATTGGTTTGCAAAATGTAAGGTTGTCCAGTTCTGTTCCCCAAGAACTCAAAGTCTATCTCATCATGCTCCGCGTTTTGAGAAGATAACTGTAGGTTCCAGCCATAACAAAGGTCACATTCACATACTCACAAAAACTAGTTTCGAAAAGAAAACTGTAGGTTCCAATCATGACAAAGTTCACATTCACAAACTCCACACAAACTAGAGAATCTCTAATGCAGGTAAAACACGAAGCAAGCAAATAAATAAACAAGTAAATCAAACTTTTTTTTCATGTTGTTCTCACATAGAAAGCAGTGACTGTGCCAGCCGAATCTCCAGGAACCATCTTTATGTACATGCTGAAATGACCAAACAAATATGACCCCTTGGACTGAAAGCCAGTACCTGTACAATGTTGTGTGGAACTTGGTTAAATGACTCAAATCTCACATTTCAGATAACTAAAATAGTGTTTAAAAATAGGAAGTTCTTATCTTGAACATCAGCAGAACATATAACTTGAACTCAAAAGAGTCAAACTTCTCTATTCGGCGAAACTATACTTACCAGTGTACTTGTCAAGATGAAGCTGAATCTCAGACCCACCATTGAAGTATTTGATGTGATCAAAAGCCCATGTGGGAACGTAGTTTCGGCCAAATTGTACATCCACTGGCCTCCGAGGGTTGGCACAGACTGCTGCAGAGGTCAGTGATGCCAATATCAGACACACGGTCCACAAAGAAGAACCCATTTTCTGTGTTTCTCAGTTTGTGAAAGCTAATGGCTAAGAAAAGGGTATATATAAGCATTGCACCCAGCCCAATACCCTTCTTCCTCTCTCTTTCCCTCTACTTTCTATCTTTTTAAATATTTAATATAAGTTTATATTAATTCAATAATGCATGGTTCATCATTTTAAAAAAAGAAATCAAATTTATGAGTGTAATAATGATTAATGATATATTTAAGATTTGTTTTTATGCAGGATAAGAGAGAGGTGAAGACAAAGAATCATGCATTTGCTTTAGTTAGGATTTAGTGTTGGAAACAACTAATAGAGAGACTATTAGGCGTTTATTTAAATTGACTGCTAGCTAATCTTTTTAATCATCAATCGTTTTCAGATTAGAGTAGTATTGCTGTTTACAATAATGATAAATTTTCACATGCATTTTAGGCTATGTTTTTGTAGATAACTTCGTGATTATATAACTATTTCATGGCACTTGATGATTATTTACTCAGTTTGTATTAACAATCTCTCCTTCGGGTGGCTCATTGCAAATCAAAGAGGTGTATTTTTAATACCTTTTATTATATTTACATAGTTTCGTAGTATTTTAATGGAGAAAATTGACGAGATAAGATTTCGGTAACAAAAATAAATGAGTTTTTTGGTACAAAAATAAATGATAAGTTCGGTGTATACAATTTCGTTTTTTATATGATAGAGTGAATTATTCTTTTTATTTATTTATTGAAGAGTCAATAATTCATTTAAGATAATTATGAATGTCTGAATACTCATATCATAGAGTCAATTATTAATGACTAAATACTCATTGTAAGTTTGTTTTATTCGTTATTGCTTTAAACTTAAATTAACATTTTATCTCCTTCACTACTTCACCTTTCATTATTTTACCTTAATTTTACCTAGTTTTGTGTTTTAGATACTTTTATAATTACCACTACTTTTCTCATTTTTTAAATTAATAATAATGTATTCTCCATCTCATTTTTTAAGTTAATAACAATGTTTTCACTATATGGTAAGTGATAGAACATATTTTCATTCTATTATTCATAATTAAATAATTTTTTAAATAAACATATTACAAAGACTTTTAAAATTCTCATATAATTAAAAGTACATACTAAATAACTGAATAATAGAAACTATTCAATACAAAGATTGCACTATAGTAACATCCTAATTATTAGATTACTAGTAATTCATTCAGTTTATTCATATTAAGGTAAAGATAATTTTTCTTAACATTTTCTTTCTTAATAGTTGAAACACCACACAACTCTCTCAACTTCAAGTTTAAAGTCTTGGTGAATATGTCAACTACTTGATACTATATCAATTATTTTTTCTTTGCGAAGATTTTTCAAGAAATGTAATTTAACATCAACCACCAAACAAATTCAGTCATGTCTTGTAATGAAAGAAAATATTTTTGTATAATCAACCCTATGTTATTGGTTGTACCTTTTTGCCACCAAGCATGTTTTATACTTGTCTACTCCACACTAAATAACAGTATGTATAAATCATTTAGAGAAGTTTTGTAAGTATTAGATAGAAGAGACTTCTATGGATGTTAGAGCGTGCAACATGTATATAGAATGCATATATTATAAGGTATTAGAGTAAAAAAAATGGATAAATGGTATATTATTTATATTAATTAATTATTTTTTATTTTTTTAATCAATAAATTATATTTAATTTTTTAAAAATATTATTAAAAAAATTAAAAAATTAATATTTTTATCTGTTTACACTAAAATCTTAAATCACACTTATTTATATAATTATATATAGATTAAAGCAAAAAAAAACTTAATTTGCAAATTTGTTGAGCTGGTAACAACTGTGGTCCAAAAGTATGGAGTTGTGTGAAAATAAAGAAAGAGATACGAAGTATGATTGGATTTCTAAATATGTGGCAGTGGCAATAATTGAGGTGTTGTGGTTCATTTACTCATTCTGCATGCAATCTTCACTGGAACATTTAATGAGCTGGGTCTCACTCTTACCCTAACAAGTAACAACTCTTACACCACATGATCTTTGCAACTCCCAACACACAATCACATCCACACTCCCCTAGATACCTCAAACTCTCATTCCACCACTATTCAATATTCAACCTGCATAAACAAATCTTAAACATTTCAAAGTTTAGCATAAAACCTTTCCAACATGCTACCTCACAATATCATACATAAACAAAATTAATCTCAATTTAATAGACTCATAAATAATGCTACAAGAAAATTTAAGTTAAATTTAAATCACACCTTCTATAAATTTAAATTAAAAAAAAGTTAGAAGAGTCTTTTTGAGAATTTCTTTAGAGATTTATACGAGAAAAAATTGTGAAAAAATGAATTTTTAACTTTTTTTTGCGAGTTAAAATTAGTTTCAATATAAGTTAAAAGTAAAATTTTAAAAAAATATAAGTTAAAATAAATTTAAACATGAACTAAAAAATAAACTTTTAAAAATATATAAAAGAACTTTTATAAATTAATTCATACACTGATTAATTTTAATTTATAATAAAATCATAAATCATTTTTTTCTTTCAATAGATGACAATGTTATCTTGCAGAGAATAATTGGTACTCTCTCTCTATATATGGCCTCTCTATATATAAAAACATGTGTGGCCTTTGACCTGCAGAAGAAAAAAAAACTTTAATAGGCATGTGAAAGTAGTATTATCCTAATTATTAAGAAGTCCAACTTTCCATAGGATCTAATTTAAAAATAAAATAAGCTTGATCATACTATATTTTTATATTTTCTTGATTTACTCAAATTTACTCACTATTATGACTACCTTTTGAGAAATATTCACAAGTGAAAAATAAAAAATTAACCATGTTTAGAATAAATATGTATCCTACAATGGTGATGGTCATAAAGACCATCTTCATGTCTGGCCCGTTTAATATCCATTTGATCTAAGCATAAATATTTGTAATGTTATAACATTTTAGGGTTAAATATTTAAGAAATTACACTAAGATTTTAGATAATCATTTATTATGTTCTCTAATATTTTACAAAAAAGAATTAGGAGATATAGACAGATTCAATTCACAAAATTTTAAATGAACTTTTTTGAAAAAAAAATTCTTTTTTCACTTTTTTATTATATTGCTACAGAAAACCTTGTTTCATTTATTTGCTTTCTTTATTTCTTATATGAGTAAGACTTTCATATTACAGGATAATATAAAAAAAAGAGAGAAAAATTTACCATTTATTTAAAATAAAGATTTTCATATCAAAATTATTTTTAATAAAGCGAGAAGATTCATATCAATCAAATGTGAACACTTACCATCTCATGCAAAAAAATATATAAATATAATTTATATATTATTTGTATATTTTTTTCAATTTTATATAACACAAGTAAAAAAAAAATTATTATGTGACACTTTCTACTCCCACATTACATATAATGAGAATAAAAATAACACATTTTATAAGTTACCTCGTAATTAATAAAATATATAATAATAGTTTACATAGGATAAAAGATTCACATTCACTACTAACATTATATTATGTAAGATAAACCAACTAAAATTTTAATTAAAAATAAATAAACAAAAGTTCTAATTTTCTAGTCTTATCCTAAAAACACGACAAAAGGGAGTGAGAAAGACACTGCATGATAATTTCACATAACAAACAATTAAGCAATACTTAATCATATCCAAGCATGAGAAACAAATTAATTTAACTTCAACAAGAATTATCCATAAGCTCAACATACCCATATCATAATTGCATCATATGCAATATATGTCGTACCCATATATACACTATGATGATGAATGTATGTGGTGCCAATCACATATTATACTTGACTGCAAAAGTGATACACAATGATCTGTCATGTGACGTCAATCGCATATCACACTTGACCGCAAGAGAGATACACAATGATCTCACGTTGTTGACATAAGTCCAAAGACTTCTAATACACTCATACACATTTTTCTTCACATAAGTTCACATCTATAGTCACAATCATTTAACACATAACTCTTATCATAATCAATGGATATAAAAAAATATAATAATATTCAATTAAAACACATTATCCTTCATTTATCATTAAAACTATATCACCCTTGACTTATCCCCTTCTTAGAGTATCACAAGAATCTTTAAGGTGCTCCAAAGCAATCACAATATTATCAAATTAAGAAATTATACATATTATTCTTCAATTCACATCATAGAGAGCCTACAAGAGTAACTAGGAATCAAACAGAGATGAAAGAGGAAAACTCCTCTTTCAAGAATACACCCAAATTAAGGAATTGGAGGCCAAATCCACTACCCAACAGATATCCCACACCCCAAAGCGAGTTCTCACTCCCCCCTTACCTTTTTTATGTGCAGACAATGCTCCCAATACTCTAAAATTTTCCCTCTTGCTCTTCTTCTCTTCCTTCTTAAATAGAGAACAAAGAAGATGAAAAATCCCAAATTACAGCTACTGTGCGAACTGAATATCTCCCTACTCAAACCTCGTATCAAAGATCCAACCGGTCATAATGAAATCCAACGGTGAACAAATTTGTAACACTGGTTTTACTGTAACAGCCTTGTGAAAAACATGAATAACTTTCTCTCTTATTCTCTCTCAAAATATTGATGTTCTCAATGACCTAAGACTTCAATATTTATTTAAATAAGACCTTATATTTTAAAATTAATTATTTATAATTATGAACGTAATATTGCTATATATTAAAATTACATAAAAAATGTATATTAATTATATTAAAAATCTTGAAATTTCTTAAAATTATTTAATTAATCTGATAAAAAATTGGGGTGTCACACATTAAACCTTCCATTAAAGAATATAAAAATGTATAATCAAGTTAAGTTTCATAATTTTGCATAAAGAGATTGTAGAAAAACATTATTAAAATTACAACAATATCCAAATTGATTTTAAAGGAGCTTATAGTGTGATTTAGTTTGATTTTTAGTTAAAAATATATTTAAATCAAAATAAAAATTATATATAATTTGAATAAATATATATAACAAATCTTAGATTTATACATGTATTATAAAAAAATTAAATCAAATAAAAAATACTAAATATATACATGTATTATATTTATATATTATGATATAAATATTAGATATAAAATTAAGTCTAACAAATCTTCTGCACATATATGTATAACATTGCACAAAATTCAAAATTGAAATATCAAAATTAGTTCTTAGTTTCCTGTTGATAATATTTTATTTTGTTTTAATATTTTTCTCGTAGGCTAATAATGTAACATGCATAATTAATAGGATAACTCTTCTTTCACTTTATTCATATGTTAAACATATTGTGTTACTCATATGTTATATATTTATAGACATGAACTAAGTTAGATAATAGGTAATATGGTAATATTTAAATAATTAATTTGGTTCGGTTCAATTTAGATCAATTCCAAAATTTCAAACCACAATACAATTTTATTTTTTAGCTATTTCATTTTGTTATTTTGTTAAAGTTGTTTGACTGTTTCAAATAACCTAGTCAACAGTAGTTTAAGATTTTTTAGGAAGTTGTTAAACATGAAATTGTATCCCATGTGTAGCTCCTATATTTTTTTATTTTTCAATTTGAATTTAAGCTATATTAAAAGTCTTCTCCAATCCAATGAAAATACAGACTTTCGCACAACAATTTATTTCTTTTTTACTTTATACGTAACTTATTTATTCTTTCATTTTCTTTAAAACCCCCAATAAATTGGTATGAGAGCTTTCTTAAGGAAAATGTGATTTAGAAATACTTTATCTTGGTTTTCTTCATCAATGGATTCAGAAACTCCATTCACGACACTTACACCACCAGTTTTTTATGGTGAAGGTTATCATGTATGGGCAACAAGGATGGAGGCTCATCTTGAGGCAAATGATCTATGGGAAGTTGTGGAGGAGGATGATGAAGTTCTTCCACTACCTGTAAACCCGACAATGGCGCAGATCAAGACTCATAAGGAGAGAAGATGAAGAAAATTGAAAGCACGCATTATATTATTTGCTATTGTCTTTCTCAAAATCATGACAATAAAATAAATTTTTGAAGTTTGGAAAATCTTGAAAAGGGAGTATGAAAGAGATGAAAGGATTCAAGGAATGAAAATTCTAATCCTACTCAGGGAGTTTGAGTTCCACAAGATGAACAAATCTGAGATAGTGAAGGAGTACTTTGACAAATTGCTCAGAATCGCAAACAAAATAAAGATTTCTTAGTTCTAAATTTCTTGATTTGAGATTAGTTTAAAAAATTCTTGTAACTATCCTGAAAGGTTTGAAGCTACCATTTCTTCCTTGAAAAACTCCAAAAATCTATCAAATATTAGTTTAGCAAAATTGATGAATGCGTTGTAGGCACAAGTACAAAGAAGGCTTATGAGGTCTGAAGAGTTTGTTGAAGGTGCACTGGCTGCAAAGGGTAGCTCAAGTTATGAGGGAAAAGGAAAAAAACTTGAAAGTTATAAGAAGGAAAATTCTGATTTCTCCCCTTATGAACATTGTGGAAGAAAAAACCATCCACCTTCAAAGTGTTGGAGGAAGCCAGACCAGCAATGCGAAAAATGTTTGAAGATGGGAAATCATAAAAGAATTTACAAAAGCAACATTCAGCAAATGACAGTCACGCAAGAGAATGTGCAACAAAAGAACGTTGCTTAAGTTTCTAATGAAGAAGAGGAACAGTGTGGCCACATGCTTTGTCATCTCCAATTCAAGTGAGAAGTGGCTAATTGATAGTGGTTGCATTAATCATATGACATTTGATGATGACCTCTTTAAAGAATTGGATACTTTTATAGTTTCCAAAGTGAAAATCGGCAATGGAGAACACATTACAATCAAAGGAAAAGGCACAGTAGCAATTGAAAGCATTTCAGGTACAAAACTTATCAAAGATGTGTTATTTGTACGTAACATTAATCAAAATTTGTTGAGTGTTGGCCAATAGATTAAAAAAGGTTTCAAAGTTATCTTTGAAAGTGATCAGTGTTTGATCAAAGATGCAAATGACAATGATGTATTCAAAGTAAAAATGAAAGGAAAAAGCTTTGCCCTTGATCCAATGAAGGAGGAGCAAACAACATTCTCTATAACAAATGTCCATACTGAAGTTTGGCACAAAAGGCTTGTACACTTCAATCATACAATTGTTGTGAATTTGCAAAGAATGGAATTGCTTGAAGGTCTCCCATGCCTTGAATCCAAAATTCCAAACTGCAACGCTTGTCAACAAGGAAAGCAATCAAGACTTCCATTCAAGCAATCAACTTGGAGAGCTACTGAGAAGATGCAATTGATATGGACCTCACAACACTCCATCTCTCAATGGTAGCAGGCACTTTTTGATTTTCATTAATGACTACTCCAAAATGTGTTGGATCTATTTTCTTAGGTTCAAGTCAAAAGTTGCTAGTGTTTTTTTATCAATTCAAGCAACAGATTAAAACACAAAGTAGTCATAAAATACAAGCATTGAGATTTGACAACGACAAGGAGTAGACCTCCAATTAATTTAATTATTGTTGTGAAGAAGCAAGGATTGAACATCAACTCATTGCACCATACACTCCACAACAAAATGGAGTTAGCGAGAGAAAGATCCACACCATTATGGAGATGGCTAAATGTTTGATGTTTGAGAAAAATTTGCCGAAAGAGTATTGGGCAGAAGTAGCACATACTGCAATCTTCCTTCTTAATAGGCTTCCTAAAACAGTTGTCATAGAAAAAACTCCATATGAAGCCTAATATGGTTTTAAACCCTCTCTGCAAAGTATTTGGTTTCTTGTGTTTTGTTTATGTTCCTTAGACAAAACAAGAGTTGGACGAAAAGGTAGAAGCTGGGATCTTTGTCGAGTACAACTCAATCTCTAAAGCTTACAGGATTTTTCAACCAAACACCAAGAAATTTTGATAAGTAAAAATGTGCATTTCATGGAGAATGATGAGTGAGATTGGGATGAAAAACACGTAGTTGAATTTCCTGATCAAGTTTCAAAATCTCAACTTGATGAAAATGAGCTGGTTGATGACATTCCAGTCATAGGTATGAGATCACTTTTCTGATATTTACCAAAGATTTAATGTGGTTGTGCTCGAACCAACATATTTATGGGAAGTAGAAAATGATTTGAAATGAACTACAACAGAAACTGAATTCATTAGAGCCAGTGATGCTGAAAATCAAATTTCATGGTTAAGAAAAATGTTAGTAGATTTGAATATGAAGTATGAGACAAACATTGTATTTGTTGATAATCAAGTTGCTATTTTTATTTCAAATAATCATGTTTTTCATGGAAATACCAAACACTTCAACATGAAATTATTTTCTCTTCGAGAAGTGTAAAAGAAAAGTACAATTAGTTTGTCTTATTGCAAATCTATTGCAACTTGCTGATATATTTACCAAACCTTTACCAAGAAGCAAGTTTGAGTTTCTTAGAGAAAAACTTAGAGTTTGCAACAACCAATGGAGAAGTGTTGGAGTTGTACTTGAGTTTTCATTTATTAGCTATTTCATTTTGTTATTTTGTTAAAGTTGTTTGAATGTTTCAAATAACCTATTGAGTAGTAGCCTTAGATTAAACATGGAATCTTATCCCATGTGTGGCTCCTATTTCCTTGTTTTTTAGTTTGAATTTAAACTATATTTAAAGTCTTCTATAGTCTCACAAAAATATAGACTTTCGTACAATAATTTCTTTTTTTTTTTCATTTTATACGTAATTTATTATTCTTTATTTTTTTAGAACTCCAACCCTAACGATTTCTGATATAAACATCTGACCTTTTACTTATACGTAAATTGAGTTATATGAATATAAAGATGAAAAACAAAATTTTAACTTTTTAAAATTTAAAAGATCTTAGAAATTATTTTATAAAAACAAATATGAAAATTAAAAAACATTTTGTTTCATTATTTATTATTATTATGATTATTATTACTATTATTATTACTATTATTATTACTATTATTATTATGCTGAAATTAATTATATGTAATAATAAGTACAAATAAGAACCTAATTTAAGTATGACTTGTCTCATTTAGTATTTCTTTTAACAAGACAATTCATACATATCTATAATAATATTCCTCTTAATTTTTTATAAGCATTTATTATTATACATAAAATTATACTTAGTAATTAACGTAACTCTTTCCAATTAAAATATCACAATTCGATTATGATATGAACATTAAACTTCTGTAATAAAATAATTGAATTATATATTGAACAATCACTCCTAGTTATATCCTAATTATATATCTTTAATTATCTGTCACTCTTCTATTGTCATACAATATCAACCATTATGGTTTATACTTTTTAATCGAAGAAATTATTTAAAGTGTTTCTCATTGTTTTATGAAATCATCATACCTAGAGAAATATAGCACACGTAGTATAAAACAAGATGTTATTACATATAGAGAGAAGGAAAAAAAACATGTGTATTTTAAACCCTTTGGCAAATCTACAATATAATAAAATGAAGTCACCAACTAATTTACAATGAAAGATAAATATAAAACCACACTACTCCAAATGATCAAATAAAAGTAACAAAAAGAGAGAGTTAAACATGTATTTTCTCTTCCAAATTCCCTCTCTTCTTCAGCTTAGAAGTTAGATATATTAATCCCTAATTCTTATAGATATCTATTTCCCAACTTTCTTGTCTTCTAAGAAAGGAGATACTTACAAAAATTATTATAGGATGAATGATTGACATCTTTTATGTATAAATGGACTATAAATTTGGGTGTTTTAAAGATGGAAGTACTTCTTTTTCAAATGAGGTTCAAAACCTGGTCAAATGAACATTAAAAAATGTTGATTTCCAACATAAAAAATAAGATTCTTATTTTAAAGCTTAAAAGTTGAATAGAGATTTTATAATCTCTTTTTCTTACCTCTAAAATTATTAAATGACATTATATCTTAATGCTTATAATCGGCCTTCTCTAGAACAACCAATGTTTCTTCCTTGGTTTATGTGGAATTGGTATATCTACAAAGAAAAGTAAATTAATTAACAACAAATATATTCATATTCATTACCCAAATAGTATTTGAAGTTCATATCCAAAGAATGAAGAAAAAACAACAACCTCGAAGGCCATATAGTGAGTTGTAATGAACGTTAGACCAAAAGCTTAACCACAATTCTGCATCATAAGTAAAATAAGGGTTAGAAATGAATTTTAATAGTTATATGTTTCTTTGGAAAGTAGCATTGACTTTTATGAGCATTTTTTTTTCAGTAATAAATATATTATATGAAACCTTTTGTGTATAAAAAAAAACTATTTGTATAGTTGTGTTATTTTGTATCTGTTTACCCGATCCCAAATATACAAATATTCCCAGTTTTCTTCCTATTCTATGGCACTTAAAGATATCTTTAATCCATTTATTTTTCCAAAAACTTAATATTTATTCTCAAGTAATCCATTTTCCATTAAATCTTATACGTAGATTCTTAAGATTGATTGATTGAATTTATTTATATGATAATAAGATGATGGAAATCTTACCATGTTTAGGTGCTTGATATAGTGGCATGATTTCAACAAAACAATTTTCTTTGAATGATGTCAAAAGGCATATCTTTGCTGCAAACTACATACAAAAATAAACAGCATTTTTATACTCCATGTTGAGTATTATAAATAAAATTGTACCTCATTAATAAAATGACAATTGAATAAAAATGCAATAATGTAACATTATTATTATATTACTTTTTATTTCATTATAACACAAGCATGAAATATTTTGTGTTTATGATTATATCAATTGATATTCTGACATATCATGATATCTCACTAAACATGATTTCTGAAGTTGAAGTTAGAAGAAAGACAGTTCTGTTCCAATAATTAGAAGTTTTTAGGCAACATAAAAAAAAAAACACAATAACATGTTTGAGATTCAGTATCCCATGCAATGTTAATTTTCCTAAAAAAAAGGTCCTATTAGAAATACTTATAAAAAAATATTTAGTGTTTTGAGAAATATAAAATAGAGAAAATTATATTTCTCATATTTGGTTTATATTTTAAATAATAATATTATTAGGAAAGAATGCTTTATAAGAAGGTTTTTGGTAAGTTTAGAAACATTTGAATGAAAAAGGTGAAAATCTAACTTTGCCCCAAGTTAAAATTAAAAAAATTAATGAAAAAAATACGATGTTACTCTTATTGAAATATTTAATATAAAAATAAATTAAATTTTTTAATAAAAAATACATTATTATTTCCTTTTTAAAAAAATATATAAATATTTTTTAATAACCAAATAAAATTTAGTCATGTGTAGGAATTATAATTTTCAGGATTCATGATTTTTGGATCTGGGAAAATTTATCTTAGAAAAATAATTAGGAGAAAATCATTATTTTTTTTCACATATTAAACATATTATTTCAATGGATGAATATTATTAAATAAATATAAAAAAAAATTGATAGCCTATTACATAAAATAAAGAGCATTTAGTCAATGAAGAATTGAGATGATTTTTTACAAGTAAATTTCAAAAACAATAAATGATCTCAAATTGAGAAACATGTTATTTTAGGATAAATCAAACAGCATATACATATTACGAATTTCATTGAAATAATTTTTTCTACGTTATAGTTTAAGACGTAAATAAATAAAACATTTGAATTTTAGTTGAAATAAAAATAGTATTTAATAATAGTATCAAATAAAAGTAATATATTTTATGAAAAGGAAAACCTTATCAGCAGCTGCTTGTAAGGTAACATGATCTCCCCATTCTCCAAATCTGTAATGTGGTAGATAAAAGAAAAATAAAAATTTGATGAAAAAAGATAATAAAAACCAACAAATGTCTCTCGTTTAATATATAAGCATATATAGTTCATCTTAAAGAAACCTACTTGGCCATTTTCTTGTAATATTGTTTATACTTCATTGGTACGTAACACTCATATAAGGAACGATGATGTTTGAGCTGTCAAAGAGAAATATTATGCAAATTAGCATATCAAATATTCAAAGATTTTGTACCACTTTTGTCATATATGATCTAAACATCTACCAATTTTATCAAGTATAACTTGTAATTACCAACATTAAATACTAATTTTTTTCTTCTCTTTTAACAATTTCAATTATTAATGTTTAACCATTGCATACAAATTTATCAAATACTTTTCATCGTATCTCAAAACATAGAAAAAATTTATATTAATCTATTTTTTTAGTCTAATTTAATAAATACAATCTAAAAAAACCAAATGACTTATCAACAAGAAGTTTTTTTTTCAAGGATTTATGATTTCCATGTGACTAACAAAATCCATATCTCTTTATAACATACATGCCTGTTTCACAATCTCTTTTCGAACGTGCTTGTGGTGCTTAGTTGACCTAAAAAGCTGATCTGAAAGTGCACGAAACTGTAATATAGAGAGAGACATCAATAAAAGCTCAAAAGGAATGTTCATTGAACGTTATAAAGATAACATCAATACCTGACAATTTCCATCTCCAGATACTTCAACCTCATAGAGATCATAGATGTTCAACCTTTGAGAAGAGAGAGAATTGTTTAATAACTCTAACAAATAGTAAATGCATTGAAGGGAGAAAACATAGAAAATGAGTTAATCCTCATTCATTTATAAGTCAAGAAGCTTAAGCAAATCAACATCTTCAACACTAACTTTTAAGAAAAGAATATGTAGTGTTTCAAACATCTAATAATTTCAAATTCCAAATGTTTATGCTATTTGGAATTTAAGTGTGAGAATGTGAGTAAAGTTTCAAATTAAATAAAAATGATAAAGTTGAGTTGTATATAAAAGAAAAAAAGACTCTTAACATTAAATTTTAAAATTTTATACTGGAAGTAGTATCAATGTTCTTATATGCCTTGCTTTCTTTTCATTTGTATTAAATTTCATTTAGCATACATACTAATCAATAGTTGATTTAATATGATTGCATAAATATGCTAATACTTGCCTATATTATACCCTATAACTCCCTTTTATTTGTACATCCAATTTATTTTGTTTCCACCTTTTTAAATAGAGAAAAACATGCATACGCTTACTACGTTAAGAGTGTTTTGATTTATACATGAGTCATAGTTAACGTTTTATGCCTTGTTATCTTAATACTATATCATTCTACCAAATAGGTATAGTTTGATACTTGTAATCTTTGGCATACTAATAACCATATATGGATTTTACATGACTAAAAGAAGAGATACCTATGAAGAAGACGTCGATGGTCCATGATAATATCGCTAATGTTGGGGATATAGGAGTTTATTCGGGGCACATGCTGAAATTTCAAGAAGTAGGAATATCATAAGAAAATTTGAAAGGTAGAACTTTTAAAACTCCAAAAATCAAACTTTAACTCTTTCTTTTGGCCAAATCATTCGTGGAATTAGAAAAAAAAAACAAGAATTCTTACGGGAATAGGAGCAAGGTTGGAAAGTCGTCTACCATCAAATTTAGCATACTCTTGTGATAGCATAAGAGCAATGATGTGATCATCCTCAGAATCTTCTTGATTTCTACTTGAAGTTGAACAAGAATTTTCAACCCAATATTGTGCTTCTTCCATCATGTACAACTAGAAATTTCAATCTAAAACTGAGTTTTCCAACAACTCTCAATTTTGAGACTCTAAAAGACCTCAATATCATTGAAATTCTAAATTCCAAAATTAACACACCACGTAAATACTTTTCACAACATTATCCTCAAAGTCTCAACACACCATTCAATTAAGAAATACAAATACTTACACCAATTGATGAGGTTAATTCAGATAATATAAGATGAACAGAAAAAAATAAAGACCAAAGCCCTCAATATATAATAGCAATATTGTACACCAAATATTTATAGAGATTCAAATCAAACAACATTCTGACAAACAATTAATATAAGCGATGATTAATCATTTAACTAATGAAGCAACAATTGAAAAGTTTGTTCTTAAGTTAAGCTTTAATAGAATAAGTATAATATAGACCATAAATAACAAATAACCACAATCACAAGGTGATTAACATGAATTTTGATAAACTCTTTTGTATGTGATTAACATGAATTTTGATAAACCCTTTTGTATTAATGCAATTTATATGTATGAGATTTTACAATACATGCAATCAAATTGATTATATTGATCACAAAACCAAGGAAATATAAGAAAGAATAGTTCATTACCCAAAAAGCATAATGGTGGATAACTACCAAATCCATTGTTAAGCAATAAATATTCATTGCTCAAAAGTATATGAACACAAGAACATATATATGTATATACCTGGGAATTATTTCCAGCAATTAAATGATTAACTCTAATTTGATTCAAATTATGAAATGAATGATTTCGGGAAAGACGACAGAAACAAAAAGTGTGAAAGAGAGAAATTTTCTCCACCTAGAGAAAGAGAAACAGATATGCAAGATAAAATTGTCTTGCTTTTCAACGGTTTTATTTCCTTTTTCAAGGAAATGTTTAAGAAATTAAACTAAAATAAATACAATACTATTAAAGAATGAAAATAAGAAAAAGTAGAAACTGAGTTAAATTTTAAAATTTATAATCAAATCTCTAATAGTTTCCTTAGAAAGATATTATTCATGTATTTATTAAATTATATAAAATTTTCCAATATGTAAATGTATATGATTTAATTATTTGTAAATAGTTGTTAAATAATGAAAAATCACTTACATTTTAATAATATATTATATGTGAAATATAAAATAATGTGATGACTAAAGTTATTTTGAAGCTTATAAGATTTGTCAATTTAATTTATATATAAATATTTTAAATTTATTTGAATTACTAAAATTAATTTTAAAACAAAAATCTTAAATGAAAATCACCAATAGAACATATGCCATAAAAAAAGTTATGTTTGATAAATAGTTTATAAATTATATATTTTTAATGAGAAGGGATCCATTCACTCCAAGATTACTCTTAATCTGAATTCAATTTTAAATTAGTTGCTTAGATTAATTAAATGTATTCTGTTTTTCTCTCTTAGAATATAACATTTTGTGAAAATTTGGGTATATGATATTGTAATTCTCTCTCCTAGTCATTAATAATGTTAATATATAACATTTGTTAAATTGTTAAAAGTATGAATAGAAGCTCACATGAATAAATATATATTGTATTTTTCAAATTCTCTTTACTAATATATATATATATATATATATATATATATATATATATATATATAACACTAAACAATTAAAGGTAAAATAAAAGTTAAAGTTTTGGAATGAATAAACAATTATTTATAATTTTATTTTCCTTTCATACCTCCGCAGTTTTTTTTCTTTCCTTGTAAGTCTATAATTCGTTCTCCAATCTCCTATCATCCTCTTATTCTTGTAGGTGTAGAAGTTTAAAGAAGGAAAAAATTTTCATTGAAGAGGTCATATCTACTTCTTTTGAAGATGTTATATCAGTGCATTATTCAAATGTTGGTAAATAAAATATCAAACCTTGTGTCAGAGTTGAGTTTTAATCCATTGAAACGATTAGAACATCTTATACTTCATTTGCTAAGAAGAATGGTTTTGAAATTCATGTTCAATCAAGTAAGAAAAGATAGCTATCTTAGTATGTTTTAGTAAAGGTCAACATACAATGAAAAATTGTGTGAATTGAAAAAATCAGGATGACATTTGTAAGAGGAAAAAAAGTGTTCAACTATCCGAAAAGATTGTCGAGTTTCACTCATTATTTTAAGAAGAGGCATAGAAAACAATTTGGTTATAAAATATTCAACATAACCACAATCATAATTAGCCTCAAAAGTGTGTTATATGAGGTGTCATAAGAAGATGAGTGTTGCAACATAAACTCTCATGGAGAAATTCAAGGAAGAAGGATTACATACAAGAAAGGTATATGCTATTTTAAATAATGGTGAATTGCTTACTAAATAATAATAACCCATATTAAAAAAAATTGTGAGATGTGAATGAACAAAAAAGAAAATGAATATAATAGAAGAAGAAAAAAACTTTAGAGACAAGAGGGAAAATTGCATTATATGCTTCTCATGACGTGATCTACTTTTCTATTTTTTTACAAGTATTACATGTGTGTTTGGATTATAGTCTATTTTTTTACAAGTATTACATGTGTGTTTGGATTATAGTTAAGTTGAGTTGAATTTAACTTTTTAAACTTAAGTTTAGTTAAAAATGGGTTAAGTTAACTTGATTCATGTTTGAATACTTTTATCTTAAAAATATTTTTATTAAAAGAAAATTTGTTTAAATGAAAATAGTTGAAAGTACTTTCAAATATGCAATTAGTAGATATGAACTTTCTAATATAATATGGTTGTTATTAATTTTATTATTTTTTAAGTACATTATGTTCTTATTTAATAAAAAATAGTTATAATATTATAAATTAAATTATAATAATATTAATTAAACTAAAATAATAAAAATAAAAAAATAATTAATTATGCATTCTCTAAATTTAAATGCAAGAAAAATTAAAAAAATATTTAAATCTTCTTTTAAATTATTGTTTTCTTTATTATTTTTATGCTTTTAAGATTTTTAGGAACTTCAAATATATAAAAATTTATTTATTAAAACAAAATATTTTTTTTGTTCTTTATGTTATAATATATATTTGTATAAACTAGTTAAAATTAGATGAAAATAATAAGAATGTAACTAATAGAAAAATATTAATATTATTTTTAATTCTCCCTTTTGAATCAATAAATGGGAGATTTGAACTTCAAATATATATTTACAGTTTATACATAAATATGTTAAAAGAAATTATGGATTAATAGAAAATATTTTGAAAAATTAGATCTTTAAGAAAATGTAAAGAGTATCTTCTTTTGTGATAAAAATCACCTCTCTCACATTTCTGTCTCTCCCTTTTGAATCAATAAATTTTTGACACATAACTAAAAGAGACATATAAGCATTTCCCTCATATTTATTTTTTTCCATTTTACCCATTTGTAGTTAATGTTATTAGCTTAACTTTTAATATTCTTTATCTTGCTATATTTCAAATACAACATATTCTTCGAAATATTTCTTTTCATTGATCTCTTGTTTGTTTTAA
Organism: Lablab purpureus; assembly: GCA_030347555.1. NCBI lineage: Eukaryota > Viridiplantae > Streptophyta > Magnoliopsida > Fabales > Fabaceae > Lablab > Lablab purpureus. The sequence goes on from CM059254.1 coordinate 15,840,885, forward strand.
ATCAAAGACTTCAAATTAAAAATGCAGGTCCTATTTATTTCTCTATGATAATTTCTCAGCATTATTTATAAATTTTTCATGCTGTTGATGATTTAAGATTTGATGATGTTTATTTAGCTTTGATGATTGTGTTTATAATGTGCTGGATGTATGGTTAATGGTTCTGAAATGATTTAGGATTACTAGAGATGTTAGATTATCTGTAAATGATTAACCAATTAAATAATGATAATCTGCTGTTTTTGTTATTCATCAGTTAGTCTACTAATCCTGTTTCTCTAGTCGACTATTTTCATTAAATGTACCAGGAATACAGGATTAATGAAAATAGCAAACTGGTTTGGTTCCTCAGTCGACTATTCTGTTCCTGGCACCTACCTTATGCAGAAAACGTGCAGAACGTGGGTTTAGTGTTTTCAAAAGAAGAAGACCCATAGCATTTCATTTGTCCTATAAATACAACACTCAAGGACGTATCACAGTGCGAAAAGATTCAAGAGAAAACTCTCAAGTGCTGCATACATTCAGAGGAAAAGATTTCTGCAGAGTTTTACGAATTTTCTGAGTATTCTTCCAAGAAGATTATTTTCTTTCTTTTCACTGTATTTTGTATTCTTTGATCTCGGGTTAGAGATTCGTAGGTGGGTTTTAGAACCCTGTGTCTGTGATTGGGGTGATCACAGTGACTCAGTGTGAGTCAGTGGGTGAAGATCTATTCTATAGTGTTTAGAATAGGTTCTTTAGTTTTCTTGTAGTGTTCAAGAAAGGATTTGTTGTAAAGAATACGATTTTTGATAGTGATTAGGATCTGTGGAGTTGCAGATCACCAACTGGATGTAGTTCTTGCACAAAGAACGAACCAGTATAACTCTTGGTGTTATATCTTCTCTTCCTTCATCATCTGTTATATTCTGCAGTAAGAACTAACCTACTATTTCGCGATTATCAGTCGGCTAATTCTCAGTAAACTGCACCAGTAAATTTTCTGATACGAAAAAGTTTTCAATAAAGCTATATATCAATTCAACCCCCCCTTCTTGATATAATTCCGCATCTAACAATTGGTATCAGAGCAGGTTCTTGTAAGGTACTCAAGAAAGAATCAAGATGGGTGACAAGCTTCCCTTTGTTGAAGGAGCATCTACCAACAGACCTCCTCTCTTCGTAGGAGCAAATTATCCTTTTTGGAAAGCCAGAATGAAGATCTTCTTTGAGTCTGTTGATAGAGGTGTGTGGGATGCAGTGGTTAATGGTCCATATATTCCTACAGTAAAAGGTGAAGATGGACAGCTGATTGAAAAACCATGGGAGCGAGTGGACTGATACTGAGAGAATAAGAAAGCACGGTTTGACGATAAGGCAAAGAATATTTTAACTTCTGCTCTTAATCTTGATGAATTTTTCAGGGTTTCACAATGCACTACAGCCAAAGAAATGTGGGACATCCTTCAAGTCACACATGAAGGTACAACTGAAGTGAAAAGGGCAAGAAAACACACTCTCATACAAGAATATGAGATGTTTCGAATGCAGCCTGGTGAGACAATTCAAGACGTGCAGAAGAGATTCACACACATAGTGAATCATTTGCTTGGCTTAGGAAAGAAGTTTGAGGATGAAGAGCTCAATATAAAGGTCCTTAAATGCTTGAGTAGGAGTTGGCAGCCAAAAGTTACAACTATCCTTGAAACAAAGGATTTAACAGTCATGAGCACTGCAACCTTGTTTGGGAAACTCAGAGAACACGAGTTGGAGCTGAGTAGGCTGGATCAACTTGAAAGTTCAGAAAAATAGAGCAAGAATCTAGCACAAAAAGCTAAGGAGTTCATCAAGAGTGATGAAGAGAAAGAAGACGAGAGTACTGAGTTTGCTATGCTGGTTAAGAAGTTTGGTAAATTTCTAAAGAGGAAGGACAATTCAAAAGACAGGTTTCAGGAAAAACAGAGGAGGTATACCCGAAAACCTTATTTTAATTCCTCTAACTTTTCTTGTTTTAATTGTGGGCAGCTAGGACATGTCAAGGTAGATTATCCTCTTTTGAATCAAAGAAAAGATAGAAGCCCAGAAAAGAATGAAAGAAGAGATAAAGACAAACGAAATCAGTACTTCAAGAAAGGCAAGAAAGCTTATGTGGCTTGGGATGACAGTGATTCCAGCAAATCATCAAGTTCAGATTCTGAATCTGGAAATCAAGCTAATTTGTGCCTTGTAGCCAATGAAGAATCAGCTAGCCAAGTAAGTTTATGTGATTCTGATATGAGTGAGAATTATGAACCTTGTTTGATACATTTAGAGAATTGCATGATGAAGCAAAAAAACTGGACTATCAGAATAATCGGCTAAAAGGACTGAATAACTGGCTAGAAAATAAGGTACTAGAACTAGAAGATCAGAATAGCAGACTGAAAGATGAAAACAGATCAACTAAAAGATAATGTCCTACTAGTCGAAAAAGCGGATCGAGTTTGATAAATCGAGAATGATAAAATTGAATCTGCAAAGTGTGAAAGCTGTATTAACCTTCAAAATAAAGTTGGTTATTTGATTAAAACATTGGCAAAGTTTCAAATTGGTCATAATACCCTTAATCAACTTCTACATTCTCAAATCGGTTTTCAAATGGAAATGGTCTTGGTTATGGAAAACGTTATCATCTTGCTAAGAACAAATCTTATCCCGATGCATGATTTAAAACATGTTCTTATTACTTGAAACATGGTCATATATCTAGATTTTGCTATGTCAAGAATTTTGGGATTTCAAGAGGTGAATTCTATTGGAAACCCAAATCATATGTTGTTCCTAACTTCAAAGGACCCAACCTATTTTGGGGACCTAAATTTGTAAATTAACTTTGTTTTGCAGATCTGTCATAGAGCAAAGAAAGCTTCATGGTATCTAGATAGTGGTTGCTCTAAACACATGACAGGTGATAAATCAAAGTTGATGAACTTCAAGGCATTTGAAGTTGGTTCAGTTACTTTTGGAGACAATAGCAAAGGCAAAATCAAAGGATCTGGAGACATTGGAGACTGTTCTTCTTCACAGATTAAGGATGTACTTTTTGTTGAAGGACTAAAACACAATCTGCTAAGCATAAGTCAGCTATGTGACAAAGGTATGAAAGTAACTTTTGATGTAGAATTTTGTGTCATATTCAAGCTGTAAAGCTGCAGATATTGTGCACATTGGGAGAAGGGTAAACAATGTTTACATGCTTGGACATTAACCCTCAAATCTCAAGAACATCTGCTTGTTAACCAAAGAAGATGAAAGCTGGCTATGACATAGAAGGTGTGGACATGTCAACATGCAATTGTTAAACAAGATCAGCTGCAAAAGTCTTGTAAGAGGCCTTCCAAATGTGAAATTCGTGAAGGACAAAGTATGTGAATTTTGCCAAAAAGGAAAGCAGTCCAAAAGCTCATTTGAGTCAAAGAACATCATTTCAACAAGGAGACCACTTGAACTTTTGCATCTTGATTTGTTTGGTCCATCAAGAACTGTAAGTATTGGAAACAACTCATATGTTCTTGTTATTGTTGATGATTTCTCAAGATATACTTGGACACTTTTTCTTTCTTCAAAAGATGAAACTTTCCATGCATTCAAAAGATTTGCTAAGATCATTTCAAATGAAAAAGATCTTAAAATTGTTTCTTTAAGAAGTGATCATGGAATTGAGTTTCAAAACATGCATTTTGAAAAGTTTTGTTCTAAATATGACATATCTCACAACTTTTCTGCACCTAGAACTCCACATCAAAATGGAGTTGTTGAAAGAAAGAACAGGACTCTCTAAGAATGTGCAAGGACAATGTTGAGTGAATCAAAGCTTCCAAAATACTTTTGGGCAGATGCAGTCTCTACAGCTTTCTATGTACTTAATAGAGTTTTGCTTAGACCAATACTAGATAAAACTCCATATGAACTTTTAAATGATAAAATTCCTTGTATTGCATATTTCAAAGTCTTTGGTTGCAGGTGCTTCATACTCAACAATGGAAAAACATCATTAGGTAAATTTGATGAAAAAGCTGATGATGGTATTTTCCTTGGTTATTCCATGACTAGCAAAGCATATCGTGTTTTCAACAAAAAGAACCTAACTGTGGAAGAATCTATTCATATTGTTTTTTATGAGGTCTTATGCCAAAAAGAGAGAAAAGGTAATTCTCTTGCAGGTTCTGATGATGAGAAGTCTGAGAAATCCGAAAAGAATGAAGATTATGCAGAAAAATCTGCTGAAACTGATAGACAGGATGAACCAGTCGACTATAACCCTGGATCAGTCGACTACTCTGCAGCAGACAATGCATTATCCAAATCCTGGAGAACTCAAAAAGGATTGTCTCTTGATAACATCATTGGGAATGTTGAAAAGGGAGTAACAACTCGGAACTCTCTACATGAATTCTGCAATCACATGACATTTGTTTCACAAATAGAACCTAGAAATATTCATGATGCATTGCTTGATCATAATTGGATAACTGCTATGAATGAAGAGTTGAATTAGTTTGTTAGGAATGATGTTTGGCATCTAGTACCTAGGAACAATGAAATGAATGTGATAGGATAAAAGTGGGTTTTCAAAAACAAACTAGATGAAAATGGTGTAATAACTAGAAACAAAGCTAGACTTGTAGCTAAAGGGTATAATCAGGAAGAAGACATTGATTATGATGAAACTTATGCACCAGTTGCTAGATTAGAAGCCATTAGGTTGTTGCTTGCATTTGCATGTCTTAAAAGCTTCAAACTCTATCAAATGGATGTTAAAAGTGCTTTTCTTAATGGCTTTATAAATGAGGATGTGTATGTTGAACAGCCACCTGGTTTTGTTGATTCTAAGTTTCCTAACCATGTTTACAAACTCAAAAAGGCATTGTATGGTCTTAAACAGGCACCTAGACAGTGGTATGAAAGGCTCACAACATTCCTCATATCACAAGGTTTTAAAAGAGGAATTGTGGATAAAACTCTTTTCACAAAGAAAGTTGTCAATGATCTTATACTTGTGCAGATTTATGTTGATGACATTATCTTTGGATCATTTAATCCCTCTCTTTGCCAAGAGTTTGCAGAATCAATGCAAGGTGAATTTGAGATGTCTATGATGGGAGAATTGAATTTCTTCCTAGGTTTGCAGGTCAAACAATTGAAGAATGGAACCTTCATAAACCAATCTAAATACTGCAATGAATTGCTGAAGAAGTTCAATATGGAAAGCTGCAAAGAAGCCAATACACCAATGTCCTCAAGTTGTTATCTTGATATTGATGAATCTGGAAAATCAGTTGATGCAACCATGTATAGAGGTTTGATTGGATCTTTATTATACATCACAGCTAGCAGACCTGACATCATGTTTGTTGTTTGTCTATGTGCAAGATTCCAAGCTAATCCAAAGGAATCACATCTCACAGCTGCAAAACAAATTTTGAAGTATCTCAAAGGAACTGTGAATGTTGGGCTATGGTATTCAATTGGTAATGAGTTAAATCTGGTTGGATATACTGATTCTGATTTTGCAGGTTGCAAATTAGACAGGAAAAGCACCAGTTGAACATGTCACTTGTTTGGAAACTGTTTGATTTCATGGACAAGCAAGAAACAAGCATGTGTTGCACTTTCAACAGCGAAGTTGAATACATAGTCTGCTGGTAGCTGTATCTTGCACGATTTCGTGGTTGAAACAACGACTAAGTGATTTCAATTTGCATCTTTCTGATATCCCAATCTTATGTGATAATACCAGTGCAATCAACCTAACTAAGAATCCTATTCAGCACTCTAGAACTAAGCACATTGAAATAAGGCATCATTTTATAAGAGATCACATAGAAAAGAAGGATTGTAGGATTGAATTTATCTCTACAAATGATCAATTAGCTGATATTTTCACTAAGCCTCTTGGTCGTGAAAGATTTTTCAAACTTAGAAATGAATTGGGTATCCTGAACATCAATCATATCTCTTAAAATTTCTTCTGCTGAGTTGACTAGTTTGTTAATTCCATGAAATAGTTGGCTTATTTCATTAAACTAGCAATAATATCTTACTGTTGCAGATTTCAGTGTGTTAATTTCGTGAAACAGTCGATTTGTTTCATTTAAATGACAACAGTGCTTTACTGTTACTAAAATAACTTGCTTATTTTCGAGAAATAACGAGCTTATTTCATTAATTGTACTGCAGATGTTGTTTGAATCGAACAAGCCCATTAATTGCTTTGACTAACGCACTAATCCTCGTAATCGCAATTAAATTCAATTGTAGTTTCAAGAAATCAAAGTTTAATCAAATCAATTTAAGCCATATCTGTACAACTCGTATATTCAGTGCATTATCATTCAAAGCATGAACAGTTATAGGTGCATGTGTATTCACTTTATTGGGTTTTCAGAATTGGGTTTCCATTTCTCAATATATTCTCTGCATCTTCTGAAAACTGAGCATCTGTGGTTAAGTATGAATCTGTTCAAAATATTTGCTCATTAATATACGGTTGAACATGCATACTTTTCTTCCTATATAGTCCCAATACATTTGCATATTACAGACTTAAACTGTTTCTCTCTATACTCTATATTCTCGCATACTGCTTATCATTTCAGGTTCACAATTTGAAATGTCGAACTTTGAGCATGGTGCTAGTGATGACTCAGATGCGCCTATAGGCAATATGTTTCAAAGGCTGAGAAGATCACTAAGGAACAGAACATCATCACACACAACTGCATCTCAATCTGGGAGAGGAAACAGAGGCTCAACATCTGGAACTCAAGTAGATCCCATTCAAATTCCAGAACAGATGGCTGAACCTTCAGAGAGAAGGTTTCTGAAAAGATACAAAGTAAGGGTCAGACTTCCTCAACGAATGAATCCTCCTCCTCCTCCTCCTGCAGAAGAACCCAATGAAGAAACAGAGTCTGAAGCAGAAGAAGAAGAAAACAATGAGGTTGAAGTTGTTGAATCCGTAGAACTCCGAATGCAGATGAAACAAATTCTTACACCAAAAATACTTAAGTTCAGCTGGCTGGAAAATGAGAACTTGGTCTTTGTGAGAAACTCTCTCCATGCACAAGGTCTTCAGCAATTTGTAGAGCTTGAAGGTAATTTCTACATTGACCTTGTTAAACTCTTCTATGCTAACATGAAGGTGGAAAACAATGCACTTGTTTCCCAAATAAGAGGCAGGGAAGTGCGGATCGATAACACCCTATGGAGAAGAGTTGCTGGTTTGAGAAATGATGGAATCAAAATAAGCACAAGCAACACTGGAGCAGTTCAACAAGGAAGCCGTGTTCAAAGATTGCTTGCACCACTGTGATGAGGCCATGATCCTCAAGTATAATGTAGGAAGAATGAAGCGTGACGAGAGACTCCTGGCCTTCTTTCTTGCGTGGCAGCTCATACCCAGGGGGAGCAATCACGCACAGCTCATGGAGGAAGATTTAGCTCTGATACATTGCCTGAAAAATCGCATCAAAGTGAATTGGATTTATGTGATCAAAGGTCACATGTTTAAGGCCAAACGTCTTAATGATCACAAGCTGCCATATGCCATTCTGATCTCCAAATTTCTAGACTACTTTAGCTTTTCCACTGAAGGCGAAACAACCAAGATTGTCAATCATAAACATATGTTTGATAATTACTACCTTCGCAAAATGGGATTAACTAAGACAAATGGTCAGTGGTCGTATGAGGCTGGAGCATCATCATCTGGTCATGGAGCAACCTTCACAGCTGGCACTTCATCTGGGACTCAGCAAGATTATACAGCATATCAAATGGTTCCCTATTCTGCACCTCCAACATACCAGGGAGTACCAATGTCCGAATTTGAATGTATGCTTATATCTAGACTTAATGTACTTACCTCTATGCAGCACAATACACACGAAACTACGGTGGCCAGGTTCACCAACATAGACTATGAGATTGATTTGATCCAACGCCAACTTGCTGAACTGCAAGTAACTGTGAAAAGCTATGATGGCTCAAATGCCCATAACACTGCTGCCATGGAAGAGGATGGTGATGATGATGAAGACGAGGATGATGAAGAAGATGATGAATGATCTGATATGATTTTTTTTATTTTCAGCATTATCTTTCTGCATTAAGAACTATTCTGGGTCTGTAATATTTGCATACACTATTATTCTGGTTAATCTGCACTTTTGAACACTTTATAACTGCTATACCTGCTATTTGCTAATGTCAAAGGGGGAGATAATCTACCATCTCTTCTCTTTGTGTTTGTTTTGTTTTGCAGGTTGACATCATCAAATAGGGGGAGTTTGTTGATGATTTAAGATTTGATGATGTTTATTTAGCTTTGATGATTGTGTTTATAATGTGCTGGATGTATGGTTAATGGTTCTGAAATGATTTAGGATTACTAGAGATGTTAGATTATCTGTAAATGATTAACCAATTAAATAATGATAATCTGCTATTTTTGTTATTCATCAGTTAGTCTACTAATCATGTTTCTCTAGTCGACTATTTTCATTAAATGTACCAGGAATACAGGATTAATGAAAATAGCAAACTGGTTTGGTTCCTCAGTCGACTATTCTGTTCCTGGCACCTACCTTATGCAGAAAACGTGCAGAACGTGGGTTTAGTGTTTTTAAAAGAAGAAGACCTATATCATTTCATTTGTCCTATAAATACAACACTCAAGGACGTATCACAGTGCAAAAAGATTCAAGAGAAAACTCTCAAGTGCTACATACATTCAGAGGAAAAGATTTCTGCAGAGTTTTACGAATTTTCTGAGTATTCTTCCAAGAAGATTATTTTCTTTCTTTTCACTGTATCTTGTATTCTTTGATATCGGGTTAGAGATTCGTAGGTGGGTTTTAGAACCCTGTGTCTGTGATTGGGGTGATCACAGTGACTCATTGTGAGTCAGTGGGTGAAGATCTGTTCTATAGTCTTTAGAATAGGGTCTTTAGTTTTCTTGTAGTTTTCAAGAAAGGATTTGTTGTAAAAAATACGATTTTTTATAGTGATTAGGATCTGTGGAGTTACAGATCACCAACTGGATGTAGTTCTTGCACAAAGAACGAACCAGTATAATTCTTGGTGTTATATCTTCTCTTCCTTCATCATCGTTATATTCTGCAGTAAGAACTAACCTACTATTTCGCGATTATCAGTCGGCTAATTCTCAGTAAACTGCACCAGTAAATCTTCTAATACGAAAAAGTTTTCAATAAAGCTATATATCAATTCAACCCCCCTTCTTGATATAATTCCGCATCTAACACATGCACTAAAATAAAAACACAGGTTTGAATTTAAAATCAAATTAATACAAAAATTTTAAAAAATAATTTGATAATAAATATGATTATACAACTTTTAAAATAATAACAATAAATTAGGAAAGAAAATTCTTAAAAAAATAAATGATTCTTGAATTTTTTTTCTTAATTTATTCTTTTATTATATTCCTTACACTTTTAACTGCTTAAATTCAAGTATTTTTTCTTATCAATATTATTTTAATTAAAATTAAAAATGGTTCACTCACAATTATAATTGACTGTCATTATGAGAAATAAAGATTAATCACTCACAATTAAAATTATATAAATATTATTGAAATGAAAATTATTTTATTATTAATATATATTATTATGGGAATTAAAAATTAGTCATTCACAATTAAAATTTAGGTGTCACTTATTGATATAAAAAATTATTTTATTATTAATATATATTATTATAAGATGAAAGATTTTAATTTAAAAAATTTTAAGAAAGTTTTTAAAATTTACTTTTCTAATTTATTGTTATTCGTTTAAAAGCTATATGACAATATTTACTAATAAATGATTTTATTAAATTTTTATATTAATTTGATATTAAAGTTGGACTTATATTTTTAGTGTTTACCACAATGAAAATATAAATAATGATGAGAAATGATAAGACTAGGGAGGAATGGATATGACATATTTTTTTATTTTCAAGTTTTTAGTTAAAAGATATTAATGATAGAAAATATGTGAAAGAGTATTGGTAATCTTAAGTTGTTATCTTTACAATAGAGTAAGATGAGGAAGATTAAATGTTAGATAGATACCATTAAATACAAGTGGATAAGATGAAAAAAAAAAAATACGTGAGTAGAACATTAAAGTGTGTATTTCAATTATGTGTCAAAAAATCATTGGTGAAACAGAGAGAGACAGGTGATTTAAGGAAGTCTCACTCCTATCATAAATTTTGAAATAATTATCATACTTAAATTTGTTTATGAATCTTCAATGCTAGTAAGTAGAAAGTAAAACAAAATAAATTTTGAAACTATTCTCATACTCAAATTTATGAATCTTTAATGTTGGTACATAGAAAGGTAGATGAGATAGTTATTGAAATTAATAGTTTTAACTTAAAAAAAATAAAAAGTAGCAGTTCATTATAATGTAGGTAGTGTATATTCATTAATGAGGAGGAGAGAGAATTGTATTACAATCCAACATTTATTTTTTTACCTTTTAATTATCCTCTTCATGTAGGCCTAATCACGGGTCGGGTCCAGGTTGAAAATATTAAACCCAATTCAAATCGACCAAAAAAAAAAGTGATCCATTTTCGTTTGCTATAATGTGTCGGGTTAGGCAGGTTTGGATTGGGTGGGTTTCGAATTAAACAGGTTAGGTTAATCATATTGGACCCAACATTTTTTTAATCTAAAAATTGTTTAATTTATTTGGATTGGGTCTACAATTTTTTTCTTTGTTGTTTAAATGAGTTAAATTATTATTAGCCTATTTTTTGAACGAATTATGGTTTGTTCTTTTAAGTGATTATGGACCTTTTTAAATCTATAGACTTGAATCTTAATAAATATATTACAAAAAAAGCACATAAATAAATCATATTTAAATTTTTATAGGTACAATTATATCAATTTTAAGCCAATTTTTTTTATAATAATTATTATTAAATTTAAATGCTAATTAATAGAAAAAGAAAATGAAAAATAACATACATATACATGGTCTAACTCAATTTTTTCAACGTTTATCAATAATCCTTCACAAGAAAACAAGGTAAATACAACTACATTTATATAGAAAACGTATTGGAGAGAGAATTTAGAGAGCACAAATACAAGCCAGATCTTGGAAAAGAAAGTATTAAACATAAATATAACTCAAAGACTTAATGAGTTATCTATGTTAAATTTAGGACACTATCAAGACTGATAGCACTCACAGAAAGCCTTATTAACCTAGTAGCACATGAATGATAAATGTTCAGAAAATATTATCCAAGACAGAATAGAAATAAAATATATGTATACCAAATAATAATACTTTGAAAAAAAAAAATTAAACCTTGATGAATTTTTCACTGAGGTGCAACCCTTCCAAAAAGTGGTATATGATCGTGATTACTACAGTAAATCTGCAATAAGAACCATCAACCTTTTAACTAGTTAGATATGCTACCAATAGGATAGTTATTAATATTTGACTAACATTGACAATGGTCATAAAAATAATATTAAAAAAACTTAAGACCAAAGTTTAACCTAGCTTAATGAAAATAAACTTTACACTTACAAATTCATTCATATCTTCTTGAATCTGCCTCCAAATGACATCCAAAAGAGCCCTTTCGTGTAACTCATTATGCAAAATTTCCATTCTAGTATCATGGTCTAAAGTACACTTCTTGAGCATACCACTGATTCTCTGATTCTATGAAGGAAACAATAAAACAGACTCAACAATTTGGTCATTCCATTGAAAGTGAACAAGTTTCATGATGAACAAGCAAGCTTTATAATTAATCACCCTAACAATCATTACAATCCATTTTTCAATGGATCACCACATTATCAATATGTTAAATATCACCACCAACCTTTCTAAATTTTGCTTCAAATTGGTGCAATTCATTCTTTTTTCTTAAAATTTCAGTTGTCTTTCAGTTACTCGCAAAAACACGTACGACTCTACCTTCCATCCTAAAAGAGTAAAGAATTACACATAATTATAATTTCATGACAATTAAAATATCTATTATTTGTGCAATTATTGATAGAGGAAGTACGTTGGAGATTTGAGTGAATTCTTTGTGAATATTGAGCAAGTTAAACCATTGAGAGATAATGAAAAATTGTTTAGTGAAAGAAAAGTTCTTTAAATAAAACAAAACTAAGAACCAAAAAGAAAATAAAAGATAAGTTAAATATGTTGCCTAATAAACTAAGAGTTAACCTAATTGAGTACTCAAAATTGATAATCAAACATTCTCACGTGACAAAAAGTAATCAACAAATAAAAATATTAAAACTAACCCTAACCAATCAAATTTGTGTCCTAAAACAATTTAATTTGAGAAAATTGAGATTTACATTTTCTCAAATGTAATAAATCATTTGAAAATGGGATAAAAAAAAATATATAGTAACATAATTAAGAAAGAAAATGAAACAATTATTCAACAAAAGATCCTTCAAATGAAACAACGATAAAAGACAATATAAAATAAATTTTTAGATTACTCAATAAACTATAAGTATTTTAATAATTACAACAAGAATAAGTATAAAGACAAGTCATTTCTATAAAAAAAAATAAGATAATGCTCTTATCTATACTATGTCAATTATTATAAAGATTTTTTATCAAAATCAAAATAAATTTAAATAATATTTGCAATATATTTAAATAAATGTAATTTGAAAGACCACTTAAAATTTGTATGTATCTCCTACACTAGTTAACTCAAAAAGTAATATTAAATCTCCATTTCATAGAAAATCTTCTCCCATGTTTTCTTTTGTAGTCATGGTAATGGCATTAAATTAGGTTTTAGAAATGATGACGAAAACTTTTAAGTTGCAAAAAGATTTACACCAAGTTAAAGGCTTTTATGTCTCAACGACGCATTGCGTATCGAGTTTTGAATTCCCAAAAACAAGAACTTTAAGAATTGAAGGCCCAAGAGAGATTTAGTAAACTTTCTAATGCGGATGAGAATTTAGTATATAAAAGAAAAAATGATTTAGTCCTTAAATGTATAAACAGTGGTCAATTGTTTCTTGTTAAATTTTGTAAGACTACTCAATATTGAATTATAATATTTAATGACTAATTTGATACTAATTTGTATTTTCTATAACCAGTTTAACATTAATTTATAAAGTTCAAGAACTACTTTATTGATAAATTATAAAACAAAAAATAGTTGTTGAAATTATTTTCCTCATTCAGACACTAAATCATTATTCTCAATCTTTCAGGAATTACATTATCATCAATTTACATCCTAAAGGACCAAATCCTTAAATTTACTTAAAATAAAAGAAGAATGGGAGTGTTAAATAGCAATTGTGAATGTGTAAATAACAACAACCTTACATGGCACAGGGTGGGGGAATTCTTCCCACACATCCCTATTTTCTTCCTGCACCTCCAAAATATTGAAAATATTTATGATACTGTGATTTGATTTTTGGATTGACTTTTGGATTATAGAATTCAGAAAGTAAAAGTGTGTTCCAGATTCTACAATCCGGAAATCATTTTTTTGACTTTCAGATTTGTAAAATCTGGAAGGCAATTTTTTTCATGAGATTTTGGATCGTATAATCTGGAAGTTGTTTAGAAATGACTTTCGGCTTGCATAATCCAGAAGTTATTTTCAGATTGAAAAATGACTTCCGGATTGTGTAATCATCAATATAACTTCTGGATTGTAAAATTCGAAAGTCTTTACCGGATTACACAATCCAGAAAAAAACTAACATGAAGGAACAAGAGTGTAGGAATAATTTGATAATTTTGATTGTTTTTTTGGAGGTGCAAGAAGAATGACCCCATAGGGTATACCTTCTAAGAGGCCCATCTAGACTCTAAATCATTGGGCCAGGTGTTGGATCATGGCCCAGGACTCATCTTAGGTTTTAAGAAACGGAAATATATTATTACTTCTATACAATTCGACTCATCTTTTTGTCTTGTTATTTGAAGCTGAAGTGCCCAACAGCTCTTAAGCTTTCTACTTGGAAACCATGTGATTGTGATTATATTGGTAAAGTCACAAAATCTGCATACCTCATTCTGTGAGTTACTATAAAATCTTTATGTCCAAAAAGGTGATTCGTTTATATTCTTTAGTGTCATTTTACTTCACAGCATTCGAATTAGCACTGTGAAAAAAAAAACATAGTTGGAAAAAGAAATTACATTAAGAGTGATCATTCTTTGGTCAATATTAATCATTAACAAAATTAATAAATAATTTCAATTAATATAATGACAAAAAAAGAGTACTTCATCATACAATTCTCTGATATAACATTACTCCAAGATAGTGAATATTATTTGGGACAAAAACTTGACAAGTATTGTATGATTTTCTTAAAATTCTATACATTCTGTGTTAGAAAGAAACAAGTGCATCTTAAGCAAAAAGAAACAAGTAATTTATATCAATGAGATTCAAGAAATGACGTTAAGGACGAAGCTCCTTCAGGCTAATCCTAAAGATGAAAAGAATAAAGAGTGGAATAAATTAAGAGAATAGTGTGTATATTCTCCCATTTTGGGGGCTTAAACAATGGAAGATATTTTTCTTTTTTATATCCTCCTAATTCTCCCAAAACTAAAAATTATTTGTTAAAGGAGAAACATTATTAAATTTCCCAATGCATCCATAGATCACCGAAAAACTTAGTACTACATCCTCATCATCTCTCTCAAACTCAAAGGAAGTAAAGATTTACAAAATGAAGCTTAATTAGGAGCAAAGAAAAAGAATGAAAAGTTCAGACGTGTAAACTTTAGGAAGCTTCACGAAAGGAAGCAATTAATCAATGTCACTCCCAGCTAGACTATTGGTGTTTGCTTGCACCTTTTGATGCAAAATATTCTCTCTTTGCTTTGTTTCCTTCAATGCATATTTATTTGGTGCAGTGTAGTACCTTTTGCACCTTTCTGTCACATTGATTATGCTACTATTAGCTGTAGTGCCATTTTTCCTTGTGCAGGATGGAAAACTTTTTCCAACACAATACTTCTTTTTTCCTCGTTCTAGTACCACAACCAGGTAATTAATTATCTAAAAAGGGAAATGGGTGCATTCAAATTTAACTTATTACCATTTATATATGATGATATATGAATATACATCAATTAGCTTGGCTTCATGATAGTGGGGTTCGTATGCAGCAATGGTTGCAGATTTACAACATCTGTGCTTTACCAATACAACATCTACAAGTAACATAATAGCATCTTCCAAATTTTGTTCTCTTTCTTTTATTGTACCACCTGAAAAGAGAACATGGATGAAGTACCCTATGGCACCATCCAACAGTAAAAATGAAAAAAAAAATACAACAAATAGAAAGAACAAAATCCATTCATCCTGGTCAGTTGTGGGTTGTTCTAGTCAGAATTAAACCAGTTAAGTACCACAATTATCTTTGTAATTAACCAAGCTAGCTGTGCTTGCTGGTCTCTCCCTTATTCTAGAAAAACCATAACAAAGGGAGATGACAGGGTTGAGCTTTTGTATTCTTGAGCCAACCATGATACATAACCAACCAAAGAAGGCTTCAACTTCATGCACCCTTTTCCTGCATTTCCCTCTTCCTCTTTAAGGACTCTTGCTTCTGCAACACCATTTGCCTGCGGAACTTCATGATGAAAAGGTCAGCTGCGAAGTCAATCTCATCCTCCAGTTTAAACTCTTTCCCTGCCTCTTCCTTTGAATTCTTCACCATGTCAATCACCGACCTTCCGAGATCCAAATCCTCAGACTCAAAAAGGGTGTGTGTGAGATCCGGGTACTTGTCATCATCGCCATCATAGTTGTAGTAACCTTCATAGCCCTCTTGGTCTTGCTCCTCCACCACCAGGGTTTCACCGGGGTTTGGCAAGGCCTCGTAGGAGTGTAAATTGTTGTACAACACTATGGCCTTGCTTTGGTCATTGCCATCTTCCAATAAGCAATCATCCTTGGACTGAGAATCATGCCCCCACATAGAATGGAACTTCTCAGAGAGGGAACTCATCAAGAACTTTTTGTTCTTCATCATTGAGAATATGAGCAAACGAGCCCGTATGGCGTTTGTTTTGGACTTCAAGGCCATGGTTTTTGACTTGGCCATTGAGCTCAGATTTGATATGATCTGCTTCAGCAACCTTGATGTTCTGTTCTTCATGTTGCTCTTGTGATAATAGTGACTAACAAGTAACAAATAATGAAGTAACAAACTAACAACAACGATAACAATAAATAGAAACTCTATAGGGACTAAGAACTTAATTCAAAGTGAGGTAATGAAGGAAATCAAAGGTAGGAAGCAAAAAGTGAGGGTGTGTTTGTGATTTTGAGAGGGAGGGAGATGGTGTGTACAAACTTGTACGTTAATAACGCAAAAGATGTATTTTGGGACGAAAGAGTACAAGATGGGTACACAGGCTTATATAGGCGATGGTGTTGAAGGAGTGCATAGAGTGATGCTAGCTGTTTATTGTTGTGAGGGAAACACGTAGACTTTAATTAAGAAAAGAAAGAGTGAGGGTTAAGAAAAGAAAAAGGCATGCAAAAAGAGTGAAAGTGAGGGCCACTTGGCGTGTGGTGATAGGGTGTGTGAGCTATAGGGCTGGTTGAGTGGTATACGAAGCTGCACTGTTTTGGTGGGCAGAAATTATTTGTGGGGTTGGTTGGCTTTCGGAGTGTCGAGGTTCTCCCATTTTACTCAACAAATATGATTGTTGTAAAAGTAAAAATCACACTAGTTTATCTTTAAATTTTAAAAAATAATACATCAAAGAATAATTACACTGAAAAACAGAATAGTATATGAGTGTAGATTATTTTTTAAGCGGTTTGTTTATCAATGTTTTTCACTAATGCCATACTTTTAGATTTTACTCGTAAGAGGTGAGAGGTATTTAAGTAAAAATTTGTGGATTTATATATTTTGATAAATTTTTAAGGTGGATTTTTCTATACTTAATATGCATAATATGTGATTTAGATGGATTTTATTCATGAATTTTATAGACTACTAGTAAGTAACTTATGTAGTTAAATTTAATTTAAAATTTAAAATTTAATATTTAATATTTTTCTTATTTATTATTAATTTTAATTTAATATAAAATCTAATATATTTTTTTATTTTTATTGATTGTTACTTAGATGAATTCATGATTAAATTTTTTTATTGACATTATTTAATGAATTAAGTATATTGTTGTTATATAAATAAATATTAAAAAAATATTAATATATGTATTTTTTTATTTGCAGACTAACTCATTTAATCTATTGGTTTTGTGTATGGTGTATGCTATTTATAAAAATTTAAATGTATAGACAAATATTTTATAATGTGGATTTTATACGAGTATAGACGACTTAACGTATTGATCCGTTCTTATATCTAGAACTGTGTATATGAACGACGAGTCTTTTTTTTAAACATGTACCTAGATAAATTTGTATTATAAAAAATCATCTGTTTAGCTCATATTTTAAACAATCTTTAATTTTCATAAATCGTATTCATCCTGCAAAACTTGGGGGTTAAATGAGTAAGTCCACACGCACAAAGATAAATTAAGATTTTTTAGCGTTCATTTGAATAACAATTTACTCCATCCATTAAACAATGCACAACTAATAAAAAAATTAGATTTTAGATTGAATTAAATTTAGTGATGATAACTCATAGGTATTAGATCTTTTGTTGTATATGACTTACTGTTATGGGTTACAACTAGACCATAAATAAAAATCATTTAACCCACAAGTAGTACGGGTCGAACATAGAAAAATCCACACAAAAAATTAATAAAAAAAATATAAATCTACACGTATCCGCACAAATTATGTATCATACATGTAGTTCATGAATATTTATCCAAATACCCAGTTCTACTTATACCCAACTCTATCAATTTGGATTTTTTTTTTCTTCAAATCATGTTTTCATCTTGTCATAGATATAAATTCACATTTTGAGATTTATTTTAGATCTTTAATCAATTCCGTCAATCTACAGTTTTGGTGAATGTAATAAATTTTGTCGAAAATTTGAAAAGGAAAATAATTAATTTAACAAAAGTTGATGGTAAAATATTAGCTAGCCAATTAATTAATTTTAATTTTTTTAATTAAAAAAACAAGAAGTAGGCAAAATATCAAAACCCACATGATGGAACTATTCAATGAAATGCTACAAAACAAAGTGCTCATTCTTTAGTAGCTTAATCGTTTTCAATTCGCCCCTTTCAATTATTTGACCACTAGAGGAAGCTTTGGGGCTTTTGATGAAGTGATAGCAATGTAACAGTTACTTCTGAAACACTTTATATATGTTTTGGTGATGACAAAAAATAACCATAACCTTGGACCATTGATATGGAGTTTCCTTCTTTTGAGAAATGAAATGGGGTGGTACCACTGACATTGCATCAGGGCTATAATCTAATGTTTTTTAGTAGAAATTGGAATCTCATTTACTTACTGCACTCATCTTCAAATTCTACATGTGTATCACAAAGGCTTGCATCACGGAACTGTTGGAAAATTATGGGCCACTTGTTACTACAGTAACGGACTTCAACGCATACCCTAAACTACTTTGGAATGTTGATTGAATATTTAATTATTATATCAAAACTTAGCCCCTAAGATTGCATCCTACGGCTTAACGTTTTCCCTCTGCATCTACTCCACTTTCTATTTTCCCACCTCTGTTTTCTTTAAATGGAAATCAAATAAAGAAGCTTAAATTACAATGGTTATTAAATGATGTATTTTTTAAATAATAGAAGTGATATCATATTGTTATAATTATATATCCAATCATCGTACTTCAAAATTAGAATTAACTTTATTAATGTGAATTAAACTAAAAAATTATATATTTTAATTTTAGTATCTTTAAGAAAATCAAGATGATGAATTCGTTCAAAATATTTATTGGGATTGAAATATTAATTATTTTAATTTTCATATAATGCAATTTATAACCCACATACAGTGGCAACTTATAAAAGTAAGGACACTATAATTGTAATAGATAAAAGTGTTATATTGGTGTTAGGAATCAGAATTTAAGACGTGTTTGTCTACAACAATAGTCGTGTGAGACATATATAACGTACGAAGATATGACGTTTAATATATATATATAAATAAATTTGTATTTTTCTCTTTTTTTTTAAAAGAAAAAGCAATGGTGGAAGGTCTCGAGGCTCATGGTACGAGTGGGTTGAGTGGAGCGTTTGATGATGATGGTTGTGTTTGGAAAGGTGGTGGTGTTGGTTCTATCTGGGATTTGTGTTTTGGTGTGGGAAGATGAAGGTTGTTTGTGCAGAATTTATTGGTCGATTTGAAGAGGTGGTGTAAGTGGATGGAGAGATGCACAAACCACTTGTTCAAAGTTTAAAGTCTTGTATTAGTGTTGGTTAAATCACGATAATTTCTAAAATTTATAATATAATTTTTTAAATTAATATATATTAGTTTACTTTTAAAATATTATTATTTTAATTTTTATTAATTAAACAAGATTAATTATTATGTATTAATTGAAAATTTATTTAAGATTAAACTAAGTAATAGTTGAAAGTGTCATTCTAAGAATTTAAATGAGAGAGAAAAATTAGATAAGACAAAATAACATATTTTATTTTATTTATAAATCTTATTTATTTCTACTAGGTAGTATAAAAACATATATAAAAATTATGTATATAATTTTTTTATATATGCTTACTAATTTATTTTGACCATTAACACATAGGTGTTATCTAATCATGTTTTTTTATGTTGGTTGGTTAGAAAACCTATTTAAAAAATGCACGATGACGAAAATAAAATTTAGATGAAATTTTTTTATGTCATTTATATTGAAATAGACGAGCTCTTTTATGTCGAGTGATGTCATACCCTAATGTAAAAGAACTCTTTTTATGTTTGTTCAAATATAACAAACGTAAAAAATATTTTTTTAAACCAAATTTAAATTAACTTTTTTATGTCTATTGTATTTGAATATATGTAAATAGGTTTTTTTTTACATCAAGTATAACATCACCCAACATAAAAGATATGTCTATTAAAATACAACAGACCTAAAATGATCATTTTATATACACTAAAAAACATTGTTGCTCATTTCTCTCTTTTTACCTACATCTTCTATTTGTATCTCCTCTGCATTTTAGGACTCGAGGTTATTAGTGGTGTTGTTGAACCGAAACAAGAGTTCTTCTTTGGTTTGTGAGCACTATACAGATCTCAAGAAGCAATTCATGGTGTTTGGTAACGTCACTTTGGTTGCGAGAAGTGACACTTAGGTTAGAGGTGCAAAAATGTATGAACAAGTAATTGGAGAGTTGCAAGAAGGGATTCGATGCAATGAAAATGAGAAGAGAGGGTGGAGATCCAAGGGTTGAGGTGGATTATTGCGATTCATTTTCAAAATTTGATAACACATTGCAGGTCCTGCCAAGCACGCCATAAACCCTACCATGATATAGAAAGAAAATAGTTTTAGGTTAGTTCCCCTTTTACTTGACATAAAAATCCTTCCTTTTTATGTGACATTATTAACCAACATAAAATAAGTCTTCTTTTATGTTTCTCATATTTATGTCGGGTCTAAAAATGACGCAATTTGGCTTAAATAAGTGACTTAAGAAGTCTATCTTGCATTAGTGATGGATAATTAGTGGTATAAGCGAGCTTCAGCGGCAATGAGAGACCTCGTGAAACATTTGTCTTGAAATAGGTGAGTCAGGTAATAATTAGGTTAGACATGGTTGAAATAATGTTTTGGAAGGATGGTTCTTTGTGACATAGGTTAAAGGGGTGGTGGAAGAGGAGCTATCTAGTCTAGCTACCGCCAAAAAGGTAGTTTAATATCTAATATAGAAGGGGTAGGCTTTGCCTTGATTTTTGAGTATGGGTTGGATGCAGATATTAGTACAAAATGAGAGGTTGATTTCTTCTTCTTCTTAGGTTGAGTTTTGATCTGTTTAGGCATTTTATGGTGAGGGGTTCTTCTTCTTGAGGGTGTAATTATTCAAGAGGGATTACATGAGAAGAAGATGGAAGGGACGGATTTAGATGAAGATGAAAGGGGGTGTGCACGATCAACTAAATCTTGGGTAGATGAGAAAAATTCAATTAAAGGTTGTGCAACATGCATAAGACTCATGCTTCTTCTTAGTAACTAGAGGCTACATGCCCATAACGTTTGCCCTCTATTCAACATGTTGAGCGGACAATGCAAACTTGAAAGCCTAAGTCTCTTTAAGTGGCTTGACTTACTTTTAATGTTATTACTATTGCTATTGTGTGGGAGAAATTGAACATTTTTTAGTTTAGGAGTATGTATGAGTACAAGGTTCTTTGGTAGTCTTGCTAGTTTTTGAACACTTGTGTGACTACTCAAGATACTTCCTCCTAATTCTCTTAGATGCATTTGGGGGTGTCTACAACATTTTAGATACCAAATTTTGATGTTGACCTTATTCGAACAAGAGAAGATAAGTTTAACCCTTTGACGAATCTAATGGAGGAAGATTGGAATGTTTCCTCTCTCTAATAAAACCTTCTTGCTCTATGGCTAATTTTTTTAACTTTTGGTTCAAGCTAATGACATTGAACGATTCTTGATACTTAATGTTGAGATAAAGATACATTAATTTATTGAGAGAGTGATTTGCATACTTGGTCAAGTCAAACTCCATTATAAACTCTAGGGATGCAATGTTGATACCTAGATACATCATGAAGATATTTATATATCTAAAAGAGTGTTGACCAAAAGAAGATTTTACTCTTTCGATGATAGTTTTATTTGTCTTTGGCTTGAGGTGGTATTGGAACTTGTCCATTAAGCCTTGCTTCCACATGAGATGTGTTAGTAAAGTGGA
Source organism: Lablab purpureus (assembly GCA_030347555.1). Classification (NCBI taxonomy): domain Eukaryota; kingdom Viridiplantae; phylum Streptophyta; class Magnoliopsida; order Fabales; family Fabaceae; genus Lablab; species Lablab purpureus. The sequence goes on from CM059254.1 coordinate 15,862,841, forward strand.
ATAATTTGCTTCCATAGTATCTTACTCCATCCCCTTGATGAAGTGAAGGAAGTTAAGGTAGAAGATGTGTGGAAAATTAAAGTTAATATCTTTCAACAAATAATATATCATGAATTTCTACCATTGGCATATCTTTGACTTGTTCTTTGTGCATAAAGGGCTTGTTGAAATCCTTCATCAAATAATATGTCATACAAATTGTGTAGGCATCATTGATAGCTACATGTGATATCCCTAATTAATCCCTTTGCTATATGGTTCTCCTTGTTGCACAAGAATCCTCCCATATATCTTAAACAAATAGATAGGGGTGCTCTTAAGTTGGGTCGGGTAGGATTTGAACAAACCCATTACCCAACCCACTTAAAAATATCGGGTTAGGTTGAGTTAGGGTTTTGAAGTTTTTATGTTAAACCCAATCTACTATTGAGTGAGTTTGATTGAGTTGTGTCAATCGGGTAAAAAATTTGGATTTTTTTTTCAAAAGTTGTACTTTTCAAGTATCACTTAAAATAGATGTCAAATATGCGATTGTATTAGGAAAGCGACGAGAGTGTTGAACAAGGAAGGCAAATGACGAAGACAAACATCGAAGAAAAATGGTGGAGGAAAACAATGAAGGCAAATTATAGAGATAAAAGGTTAATACAAATAACAAAGGAAAATGTTGGAGGAGAACGATAAAGGTGAGAATGTTAGGTTTTGCAAAGAAGATGCACTGCAACAATATTAAGGTTTGTTTGTTTAATGTTAGGATTGAGATATGGTGGACTATATAGCAAAGACAAACGACGAAGATGAACAATAGAGACGAGAATGTCAATGTTGATATGAAGAAGAAGACACACCGTCATAAGAGTGTTTAGGTTTTTTGTTTGATGCTAGGGTTGAAATGTAGCAAAGATGAGAATAGGAGGCAAATGATGGAGACGAAATAAAGGAAGATGCACATTCACCATGAGAGTCTTAGGTTTGCCCAGGGTTATGCTAAATGCGAGTGAGTATAGGACAAATATGAGAGTGAGTCTTAGGATGAGTCTCGGGTCACCCATACAAAACCTATCTCTTAACCCCTATAAGAGTAAGTTAGATTGGGTGGGTCGAGTTTATCCCAAACATAAATGAAACTCATCCAATCAAATTATGTTGGATTGGGTCAAGTTGGGTCATTGGATAACCTGATCGAATGAAAACCTTTATAAATAGTATATTGATAATGAACATCAATTTATGTACTTACATTAATTAAGTGTCCCTTAAACAATGTTTTATTTTGTTATTAGTGCCTACCCTGAATATAAGATTTTGAAGAGCAGACTAAGTGCAAGATCCCAAAATTTGATATGGTTGCATCTTAAGGTTAGTAATTTAATTAAATATTCGTTGTTTGCTTGCTTTTGTATGTCTATTAAATGTATTAATTAGGTTTGAATTAAACGTTAGTGTAGTAAAGAAACTGTAGAAAATGAGTGTGACAACTATGTAATGGAATAGATGATGACTATTGTGTAGTCAATACTGAAAAAGGTGGTTTTTGTTTAGCTAATTCATCAGTAAAACTGTGTCTAGTTTATTGACTAATAGTTATTGTATGGTGCAATATTTTATGAATATCCAACCATTCAACTCTTAAGTCATTGAATATATTAAATTAGCATAAAAAACCTATTTTATCAATTTCTATTAGAGGATATTACAATAGTTTGTAAACTTACTTCTTTAATTTTATTTTTCTTTTATAGCTTTTACGTTTCACAACTCTTGATATTTGTAATACTTATTTAAAATTACTTCATATATCCTTCATTATATATCTGTCATGTTAAGTTATGAATACATATTTTTTTAAACTTAAAAGACAATTTATACTTTCATATAATACCTAGTTCTGAAACAACTTTTATATACATATTGTAAAATTGGGATAAACACATAAAACTAAAAAAGATGATATTATGATTATACCTTTAAACATACATACAATTATGTTTTTGTTCATAATTATTGTCGTATTATTGCAAAAAAATGAATTTTTAAATGATATATCATTTACAAAAATAGATTTATGGATAGTACATACACTATAAGAAAATACTTTATTAGTATTGGCGAAAAATCCATGCAAAAAATGAAAAGTCAATGCTAAGTAGAAATTAGTGTCAATCTTGTGTCCCAAAAGATGTAGACTTTAAAAGCATGGTAGCAAACTCCGTCTTTTTCAAAGGCAGACACTATTAGCATCGACAAAGTGGACACTAAAAGCAACACAAAATAAAATAATGATAATAATAATTAAAATTAACATCGTCTTAGTTGACACTTAAAAATTTATTCAGTTTAGTATCAATTTAGACCACACTGATGTGGATGAAGAATATGAATGTAAGATGAGTGTAGTTCAAAAAAGATGAGTATGGATAAAACATGTGAATGAAGAAGATAAATGTGAATGAAAAAAATGAATGTGAAAAGATAAGTGTGAATGAAAATAATAAAAGTGAGAAGATTTATATAAAAAATAAAAAAATTATATATTTTAATTGGTTAAATCTAAACATTTAAATTAAAAATAATTTATAATTAATATTTTATATCATAAAAACACACAAATTCATAACATATAAATAAAATTAATATCAACTTAATCAAAATTAACTTAAATAAATATTAAAATATATAACATTATCATCTAACTAATCCACATATATTCAATGAATTTGAATGAGTAGTGGAATGTAGGGGCAGATCAATACTTTTTAATCATATTATGCGTTTTTTTATATTGAATTTTGTGTTACCTTATAATACACACATATATATATATATATATATATATATATATATATAAAATTAAAAGTTTTAAAAATGATTTATTATCGTTTGGTTGAACTTGAGATGTGCTTTGATAAAAATTTTATTTATAATATATTAAGTATCATATTGATTCATATTTGTTTAAAATACAAATTGTATTTATAATATAATTCTAAATTTATAATATCATTTAAAAAAATCATTAATTATTAAATTATAATTTGAATTTGTTTAATAATTAAAATTTTATTTATATAATAATTCTGAAAAATTTTCATTATATTAATTCTCGACTTGATAATTAAAGTTTTTATTCATATAACAATTTTAAAAACTATAAGTATCATGCAAGACCTCGATATAGTTTGATAATATTTTTTTTATTCAATATAATTATGAAAATGATTGATTATTTTAGTTAGTAACTATAGTCTATTATTTCTTTGATTATAATATCCTTCGATTCCTTTTTTCTAAATTGATTTGTATTGTGAAGTCGTGATTCTTGTTACAACAACGAAGCCTGTAATTGATGCTTCCATGAATATAATTTCTATTTCAATCTTGTTAACAATAAACTCTTGTTCAATTAGTTCATTATTTAGTTCAAGTAATAATATTTTGTTCTTCGATTATTTATAATATTTCAATATTTAAAAAAGCTCAAATCTCATCTTCTTCAATTTTTACTTTACAACTATCATCTTAAATACAAATAGAAAGAATAAAAGCGTGTGTAATATAGGTTTGAAAAGGAATGATTTATATACTCATATATTTTTATAAAGGGTTAAATATCTTTTTAATTTTTGAATTATTTGTGGAAATTGTGTTTTTACCTGTAGCAAAATTTAAACCTTATTTTTATTTCTTTATTTTATTTCTTTATAGTTTTCTACTTTATTATGATTTATCTCTTAAATTTTTTTTACTTTTTTTTTTTTTTTTACTTTTCTCTTTTTAAAGATATTTTTACTTGTCATCAAATATCATTTATAAAAATTACAAAATATAAGAATGAAATAAGTTTTAAATTTATTTTAAAAATGAAACACATAATTCACAGATTAAAAACATATTTTACCATTTTATAAATAATTGTATAAAATTTGAAACAATCACATTTTACGCGAAGACTTGTTATTCTTTTTTTGTGCCACATGCAAACCCTGCAAAATGAATTTCATCGTCATCTATTTTAAAGCATCTTGTAGCAGCTTTAACTTTGCAAGCTCGGTATCTGGATAAAAACGTACACATGCATGAACCAAATGTACAATAATATTGGTCCCATGCAACAATAACTTGTTGTTACTTCTTGCACGGTTGAAGCAAAAATGATCGACATGTGGGCACATGACTTACTTGAATAAAACACGAGCCTCTCGTTTGTGTGGAACCTACCCAAAATATCAACAAATATCTGATCACTTATTCAAATTGTTACAAAATATATTATATTATACAAATTTTCCTATACCCTTTTATGCTTTAGACTTTGCTAGATTGTACTTACGAGTTTCAATAATTAATTAGTTATTGGTGCAACTTGATGAACTATATATTATAAACCAAATATGGCAAAGCTAAACTTTGGCTATGGGTTTGGTTTGGTTTGGTTTGGTTTTGGATGCTTTCTTTATAATTGGTTTTCCATCAAGCAAGTTGCTGAGCGCATGCATGCATTGTTATTCTCATATTGCCCACAGATCTCAACAATCTCATTTGACCTATAAAAAGGAGAATCGTGAAGATTAAATGGTGCAATCTAGTCTGTAAAGGAAGATTAACAAAAAGCTTAACAATCAATCTCCTACTTTGGATTGGTTTTTGGATATTTTGCGTAAAAAGTTCCGTTTGCTAAATCTCAAAAAAGTGCATGCACTGATTAAAAACGACAACTTAAGTTCAAGTCACCTTATAATTAACTAGTGCGTCTTGTACCAATAAAAAAACTAGTGTATTTGGTCTATTGGAATTACTTTATGCTAACACTAGTAACATGCTTTAGTAATATATGAATAATCATGTGTTAAATAGCGTTTAACATGCCTTAAGAATAAGAGTTATGTCTAGTCGTTTTTTATGTTGTAAAAGAGTTTAAGATACATTGTAGTGGTAGAGCTATTAAGGGACAAGCGACTACACTCTTCTAATTCTTTCTAGAAACAATTAAAATCAATAATAAAAATCTTCTAATTTCTCGTACTTTTATTTTAACTCCTCCAACAATTCATTAAAGATTCACCTATTTGATGTGTTCTTATTAAAATATGTAGTGTTTTTAATTAGATATTGCAAATGATACAATCTTACCTGAATTATTATTAGAATTTCTTATATTTCATAAGAATTTTTCTGCAAATTTATAAAAAAAATAGTAAGAATTTTTTTTAATAAATTTGTAAAATAATTCTCATGAAATATAAAAAATTATAGTAATGGATTCTTTGGAAAACACATCTTGTAGGTAATATTTGAATATCCACAAAAAAATTTAGTCATTAAGAGATTAATGCTTTGATTCAATCAAGATTTTTAAAGTTGGAACAATCATTTAATTGGTGAAGACATAAGTTTAAGTAGGGATTGCAAATGAACATGTCTCTATTACTCAAAGTTGTTTCAATCTTGACAGAAAATTTATGCTTTAATTGAGTATGATAATGAGTATAAATAATACTTTTTAAATTGGATATGAGGACAAAGATGAGAATGTACGTATCTGTCATGTCCCGCTCTCATATCCGTCTCAGTTGGCTATATTAATTCTTGTTTTAAATTACTAAAACACATTTAATTTATTAAGTAATTTAAAAAATCTTATATTAACTTTTTTTTAGTTTTTAATTTTATAATTTATTTCTGGAACATATATTTGATATTTTTTTTACTTCTTTATAATTATTTAATCTTTATTCAATTATTATTTGATGATACTCTAATTTGATATTTTATGCAGTTATAATTTTTTTATTGATATTTGTTATTATATGACATCCATATTATTTGGATTATTTTTCATAGGAGTATTATTCACACTTGGTAATTCCTATATATTAACATTCAAAACCTTTAATTTAAAAAAGGTATAAAAGCAATTCACTAATAGTATAAGAGGGAACTGAATAGTTTAGTCACATAACTAAATATATATGAATAAAAAAAAAGTTTTTGCCTTGCATCTCAAACTCATCTTTAAATTTTTTTCAATTTAGATAAAGACACTCAAATAAAGAAGTATGTGAAATGAAAGAAAAATCAATTCAAAGAAGGTAAAAATCTTATATAGTTGTTATGCTTCTATAAGTATGTAGTGGTGAGAGACGATAATGACTTGTGGGAAAACATATACCAGTTTTGTCATAGATGAATATAGGGTTTGTGATGCATAATGATGTGTGAAAGTAGTCTTGTAATGATGTTTTATCGTTTAAAAGAACAATTTGGTTATTAAAACGTCAGGTTTTTTGGTTTACTTGATTTTCAATCGATTTTTTTTATTTAATTTGATTCATACCATATCTGATTATATGTAATAAAATTAATATATTCAAAAAACAATCTATGAAATAAATTTTAGAAATAATTTAAATGTAAAAATTAAAACTTTGACAATAAATGAAAGTTAAAATTAAATTAAAATTAAAATACAAATTATTATAAAATTATAATAAAAAAATCATATTTTAGGATAAAAATATATCAAAATAAATTACTAAATTTTAAATTAATTAAATTTATTTTATTTATTATTTTAATATTTTAATTTAAATTATTTATTTATTTTAATATAAAACATATTAACCAAATATTAAATTAAATTTATTTTATTAATTATTTTAATATTTTTTTTAATTATTCATTTTATTATACTATAATAAAATATATTTATAAATATTTAGTTATTATATATTATCTATCAATTTAAAAATAGATAATAAAATTAATTTAATACTTAGTTGATACATTATATACACATAATCGATTATGTGTTTAAAAATAATAGATTATGTTAAATTTTTGTAATTTTCTTTACAAATCTTGAAAAAAAGTAAAATATTTTTCTTGATTTCCATAATTTAAATTTTTGGTATTTAAATTTTTTATACTTTTAATATTTTTTATGTTAGAAACAAAGACAAGCAAAGTAATAATGATATGACATAAAGTAAGAATGAGTATGATTTTATTTTTGTTTTTAGTGACATTCTTATATAAACTTTTAACATCATATGGATAAAAAAAGTAAAAATTAAAAATTAAAAAAAAATATTTAACCGGTAGATAATTAGGTTGTATAAAATTTTCTTTCATGTTTGTTCTCTTCCAACACATGCAATAAAATTGAGATTTGTTTAAATGGTGGATAACTAGGTTGTATAAAAATGATTTGGAACTTGATTTTGGTTGTGCATTTATTATAGGATACCAATAATGCATGTTGTGGGGTGTTTAGACATCTTCTCCTTATGTAATCGATATGTGAACTTGATTTCTTGACCTAAATTTGTTTTTTTATTAAAAATCTTTTCTTTTTCCAATGTTTCGAGCAAAATATTGGTGGTGAATCCTAAAATCCTAATTTTTTAAAAGGGAGTCCTAGGCACTAGAAATCTGTCCGCAAATAGTTTTGTTTATGGGTGTTACACATTATGCTTACTCATCAATATGAGCTCTTTAATATGGATATTAAGAAAGTGGAATTTAAGACAAACTCAACCTTATTAGAAAATTGTTTTAGTAAGGTGATGTTTACATTCACTTATATATTATAATTTAGACATATCTCTAATAATCGATGTGATATCTCCAAAATGTACTTTCACGCTAAGGACCTGACGTCTTGAATGTGGGATTAAGCCTAAAAATTGAATTTGTTGTTAGGAGATTTTAGAGAGGATAATGGGCTATAAACACAACCACATAAGTATCTATGATACAACCTCTAACAAAACCTTAAGACAATAAGTTTATGGATGTTTCTCACTTATATTGTATTCAACTTTCTCATTTTTATCTAATATGGACTCGAACTCATATTGATATCCTAACCTAAGTTAATAACTTGATTTTGATTTAGATGGAATATTTAGTTTCAATTTTTGTAGAATTTTATTAGTGGTGTCTTGAATTTAGTTATATGTAATAAATAATAAATTATTTTATTTGTTATATAATCAAATATATATCTTGCAATTTTTTTAGTTTTATATGCATCATATAACTTTAAGATATGGTATATAATATTTTTTTTTAATTTTAACTTTAATTGAATAAAATATAATTATTTTATTACAATTTTTTAACTAATCATATTATTGATTTATAAAATAATAAAATTTACCATAAGTAACTAAAATTTTAATAAATAATATTATAAACTAATTTAAATTTTAATTTAAAAATCAGTTTAATTATTATTATATAAAAAATAATTTTATAATCTTTTAAGATCAATAAAAAATATAATTTTTATTATAATAAAAATTATATTAGATATTAATAATTTTTAATTTATAAAATAATTTTTAATTTAATTATTTTAATAATTAATTATTTTTTTATCGTTAAATATCTTTATAGTTAATAAATTTATTGAAGTATTAGCGCAATAAACAATGTTATATTATTAACCTTCCTATGTTTATTTGGTTAAAGTAATCAAAACAAAATTCATGTAAAAAAAAGTAGTTCAAAGTCAACGCTAAACCTTGAGATAAGAATTAAGATATTTTGAGGAGAATGTAAGTATTAAATTTGAAATAATAAACTTAATACAAAAAATGATGAGATGAAAGTCAAGATGCATTATAAATTGTGTGAAAAGAAGATAGAAAGTTTAAAAAATAAAAATAAAAAATAAAAATGAGGATCACAATATTTTTACTAATAATTTATTAACAGTATAGAATTAAAAATATATTTTCAATTGCATAGATATCTAAAAACACATAAGTTTCAACTTCTTTTACAAAACAACATAAAATTATGTTAAATAAAGTCTAGGTACAATTCTCTATGTCTATCTCTCCCTCTATTATATAGAAAGTAAGATGAAAAACTCTTTTTTATCAATGAATGAAATAAATATTAAACTTCATATATTTATAAATACTTTATCGTTAAAATAAAAAACATAATTTATGTAAAAAATTACTCACATATTTTCTTATAAACAGAATATATGTTTGATGGACCTTTATTTTAAGAATAACTTTTGTAAAATTATAATGACTCTTGTGGACAAGTTTTTTTCAGAAATATTATAAAAAGAAAAAATAATCCTTTAATAAATTAAAATAAATTATACACATATTTAAAGTAATATTTTTTGAACAATTAGTATAAACTTTTTTATAAATTAGTTCATATATAATATGTTTTTCTTTTATCAACAAAGGTTAGTGGTTAATGTATTAGTTTTTTTTAGCAAGGGATTCTAACCATGACCTATCTCTCTCTCTTCTTTCTTTAATTTTCTTCTTCGACCTTCAAATCAATTTTAAAATTCTTATAATTTATGAAAAATATCATTTATATTTTATAGTTTTTTATTTTAAAATATTTATGAAAAACTGATACAAATATTACTTTATAAATAAATTTACTAAATCGATATAATTTTATTCAAAATTGATCAAAATAGATAAATTTTAAAAGAATATACTCAAATAAATAAGTTGTGGTTAAAATTATGACTTAAAAAGCGTATTCTAATATACAACTTCATGGTGGTAGTTTTTCTTCATAAAAGTAATATATAAAAATTCAACTTTATTTTTATTATTTGATGTATGAAGAAATCCTCTGCAAAATGACGACTTCTATTTTGCATTAAAATACCACTTTTTATTTTTCTAATCCAAATTCCTCATATTTCAAAGCTAAATTATTTTAATATTTGAAAAGACACATTATTAGAATTTTTTATATTTTATAAATTTATTATAAAAATTTGTATGAAATTTGTTATTAATTTTTTACAAATTTCTTATATATTTATAGAAATGTTTTTATGTAATAACGGATATATTATTTAGCTAAACATACTTTAACTTAAATATATTATTTTATTTTTCTGAAAATTATTCGTCAAAATTAGTGATAAATATATACATAGTGAAGTGATGAGTGTTGAATACTGATTATCTATCAGATAATTTTATAAATTTATTTAGATAAATTTTGAATAAAATTGATCCAGTTTATGAATTTGCCTATTTTATGTTGTGATGGAGATTGACTACGAGTGTTTTGTCTTTGCTTACATGGATCTGATATAATAAAATCAACAAGTTATGCACACATCATCCATTTGTAAATCTGTGTGCTGTCAAATCAAAATGAGAGGAGGTGCAGACTTTTAGCAGCTGCAGGAAACAATGTTTTATTTATTTATTATTTAAGAAAGAAGAGTCTAGGGTGTAAAGACAGATAGATGGATGGGTTACTTAAAAATGTCTTTTTTTTTATTCTTTTATTTTTCAATCTCATTTAATTATTAATGTTTTGTAATGTAATTGTAATTTTGGTTCAATTTAATTAATATAATTTAATTAAATTAATTTAAATAATGTTAAAAAATAATAATATAATACATGATAAAATATATATTAAATATAAAGAATATGTGTCATAGAGAAAAAAATAAAAAATAATATTATGATATTTATATTTTAAGTTATTACTTTTTCATCATAGCAATTTAAAATAAAAAAATTATAATAATTAATTAATAAGTATTTTAATTTTAATATTTTATAAAAAATTTAATATTTTTTATATTTTTTATTGAATCTTAAATTTTATTAAAATTTAATAATATATTTTTTTAAAATTTATATTATGTTTCATATAATTAATACGATTAATATTAATTTTATAAAAAAATTATATTAATACATTTTAATAAAATTTGAGATTTAATTAAAAATATAAATATAAAAAATTTTATAAATTTTTATAAAATATTAATATCAAAATATTTATTAAATAAATAATAAAAACTTATCAATAAGTTAAAAAAAATTGTCTCAAAAAATAATAAGGTGGATGTTTTACGTAATTTTAGATAGTGCGTTTGCCCCTTTTGCCTTTTCCCTTCCTTTCCTGTCTTGTGGTCCTTTTTCTTTGTATAAATAGCATGTGAATGATAAGAGGTGTTTCTCATTTTTTTATTACAAAGTTATTTAAATCAAATATATATACCTAAGTTAAATCTTAACATAAAGTTTACATTTAATCAAATTAATGTTTTAACCTTAGGTTTAGATCGATTTGCCTCTTATTGTTATTATACATTAAATATTCTATACTAAAAACTTGTTAAATAAAGAGACATGTGGAAAATGTAATAAATAAAGAAGCATGTTAGCTAGAATTGTTCTTATAATTCTTATGATATTCATAATTTTAATCTTTTTAGTGTTCATAAAAAATTACATAATTTTATAATTAAAATAAATTGTATAATCTTCTACTTAAAAACTATAATATGTAATATTATATTAAATATAATAAGATTTTTGTTCAATTCTTTATTTTCATCCAAAATTTGACCAGAAGAAAATAGATGAAAAAAGTTCAATTTTGATTAGTCTTTTTTTATTTCTTTAAATTGGTTTAAATTTGTCTTAAAAGACATTTTGGTGGTGATTGCATTTAAGGCACTTGTGGCTTCAACTCTTATGCAATATGGAAATTATGAGTGCACCAAATAAAACCCCAGTTAAAAAGTAAAAGGTATTTATTTACCTTTGTTTACTATGCTTTTGATGTTTAATTGTTCATAATTACATTGATTTTGATAAATAAAATTAAAAAATAAACATAAAAAGAACTTAATTCTTATATTTTATCTGACTGTGGTTTTTGTGTATTTAGTATAAGGGGATTGATATAAGAATTTAGACAAGAAATTAAAAGAGAAAGGTATGCTGTTCACCATAATTGAATGAGTGAAGAGAAAAAGAAAATAACAAACCCCTCACTGAATAATGATTCACCCCATGAATGTTGAATATTTGAAATAACTATTAATGAGATTGATTGCATCATGAATCAAAGTTAAGTTTATGGTCGTTTTTCATTAATTTGGTTTGTATTTTTATATTAAGTTGAATAGGATGAAACAATTATACATTAGTTAATTAAAATATAAAGATATAAAAATTATATACATTATCTTTTGTGGTTATAAATAAATCTAGAAATTAATGAAAATCAATGAAACAAAGTCAAAATCTACTATTTTGTTAGTGATTTGAACTTTACATACCTCATAAATCCACCACCACAAATCTAACTCCATTTTATTAAAATTTAATATAAAATAATCAATTAATATTTTTTGTGAATGCTAGAATTTTCCTAGTTACTATATAATCAATTTGGTATTTGTAAATTGTATCGTTCATGAATTTTAGTGCTTACCATATTGGTTATGAGAGTGATTGGAGCTATAACTAAATAGAATATAAAATATAATAATTGACTTACTAGGTTTTGCTTGAAAGGAACTTCGTATGAACAAATTTTTCCTAGGCTCTTATGCTATGACAGTTTCAATACGTTCTTTCTTCATGCCATCAATTTTATTTTATTTTTCGTTCCTTATATAAAATTCAGGGTGTGGAAAAAAATATGAATCAAAAGGACAAAATGTTTTGAATAATATTCTCCTAATTATAAATTTTATCTATAATTGTGAAAACTTGAAACTCATCCTTTCACCTTTTAAAAGCTAATGTTTGGTTATAGATTGCTTTTGCTTGATAATAGAATTTAACATATTATTAATTAAAAAACGAATTTTAAAAATTCTTTAACTGATGTGAAAATTTGGAAAATGTATTCCATTTTTATTTATAATTTATAATTTATTTATGTAGAATTTGAAAAATATGGTAGGTTATCTCATTAAATTTTTTATTATTGATTCTTCAAATATCTTAAGGTTTTTTTTTCATTTTTAATAAATATATATTGGCTCAAAATTAAGTATGAGAGCGTAGACGGAACCCTATCCATCTCGAGTTTGATGAGAAAAAGTCGAGATGATCGGGTTTGGGATAAGGTTTTTCCCATTTTAAGAAATCAGGTTCGGAATTGGGGATGAATTTAAATTTAAATATAAACCCTAAAACTGACCATATTCCTTCTTACTGTTTCTTTTTAGGGTTAAATATGTTTTTAGTCCTTGAATTATTTGTCAAAATTGTGTTTCGTCCCTGAAGCAAACTTTGGACTTATTTCGTCTTTATGCTTTATAAACTTGTGTAAACTATCCTTTATGATGTGTCAGAATTTCTTTTTATTTCTTTATTTTCCTTCTTCATAGTTTCCTACTTCACTATCATAAAGATGTTTTTATTTGTCATTGAAGATCATTTACATATGTTTATAAAGTATAAGGATGAAATATGTCTAAAGTTTGTTCTAGGGACGAAACACAATTTTGACAAATAGTTCAGGGACTAAAAACATATTTAACCTTTTTTTTTTATATGGGTTACGGTGTCTTAGTGTCTGTTCCACATTTTTTTTTTTTTTTTTACCTTTCACTCACTCCTTCAACTTTCTCAATCTCTTCAACTAGTTCAATATATTCTTCCCTTTCTCTCATCCTTCACATATTTACTTTTCTTAGTTCCTTCAACCAATTTGGTAAACGCATAAAGTTAGTTATTTGCTTCTTTATTAATTTCTAAATATTGTGCATTATTCTCAATAACATCTATTATTATTTCATTATCTGAAATTTAGGATTTTTGGTTAGGACTTCATTGGAGGGATGTTGAGTTATATTTTGTAATCTCTTTGTAACTAATCTATTACATTTATCATTAGTTACATAACCTTTTGCACAATTTTTAACAGATTTTTTACATTTATATACTGGTTTGAGTATGCCTATTTCTTTTTTTATTTTATTTTTATTTTCTTAACTTTTATTCATTTTCTAGTATTATTTTATTTTTATTTTGTTTTTTTATCATCTTTACTTTTGATTTTCTTCGTATTTAAATTTTAAAAGTGTATTCGTTGTAAACTGTATAATTTCTGTAATTTTTTTATTAGTTTTGTAGTCTATCTTTATTAACTATTGTTTATAATATCTTTTGTGACAAATCTATTATGTATATGATTAGATACATAACATTTTGCACATATTTGTTGTTTTTGTACACTAGTTGGAGTATGCCTATTTTATTTTCAAGCATGATTTTATTTCTATTTTAATTATTTTTTTTTTATCTTCTTAACTTTGATTTTCTTCAAGATTAAATTTTAAAATTGTCTTTTTTGTAAACTGTATAATTGTTGTGATTTTTTTTATTAATTTTGTAGTCTATCTTTATCAAGTTTTTTTATAATTTGTAATCTCTTTGTGACTAACCTATTACATTTATGGGTAGATACATAACTTTTTGCACAATTTTCCACAGATTTGTTACTTTTGTATACTGGTTTGAGTATGCCTATTTTTATTTCTATTTTATTTTCATTTTCTAGCATGATTTCATTTCTATTTTAATTGTTTTTATTTTCATCTTCTTAACTTTGATTCTCTTCAAAATTAAATTTTAAAAGGGTCTTATTTGTAAACTGTATAATTGCTGTGATTTTTTTATTAATTTTATAGTATATTTTTATCAGGTTTTTTTATAATTTGTAATATCTTTATGACTAACCAATTACATTTATGGGTAGATACACCACCTTTTGCATAAATTTGTTATTTTTGTATACTGGTTTGAGTATGCCTATTTTTATTTCTATTTTATTTTTATTTTCTAGCATGATTTTATTTTTATTTTTAATTGTTTTTATTTTCATTTTCTTAACCATGATTTTTTTCAAAATTAAATTTTAAAAGTGTATTATTTGTAAACTGTATAATTGTTGTGATTTTTTTATTAATTTTATAATATATCTTTATCAGTTTTTTTTATAATTTGTAGCTTCTTTGTAATAAATCTATTACATTTATGGTTAGATATATAACCTTTTGCACAATTTTGTGCAAATCTGTTGCTTTTGGATACTGGATTGAGTATGTATATTTTTATTTTATTTTCATTTCCTAGTACTATTTTATTTTTATTTTCTATTTTATGTTTATCATCTTAATTTTTTTTTTTTTTTTTTTAATGATATATTTTATTTTGAATTATATAGGCGAACTGATGGAGAGTGATATTACTTCTTATTTGGAAGATGATTATTAGATTATTTGATAATTGTTTCTTTGAAATTTGTTTCTTTTATATAATGTATTTTGAAAGATTAATAATTAAAAATTATTTATTTATTAGTATTTTTAAATATGTATTTGATATTCATTTGGAAGGATTTTAAATTTTATATTATATGTTTTGAAGATTAAACATTAGCAACCATTTATATATATATATATATATATTATAATATAAAAATAATAAACTAAAATATCTTTCATCAGTAAAATAATTTAAAATTTGTAATTATATATAAAAATAATATATAAAAAAATATTTAATATTAAAATATTTAATTTTTATAAATTTATTTTTAATAATCTGATTTTGTAATATATATATATATATATATATATATTAGTCATATTTAAATTTTTAAATTTATTTAAAAAATTTAAAATTATATTTTAAAAAAAGAAAATAAAATGAGAATAGGATACCAACAAAATAAATATATAGACTAAACCTTAAAGTGAGTTGAAGACAGACTAGTAACCATACCAACTCCAGTGCCCGCCACATTGTGATCGTGTTAACAATGAAAAGAATACATTTTTTCTTGGTACATAGGATGCTACAGTTTTGGATGCTTTTTATGTGTCTCTTCATTTTTTCAAAGCTCTATAAACATGATTAATTCTCACCATTAAACTGTTTTCTTCCTCTTTTGTTTTTCTGACATCCCAAATAAAAAATATATACTCATGATTTGCAATTTTTCTCTACTTTCTGCAATAAATGCTTCTAAAGATAGATTGATAATACATTTTAAATAATTTAATTGTGGTTCATCCTAAATATATCAACAAGTATCTTCTTCCATTTTTAATAGAAATTATTTTTATAGATGAAAATGTTGATAGATTATATTTTCATACCATTGTAATTATAGATTATGTTAAAGTAATTATATATATTTTTTTAACAGGAAAACAAGATTCACTTTTTGTGAGAAAAATTCTTATCTATCAGTTTGAATTTTTTTAAAAGAATGTTACGCATACATTCGAGTTACTTTTAAGTTTCGAATTATGGGAGAAATTGTAATACTACCAAAACATGGGTTTTAAATTGAATTTCTACTTTAAAACCAGACCGGCTAAGATAGAAAAGGCCTTAATTACAATGATAATTCACATAACTCGTATTATCTTTGTAGTATATTTAATATATATATATATATATATATATATATATATATATATATTCTTTTCACTATTCAGATTACATCATTTAGAGGTCGAATATGAAAAAAACAAATCATAACGATATTAATACACAGTGAGCTAAAAATTACGACCTATTTTGAATTTTAGTTGTAGAGTATCGAGTTTGTCAGTATAATTTACTCTTATATTTATAATTATTTTTCTTTATTTTTATATTTCAAATTACTCCCTGGACTTTATAATTAATTTAAATGAGTTATGTGATAAATCATTCGAGATTCTCGTACGATTTTTTTTTCATGAAGGTTTATAAAATAAAATAACATAGAAAACACCCCATTAATCTTACTATCCTTGTTACTCAACATTACCCTTATTACATAATATATACTTCACAAAACTTTTATGTTTATATATAATCGATAATTGGAGTTGTTGTGTATTATTTTTACTATTTTATACTTTTAAAGCCTATTTACTTATATTAATTTAAAAAAAATGAAAGCCACCTAATATATATAGCTATTATTGTAGTTTTAAGCATGTGAATTGATCAATACATTCTTTTTCTTTTGTTTTTATGAATTATTTCCCTCATGGTTACATTAATTCATCATTTTACATCCATTTCAATTATCTCTTTATATAGTTTAAGTTTTTTTTGAGTATTCTTAGTAAGAATGTTTTATATATCATGGGTTAGTTAAGAATGACTACGAGCTGAAAGAATATTTACAATTAGTTAAGAATAGTTACGAGTTGAAAGAATATTTGTAATTTGTAATATTAGTCTGCTAATGGAATTCAACTAGTTGATTGAGAAAGAGACATAGTTTGTGGAGTTTAGACGGACTAGTATAAAAATATTTGTGCTAAGTACTTTTTTTCTTTAACTCTTTCAATTACATGTTATCATTGCTGATTAATTCTAAAAGAGAGACTTTGTAACTTAACTTATTTTCTTTCAAAATTTTTTGTTGAACTTTGTACTTTGTGCATTTGACATGTCAACATATCGTTTGATAAGATCCACTCATCAAAAGATATTTAAAAAGATATTTAAGGTTTGCGAACAAGTTTTCAAAACAAAATTCAACCCTTTCTTCTTGTGTTTTCCTGTTTTTCACAATTGGTATAATAGCTTAGCCTTTCAAAGGTTGATTACCTAACAACGATAGAGGAAAAGATCCAACCATAACACATACTGAACAAGAACTCATAGCTAAGGGACTCCTTCTAACTAGACCTCCAGTTTTTCTTGGGGAATATTTTCCTTAATGGAAAGATAGAATGAAAATATATGTTAAGTCTGCACACTATCAACTATGTCAGATCATAACACGTGGGATATCAAGGTTGAAGGCTTAGAGTAGGGAGAAGAAGTCCAACCATGTCCAAATCAACAACAAAGTAAGGTACACTATTATCTATGCTTTATCTAAGAGTGAATATAAAAAAGTGTGTAGGTTGAAGAGCTAATGAAATATGGGATTCCCTAGTTACCAACTATGAAGGAAAAGAGGATGTCTAACTACAAAAGTAGACCACATTGACTCGATAGTATGAGTCATTCACCCTGAAGGATGGTGAAAATGTTGATGATATGTTTGGAAGAATGCAAGTTCTTCCAAACGGGTTGGAAGCCCTTGGGTAGAGCTTTACCAAGGCCCAAGTAAACCGAAAGTTATTGGACAACATGTCAAAGGTCTGGGAGCCCAAGACAACGACAATCACAAAAGCTATAGATATGAAAAAGCTTTCATGGGACAAGCTGCTAGGTATATTGAGAGTGCATGAGGCGCACCTCAATGATAGAAGTCAAAATGAAGCATCTATGTTCATAGACAAAGGTCTTTCGGCAAAGGTGAAGAAAGCTTCTATCAGAAGGAGAGAGCCTAGACTTCTAAAGGCTCTTGAAGAGGAGATAGTTGAATAAGAGGTTGAGTCTAAAAACTCTACCGATGAATAGATTTCTCTTATGCCCCAAATGTTTAAGCATATGCTTAAACAAAGAGCACAAGAAAACAAGAGGTTTCCTTACAAGAGAAGGGATGGACCCCACAAACCATGTAGAGAAGACGAAGGCCAGGAAGTAGATTGCTATAACTGCAAGAAACCCAGAAACATTAAAGTTAAGTGTCCTAAACTCAAGAAGAGGCTATACTTAAGGAAAAAGAGTCTCATGGACACATGAGAAGACTTAGAGTCAGAATCAGAATTAGAAGCTAATGAGCTTGCCCACATATGTCCAATGACAGATGTAGAATAAGAAGTAATCTCCAAACCCTCATCTCTTTTAATTTTTGCATTTGATTCATCATCTTTGTCTGATGAATATGAGGAAGAAGATCTGTCTTATGAAGATTTTCTCTACAACTGCAACACATTTTCAGAGCAATACTTAAAACTCAAACAAAATTCAAAGTTTCACTTTGCAAAAACGAAGAGCTCAAAAGTGAAAAAGTTGTGTTTGACTTTGAGTTCTGGCCTCAAAGGGAAGATGTGTTCACTCTCCAGATGATGTTGAAGATCTTATCCAAAGAGATGAAAAACTTGAGCATTGAAGAAGATTTCAAAAGGAAGGAAAGTTATTGGCTATGGGACCACACATTAGCGTATCTCTTCAAGTACCTCATTTCGTGTGTATCCAGATACACCCTTCCTAGAGCTTATTTCTCTTCTTACAAATGTAAGGAGATTCTAGTTGAAGAACCTCTTCTTCGAAGCCTTACTCAAGATCCTCCCATTAGATCAACTAGGTTGGAGCTTGAAGCCTTACGCGACAAAGATCAAGAGTTTCTTTCTCATTGTGAGCTCAGATGCATTGATCTAGTACGAATTGTTGTTGAGTTTATCTCTAGGTTAGAACCATTTGAGAAAGCTTAAGCTCGTACTACTCCACTCCCAAAGCATCTTTATGTTGATTTCTCCTTTCCTCATTCTCAAGCTAGATTGTTTTGTTCAAGAAAAGCTTTTCTCTACCCCACTTAGACTACTCATGATTTCATAGTGTTTTTTTCTTAGTATGAGTTTATCTTCTATCCTCAACCATCTCGGGCATCATTATCATCATCCTCTTTAGAGCCTGAGAATCAGCGCTTAAGGGTGGAACTAGAAGTTGTGAAGGCTGCCCTTGCTGAACAACAAATTGCCATGCATGAGGCTACTAAGTAGAAAGCATATACTCGCTTTCTTCTTGGTCTTGATCCTAATGAAGATCCCTTAGAGCAATTAGACTAAGCCTTTTTGCTATCTTCTTAAACCAAGGGGAGAATGGTTTAAAGTTATATCAAGGGGGAGAATTATCTTATAAGGGAGTTGGAAATCAAAAGGGAGACTATATGAAGAAGATCTACTATGAAGACCTCAAAGGGAGTGTCAAGCAAAAGAAGAAGTTTATCAATCTCAGGGGAGCTGCGTGTTTAAAGATGTTTTCTTTTGATGATTCTTTTGTAAACAAACTATGGTATAAAGTTTGATTCCTTTATTCTTTCTTTTTTATCTAAAGACTATGTAATTGTATTTCTAAATGCATAAGGCTATATCACCCTTATATGCGTCTATATGAATAATATGAGTCTTGTGATCATATGTTGGAAAGTTTGACAACCCATCAAACTACTTATTCTTAAATCAATATTTGTTGAATAGTTTCATTGAATGAAAATAATTTCGTGAAAACTTGAACCACCAATGCATTTCTTTTAAACTTCAATGTTCTAAGCATCATAAAAAAGGGGGAGATTGTTAAAGAAAAGTTCAATGCCCTCAAGTTTTGATCAAGTGCTTACAAACAATAAAGTCTAAAAATGAGAAAAAGGATGAGCTTGCATATGATGAACGAACAAGTTGGCCCATTTGAAGAATGTCATATCATGCATGTATCATTTGTTAGATGATACTCTTGAAACATCATCTGATAAGATAGAAATAAAAATAGATGATATGCACACGACAAACTTAAGACTTAACAAATACTTATTTTTATGCAAGGAACATCCTTTATATCATTCTGATCTTCAAGGATAAAGACTCTCTCATGTCCCTTTCAGTACACCTTGGGAGCTAAACTAAAGCTGCTTCAACATACCAAATTCTTGATGCGTCCCGTTTGTCAAACCTTGAAACGCACTTTCCATGTACAGAAGTTAGCTTTTACAAAAAGATAAGTAAAGCTCATTGTCCAATGGAAGATACGTGCTACAAGCTAACAAGAATAATGCTAAAAGAAGGTCATACATTTAACGCATGCAGAGATGCATTTAATGCACTCTACGTGAGGCCTCATCAGACAATCAAGAAGAAGACCCTTGAAGATAACCTAAAGTTGAAGTTTGTCAGAACGGGACTCTAACAACTAGTTGTTTCAAAGAAGTATATAAGAATCTCATTAGAAGAAGAAGAAAAAAAGTGATCTTTGAATCAAGTGCAAAAACTCTGCTCTTTTCTTCTTTGACCTTAAGCCTTAGAAGAATAGTTAATTATGTTTCTAGCTATCTTTAGAAGCAATCCAATATCTAGTATACATATTTAAACACTACTCTTCTAGGCTATCCTTGTTGTGATCCTTGATCACACTCTCATACCTTTGTAAACGAGTCAGCTAGGAGTGACTATATTTTCAAAGAATACTTTAGTTAGGATTGACTTGTTGAAAGAATATGTGGTTAAGCCAAAAGTGGCTTGTTGAAAGAATACTTGGTTAAGCTAGAAGTGACTTGTGGAAGTAATACTTCAAAGAGTTAGTCCAAGAGTGGCTACGAGCCTAAAAAATACTTGTAAGTTGCAACATTAGTCTGCTAGTGGAACTCAATTAATTTATTGAGAACTGAGCTAGTCTGTGAAGTTCAGACTAACCAATATTAAAGTATTGGTGTTAAGTACTTCTTTCCCTTAACTCTTCAATTACATGTTATCGTTGATGGTTAATTCTAAAAGAGAGATTTTATAACTTAACTTGTTCTCTTCCAAGATTTTTTGTTGAACCTCGTATTTTGTGCATCTGACATGACAACATATAATTTTATTAGATCTACTCATAAGACGATACCATAAGGTCTGCGAGAAAGTTTTCAAAACACAATTCAATTCTCCTTTCTTGTGTTTTCTATTTTTTCATAAATCCTTTAACCACCAATTGTGCCTTCTGTTTATGATCGTTCCACCACTATTTTTATTTTCTTATCTTAAACACCTATTTATTCCATAGCACCTTCTTTCTTCTGGAGATCTCAATTGAGTTATATATTGAGTTTCTATAGAAAGATCCATCTCATTTTGCGTAGCATTTAACCTCTTTTTCTTATCTAGATGAGCCAATACTTTGAATCTTTCTAGCTCACCCTTTTCAATGTGAAGGACATATTGTAATTTTGGATATTTGATGAAATCCTACCTCTATTTGACCTTTGTAACTGAGGCTCATCTAGTTTTTGGGATACTTCATTTTCTTGTTCTTGTTTGTCAGGTTATTGAAGTTCCATTGGGGACTTCAATCCAGAGCTCAAAATCATGCGAATTCTTTGTTGCTTGCAATTCCTTTAAACGAGTATTCTTAGCCATAGAAGTTCAATGGAAACACTAATGAAACAGGAATAAAATGGATAACAATTATACAGTATTTTATTATAACTTTTTTTATCTGAGCTATAATAGTATATATCTAGATAACATAAAGAAAACACAAATCATTAAGATGATAAGAAAATGATAATGGGTAGCAGCAAAAGATTGGCTCCTGATGACAATACTCCATAACCTGAATCATTTGAGAAGAATTTGTATCATAATACAGAAAAGAAGTAGAGGAAGCAGAGAGAAGGGAAGATATCAGAGAGAAGCATACCACATTATGCCCTCACTCCACGAATCATTCTACTAAAAATAATTCTTTCTCCTAGACCTCATGCTTTTCCTCTGATCCATCATTCCCAAATTTACCTCCACGTGGTCATTTTTTATAAGTAACTTTCCATCTCCAACTCAAAATTTGCACATGTCTCTCTATTAGTTTGCTCATATTTTTTCAAACCTTTTATCCCTTCTTTCCTTTAATTTAAGGTTCTTTCTTTCCTTTTAACTTTTGTTCACATTTTTTGTTTATTAATACCTATTTTTATTATGTTTATTATGTAAAGTAAAGAATTATTCATGCTATAAGAAATTAGAAATGGTTAGAATGTGTTTTATATCTATCTGTTTAATTGAAAATCAAATTGTTCATGTTAACACACAAGTATAGTAATGATTTGTTTAAATCTAGATATTTATACTATGTTAGAAATCTTTACTTAATTGTACATGAAAATTATAATTTAAGTTGGAAATTCTTTAATTGCTAGTTATTATTAAAAAATCTACATACTACTTAAAACACATATATCCCTTAAATATTCTACCAAATAATTGACAAAAACTGTACAAATATTACATTGCTAACAATTTACTATTTGATTTATGTCTATTAAGTTTATGTGAAAGTTAAAACTGTTTCAACGTAAATTTACATTTCCCACACTGACATTGAAGTTTAATTTAATGTAAAAGCTCAACCTCTTATATACTAATAAAAAAACATGTTGGGATACAAATATTTGGAATATGAACGAACTATATAATGTAAGACTTTTTCATCTTGTATATAGTAAATAAAATCTACAAGCTAGACAACGTGATATGTTTTGCATTTTATAATATAACAAAAAAAAATTACAAAATGGCGTTTTCAAAGTTTGAACCTTAAATTAAGGGTTGAAAAACTAAAGAGAAAAATCTAATGCAATATATATTATTAATTATAGATTAGGGGAAGCTAGCCACCCAAATTAAGTGACGAAATAGATAGCTTTTGACACAATTTATCACATTGAAAAGGAGTAAAAGATGGCAACTTAAACCACAATTTATGCATAAATATTTTGAGCTATGAATTGCATATAACACCAAAGAATGTAATGTAGTTTTGTACCATTTGAGGGCTTTGTTATGGCCGCCATTTTCCCGTGATAGTAGAACATACCTATTTTATATTGGATCCAAGAACATACTTTGATTCCTCTAACCTTATATTAGTATTTTTATGTTGCATGGTTTCTCACCTTAGACCTCGCTGCCAATAGCTGGAACCTTTGTTTATACGGAAGTACCATTCAATGTCTTTTGTGTTGACAGCCTTCTAACAAACTTTCAACCCTTTTTTTGCCCACAAATCTTTCTATGTCCATCTTTCGGTTTTCCTTTGTTTTTTCCAAAGTGCAACTTCAACACAAGTTTTTCTTCAATTATTTGATCAATACACGATTCAGCTTCTCTTTTAAAATGAAAACTTTGTGCTATGCAAGTGAACAACGTGCCCATCTTTTACTTTCCCAGAATGCAATTTTAATAAAAAAAACCTTTTCATTGTCTCAATCATTCAACTCATCTATTTTCTTAAAGAAATACGTAATAACAAAAAAAAATTAAACAATTAATAGTTTTTTTTACTGAACCAATGTAGATATAGTGATTTTATTTTAACACAAGTGTTTATATATTATAGTTGGTAGATCACACTTATACGTGTCAAGAATGAATTAGTCAGTTTATGTTTTTTTAAGTAATTTAGCACATATATAGTTACAATTTTATGCATTCATTATATAGAATTATATGATAATAGTTTGAAGTATTTTTCTAATTTACAGATAATGTTTAAGAGAAATAAGATTTTAAAAAAACTTTATTCTAAACCTGTAATTACATTAGAAAAGGGTTGTTTTCTATATCATTTAAACAAATAAGAAATTGTGAGTTAATGTAAAAAGAGGACAATCTTTACCTTCTAGTTAGTACTGTAAAATTTAATTAGATTCAAATTGAAAAGTTTAAAATAATATCAGATTGCTCATTGCTATCGGATCACTATTAAGAAAACTCTTAAAGGTTTAGTTTTATAAATTCACATATAAAAATGTTTAATCTTCTATTAAGAGGGTGCGCGTAGAAATTTTTCATTCTATAACTAAAATATATTCTTAGGATTAGAGTGATACTGAAAAAAAAATTTTCTTAACTATTTTAATGACTTATAAAATGATAACATTAGTTATTAATTAAATTATATATAACTATAAATGATAATATTAGTTACTAATTAAATTATAAACTATTGTATAATATAATTTAATAAATAATTAAAAGTTTAATAGATAAGGTTAAAAATAAATTTAGATTTTAATTTAAAAATTAATTTAGTTATTATTATATAAAAATTAATTTTATAAAAAAATATAATCTTTATTATAATAAAAACTATTTTAAATATTAATAATTTTTAATTTAATTATTATAATAATTATTTATTTTTTGTCTCTAAATTAATTTATATTTCATTATTTTTTTGGAGGGTGATAACTATTAATTCTCAGAGTGTAAGAGAGAGAACTGTTATCCAACCTTCTTTTAGTAACCATTTTCTACTCTTTAAATTTAACACAAATCTTAAGTTTTATCACTCACATTTTAATTAAACAAAAGTTTTTATTATACCATAACAAAATATCTAACTAAATATAATACAGCATTAAAAAATTTAATTACAAAACGTAACGTAAATCGATCGCTTTATTTATACTTCTTTGGATTCAAACTGAACTTTGAAAAACTTGCACAGTGCATTGCACTTCTAGACTACTATAATTTACATGTAACAACGCGCACCACGAAATTCTGGTTAACTTACGTGTGCATCATATATGAGTAGCCAATATAGGAAAGAAACTAGAAAGTGTAGTACTCGAGGAGTTGTGAAGCACTTATTTGAGAAATAATAAGAACTAATAAGTAAATTATGGAGAACAAAAAAATTATGTTCTTATGCTTTATAACATGCATCTCCGTGGCAGCAAAAAAGTTTAGCCAAAAGAGGAAGAACCCCTTCTGAACCTTCCATTTTTAATCACTTAATCCAAAAGGAAGGGTTGTAGGGGAACACTTGTATAGACTACAGTGAAGAAAGGTGCACGTGTCCCCTACATTGGGTTGCTTTTGGAGCTTCAAGGTTCATGCTTGAATGAAGCTTCCCACTTTTTTCTTCTCCATCACCAACGATTAATTTCCTAGTCATTGAAAAAAGACACAACCAATGGGTCCCTTGTTGGCTGTTCAGTGTTTTAGCCAGATCATGTTTTTTAGCCGTTGAATTTCCTCATTAATAATCCCAAACACGGTGTGTTCTAGCTGTACTTGGATTGAACACGTCAACTACTTGTTCATTTCAACCCTTTGAAACGATGACATTAATTTTATTTCCATAAAAAACCCCTCCCTTATTTAATGTCCATAATTCACATTTTCTAAACTTCATGGAATGCACAAGAGAGCGTTTGTTGTGTCCATTTGAAAGCACCACCCACTTTCTCTTAATTAATTATATGTCCTTTGCTATACTCCATCAACATTAAAAAAACCATTAAAATGAACCTCTATATAATCTCTTCTCTTCACCTTCCATTTTCTCACACCGGGTTCTCTTTTCTTCTACGAGGTGCATAAAGCCTCGTAGTAGAATCAAGAAACCCTTCACTCTCTCTCTATTTCTTTTTCATATTCGTATCACCACCCCTTTGTAAGTTAAACACTATACGTTCCTATATTTCATTTCTTCACTTAGTTGAAATAAATATTCACGATTATTGTAATTATATAGTTTGAGAAATGGAGGTACATTCTTCTGTTGGGGCAAAGAGATTATGGAATGTGATGAGGGTAACCTTCTTCATGATAAGGAAGGGTCTCGTGTCAAAAAGGAAGATGATCATGGACATGAACTTGATGATGAAGAAAGGGAAGGTGATGAGAAAATCTCTTAGCGATCTCATGTCATCACATCATCACCACCACCACCACAAGAACCCTGAGAGCGTGTTACGAGGTGGCTTAGGGGTGCACTATGAATTCTCATGCAGCAATAGTCCAAATCCTGCATTCTTCCCTGTGCCAAAGCGCAAGCACCATTTCAACTTTCCCTGCATCCATGCCCCTGAAGTTCTCGATGATGATCACCGTTTTTCATTCGAAGTTGGAGGTGATGAGCATAAGGATGTGGTTACCGTGCCCAAAACACCAGAATGTATGTACAACATTTTTGTCCCTGGAGACAGAAAGAGCCCTCTTCTCTCACCTTTTTCTGTGAGGGTGTCCAATTATTCTGCATTGGATGAAATTGAAGAAATTGGAAGTGATCGTGTTGATGATCAAGCTGAGGATTTTATCAGACGGTTCTATGAACAGCTTAGGATGCAAAGCCCCGTGCAGTTCCTAGGTTACTGAGATATGTAAAGAAGAAACGAACCATGTAGTTACAGTAATAATGATGCATTGCACTTGTTAAAATGCTCTACTACTGAATGCTGATCAATTGCATCTTGTAGAAAGCATTTCTTGGAATTTTGCTGTCTCAAATTCTGCATTTCATTGTCTGTGTAAATTGGTGTCGTGCTGTTTATTATCCATGATCGATTTTGGTCGCTGAAATATTTTTGGTCTCACTATTTCACTTTTTATTTGTCACTATAGAATAGAAACCTACAATCATATGAATTCTTTTTTTTTTTCATGTTTAAATTAGAATAAACTATATTGAATGGGAACATTTTTATTAGTAGGAGTTGTATCATAAAAATAGAGATGAAAAAGACATCATAAATCTGAAGTGTCAACATTATAAAAACTAAGAGAGTATATTTATCTCAGAAATTAATAAAGAATGTGGAATGTTGGTTGGGTGGTTTGGCCTGTGTGGCATGGAGTTACGTTGTTTGTGGGCATGTAGGTGGGGGAAGGGTGGACCATTGGGGAACACTTTATTGTGTTATTTTTTGCCCTTTTCATAGACATGTGAGATCCACCAACCAGCTTCTGCATTTTCAACTACCATTAATTAACACTTTCCATTTTGATTTTCATTTAATCACCGCATGTCTGTGTGTCTTGGTTGTGTGTTATGAGGCCTATTCTGAGTAGGGCATAGGTTATTATGATGTTGAATGACGTGTGAAAGTATAAAATATGGCAGAGTATGGAGGCTAGCTTGCAATTTCGGAGTAGTTGTTATATTATTGACTTGGTGTTGATTAATTGCAAGTTTCAACTTGCCAATATAGTCACATTCGTAATTAGTAAAATAACGGAACCAATAGGATATGAAATTGAGTTTAGTCATTCAAGGAAAAGAGCATGAATATCTTTCTTGATGATTGAATATTTATGATTTTTTTAAATATATTTTTTTCAAAAATAAGTATAAACTAAATCTAATTTTATTTTATTTACCAAAATATACTTTCATGGTTAAAATTTGATATAGAATTGAAAATAACATAAAGGAAGTAATGTTCATATTAAGATAGTTGTAAACAACTATATATAGTTCATATTAATTTAGATTTTTATTTTTTTAAAAGGCTATGTATATAAAATTGTTGTAAAAAATTTTATCACTTAAATATTCAGGTTGTTTTTAGGACATAGGCCTTCTGAGTGTTAGTCGTTAATGAAGTGATGGAAGAAGTAAGGCACAAAAAGAAAAGGTGTATAGTCATTAAAATAAAAAATCTTATCGTTCGGTTAGATAGGAATTCTTGTTTTATATGATGAAAATGTTAGCTTTTTGTGCATAGTGAATCAAATTGATGCAGAGTTGTATTAAATCGTCAACTATCTCCATTTTAGTGAATTGGAGTCCAACACAAGAATTCAAACTATCAAAGTGATTATGATAGGGTGACCCATTTGCTCCTTTTTGTTTTTTATAGCAGCATATGGCTTATAAGGAATTGTGAGACAAGTGACGATGAAACAAATGCTAGGAGATGTGATGGTACGGGATAAAGGGATTCTGGTTAACGTGTTCCAACTTGCTAATGATACACTTTTTCTTTGTGACGCGAATATCCAGAATTTTATGGTAGTAAAAAGTATACTTAGGTGCTTTGAATTAGTCTTTGAGTTAAGGATTATTTTTTCTAAAAGTAAGACCGGAGAGGTGGGAGTTGAGAGTTATATCCAAGAAAGGTTTTTCGCAATTTGGAGTTGTAGTAGTATGAGTGCCTTTCGCATTGCAATAAGAGAAAATTCTAAGAAGTACCACTTTTGGGACACTATAATAGTAAAAATCAAGAAAAGGTTGACAAGATGGAATAATAGGAATTTATCATATGTAGAATGAGTATGCTTAATAAAATCAGTTATCACTACTCTACCATTGTTCTTTCTATTCTATTTTAAGATGCCTGAAAGAGCAGGGAAGGAAATTCTATGTATTTAGAAAAGAGTTCTTATGGGGTTGAGTAAATGAGGGTAGGAAAATAGCACAAGTCAAGTGGGACAAAGTATGCAAACCAAAAAAAGAGGGGTATCTAGGAATCAAAGATTTAAGGTTATTTAATATACTATTCTAGCTGAGTGGAAGTGGAGACTTGGTTCACAAGATCAAGGACTGTGAAAATATCTTTTGGAATCAAATCATTAACCAAGAAAATAAAGGAAGAAAGGAAGAAAGAAAGTCATTTTTCAACTTAGAGATTGAGTGTGACTACATTTGAGGAAGGATATGTTTCCTAATCTAAGGAGATCCAAGCTCCATGATAAGGGAGATGGTCCTTTCTAAGTTATAAAAAAATAGTTTCTATCAATTAGATATTCCTAAAGAATATAATGTTAGTCATAACTTCAATGTATTTGATCTATTTTCTTATGATGTAAGGTTTTCAAATTCGTTGACAAATTCTCCTAAACAAGAAAATGATATAAATAAGGATAAAGAAGAACCTAATGAAAATGGAGTAGAAAGAGAAGAAGAAATAAATATAAGAAGCTTGACAAGAAAGAAAAGTAACAAAAAAATTATAAAAAGTTTTCAAGGGAAATTTAAAATAGGTAGACTTAAAGAAATGTTGGAAAAAGAGATTTGGAGGCACTTAAATTTATAATAAATCTTATATTATAGAATATTCCTTTCTTTCTTTAGAATATTTCACAATCTAAGAGACAAATGAGGGTGTGGTGGACGAGTTTAGACAAGTAAGAAGGACCATGAAGAGTTTCTAGTGCATGTGAAGGTTATAACTCCTTCACATGCTTCTTCCTTGATTTTAGGCACCACATGTCCTCCTTGTAACTAAATCCATGTGTTTCTCCTAATTTTAAATAACTACCATGTGCCTACTGTTAGTTAAGTGCAAATCTTTGTACTTAAGAGTGTAAGAGCCCAAACATCATAATTCAATTGTGACTTAACCCACATGATCTCTGTCTCACTCGGCCTTCGTCATGAGACAACAGATGTCATCCACAATAATCTCTCCCTTAGCAATTGTCCTATTGCGAATTGAACTTGTGACCTTGACTCTAATACCAATTATTGGATCGAGTACCACTAGACCAAAAGATATAGTCACTAATTAGGGCGTAACTCTTTCTTCTTAAAAGTGTAGGAGCTCAAGCACCACGATTCAATTGTGACTTGGTCCACATGACCTCTAGCTCACCCAACCTTCGTCACGGGACAATTGATGTCACCTACAACAATCTCTCCCTCAGTAATTTCCCTTAGGAATCGAACTCGTGACCTTGGCTCTGATAACAACTGTTAGATTAAGTGCTTATCGCTAACTGAAAGTTATATTCGTTAGTTCTACTTAAGAGCGTAAGAGCCCAAAGTCATAATTTGATTGTGACTTGGTCCACATGGCCTCTAGCCCACTCGACCTTCACCATGAGACAGTTGATGACACCTGCAACAATAAGCTTCCTGGCCACTCTTGTAAACAGACTTGATAATTGAATGTAAATTGCTTTGTGAGAGAATTGTGAGTATCTTAAGAGTGTTCTACTCTTATTTTGATTCTTATCATGAAAAGTTTTTTCAAATGGCAAGTACTCATTGCATTTATCTGTTGGGATCATCACAAATGTGGTGTGTTCTTCCTTCATCTTTTTTCTTAATCCATTTTCTATTTCTTTTTGTAGCTTGTTCTTGTTTCTTCATTGTTTTTCTTGAGTGTCGAATTGAAACAAGCAACGTATTATGATTCTGCAAACTATATTGGTTCTTCCATGAAATTCTTCTTCTAACACCTCTTGAATTTATCAAGATCCGTTCATCCTCTTAAGGATTGCATCGTACCGTCCTATTTAGATGCATGGTCAATTGTCACAAAGTGACCGAGTGGATATGCCTTTTAGTTCAAAAATATTAAAGATTTTTCATTTTCAAGTAGCCTTTTAGACATCCTACGAACATTTTTCTATTACTAAAGTTGTACTGTTTTATTTCTTTACATAGAAACTATGGAAAATAATCAAGGTCTACTCATGTATTCTTATTTGGATGTGTGATCAAATGTCACTAAGTAGCACAATTGATATGCTTTTTTTGGTTGAAAATTCTTGATTGCTTTTGTATTTGAGTAGCTTTTTGAATATTTTATGAACATTTTTTAATTCTAAAAGTTGTAATGTTGTATTCAATTACTTAAAAACTACCGAAAATGATCAAGGTCTATTCATGTAGCACTATTTGGGTGTGATCAAAATGTCATAAAGTCACACAATTGATATGTTTTTTAGTTGAAAAATCTTTTTTTTTCATTTTTAAGTACCTTTATTATGTTTTATGAGAATTTTTCAATTTCAAAAGTTGTATTATTGTATTCATTCACATAAAAGTTATGGAAAATGATCAAGGACTACTCATGCAACCCTATCTAGGTGTGTGATCAAAAGTGACAGTTGATACATATGCTATTTTTAGTTGAAAAATCTTGAATTTTTTTTGTTTTTTCAAGTATTTTTGTTGACATCCTAGCTATAAACATTATGCAAGTTGTACCATTGTATTCGTTTACATAGAAACTATGGAAAATTGTCAAGTTCTACTCATGTAGCCCTATCTGGATGCATGATCAAATATCACAAAGTAATATAGTTTATATGCTTTTAATTGGTTGGAAAGTCTTGTTTTTTTCGTTTTCAAGTTGCGTTTTGGACATCCTACAAATTATTTTCAATTTTAAAAGTTATACTACTATAAATGTTATACTCATTATTGATGTACGGTTCTTTTTTTTTTAAGGAACCTAATGAGGTACGTCACACCTCAAGAGAGAGGATTGTATCTCATTTCAAACCATCACAAAGCCATAAGAAGTACATAATCTATACATGGGGATTGGGTGTTTACCACTTGACAAAAAATCATAGTTGTTAGTCAGAGTGCAACTCTTTCTACTTAAGAGTGTAACAACCTAAGCGTCATAATTTAATTGTGACTTGACCTACATAGCCTCTGGTCAACCTAACCTTTACCACAGAACAATTGATATCACATGCAACACTTCCTCTTCCACCTGTCCAAATTATAATTTATACCGTCATATGAGTGTATAAAATCTATATGAGATTTGTCACGAAGCTGTGAAACAATAACCCCTATAAAAGAACAAGCATTGCCACTTGAATAACCATTATGAGTGTCATTTTACTCTTAATTTCTTATTCTTATAGCATTGTCTAAGCCATTTCTTTCTTCTTATTTCATGCATTTAGCACGTCTTCATAAAAACTATGCATAAAACTAAGTTTTTCAAATTTGTTGCATTTTCCATGTTTTTAGCATAAAAAAAAATAGGAAAAAAAAATAATTATTCATTCATACATATTGTATAGATCTCTCTATTTTTAGAAGATGGAAACTTTTCAATAACCTATAGAAGAGTTGTAAAAAAAATGCAATTTTATTTATTCTTTAAGAAGTATTTGATTTTAAAAAGAGATTTTAATTATCTTTTAAGAATTTTAGGATTTTATTTGTAATTTTTTTCTCAATTTATTTTGTAAGGTCTCTTTCCCAATGCCTATATAAAAGACTCTAGGATGAAAGCCAAAAACATAATTAATAGTATTATACTTCACTAGGCAACAACCTTTCTTTTTTTCACATGTACTTTTCTTTAGGAGTCTCTGTTATAAGTATTGGTGTTGTTTTCTTCATTTTAATTTATTAAATTTTATTATTTTGCATTTTAGCATTCATTTGTTTAATTCCTGTAATTAATTTAAATTTTGTATGCTCTACTTTCTCACACTCACTTTCACACTTTCACACTTTCACACTTATCCATTTATTCTTCCCACTTCATTACATCAATATTTACAAATTTAATTGTCATTTTTTTTTCAAGCTTCATACCTATTTTTTTTTATTTAGTATCAATTTTATTAATATTTAATTTTTAATTTAAATTCAGTATTTTATAATTCTAGCTTATATTTATCTAATTTCAATTTTAAATTAATTCGTTTTAATAATTTCTAATTTAATCATGAAGATCAGTATATCAAGTGATTCATTTTAATTATTAATCATATACATTTTTATTTAATAATTAATTATTTTTTATTTAAATTTAAATTAGCATAAATACTTCATTCCAATATTATTGTTTTACCTTAGAATCTATCGTTTAATTAATTTCAATGCCTAATTCAATATTAATTTATTTATTTTAATCATATCAGCATTTATAATTATTAATTTAATTATTTCGTTAAATTTTGATGATATTGTGTAACTGGAATGTTGTCATCATACATATATATATATATATATATATATATATATATATATATATATAATAATTTTATATTTTTTATGCGTAAAATATATTTTATTTAATAAAAAATTTTAATAGATGAGAGAAGAAATGATAAATAAGAAATGGATAAAACCGTTTTTCACAAGGAGAAAAACATAAAAAAAATGTCTTACTATATTATTCATATTGATATGATAAAATGACAAAATATGACATCAATCTTCAATTTTTTTGAGGAAAAAAAAATCAATGACAGAATGCATAACTTTACCATTGTTAAAGAATAAACATGTGCCAACATGTTAGAAATAAAATGAAAATAAAAATAAAGTCTTACGTCAAATAAAAATGAGAAAGTTTGAGATATATATAAACAAAGAAAAAATCAATAAATATTGAACGATAACTCTTGAGTGCATAATATATGGAAATGATGTTATCTACAATCCAGATTCAAAATACAGAGTGGACAGACAAACAGTGGAGACTAAACAAAGCTTGTTTAATCACTCTTATAGATTCAAACAGGGAGATTAAAAGTGGTTAGGGTTAAACAGTGTGAAATGCCATGGACGGACAATTGTGGAAGAAGTTGTTACCTTGCGTAACTCGAGTTGCTTGCAGTTGCAATTGAAAGAAGATTAGTCCAATGAACAGAAAAATCGGTACTGGTGGAAAGGATTTGGAAGAGGAAGAGCAACGACAACCAGGAACTGGATATAGCATATATTAGACTATGATCCAGGAACACGAACCATAACCCTAAACCCTAAGTTTGGGTTTCGGTGAGAATGGGTGGCAAGCATATGGTTCGGTGGCTGTGACCTTGCTGGTTATGGCTATGGAGGTTTATGGTGCAAGGTTGGTGTGAGAAAGATGTTCTGAGAGCGACGGTTTTCAGTGTGATTCTCGTAGAGTTAGGGATTGAAAGTGTCTCATTAATAGCAATTAAAAGAAAATTGCTCTTATTTTAATATTGAGAAATTAAATAAAATCAATTTTTAAAATAATTTTTATTTTAAAAAATTATTGAATATAATAATTTTTTTAGCAATAATAATTAAATGTTTTAAATTTTTATTTTTATTCATTTGTAAAAAAATTACTTTTAAAATTTGGTATCTTTTTATTATTTTCTTATTTAATAAATAATAATTTTTTATTTAAAAAATTATTAAACATAAGTTTCCACAAGAAACTATTAAAGACAAAAGCAACGAAAAAGAAGATAATAACAAAGAAAAACTTTGAAAGAAAAAAGGTCAATTGTTTAAAAGAAATTTTAAATTTATCTTTCAAAATTTTATTAAGAATTTTGTAGTATGAAAAATTTGATGTGAACATTAAATATTTTGTATTTTTACAATTTAACATTCTAATTTCTATCTTTATTTCAATTTTTTATTGTTATTATATTCATATTTTATTAAGGCACAAAATATATACTGACCTAATTAAAAAACTGAGTAAGATAAATTAGAAAAAAGAAGATATTAATTAATATATAATCACATAATATCTATATTTACGTAAACATCATATTATATTAGAAATTAATCTATAAATAATTTAAAACTTCTTGTACAGGATTACGATTGATTTGAATGGGTAATTCTCCTTTATTTTATTAATGTTACTCAAATAATTATTTGATATCATTTATCAATTTTTTTAGTATTCAAAATTTTATGAATTTAATTAGAAAAAATACTAATAACTAGAAAAAAATTATTTTTTATTATTAAATTAAATATAATATAATTTTATACTTATCATTGATTTACTTTAATAATATTCTATATTTAAAACTTATATTACATTTTTAACAAATAAAATTATCCAATAAAAAAAGAAAAACAAAATAAGAAAGAAAAGTAAAATGACATTAAAATTAGAAAAGAATTATGTAAGAAAAATATTTTTTACACTAAATTAAAAATAAAAGAAAAATATTATTTTACAAATTAGAACTTATGTTTACAAGTATAGAAAAAATTAATATAAAATATTTCTATTACTTAATAATAAAAATTTATGTAGAAGTTAAAAAATATTTAAAAATATAACTAAAAGATATTAAAAAATTAATAAAATAATATACATAAAATCAGAAAAATATTTAAATATATACATTTATTTATTTATATTTTAATATTTACTTATTTATATTCAGTTTTTGTTATTTAGAATTTTATTATTGATTTTAAATTTGTTTAAAATATGTTTTCTTAATTTTTTTATCTTAATTATAAAAATTAATAGTTTTTATTATAAATAGATAGATAATTCAATAAAAATTTTAATTTAAAAATATAATATTTTTAACTTGATATTAATAGTATATTAAATATTATAAAATGATAAATTTAAAATAAAATAATCATTTATAGTAAAGTTTTAATTCTTAATTTATTGAAATAATTTATGAAAAAAGAAAAATTAATTTAACTTTATAAATAATAAATATAAAATTAAAATTAAAATATTATATAAAATAAGAACATTATAAAGAATTATTCAATTGATATATTATAATTAAATTTTGTATTACTCGATAATAACTTCTTTTAAATATAATAAAGAAATAAAATTTTAAATATATTTATTATTTAATATACTTTTTATTTAGCGACCGATCCATTTTCAATTGCTACTTTGAAATCTAATATATTTGTAATTAAATATTTTTTTACTTTTAGCAATTAATTTCAGTTCAGTTTCTATTTCGAAATTAAATATACTTTTAATGAAATAAGTTATTTTACCTATAGTGATCGATCAATAATTGGTGGTTATGTTAAAATATAAATAAAATTTAATTATCAAATGAATAGTTATGGCTAATTATTTTATTTTTTAATTCTAAATTTTGTAACTAAAATAATTATTAGAATTTACTATAGATAATGAAAAAATTTTAATGGTTCTAAATAAATTAATGAGATTAAAAATATTATAATTGAAGAAATTTTGTCGTTATTTTCAGTCACAAATTATGACTGAGTTTTTTTATTATTAATTTTAGTAACCAAATTACATTTTTTAGTGGTAACAATTAAATTTACTATTCAAATCACAAATTATTAACTAATCGAATCAATATGTGTATATATATATATTATTCACTACAATATATTATAATATTAGTTACATATAAATTTTTTAATTTATACATAAAAAATAATAATAAATAATATTATTATGTATATATTATATGCTTCTTATTTCTTCCATTAATTATATATTATTATTATTCTTGTAAAATTTTCAATTGTTTTATTTTGTTATTTATGTTATTCTTTAATTTAATTTATTATTTAAAAGTCTCTATATTTAAATTTTTCATAACTAAATATTATTTTATAGATTTTTAAATTATTGTATTTTAATATTGTTACTCCAATCTATTACATATGTAATTTCTTATATAAATATCAAATTGTCTACAACGCATGATTAAAACTTTCAAAATACGTTGATTATATTAATACGAAACTCATTTTTATATTTAAAAAAAATTACACTGTAATTAATAACTTAACACAGTTTTTTTCTTTTTTTATTGCTTCTTTTAGCCTTTTTATTAAATATTCATTAATATTAATTCATAGCCATTAATTTCTTTATTAATGTAATTATTTAAACTTTCCATTTATTATATTTAATGACTCAGCTCTTATCTATAAATCATTATTAATATTAAAAATTTAACTTAAACATAAAAAATTGTTAATTTTTTATTTTTAAGTTTTTTTGAAAAAGAAATCCATTATTTTAACCAAAATTTATTATACAAATTATTTTAGAAAATCGTTTTCTAGTTTTTTAAAAAATTTGAAAATACCATACTGAACTTCGGTTTCTGGACAGCCAAATTTCTACTCATTTTCTGGAGAAATTAAGACGCATAAAAGACTAGAAGAATTCAAGTTCCTGGACCCTATATACCATGCTATTTTTGTATATATTTATAAAGGTTATAAAGCATCATTCCTGCTCCTCTTTCTTGTACCCCAACAAAGAATCAAAATTTTCAAACTATTTATGCTTTACATTTCTTCAAGTTGGTTTTTTTCTGAATAATGTAATTGAGACATTCAAATGGTCATTGATTACAAGTCATTTTTAGATTTTAAATTATTAAAATTTGAAAATTATTTCTAAATTTAAAAAAAAATATTATTTAAATATAATTTTCGGATTATATAATCTAAAAATTTAATAAATATTTTTTATAAAAAAATATTTCTTGATTCTATAATCCGAATACAGTTTTATCTTCTTAACTTTATAATCCAGAAAAAAAAGTCCACCATGGTTTTAATATTTTCAAAATTTTAGCGGTACAAAAAGAAAATAGGAAGGTACAGGAAGAAATTCTCATATATAAACTGCAGTTGTGTCAATTTTATAAGTGAACGTGCTACTTCCGAAGAAAAATCCTTCCCACTTTGTGAGGGTAATAAAACTATGAAATTGATTCTTTCTTAGCATTATTAATTCACATAATGTTTTTATACTGAATAAGAAATGCTTAAAGTTTCTTAAATTTCTACTCATTTGATACATCAATCATAGAAATTAGGTATTGAGCCTAAAAGACAAATCCTCTCCTAGTTTGTAATGTGAGTGATTTTTTTGGTTTCTGCTAATGGTATGATTAGTTCACCTAATATTTTCAGTTGGATTTATATTGATTAAGAAACACTTAAAGTTAGTCATTTTAAGTTAGGTCAATTAGGTACAAACTCCTTGTCTTTTCCCCTCCCCCAGAACAACAATAAATAACAAAGAAGTTTATAACAAAGTTTCCGTATATAAAACATGGAAAACCCAAAAAGAGAGAAAAAGTAAACAAAAGAAAAAAAAAATACTCTACAGCTAAACGTTGTCTCGTTCATCAAATAAACGCTTCACAAAAATTATGGGCTTCGAAACTCTTTGTCAGTCCATTACCACCTGCGTTCATAATACGGGCCTTGTACCCAAGGATGGGCCTCCGGCCCAAAAGGCGGGTAAGCATGCACCTCAGGAGCAGGCGGGGGAGGGTATGGATACATCGCCAGCGGCGGAGGCGGCGGCGGATGTGGATAACTGAAATTATACTCTCCGTACGGCGGAAGCATAACCGGCGGCGGTGGTGCAGCAGCGGGATAGACGGGTGTTCCCACCGGCAACGCGACCGTTGGGTAGCAGCACGTGTTATCGATTTCGCACGTGGGATACTGTACCCTATTGGGAGCACACGCGCAATCCTCCGGTGCCAGAACAGGGTACCCGGAGATTCTCCCTTCGAGAATCTGCGATGAGTGGGTCCCACTCCCACTCCCATTCTCAATCCCAATCCCCTTCAATTTGTACGAGAAATTGAAGATACCGTTGGGCTTCCCCTCGGCGGAGCGAACCTCGTAGCTCACAAACGTCGCTGTGCTGGCGGTGGCGTCGCGGATCAGATCGGCGAGCGGCACGCGGCACTCGCCGACGATTTTGTCGCCGAGGATAACGCCGTCGTGGCGGAACTCAAAGAAGAGGAAGAGATCATCATAATCGGAGTCGCGTGGCGAGTGCGAAAGCCACCCCAAATCGAAACGCGCGAGGTGGTTCCATTCGGGGTTGCTGCCGTCGCCGTCGCTTTCTCTGTGCGTTCGGGTTCGCTGCTGCTGCTTCCGTTCCTCCGTCATTTCCCTCTTCGGATCCTGGCTGTCGATGAAGACGGTGGCGTAAACTGTGAGCTTTTGGAAAAAGTTGAAGGCTCTGAGGTCCTTGCAGGAGATGAGTTTCAGCTCCATGCATCTGGGTTCGGGTTCCATTGGTTCCAGATTTTTGGTTTTAGAAAAAATGTTAACGTTGGAAAGAAAATTGGATGCGATCTTAGGTTATATCGATGGATTTGTAATCAGATTGTTGTACGCGTATACAAGGAGAAACAACCAAGAAAAACTAACATTCAATGTTAATTTGCTAACCATCATGTCTTGTACTAGTCTTGAATGGAAGGTTCTCTCGGTGTTCCATTCACGTTAATTTTGTGATTATGTGCCGTGTCTGTCGTCATGATATCCACGTGGATATTTAATGAAGGAAATTGTTAAACATATAATTCCACCTCATACCAATATGACTTTACTTTTTCATCATTGGAATAAATGAAGGAAGAAACATTATGTGGTCTGTTATTGACGTATAGTTTTCATAACTTTGAACAAACATTCGACACTTAATGCCACTTACATAATGCTTCAAGAT
Organism: Lablab purpureus; assembly: GCA_030347555.1. Classification (NCBI taxonomy): domain Eukaryota; kingdom Viridiplantae; phylum Streptophyta; class Magnoliopsida; order Fabales; family Fabaceae; genus Lablab; species Lablab purpureus. The sequence continues at coordinate 15,901,949 of CM059254.1, forward strand.
ATGCTCATGGGATGTGTCGCTTAAGTGTAGTATGATTTTTGCTTAAGAGATCACATTTCACTTTACCTCTTGTCGAAGCATTATTGATTCAACACTCTGAGATTCTAATCATGCTTAAAAGTCGGATATAACTAGAGGTGTCAAAACGGACGGTCCGATCCAGTCTGACCTGGTTCTACGGGCGGTTCGACCCAGTCTGGTCTGGTCCTATGGGTGGGCCGACCCAGCCTAGCCTGTCCCTACGGACCGAGTTTAGAAAATCTGATAGCCTAACCTAACCTATATTTTAAAACGGGTCACAATTTTTAGTATAGTCTGGCCCTATGTTAGGCCAACGGGTCATTTTTAGCCTAATTAAAAATTGAAAAAATATTACAATATTTCTTTTGCTTTCTTAGTCTCTCCACAATTAACGTTATTTTTTTTGTTATCATCAGATAGATCACTAATTGGAAGAGTAACTCCTTGATGTTGTCATAGGAAATAAGAACTCTGCAATCTAAGAGATAAAAAAACATAAAAACCTATTTAATACTATAATAATTTTACTTTATATAATTCAACAAATATTAAGAAAATAACAGAAACTCATGATGATATGGGGAAAACAAAAGAATATATAAAGTTTTGATTAGAAATGCAAAAGATAATAATATAAATTAACAAAAAATAAGGAAGAACCTAACCTAATGGTAAAGGTGATACAAGGAAAGAGGAGCAGTGCAGTAGAAGACATGAAAAAGCTTGTGAGAAAGGAAGAGAAGAGAACAAAGACTTTAAGAAACTAGGGTTTCTTTCTTTAGTATGACAACGTAACAATTAAGAACAAAAATTTAATATAAAAAATAAACGGGTCAGCCCATTAGCCTACGGGTCAGCTTGGCCTTGGCCCATATGGGCATCGGGCCAAATGGACCAGGCTAAAAATGACCTATTGTTATCTAGGCCACAATTTTTTAAGCCTAGCCTGACCTGAATCATAGGTTATACGGGCTAGCCCATCAGGCCAGACCTATTTTGACAGCTCTAGATATAACCCAACAAACATAACTATTTTGAATAAAGACACAAGCGAACATTAAAAAAGACCTAACATATAATAGTTTAAGATCTAACCTGAAATACAACTAGGCACTCTATTATCTCTCTGTTTTCTCTTCCAAAAAATGCTCTCAATGCACAAATTTGCATAATGCTAACGAATGAGCACACTTATTTATTTGCAATACACTACTTAAAGCGGCTTAACTAGATAGAGTCTTGCTTAAGCAACTTCATAGTTTATGTGACAATGCACATTTTTAGTCATCTCGTTCAAACAACTATACAGTGCTCGCTTTAACACGTTAGTGATTTATGTGACATGTTGATTTTGATTAGCGGGTTAGCTTCAATGCAGCAATGTTTTTCCATTACACATAATTGATATTTTCCATCTAACATCGTTTAAGCGTGAACATCAAGCCACTTAAGCAACTTGACATGATCATTGAGTGAATAGAACGCATTCAATGTTTGTCGTTTTAGTGATTTGTCATTTAAGTGATTACAACAACTTGACATGATTCGAGTTACAGTGTGAACTTCTCAGTTAAAAGAAATTTGCATAAGCATGATGAACTAGCTATCTAAGCAAGGTTCACTTAAGTAAGAATGTTTGTTGTTTAAGTGAAATGTGTTTGTTTTAAATTGAATGAATTATGATTTTGACCTTTCTTTTCTGAGATGGTAAGGACAAAAACCACCACCCAAATCTTAGAGAACGTTTTAGATATAAAGAAGAAGTATCATTCTTTGAAAGGAAATTCTTCAACTATTAGTGACAATGGTCAGGAAAACGAAGAATTTCCAAAAATGTTTTACTCACCCCCCAAGTGGCTAAGTTTGAATAGATAAAGAAGAGGAAGTTATCTCTGAGTGAAGGATGGAGCTCGAGCATAATGAATTTGAGGTGTTCACCTCTAGGGTGCGGGTAAGGAGTTGGACAAAACTCTCCCAGCTCGACATGCGATTTAGTGGGAGCAAAGTTTAAGAGTTCTATACTAACACATATCATACATATCATGAGAGGTACTTTAGAGACAAGGGCATGAAGAAGTTCTATAAAAAGAAAATTTTCACATCCACATGGAAATACTTTGATTCCTTTAACTCAAATGCTGAAAAAGAAGAAGCTCACATAGGCCTTCTAGCAAACACTTCATAAGTTTATTGTCTGATGACTCTGATGAAGATGTAGACTTTAATGATATTCACTTATTTACACAAGTATATTATAGAGATATATCTAGTACTTCTATAGTTAAAAAAAAGAATTAAGAATCTTAAAAAGAATTTTCAAAATATTTCAAAAGAGCTTGAGAATTGAAACATAAGTACAAATCTTTTGATGAAATATTTAAAGAAAACCTTGAGGTCTATGATGAAGACCAAAATTTATGAGACTAGAACAAGAATTTGTTACATAAACTTGACACTCTCAACAAAATTTGAAAAATTAAAGATATAAATGCTTCTAAAAACTAAGAATATTGGGGATGACTAAACTTGAAGATGTTAGCAAGACTATAGATGGTCTATTATCTTAGAACGCTTCTTTAAGAAAGGTCCCATCTCAATCTATTGTAGGTGGGAAATCTCTCGATCTTTTTATGGAAAAAAAAATCAAAGAAATCCCATGATAAAACAAGAATTGGATTTTTAGAAAAGCTTCATAATAAAACTCATGTATATGTTGTCTGCTAAAACTTTTTACATTGCTATGTCTAGCGGAATTAAAAAATGAACCATAAAAAACTACTAATGAGAAAGGACCCAAAGTTGTGTGAATATTGATATTCAATGTCAATTCGAATTCAAAGTATCTAAGTTTTCTATAACATTTTGCAATATAGATCACAACCTAGGCTAGTTCACTATGGATACATATCTATTGTATTTACTATTTAATTTTCTCCCTATAGAAATTAATTTAGGGTTTTAGCGCAAAAGAGAATTAAATAGAATTGAAAGCGCAAGCAAGATTAAAGAAATTGAAATTCAAGAAGTGAAAGGTCAATTCATGTATTCAAGATTCATATAATTTTTTTTACTATAGTGCTCTAAACATTTAGATTCAAGTTCGAACAATTAACTCGTTTAATTAATTAATTCAATCAAATAAATGTCTCTAGACAAAAAATATGAATAAAATCAAAATATCATTCAATCTAATCCATATCTAGTTATCAAATCAAGATTCAATTGATTCCTAATATGATTTCTAAAATCAGAAACGCAAATTACAATCATAAAGGGAAAATATGAATATGGAGAAAAGAAGAACAAACTCAAAGTGTTAAACGATTAGTAAAAGTCAATTAGCTTGTACAATCTTTGATTCTGTGAATTGAACTTCAAAAATTAGTTCTTCATGGATGAAAAATGAAGAACAAAGAACACACAAGAGAGAAGAAAATGAAAAGACACTTTTGATCTATAAGCCTAATTACAAAAATGTCCAAACTAAAGGAAGGGAAATCAAATTTGTTTGGATTTTTGTACAAAAATTCAACAAATCTTCCTCAAGTTCTGATAGGGTTCATCTCATGAAAAATAGAAGGGTCAATCAATCATGACTTAAAATGAAGGCTTTCTCAAGAACACTAAAAAGTGGGTATGAAACCCATTTTCTTTTGGTTCACACATTTAAACAATGAATAAAAACAAGATGAATAGATTGATTTGAAGTTCTTTGTGGAATTAATCTTTAGAAATGAAAAATAAGTGATTTAAGTGGTTAAATTGATTGAAACTCATGGATCTATGGATAGTTCTTCTCTACAATGGCTTGGAATGGGTAAAACAATGAAAACAAAATCAAGAACAATGTAATAAAAAAGATAGAAGAGAAAGGAGTGAAGAACACACCATAGGAAAAGTTTGAAAAGAAAATCACCACTTGAATTTACGAAAACTCTAGATATGATTCATGAAAGGAGGAACTAACCTCTTGAATTCTCAAAGAAAGGAGAGAAGCTCTCAAAACTATAGTATTTAATCTTCGAAAATTGTGTCTTAAATGAGACTTACATGCTTATATAGGCACATAGTTGGAATGCGAAGGATTAAGGTTGTGTTTGGTTGTGTCTTTAATCCTTCCAAATAAGACCCTTGCAAAAAGATGAAGGGTCTAAGACTTTTTGGTTTGGGTTCTCCTATTTTTCCAACCAAAGCCCTTGCTTTTATGTGCTATTCATGTAACCAAACCACTTATCTTTTAGATTTATTCTAAAAAATAAACTATATTGTGTCTATTTTTATTTACGAGGGGACTATAAGACTTATTGATTTTTCTAATGTCTTCTTCAATCTTCTTGTACATTTCCTTTGTATTTTTTCCTCCATATTCTTGAAAGTGCTTTGTTATTGTTTCTTATTCTTTCTTTCTTGACTTCTTATAATGACTTTTCTTTGTGATGATTTAGGTTCCTCTTGGATTGTGATCATATCAACTGCCAAAAATTGTAGAAAAAGGAACCTTTTAAGAGGGAGATCCAAGTCCTACCTTTTGGTACATCCCTTTCTGCATATCTAAAACATTATTTAAACTTTGTTTTCCCATAGTAAATTTAGAAAAGGACATTTCAAGATAAGAAATTTTATTTGCAAACACTTTTCATTCTTCACAAGTAGGAATCTTGGATTTACACTTACATGGTACTTTTTCCTTTTGCAAATCATCTTCCAAAATCTTTTTCTCTTCTTCCAAATTAATAACTTTCTTTTCAAGAATTTTATAATCACTTTTAATTTGTTGTGAAGAGATGTAAGCCTTTTAGACTTTTCACAAAGATCAAGAAATTCTTCAAATAATTCATTATAGTCATTAGGAAGATCAGAATCACTTACCTTGCTACATATGGATTCAACATCATTCACCATAAGACAAAGATTAGCTTCCTCTTCTAATTCACTTGAACTTACTTCATTATCATCCCAAGCAACATATGTTTTCTTTTTCTTTTTGTTAAAGGATTTCTTACTTTTCTTTTCTTTCTCTTCCAAGTTCTTGGGATTTGGACAATCTGATCTCAAGTGCCCCCTTTTGCCACAACCATAACACTTATAATTATCAAGAGAATTTGATTTTTTGGATTTCTTGTCTTTTTTATAGTTGTCTTTCTTTTTATTCTTGATGAACTTCTTGTATTTCTTTACAAACGTATTGATGTCAGCACACTCTGAATCATCATCAATATCACTGCTCTCATCTTTAATGGATTCGGCCTTGAAAGCATCACCTTTCTTTTTTATGTCTTCTTCTTCACCTTTAAAGTTTCCTAACTCCATCTCATGTTCTCTAAGCTTTCCAAAGAGAGTTGTGATTTTCATGCTTGAAAGATTCTTTGACTCCGTGATAGCCGTCACTTTAGGTTGCCATGATCTATCCAAAGATTTTAATATTTTTACATTCAATTCTTCGGTATCGAATTTCTTACCTAAAGCTTTGAGATGGTTGACAATGTAAGTAAATCTTTTCTGAACATCATAGATTTTTTCTCCTTTGTTCATGTGAAGCATCTCATATTCTTGAATCAAGGGATTCTTCCTTGATCTCTTTACATCCTCCATGCCTTCATGTGTGACTTCAAAAATGTGTCACATTTCTTTCGCTGTTGTGCAATCTGAAAACCTGTAAAACTCATCAGCAGTTAAAGTAGATGATATCATATTACATTCCCTTATATCACATTGATGTTCATTGTACTCATCTCATGTCCATTGAGATCGCTCCTTTGGTACCTGCACTTTATCAGTAGTAATCATAGGAATAAAAGAACCATTTACAACTGCATCTCAAACACCTTGATCATTTGACCTAAAGAAAATCTATATCCTCATTTTCTCAAAAGGATAGTTTTCACCGGTAAAGAGTGGTGGTCTATGAATAGAAGCACCTTCAATAAAAGGATGACCTTGCACTGCCATAAGAATCTTTGATTTTGAGTAATTTTCAAAAACCAACTCTGAGGCCAATTGTTAGAAATAATGACAATGCAAAATCCAAGAGGGTGGGGTGTGAATTGGGTTTTCAAAACTTTTAGGTATTAAAATAATTTTCCAAATTTTAGTTTCAATTTCAATTTCAAGATTTGGATTTTCATTAATCTTTGATAAACACAATCGGGATAGCAATTGTAAATATGATCCGAATGCATTAAAATAAAGAGAGAGGGAAAGAGAGAATGAACACAGAGAAATTATACTGGTTTGGATTTAGCCAATCCTACATCCAATGTCGAATCACCACAAACACGTGATGATTCCCCCCCACTATCTTTAAATGAAATTACAAACACCAATTCAATGACAACATGTAAAAACAAATAAAGATAAACATAAATACCTCCTTCGATACACTAAGGATTATCACACTTCTCTTGACCCACAAGAGATGAACAAACACCTCCTTAGACACACTAAGGATGATCCCAACTTTCTTGACCCACAAGAGATGAACAAGCACCTCCCTTTAGAACAGATCCAAGGGATGAATTACAGAAATCAATAACCAAGAAAGAATTCACCTGATGTGTGATGGATATGAAAGCTTAAGCATAAGACAATCACCACTTCCAAAAACCAAGATCAACCTTAAGAAAGCAAGAAGGCGGCTTTGAAAAGATTTGAGCGCAAAACACTGTATTTTTGTGTTTGATCTATTGTGTCAAAACCTAAGATCTTGTCATTCAATTTATAATTCAAATTCAGCTTAGGATTTATGTTCTTAGGTTGATTCAACTTTTAATTCGCAAAAATGTCGTATTTAATCGATTGTATAAAAGTCATAATCAATTATTCCAGAGAAGATTTGGAAAAACATATTTTTCCTGAAATAATCGATTAATTTAAGATATAATCGATTATATATAAACCCAGAAAGATATAATCGATTATCAAAATCATATAATCGATTATTTTGTTCGTTAAACTAGTTTTCTTAAATTTTAAGTGATATAATCGATTCTATTCGATTAAAAGTGTAGAAAATGCTTTTTGTGAAAATATGTCTTGGTCTCAAGATTGAAAATGTCTTGGGGAGAAAATATAACTTACTCTTTTTATCCAACACCCAAAACTGAAATTTCTAAACATAAATCTTCAGAGGTTGAGAAAATCTTCTAGATTTCCATCCTTGATTACTTTAACTCTTCATGATTGAATATTTGATTTGCCTTTAATCTTCATGATGGAACCTTCTTTTTTTAGATAAAATCAAATATTTGATGTTGCAATATTCTCTGTATCTTCATCATCAAAACACCAATCTTCAAGACTCATTTTGGATTTAATTCTTCAACAAATCTTCTAAGTAAATCTGCACTCTTTCTTGAATTAAATCAACATTTGTGATTAGTGAAAGTTTAATATGTGATTAGGTAGTAGGATGTAAAAGAGTGAACTCGTATAAAAATCATTTGTGCACCTTTCTTATTTTCTGTTCTCTATTGCATTGAAATCTAGTTTAGCAATCTGCATCTTAGTTCAATCTATCAAGGCTAAAAACAAAATTTTAATGAGCTAATTTTCATTTTTAACAAACTAAATTTTTTTGAAAGATCTATTCACCCTCCTCTAGATCTTGTTTCTGCATAACAACAAGGTTTATTAGTTAGGAATGACTAAGTTTCAAATAATACTTGGATAGTTTGTTTTTAGCCAAGAGTGGCCCTGATCCAAAGAATACATGTCTTGTATTTTCGCAATGTTAGTTTGCCTAGTGGAACTTGACTAGTTAGTCAAGAATTAGACGTAGTCTAGTTTTACAGACGAACTAGTATAAAAACTTATAGTAAATCCTTTTTCTCTTTACCTCGACCATATTGCATTATATACGAACTGAACTAATTAAAAGAAATATTTTCAAAACTTAAGTTTGTAATAGATTTTGTTTGACAGATGGTCTGTCTATGTGTTATTGGATGTAGATTTGTGAAAAATATTAAAGTTTTTAATATACAATTCAACCCTCCCTTTTTATGTATTTGGTTTGTTTTTCACAACATGTTTGATGTTCCTTAGGTAAACACATGCATAGTTTGTACTTGATGAATCATTATTTATCCATGTTTTCTTACCTTTTTGTAGTTATTTTAATTATTGTTTTGTGTTTAATCCATTACTAGCACGTTTTTATTATTTGGACTTTATTGGGCCAGTAATTCAGATTTTTATTAATTCGAATTTATTTGTCTAATTTTCCTTTATTTTATTTTTCAGAATAATCTTAGGGCGTTTTTGGGCATGGAAAATATCCTAAACTTGAAGAAAATTCTGCCACGTCAACCTCCACTTAGGATTTTAATTTCAATTTCCTATATTTTCATAATTTGGGCTAGATAGTATTTATGCTATGAGGCCCAAACGTTTTGGGAGAGAGGGGTTGACCTAGGGTTACAAAACCCTAAGGAGAGGAGGCAAAATACACATTCACGCATAGTTGCTCACGTTTCCGTCTTTCAGCTGCTGTCTTTCGCCCTTCGTTTTTCATCTTTCAGTTTTTGTCTTTATTTTTTTCTCTCCATTGATTTTCGTTTTGAATCTCCATGGAGGGCTAATTTTCAGAGGTTGATTTCCTGAATAGATTGCTATGAACTTTGAAGTTTAATTCACGTTTTTCCTTTGTTTTTCTTGATTCTCCATCTTTTAATCTTTGTGCTTATATTTTCGTTTATGCTTAATGAATATTGTTTTCGCAATTTGCTTAATTCTGTATTGATTTAAGATTGGATGATCTATATGTTTGCTTAATTCGTGTAAGGAATTCTTGGGTTAATCTTTGCTTAGTTGATTGATTTGGGTTTGAATGAGGATTAAGATGAACAAAGTGCATTTTTCTGTGTAACTAGGGATAAGGGAATTTGCAATTGAATCAGGGAATCAATCAATTTTTTTTATAATTGTTTACATTTTTTGAAATCATTCTGTGTTCTATTTTGAATCAACAATCCATACAACTCTCCTGAACTTGTTTGACCTTGTCTATACCATTTTTAATCCTTTGTCTTAACCACGATCCTTAAAAGACGACATAAAAATCACTTTCTAATATTATATTTTAATTATTTATTTAACCAAATACAACTTTGATCAATACTCAGGATTAAGAGAGATATGTTTCCATACGAGTGACAAGAAGAAAAACTTTAAGATTAATAATATTGTATAAAGTACTTATTAAACATACATAAACTTAATATTTGATAGAGAGATGCATAGTTTCTATCCAAAACAAATGATGAGACTAATTAATATATATATATATATTAATTATGAACAGGAACTTTAATATTAATTATGTATTTTATTTTAAATTACAAACTAATCACTATTTTTTACACCTATCAAAATCATAAATAAAATTAGTTTAGCTTTATAAAAACTTGTATAACAATAATTATTCCATATCTAAATATTATATGTAAGTAACGTTAATTATATTATTAAATTATATAAAAAATGTTAAATGTATTAAATAAGAAATATTTATTAGGTTTAATAAATGCTTATTAAATATAGTATTAATTATTTCATTTATTAAATAAAATGTTTAATTAACATTAAATAAAGTATATTTATTGAAGTTAAGATTTATTAAATAGATTACTTTTCATATCAATCCATAAATATGAAAAAAAAATTATTATATATTTAATATATCTCAAAACACATACTATATTATAATATTATATTATATTATATATATATATATATATATATATTATTTAGTATAATTAATGTAGATTTATAAAAAGTATAAATAAAAGTATTGTTTTTATATGGAATCAATTAATGCCATTTATAAATATATATAACTTTTTTGTCTCTCTCTCTCACACACATACATATATATATATATATATATATATATATATATATATATATAAAATATGTATTTTACATTTTTAAACTATGTTTTATCTATTATTAAAAAGAAAAATATAATTTAACAGTGCTTATAATTTTATTATATCTATAATTTTATATTTGAATATTTTAAAAATAAAATAAAAATGTGAAATATATAATTTTTATATATTATTATAGATAACATTATTTATAAAATTAAATTAATTTTCAAAATAATATTAGTGAGGAGAAATTATAGATTTACTTAAAGATAAATTTTCTTAATTATTTAATATGAATTTTTAAATAAAATAATTTCTTGTTTGAAGTGTTCATTTTTTAAAGTTTTTAGGAAAAGGAAGCCATGTTTTTATTTAAATAACTATTAAAGAATAATTTACTACGGTTTCCGTTATTGTTATCCTGTTTTTTTTTGTAATTTTTCTCAATTCTTTTAATCATAAACTATTGAATTGGTATCAATTAATGTCCAACTATTATATTGTTTTGAAACTTAAAATATAATATTTACGTTAAATTCTTATTTTTTAATTAAAATGAGAATCATTAATATATATATACATATTTTTATATTATAGTGGTAAAAGCCAAATAGAAAATATAAAAATTGATTAAAACATAAAATAAAACAGTTATAAATTAGAAAAAAAATATCAGCAAAATTGGTTTATAAAAAAATATATGACGTCATAAAAATGATAAATATAAATTATTATGTGATGTTAAAGTAGTGTGACGATTTTTTGTCCTCACTTTCTCATCAATATTATGAATTATAGAAAATAAAATCTCTTATTAACATATATTTGGTTACATTTTAAATATTTCTCTTTTTTTTTCTTCTTGACATATATATAATTATTAATGTTGTTTAATGAATTTGTTATTATTTGACTAAAGGTTAATGAGTGATTACAAAATTATATAAAAACTAATGAAATTATAATTATAGAAAATATAAAATAATTTGGTAAATTTATAATAAGACAAAATTGAAAGTGATTTTGTGAGTCTAACAAGAACTGGACCATAGAAAACTGAAATACCCTGCAATTCTCTGTATTATTTCATATAATCAAGTTTACATGATCCATAGCAAAGGAACTAAGTCACCTGAGGTATTCAACTTGATGAGACAACCATTTATTCATAAGCATAAAGTCCCTAACATGTAGTGCTTTTAACACTCAACTCTTTTTCTGAGTTCCTTACTAAGCAGAGGAGATAAAGACAAAAAAGAGGAGCGTAGAAAGCACTGCTCATGAAAAGGTTTAGAAAAAAAAAAAGATAACATAAAAGAAATATCCCCTAGAAAGGAGATTCATGGTTGAAATTCTAAGATTTCCTAATTGCAACAGAGAATGCAGAATTGACAGCAAGGAACTCTATTCCTTCTTGATGGTAGGGTTCTTGCCATCAAAGAAATGGATCAAAGAGGTACTTTTGCATTTGGGGCACTTGAGGTCATCCTCACTCACCATCACATACATCAGGCAGTGAGGGCATCCTACTACCACCAATGATGTGGCCTCACGATTGTTGGAGTATTCGAGATTGTTGATGTTGTTGTCATTCTCTTGGTTGAATTCACTGGTCACACATGAATTTGGTGAATCTGGTGCTTCAACTCTGTCACCCATGAGTATGTATGTGTCTTCTTGTTTTCAATGTTACCTGGTGTCACTAAAATTGTTAGATAAATGAAACATACAAAAAATTTCAATTTAGAAAATAAAAGCAAAGTGAGTATATGTATAGATCAAAGGCTTGAAAGATCAATCTAAAGAAAATTCAGGGGTAGAGGAAAAAGCAACTAATCTAATTATTTATAAGAGAATGGTATAGAAAGTTTCAACACTAACCTTCTGATATGCCTTGAAGGGTGTACCTTATGCCATTTTATAGGAAAATGGAAGGAGTTATATGTATGTATATATGTGTATGTAAGAATATCATATAATTTATTATTTAATTTTTTATAATAATTTAATTAATTTTATATTATTTATTAATGACTCGTATTAATTGGCGGGATAAAATATTCATTATATATTTAAGATAGTTTAATTTAAAGAGACAACTATTTATTAAGTGTAACCTTCGAATAAAATGATGATTTTATTAATTTTTTTTAATTGGTCATTAAGACATGTGATGAGACTTTTGTCGTATACGCACATTAAATAATATTTTATAATTGATGTAGTGATGAAATTATTATTGTATATTTGATATAATTTATTATGCCTTAATATAATCAATTATATCCGAACTATGAGAAAGTAAACTTTAGAAAAAATAATCAATTAAAACTTCACATAATTGATTAGGTGTGAATCTTAAGAAAACACACTTTAAATTTATTAATCGATTATCTCTAAATATAATTGAATATTTGTGATCCTAGTTAAGAATAACTTTGCCACAATTACAAATAATCTAAACTAATCCTAATTTCTCATAAGTTCATTAAAATGAAATAAAATATTTTTTTAATGAAGTTTTTGGTCAAGAACATCTAGAAGAATTAATTGTGCTTTACAATTTTGATCATGCTACAATAACAAACACTTGGAAAAGGAAACATAGGTGCAAACATCATCAAAATCAACGTGTTTTGTCATATTTTGCTAACAATTTCTCCCTTTTTTATAATGGCCAACCAAAATCCATTTTGTGTTACTTTTGTGCTATTAATTCATGACATTTGGTTTATGAAACAATTAACATAAAAAAATCCTAAAAACAACATTGATCATCAACATTATCAATTTCAACTTCTTCAACAATATCGATATTCTCATCTTCAACATCCTTAACACCATTATCATCAAGGTTGCTTCCACTACCGATATTGTGCTTTCTCACCTGTCTCTATGTAGATGTCAATCTAGCATTAATGTGATCAAACCTTCTATCATAAATGGCATGGTTTTCAACTTGCCAATCATGAATCCTATCATTAGGGTCGAGGAGAGCCTTTTCAAAATTAGAATATGATACAGGATCAGTAGCCACTGGAGGTGCACCCACAATATCATTCATTTCTTCAATGTCGTCTTCTTGTGGTTCATCTTTGAAGAACCATTAATTGCCCCACTGAACCAAGTCCTATGATGAAGGGATAATTTCTCAATTTTGTTGGATGAGTACATAATCCTGAAAGTTTCACCCTAAACATCAACCTTAATCCAAGACCTAAGAGATAAAAACATAATATGGAAGAGAATGTTGAGCCAACTGAATGGATTTGAGAATTGTATAAGATACAATTCCAAGTCATTTTATAGGTATATCATTCTTGAAAGCATTAATGATATACATATCATCAGTGGTCATCTGAACATGATTGCTCCCCTAGGGACAAACACTCATGCAATCATAAATGTGAGAAGTCTTTCACCCATCTTCATTCTTTTGGTCTTACCGATAGAGTAATTTCGTTGGGAAGTTGGATTCTGTAGGCAAAATAGATAGACATCTAACTTGCTAAAATTATCAAAACCAACAATGGCTTTTGCATTGTCAAGGATGAAGCCAACAACTTTGGTCCAAACATCATAATCCAAAACAATGTTCACCCCTTTTACTCTTGATCGTCATTTGAATAAAAAACCTTTAAAAGGAAAAGGTAATACCTTCCATTTAGTTCAACAAAGATGAACAAACCCTAGGCACAAAGAAACTGTTGAAATGGTAACCAGTCAACGCGAAAGAAATTCATGGACAAGTATTTGTTAGTGATGATACTACAACCATTCCAAAAATTGGCGGTACCTTCATCACTTGTGCATCCCTCTGGTGAAGCGGGATAAGAAGAACTAATATCTCTATTTCTAATGTGAGGTCACCTTACCCTCTTATGTCTAGAAGATGAAGCCATTTGAGAAGTTGAAAAAGTAAGCACAAAAGAAAAAGAGAATGTGAAGAAAAATTGAATGAGAAGAGAGCTTGAGAGGAAAGATTAAGGTTTGATGAGGAAATATGAGAGCTTACAACTGATGAAGATAATGAATGATGAATAACAACCATTAAAAAACATTGATTTCGAGTGCAATGAAGAAAAATTGATTAGGAATATTGTATAGTCGATTTTATTGAACATTTAGATTTTGAAAATTCGGGATTATAGAGACAAATAATCACAAATAAATTGTTTTTGTTTTCTATTTTCTAGTATTGGAGCTTTATTGGGCCTTGTGTGTGTTTTTCGTATTTCTTTTCATTACTTTTTAGAATCTAGCATTTAAGAGGCTTGTTGGATGAGTTTTAATAGTGTTTGGACCCATGAGTATAAGGTTCATAGTATATAAGACCTTTTGTAGACTTTTGTACACATAAGTGAGCATTTTGGAATTTGAATCATTTTTTGAAGTGGAAATTCTCTCTTAGTTCTTCATTTGAATCTTTTATCGTTATCTTGGAATTACAAATTCAAAGTGGCAAATCATCCTCTACTCATTAGATTGTGGTGTCAATTAAGGTACATTAGATTTTTTTCATCTTTGATCCCTTCCAGATGTTCATTTTTGTCAATCTTTTGGTAAATATTGTGGAAAAGATCCTACATGAGATTAATATTCCATTAGCTTCCTTATTGTGCAAGCAAGATGTTCGACACTATATAGATGTGACTAATGTGCAAAAAAAATGTTTGCAATAGTGTAATTGGGATATTGTTCAACATAAAAGGAAAGGCAAAAGATGTTGTGAAAGCATGAAAAATTTTGGCATAAATAGGTATACATTTCAAGTTACATCCACGGTTTGTTGGAAAACATACTTACTTGCCTCTAGCTTGTCACACTCTATCAAGAAAAATAAATAAAAGGAAAGCTTTTTTGAATATTTATGTGGTGAGAAAGTGCCACAAGGGTACTCCTCAAATGTTAAAAGCCTTGTGTTGATGCCATAACTTTTTCTTATGACTATTTGTAAAATTTTACCTACTTTGTTAGAGTTTATATTACTCAATTGTGTTTATTCTTCAATGTAATTTGCAAGAAAGTAATTAACCTTCAAAAGATAAATGAGGTCGAAAATGAAGCAATCACAATCTTGTGTAAGTTGGAAATTTATTTTTCACTTTCATTTTTTGATATTATGGTGCATTTGATAGTTCATTTGATCAATGAGATTCGATTTGTGACCCATTTCATCTAAGATGCTATTGAGAGATACATGAAGGTCGTAAAAGGATATGTCAAGAATTAGTACCATCTAGAAGCTTTTATTCTGGAGAGGTACATTGCAGAAGAAGCCATTGAGTTTTGTTCATAGTACATGTCAAACTCAGAACCAATAGATATTTTTAAGATTCCACACGATGGAAGATGTGAAGGTAAGGGTATTCGAAATGTGAAGATTAGAAATGTGAGTCGTAAAGAAGTGGACCAAGCAAATTTGTATATATTGAATAACATTGATGAAGTAATCTCTTACATATTGCAACACAAATGAAATCAATGAAGAATGAATGAAAAATGGGCATTGAATAAACATAACAAGAGTTTTTTAGCTCGGTTTAAAAAAAGGTATATGGTGAGGTTAATGCTTCGAAAACAGTTTTGAGACTCACATGCGGGCCTAACTGTTACCAAAGAGGAGAAAGTCAACACTCTTTGAAGACAAAAGTATAAGTTTTGATGAATTCTCAAGCAAGCCAAATCAAGATCATTGAATGAAGAATTGAAGCTCAAGCTGAAGAATTTAGTGTGTCAAATCATTCTGGAATAAGAGAAATCAAAAGAGGAAAACACAGATCAAACAATCCTTTACTAGTGAACCATTTAAAAAGAATAAAATTGAGTTTTTACACACATAATCTATTATGCTCATAACATAATCTATTATGCTCATAACATAATCGATTATGTTCATAACATAATCGATTATGCTCATAATATAATCAATTATGATACTGATTTTTGAAAAGATGGTTCTGTTATAATCGATTACGTGGAAAACATAATCGATTATATCGTAATTTTAAAATACCGATTTGGTGCTCACATAATTGATTATGTGCATAACATAATCGATTATGTCAAACAGATTTTCAAAAATAAAATATTTTTTTAAATACAAACTGATTTTTAAAAAAGATAAACCTCTTTCCATATTTTCTCAAAGATTTTCCTTCAGTTATTCAGAGGATTAAAACTTATTTTTGAAATTATTGACTTTATTTTTTATCCTTAGTGTGTCTAAGGAGGTGTGTTCATCCTTAGTGCGTCTAAGGAGGTGTTTTCGTTTATCTTTATTTGTTTTTATATGTTGTCACTGGATTGGTGTTTGTAATTGCATTTAAAGATAGTGGGGTATATCATCACGTGTTGTGGTGATTGAGCACTGGATGTAGGATTGGCTAAATCCGAACCAGTATAAATCTCTGTGTTCATTCTCTCTTTCCCTCTCTCTTTATTTTATTATATTCGGATCATATTAACAATTGTTATCCCGACTACTTTTATCAAAGATTAAGGAAAATTCAAAACTTGAAATTGGAATTGAGATTAAGTTTTGGAAAATTATTTTAAACCAGAAAAAGTTTGTGAAAACCCAATTCACCCCCCTCTTGGATTTTGCACTGTCATTATTGCTAACACCTCGGTTCTTCCATATACCGACTTACCATCCCAACACTAAACATAAGATCCAGCCTTGTGTTTGTAAGATACTGAAGACTTCCGATTAAGCTTTGATACTTACTTGCCTCTACTCATTCTCCACCGTCATACCTTAACAACTTTGAACCTAGTTCCATTGGGGTGGAAACCGGGTTACATCTCATCATCTTGAATTTCTTCAAGATGTCCTGAGCGTACCTTTCTTGGCACATGAAAATACCTTCCTTTCCTTGAATTACTTCAAGTCCAAGAAAATATCTCATGATACCAAGATCAGTCATTTCAAATTCCTTTTTCATCACCTCCCTAAACTTCTCCAGCAACTCGGCATCACTTCACATGAAAATGAGATCGTCTACATAAAGAGCTACGAACATGATGTTGTCACCATCTCTCTTTATGTGCAAGGCATGCTCGTATGAGCACTGCCTATACTCGTTCTCCTTCAGGTAGGCGTCAATCCTCTTGTTCCAAGCTCGGGGGGCTTGCTTCAGGCCGTATAATGCCTTTTTCAGCCTCAACACTTTCTTCTCCTCTCCTTGTCTCATATACCCGATTGGTTGTTCAACGTACACCTCTTCCTTCAGAACTTCGTTCAAAAATGCTGACTTCACATCCATTTGATAAATTGTCCATTTATGTTGAGCTCCTAGAGAAATTAATAGCCTAATCATCTCCGATCTTGTTATTGGAGCAAACACCTCCTCATAATCCACTCTTTTTTTTTTTATAGCCCTTTGCAACCAGCCGAGCTTTATAACGCTCGACCTCTCCCTCTACGTTCATCTTCTTCTTATACACCCATTTCACCCTTATAGGTCGAGCTCCCATAGGCAAATCGGCCAGCTTCCACGTGTCATTGCACTCAATTGCGCTAATCTCTTTGTCCATTGCCTTCTTCCACTCCTCATCCTGGACGGCCTCTTCAAAACTCAAGTCTTTCGAGTCTGCCAAGAGACATGTGACATGCACCTCCTCGGTGGAATTGTATATATCTTGCAGGCTTCTCATTCTCGGCTGACGAGGTTCATCCTCTTCCTCGGCAATCTCTTCATTCACTCTTGTTGGGGTTATCCCGATCTTCGATATTGTCATTTCACCGATCTCCTCGGCCAAGTTGTCCCAGTTCCACTTACTCCCTTCGTTTACTTGTACATCTCGGCTTACAATGACCTTCTTGTTTATTGGGTCATAGAGCCTGTACGCCTTCGATTTCTCATCATACCCAACGAACACATACTTCTTATATGTGACACACTCGGCTTCCTGCTGCTCCACACTTCCTGAGGTGTCTTTCCACTAAGCTTGGCGTGTGGACACCTGTTCTGCACGTATACCGAGCATTGTACAGCTTCATCCCAAAACTTCTTCGGCATATTCTTGCCCTTTTGCATACATAGCTTGGACCATGTCGAGGATGGTCTTGTTCTTCTTTTCTACCACTCTATTTTGCTGAGGCAAATATGGAGCTGTTAGAAACCTCCTTATTCTGTGTTCCTCACAATACTTTGTGAACTCGGCTGAAGTATACTCCCCTCCTCGGTCTGAGCGAACCAACTTGATCGTTCTACCCACCTCCTTCTCGATTATCATCTTGAACTTCTTGAATACTCCAAACACCTCGGACTTCTCTGTCAAGAAGTAGACCCATGTTTTCCTTGAGAAATCATCTACGAAGGAAAGAAAATACCTCTTACCACTGAAGGACTCAGGGGCAATCGGCCCACACAGGTCCGTGTGTATCAAGTCGAGTTGTTCTCGTGCATGGTACTCAGCCGTCCTAGGAAACGACGTCCTCAAATGTTTCCGAGTACACACTCTTCACAAAACTTCTTCTTAAACTCCATCCTAGGTAAACCGTGAACCCTATCATTTTTCACCAGCTCAATCAGACCACTGAAATGTAGATGTCCAAATCGATAGTGCCACATCATCACCTCGTCACTCACATCCAACCTCATACACCGACCTCGTACTATGTTCAGATCAAGCTTATACATCCTATTCTTCTTCATTTCTACTTGGGCAATCAATCGTCTGAGTTTATCCCTCAACTGTAGGGTTCGGTCCTGCATCAAGACTGAGTACCCTTTCTCTATTAGCTGACCGACACTTAGGATGTTGCTCTTAAGATCTGGTACATAGTACACGTCCCTTATCTCACCAACTCAGTCGTCCTTCTATAGGTATTGGATCATACCTCGGCCTTTCACTGTAACCTTCGATGCGTCACCGAACAACATATGCCCGACCTCCACTTTCGAGATATCCTTAAAAAGATTCTCATCTTCACACATGTGATTACTCGCACCCATATCAATGTACCAGGTCGAGTTGTTTGAAGAGCTCAGTCCAATCGAGTTTATTAACTCGTCACGTGAGCTCAGGCTAAGCTCGGTCTTTGAGGACATCAACAAGATTCCTTCTTCCTCCTTCTTCTCCTTGTATTCTCTAAGGAAATTGGCATCCCTCTTCTCGGACCAACAATCTATTGCGAAATGTTCGACCTTTCTACAATTGTAACACTTGTCTGAGTAACAATCTTTGGAATAATGGCCATACTTGCCACAATTGAAACACTGGACGTTCATATTATTTGACCGACCTCTCCTGCTACTTCCTTCTCCTCGACCACGCCAGTTTTGTTGGTCGGTCTTCACCTTCTCTCCTTAACCTCTTCCTCCTCTATCGCCTCTTCCTCGGCTACCACCACCTCGGCCTCTACCATTTCAGCCTTGTGTATTCTAGGATTTGGACTCCTTCTCTTTGGCTGATGCCTTTGCTTGGAGTGTTCTACTGAGTACCACAGCCTTCTTCTTCTTCCTCTGCTTGTGTGCCACAAGGGACCTAGTGAGTTCCTCCACCGACATTATTGATAAGTCCTTGGACTCCTCAATAGCACAAACAACGTTCTCAAAGTCGTCTATCAACGAGCTTAAGACCTTTTCAACTGCTTAGCTGGCAGGTAGTTTTTCTCCATTTGTACCGAGTTGGTTCACCACAGTCTGAACTCGAGATACATAGTCAGCTACCTTTTCGTCTTCCTTCACGTTCATCGTCTCAAGCTCACCTCTCAGAGTTTGGAGCCTGATCTGCCGTAGTCGGTTGTCCCCTTTATACACCTTCTCCAAGATACTCCATGCTTCTTTCGAAGATTCTGCATTTGCTATCTTCTCAAAGCTCACCTCGTCCACAGCTCGATATATCAAATACAGAGTCGTCATGTCCTTCACCCTTGTTCCATGAAGCTCGGCCATCTTGGCCCTCGACATCTCCTCGTCCTCTTCCGGCTCATCATAGCCCTAGTCCACAACCTCCCAGACATCCTGCGATCCAAAGAGCGCCTTCATCTGACGGTGCCAATTCTCATAGTTGATGTCTTTTGTCAACTTAGGGATTGGCAAACTATTTACGAGATCGGTCATTACTCACGACAAACTCAGTTGTAACTCAGAATTCTTCTTAAACCATTGATGCCAACTTGTAGACAACAAGTCGAACAACAAACACAATTCACAGAAAACACTCTTTTTATTGCTCAATCTCATTGTTCCAAATACACGAAATACAATCTATATTTATAGTTTTTCAATCACAACTAATCAACTCTTTAACAAACTAACAAACAATTAAACAACCAAAAATAGTTCAAGAGATTATAGTTTTGGATCATTTAAGGCTTAACCAACAACCTTCTCTCCAGTAGCAAAACTTAATATTATTTGGTTTATTTTATTAGTTGTAGCAACAAAGGGTTGGCTTTTAGAGTAACTTGGTATCAACAATATTTTTCTTTATGCTAACTTGCAAGAAGAGGTATGTATATATGATTCCACTATCGGGTTTACATCTTAGTCATTTACAACAAGTTTGCAAATTTTGAAAATCTTTATATAGTTTAAACCAAGCTAGTAGATAATGGAATTACAAACTTACTTCTTGATGGAGACATGCTTGAAGCTCCATGGATTGGTTGCTGCAAAAACTTGTAATGATGAAGGATGGAAGTGGAGATTGAAGTGCTCTTATGGAATAAGCTAGCCTAATTCACCTCAAAGGGAAGGTGACTAGAGATATCTCTAATAAGGAGAGTGCTCCTAAAGGACTCTTGAATGAGTGAGAAAAAAAAAGGGCATCATAACAATACTCATTCAGAAGTAACTTTTACATGGAGTGGAGAGTCTTATTTATAGGAAAGGGTGAGAGTGTGGTCGACCATGAGAAGAGGGATGGAGGGAAATTCAAATTTGAATTTTTCTCCATGTGACCCTAAACTCAAGGTGCAAAAATTGCATCTCAAGCTCATGGGTTCACATTTTGCATGTGTCTCACTTTTAACATGTGTTATATGTGACCCATGCTTCATGTGTGTGCTTCTAGAAACTCTAATTTCGACCTAGGGTTTAAATTGGGCTTAAGTGAGTCCAATTTAAACCCTACCTCATTCTTAACATCTATTTACAAGTCTCTCCAACTCAACTTTGCACTAGAAAATCCAAATACTAACTCAAATACCTTAGTCTACTTGGCCCAAATACAAGACCCAAAGATCCAAATTACTTGGCCCAATTTATGACCATTATTATTCCTACTTTATACATTTTATTTTACATTAGAGGTGACCGATTCAAGGGTGGTTTTGGTCCTACTAAGGTCAGAGGAGACCCAATATTCATGAATGCTCCTTCCAAGGCTTTAAGTCTTCGGTTCCTTTATTCTTGGAGTGGTGTGGCTGGATGGTTTTCCATCATTTCTACTCTTAAATATTTGGGTTTTTCATAGTACCTCTGCTTACTCTATGTTTGTAAAGATTAAGCGTTTCTTTTTGCTTGTCATTCTTGTGTACATTGATGATATGATACTCACCAAAAATGTAGTAGAATTGAATGTTGTGAAGAACCATATTAATACTAGGTTTGGAATCAAGCACCTTGGTCCTCTTCACTTTTTCTTAGGATTGGAGTTCTGCCCTTATAGTAAAGGCATGGATCTTAATCGAAGAAAATATTTTTTTGACCTACTCTAATAGTGGCACACGGGTTAGCTTGCAAGCCTCCATCATCTCTTATGAATCCATCTTGTACATTGTGCATTGATGAAAAATAATTGTTGTATAACCCTTCTGTGTATTGAAGACTCATAGGTGTTTACTTTATTTAACTAATACTCATAAAGCATGTTAAGTAAATATGTTTGTCAACCAAGGCAACCTTACATGCAAGCTACCCATTGTGTTATCAGATATTTAAAAGGATATGCAAATATTGACCTATTTTTTTCTTCAAAGAACAATTGTAGTATTCAAGCTTTTTCTTATTCTAATTGGGCCTGTTGTGATGCTTTGGTTTCTTGGAAGTCCAAGAAGCAAAAGAATGTCTCTAAATCCTCCTACTAAGTTGAGTATAATTCATTAGTCTCACTCCCTAGTGGTTGTATTATTTTTGCACTGACTTGAATATCTTGATTCCTACTCCTTTTGGAACTTTTTGTGATAACAGAGCAACTATACACATAACAAAAAAAAGCCCTACATTTCATGAAAGCATAGCATATTGAAGTTGATTGCCATTTAATCAGAGACAAACTTCAAGATGGTCTCATTCACTTACTACCTATCTCCTCTTCTTGTCAATTTGCAGACTTACTCACTAAACTTCTTCATCCTTAAGCATTCAAAGTAAATATTTCCAAGTTGAACCTTTGTAGTCCCTCTAGTACAGCTTGCAAGGGATTTTAACTAAGGATAACCTCATGGAATCTTAACAAACTTATATTAATATCAGTTACTAAATCTCAATAGCCTATTGCAAAATTCCAATAGTGTGTGCATGATTCTAGACACATAGAATGTTGATAGTCGAATCTCAATTTTTACTTTTAAAATAATTTTATATAAATACATTCTATTGCCTATTGAAAAATAATTAAGAGGAAAGAATCGTCCTCTCTTTTCTATAGCAGTTTTATTATTTATCTATATTTTTATGGGTGATGAATTGTTAATACTGTTAGAAATAATGACAGTGCAAAAACTAAGAGGGGGTGAATTGGGTTTTTAAACTTTTTCTGATTTAAAACAATTTTCAATTTTAATTTTAATTTTAAACACTAGGATTCGAATTTTCCTTAAGATATGATAAAAATGTTTGAGATAGCAATATGTAAATATAATCCGAAAACAGTAAAATATAAAGAGAGGGAAAGGGAGAAAGAATACAGAGAATTATACTAGTTCGGATTTAGCCAATCCTACATCCAATACTCAACCACCACAAACACATGATGATTTTCCCCACTATCTTTAAATGTAGTTACAAACACTAATCAGTGACAATATGTAAAAATAAATAAAGATAAACAGCAACACCTCCTTAGACACACTAAGGATGATCCCACCTCTCTTGACACACAAGAGATGGACAAACACCTCCCTTTACAACTTATCCAAGGGATGAATTACATAAACCAATAAACAAGAAAGAGAACACCTGATGAGTGTTGGATGTGAAAGCTTAAGCACATAACAATCACCACTTTCTAAGAACTAAGATCAACCTTGAGAGAGCAAGAAAGTGGCTTTGAAAAGATTAGAGCACAAGAACATTGTATTTTTCGTGTTTAATCATATGTGTTTCAACCTAAGGCCTTTCCATTCATTTTATAATTCGAAATCAGCTTAAAGTTTCCATTCTTAGGTTGATTCAACTTTTAATTTGCAAAAACGTTGTATTCAATCGATTGTATAAAAGCCATAATCGATTATCTCATAGCAAATCTGGAAAACATATTTTTCCTGATATAATCGATTAGATTAAAGTCATAATCGATTATATGCAACCCAGAAAATAATATAATCGATTATCAAAACACTTAATCGATTATTATGTTCATTAAACTTGTTTAATTCAAATTTTAAGTGATATAATTTATTCTATTTCAATTTCTAATCGATTAAAAGTGTAGAAAAATCTTTTTGCGAAAATATGACTTGCTCTCAAGATTGAAATGGTATTGGGGTGAAAGTATGACTTACTCTTTTTATCCAACACCCAAAATTGAAACTTCTAAACTTAATTCTTCAGCTGTTGAGCAAATCTTCAAGATCTCCATCCTTGATAACTTTCATTCTTCATGATTGAGTATTTTATTAGCCTTTATTCTCTACGATGCAGCCTTCATTTTTGGGATAAAATCAAGTCTTTAATGTTGTAATAATTTTTGTATCTTCATCATCAAAACATCAATCTTCAGCATCCTTTTTTAATTTAATTATTTTACTGAAATTTACATTTATTCTTGAATTAAATCAACAAATACTTTGCATCAACTTTAAGTTTAGTACTGGCCAGAACTTCTATTTGTGTTTGAACACTTAAATTTTAGTATCTACTTGAAGTCTTGCGACTTTAAGGAACACAACTTGCTCCAATGGCGGATCTTGACCAATAACTTCAGAGGGACCAAAATAATATACTCAACATATACATATATATATATATGTATGTATGTATGTATGTATATTGTTAGGGGAAAGTCCAACACTCCATGATTTTAAACTAATGCTTAAAAACAATTAATGTATAAAAGAAAAGCATGTTGTGCATCTGACACATGATGAGTCTAGACAGACGAAAAGTCTTCACAAATGATGAGTCTAGACAGACAAAAAGTTTTAACAAACGATGATTCTACATAGAAAAAAAGTCTTGACAAATGATGAGTTTAGACAGATGAAAAGTCTTGACAGACAATAAGTCTTGGCAGATGATGAGTCCTGACAGAAGAGTCTAGACAAGCAAACCTTCATTAGATCATGTCTATATCGTCCGATAGACAATACCTCAAAAAATCATCAGATGATATGTATTTTATTTTGACTAACATTAAAAGGTTTATTCCTTCATTTTCACAAACATTCTTTTGGTCGATTTGATGATGAAGTACAAAGGTGATCTTCATGTTCTCTCACAATGTCCTCCTTATGAAAAGTAAAAGTTTCTTTTCTTACCAAATTCCTAACACGCTTGAGTTTTGTCAACTCCAAAAGTACACCTACTGTTAATCTAAAGATGAAGAAGGATCTTTAGAAATATCTAAAGGATAAGTGTTTTGAAGATGATGACTCTAAAAGAAGAAGATGGACCTTCATGATTGAAGTCTCAAAGTCTTGTGAAAACTTTAAACTTGTATTTTGTGTATATGGTTGATTGTAATAGCTAGGAATCATGTTGAAGATCATAGCATGCACACAACTCTCCTTTAATCTTTGGGAAAACCTTTTGTTTTTCATAAAAAGCATTTAACATCGAAATAATCGATTATCTTGAGCTATAAATGATTATCATAAGTAAAATAATTGATTATCTCGAGAAATAATCAATTATCTCGCGTTGTTTTGTGAAATCAATTTGCTCTCTGGAATAATCGATTATCCTAAGAAATAATCGATTATTATGAACGTTTTTTAAAGACTTTTTCATATTCTACAGAACCTTGCGCCCCTCTTTGCCTATAAATACATAAGGGGTCTAAGCTTTCAAAAATAACCTAAAGAGATCAAAGTGAAAGTTGCTTTGCTGCTAGTGTTCAAACTTGCTTCATCCTTTGTGGATTATTCAAAGGAGGTGTTCATCTTTTGAGGTTTTCAAAAGAGGTGTTGTTTTCATCCTTTGTGGTTATTCAAAGGAGGTGTTCATCTTTTGTGGTTATTCAAAGGAGGTGTCTTCATTCCTTGTGGTATTCAAGGAAGGTGTTGTTTCATCCTTTATTCTGTACAAAGGAGGTGTCTTTGTTAATCTTCCTACTATCTTATTTATTTCACTGCACTGTAAGTTGAAAACTTTATTTAAAGATAGTTAGTAGAAATCACTCTCATTTAAGGTGATAAGTCACCATTTGTTCAAAATGCAACAATATTATTCTAACACCTACCGTGTACAAAAGTGTTACTTTCACCAAAAGAAGAAAAGCTCATTGTCCAATGAAGGATAAGTGCTACAAGTTATCAGGTTTTGTACTAAAAGAATAAACATGCATTTATTCCATGAAGAAGTACATTTAATGCACTTACGTGAAGCCTTCATCAGATGCTACAAGATGAAGAAGTCATATCCTAACCTAAAGTTGAAGATGTAAGAATGGATCTCTAATGACTAATTTCTCATGCACTATAAAAGGGATCAAGTTCATCTTGAAAAAAAAACAAGAACGTGCTATTGAAAGTTTGTGCAAAAACTCTGATTCTTTTCTCTTCAACTCTTCATTAGCTTTAGAAGAACACTGCTAGTGTTTCTTTGCTACCTCTAGAAGCCAATTAAATCTTATATTTCATTTGTAAGACACAATCCTTCTAGACTAGCCCAAAAGTTTTGTGATTCTCAATTACAATCTCTTCCAAACATCTTTGTTATTGAGCCAGGAGTGGCTTTGTAAGAAAGAATACTTAGTTGAGCCAAGAGTAACTTTATAAGAAAGAATACTTGTATAGGTTAGCCAGGAGTGGCTACGAGCCGAAAGAACTTGTAGTTCGCAGCATTATTCTACTAGTGGAACTTAATCGGGTTGATTGAGAACTGGACATAGTCTGTAATTTCAGACAAACCAATATAAAAACTTGAGTATACTCTTTCTTTCCTCATTTCTTTTCAATTGCATTTTATTGAATCTTCTAACTTTAAAAGGGTCTATTTTAACTCAATCAATCTCTATTTTCTAAATAGCCTTTGACCAACAGACATTGTCCGTCTGTTTGTTAATCTAAAGAATAAATGTTTTGATGATGATGGCTTTAAAAGAAGAAGATGAACCCTCATACCTAAAATCTTGGAGTCTTGAAGTCTTGAGGAAGCTTTAAATTTGTATTTTACGTATATGTTCATTTGTAATAGTTAGGAAACAAGTTCAAAATCCTAGCATGCACTCCACTCTCCCCTAAACATTGAAAATGATCTTTGTTTTTCATAAAAAGCACTTAACACCATAATAATTTATTATCACAAGCTATAATCGACAATCAAAGTTTTGAAAAGTTTTAGAAAACATTTTCTCTCTAGAATAATCGATTATGTCGAGCAATAATTGATTATCTTATGTGCAATAATCGAATATCTCATATAATAATCGATTACCACGTGTTAAAATTCCAGACTTCTATTTTCTCTTTGGAATAATCGATTATCCCTTGTAATAATTGATTATTCTAGTCGTTTTTGCAAAAATCTTTTGTATTCTACAGATTTTTGGGCACTCTTGTGTCTCTAAATATAGAAGGGGTTTATGCTTTTAAAAATACACAGAACAAAGTGTTTTTGCTCTATTTTAAGCTTGAGAAAAACCTAGTCTAAAGTGATTTACTTAGGAAAGTTGTGTTGCTACTAGGGTTTAAGCTTGTTTCATCCTTTGTGATATTCAAATGAGGTGTTCATCCTTTATTGTGACGGTTAAAAGAGGTGTTCTTTCATTCCTTATGTTCTTCAAGGAAGGTGTTGTTCATCCTTTGTTCTGTACAAAGGAGGTGTCTTTATAATTCTTCTTACTATCTTACTTATTTCGTTGCACTGTAAATTATAAACTTTATTTTTAAGATAGTTACCAAAAATCACTGAACGTATGATCTACTTTGATCTGAACCAGTATAAATATTTGTGTTATCTTCTCTCTATCCTTACACTCTTTATATTCAGTTTATATTATGCTTTTATATATTTGTACTCTGTTCTTTATTAAGCAGAACTTAAAATTAATTTGTAGTTTTTGTTAAACTCGGTTTTAATTAAATTAAAATCGAAAAAGGTTTAATGTTTATTAAGAAATCAATTCACTCCCCCTCTTAGTTATTTTATCTACCCTCTTAAACTAACATTGTTGATCTCATCTATCGTCTGTTGAACCTTTCATCTATAAGCGATACTTGAAAAACTAGAAAAGTTTTTAAAACACAATTCAACTCTCCCTTATTATGTCTTTGTTGCTTTTCACATATATATATTATCAGGTCACTAATATAACAAAAATAACTATAAAAGATAACACTTTTTAAAAGATAATTCTTCATTCATTAAAAATTTTGAATATATGAACAAAATTATAACTAAATTTTTTTAACTATTTATTTTTAATGTAAATAATGATATTGTCAGTTAGAAATTTTTCTTCCATGCTATTTCATAATCTTGCTTTAATAATTTTCATGGCAGAAAATGACCTTTTTATTGCAAATGTAGAAACATGAAGAGTTAAAATAAGATCAATCAAGTAAGATGTATTTGACTTCCCTGTTAAAATCTTAAAAAAACTACAAGAATATGATTAAATATTGAAAGACATAAGTTATAAAAAGTTTCATACAAAAAAAATTAAGAACGCTTACATGATTTAGAATGTAAGAACTTGGAAACTAGGAAAAATATTTAAAATATTCTTCGCAAATACAAAAACAAAATACTTTTTTGCATAAGAAATGTTGTAACATGAAACTAATATTTTACTGTCAAGTGGGTCAAGAGAACATTACATTTATTTTCTTCTGAAATAGAACAAAACATCTGAGCAATGAGTATAAACAAATAACAAAGTTTGTGATTTTCTATGACCAAAAAAGGATTAACTCAACAATGAGCTTAGAGAAGAAAATAGAAAAAGATATCTTGATTTTCTTATCTTAAATATTTTATCATGTTGGTACGTATTAGGGTGGGAAAGTGGGCCTCGACTCTCAGACCGACTTGCTAGCCCACCAAAATTTGGCAGGTCAGATTGGAATTTTTAACGAACCAACCCGCTTTGGTCCACCTCATCTGACTTGGTAGTTTGGTAATTCAGAGACAGGACAGAGTGGGCTGGCTGGCTTGCCGACTCATTTTTTTTGTTTAATTTCAAAAGAAAATCAAATATAATTTGAAAAAAAATAATTTTTTTGTATTGTACTATTTTAATAATACTAATATACAATAATATTGTAACTTAAATAATTAACACTTACAAATTAAATTTTAATTATTAATTATAACAAAATAATTTATCATTTAAAGATAATAATTATATTAATTTATCCAAATAGACACATTAATTAATTAATTAAAAATCTTAAGAAATATTTAAAAATATTCTAAATCCTAAACCCTAAAATTCTAAACTCTAAATTCTAATTAATCAAATATAATTTTAAATTATATATATTAAAACAAAAAGTGGCGGATTGATCTGTCATTCCGTTAACTTGCTCTTTGGCAGAGTGGTCTCTCACCCTGTTACATATTTAAATTTATTTATTTATTTTAACATTTTGATGTATATGATTAACACCGAAAATGGATTGAGGTAGAATTTTGAATAATTTATGCATGGTGTTACTATGCTTAACATTGTTTCCATGATTTATTATGTTACAAACTATTATGACTCTCTTCATGTTAAGATGATGAAAGCTAAGTTAGTTTTATATTCAAAGTCCATCTTCCTTATTGAAACAAATGAAAAAAATTGTTTTTTTTTCAGTTATTACTCTCCTTTATTTTATTTGTTACTAGCTATCAATAATATATATACATGGGAGTACCATTAAATGTGTATTAAATTATTTTCACCTAATAGTGTTTGGAATGGGGCTTTATGTTTTTCCGTTAAAAGTATATTTAAATCAAAAATAAAAATTAAGTAGTTCATTTTAATAAAAAAATATTGAACCTAATTAAATCAATTATTGTGACTTGGTGTACATTTTTTTTTATAACTTTTTATCAATATATAGGTTTTATCTTTTGTTTAACTTTTCTTACTTTTTTAACTTTCTTTTATTGTATCATAATAGAAACTAGAATGAAATATCTAGAGATGAGAAGAAATGTATAGTTATGTTTTATTTATACATTCTAACATAAATAGTTTACTTCTGAAATCTTTCCTAAAAAGTCTCTTTCACATATTTCTAAAATATTACAGAAAATTTAAAATCAAAAATCAATTCTTGATTTTTTTTAACGTACTAAAATTCTCATCTACCATATGTTTATATAATAAAACATAACTTAAAAAAAAAACACTACTAAAAAATTTATATTTTATGAAAATTTATTTACTAAAAAATTTATAAAAAAAATAACATAAAATTCTTTTCTTATAAATTTTTATAATAAATTTGTTTGAAAAAATTTATTAGTGAAAATTACTCATCCACTAATTTTGTTTACATATATATTGACAACATTCTTTGATGTATAATTTATTCTATATTTTTAAGTCACATGTTTACATTATTCTTTTTAATTTGTTATGTGTTTCACCATTTTCTAGATAATTTTACAAATCATAATTCTATATTGTGAGTTGGAATATAAAAGAGATAGCAAATATAAGAGACCACCAACATTTGTTTTCAAAATGACACTGTTAGACAACAAGTCCAACACTTATATGCATTCGATTTTTCTTAATTTGAACAAATCTTCTATGCTGAAGGAGGAATGAATTACATCAATGCTGCAACTATAGGTAATGGAACTATTAGAGATTTATCTTCTAATATCAAAGAAAGTGACACCCGCGAACAAAAATAAAGCCACTGAGACATGACTCTTCTATATGCATTTCTTCTAATATAAGTAAAATAATATAATATAATAATATTTAAATAAATAATTTAAGTTTCATTGAAATTAATATCAATATATCAGTTAACAATTCATTAAATATAAATTAATTTAAAAATAAAAATAACTAATTATTATAATAATTAAATTAGATATTATTTTAAAAACTAAAAATTATTAATATTTAAAATAATTTTTATTATAATAAAAATTATATTTTTAGTGACTATTAATTTTAACAAAATTATAAAATTATTAATATTTAAAATTAATTTTTAAATTTAAATTTAAATTAATTTTTAATATTAAAATTTTAATTATTTATTAAATTAAATTTTAAATTAATCTCTAATAAAATTAGTGATCATTTTATTATTTTATAAATTAATAATATAATTAATAAAAGAGAATTTATAGTGAAACCGCTCATTCTCATCAATATTTATAATTTAAGGGTTAATATTTACTTATATTCAAATGAGATTTCAAATTAATCTATGTTTATTTCTTACTGATACCTTAACCGTTAAGGTTGTTTTATAATTTGTTATTATTTAACTCAAGATTAAATTAAATTAGAGACAGTAATATTATAAAAGTTGATAATATAAAATAATTTATATTCATAAAAAATAAAAATTAAAACTGATTTTACTCATCGAATTAAATTGATGATAGATAATTAAAATACTTGCAATTCAATCTCTTATTTGATATAATAAATTTTATATTATTTCTTAATGATTCATAGTAAATGAAGAAAACCGAATAATTTAGGTCAACCTAGTAATGCAATCATAAATTAAGCTCAACCTAATTTTATATGCAATGTAATTTGCTTTCTACTCTTTTATTGTGTTTTTTTCCATCAAAGAGAGGAGACAAAGATAAAGGATTTAGAAAAAAATGATAAAGAAAACTAAAAGAAAAGGATATTTGTTATGTAAATTTTAGCATGTCCTACTTGCATCAAAGGATGCAAATGCAAAAATTGCATCAAAGTATTTAGTCCATTATTCCTTTATGGTACCTTGTTGTATTCTAGAAAATGAATCAAATTTGTGGTTTTGCATTTGGAACACTTGAGATCACCCTCACTAACCATGTAATACATAAGACAATGAGGGCATCCTATTACCACCAAGGAAAAGACTTCAAGGTTGTTGGAGTATTCAAAGGTGGTGGTGTTGTTGTCATTTTGGTTAAATTCAAAGCACACACATGACATTGATGATGGAGATATTGGTGAATCCCTTGCTAATTGATTTGGGTGCTCAACTCCACCATTAACAACAACCCTTGGTGGAGGTAGGTTGAAATTCACCTCAAGTTGTGGAACACTTCCTTTTCCATCACTCATGATTCTAACTCTCCTTTTTGCTAAATTATGGTCCTGTTTTACTCAAATCATCACATAAAAGAGCACATAACAAATTTATTAGAAAAATTAAGAAAATGAGGTAAGCTTCTATGTACCTTCAAGGCTTGAAAAAACCAAAGCTTAATGAGAAGAAAATAAATGGGTGAATGGTTGAAAGGAGAATGTCAACACCAACAAAGTGATATAATAAACATGTTTTGAAGGGCTACATCTTATGCCATCTTATAAGAAAAAGTTGTGCAGTGATTTAGGAAATGGTTTTTTTAAGAACGAAATTTATTTTCCCTACTTATTACCATGGGCCGTTTCTATCGGTTGCCAATTAGATGTCAAACTTAGCTTATTGTTTACATAGGGATTGAAATAATACAGAACAGAAAATGAGATTAAAAAAAAGTTAATTGGAATTCAATGTAATTTATTATCTTATTTTTGTATAACAATTAAATTTAATTTATATTATTGTTTAATAATTCGTATTCATTGAGGAGACCAAAATTTTCGTTAAACATTTAAGATAGTTGACTTTAACGAGTTAACTTCAATTTGATTCATTAAAACATGTTAAAAGTAAGGACAAAAACAAAATTATGAAAGTTATGTTTATATTTATGAAATAAAATTGTAAAAATACCTTTCAGATAGCTTTTAATATCAAATTTGAGTTTAACTATGTATAAAAAGTATTAGCACCTTATTACGGTTAAGTGTTTAAGTGTGTATAATTAATATCCTCTCCTTTTAAATTATAAGGCGGATTTTTTAAGAAAAAGTTGTTTCATAATATAAGGTGTTTTAAAATTTTAATAATTTTTTTTCTTATATACCCCTATTAATAACATGATTATATGTGCTAATATTAAATAGTAGAAAGAGAAATTAAAATCAAGAACTAAAAATTAATTATCTTTTATTAGTCTGACTCTTCATATTTCATTATCATCTACTAATAATTTTAATTCAGTATTTCTACTTATATTTTTGTGGGAATTAAAAATTTTTAATAAAATTTTAAAATAAATTTTGAGTAATTTGGTAGCAATTAAAGATTTTGATTGAAATTTTAAAATAAAATTTTAGTATAACCATTTGCAGTATTGTGAGAATTAAAAATTTTAATTAAAATATTTAATTAAAAAAATTAGTAGTTCTGATTTTAAATTATTTAAACATAATTCTGAAATGAATTCAAAATTATTAAAATTTCAAGTACAGTTTCATTAAAAAATTAATTTATTTTACAAAAATTTCTTATTTAATTTCAATTAATTTAGTTAATAGTAATTAATAAAGATAAAGATAGAAGATTTATAAAAACCAAACAAATTGTCACGTACTTCTTATAATTTGAAACGGAGAAATATAACTTTTAAAATATTTATTTTACTGATTTTTTAAAATAATATTTTTTTTATATATTTACCATTTTATATAAAAATTTCACTATCAAACTAATTTGTTTATTATCAATTTAAAAAAATTAAAAAAATTAAAAAAAATATTTATTTAGATACGAGAGTTACTCGTACATATTATCATTTATAATAAAAAAAATTAGAGTTATTTATTCTTTTCCTTAAAAAAACATCTTTTAGTCTTGTTATTCTTTTAATTTTAAAAATTTAATATTTTTTGTAGCATTTTGGTGAGGTTATATGCTTTTGTAATGCACATTTAACATTATATATATATATATAATACCCTTATGAATCATATAATAAATAAAGATAATATTAATTATACTATAAAATGTTGCATAAGTTTTATTTTAAATAAACATACTATTAATTAATTATTAAAAAATAAAAATATTTTATAAATAATTAAACACTAAATATAGAATAATACATACTCTCGTAATCATTATTAATGCCTAAAGATATATGTTTATATTAAAATCTCGCTATAGAAATATTAGAGAAACGTATAGAAATGACAAATAAACTTGTTCTTGTGGGTATTATTTGAATATGTCTCGATTTTGATAGAGAATTCTTGTATTAATTAGATATAGGTAATATCTGATTTTTTTAATTGGGTATGAGAATGAGAATGTACATATTCGTCCCGTTCTCGCTCCCATACTAGTCCAAATGTCTTATATTCATTCTTGTTTTAAATTACTAAAACACATTTAGTTTATTAAGTAATTTAAAAAAAATTATTAACTTTTCTTTAATTTTTAGTTTTGTAATTTATTCCTATAACATATATTTGATAAATTTGTTTTACTTTTTTATAATTAATTGACATTTATTAAATTATTATTTGATGATGCTCTAATTTGATATTTATGCAGTTATAATTTTTTTATTGATATTTGTTATTGGAAAAAAGATGTGTATTATTTTAACTTTAAATCATTTATAATATCATGATTCCTTTGTTGTAATTTTTATTTTTTTGTAAAATAATTATTTAATTAACATTTAGAATAATAAAAAGGCGAATGCGATTATACCCGTTATTCAATGGGGATAACCTGTACCCGGTGGGGATGTGGATGAGATAAAAATTTCATTCTATTGGATATGTAAACAATAATGGAAATAAATTTTTACTATAAAGATAAAGATGGGATGGTCATTCCTCTAGGTATAGAAGTTGTTGGCTTGTAGATTTAGTAGGGGGTCCTTTGAAAGAAGTGAAGGTTCATCTTCATCTACTTAAACAACCTTTTTACCCTTGTACTAATCAGATGGTAGACACATCTGATGAGAGAACTTAATCTTAAGAGTAAAACATGAATTAATAGAGTAATAAGCAAAGGAGGTGCATTTAGCACATTTATGATGCATTTGATGCACGTGATGACATTTGTTTCGTTCTTCAAGCAACAAGTTGAGCATCATCTAAAGCTCGAAAAGATCTTCATAATCTTTCCATTCTTCATATTCCTCATTTTCGTCAGGATTGAACAAATCTATCCCAAAGATGAACAAAACAAGCATTGGCTTCGTCTAACTGGTCCAAGGAAGGATCAAATTAATGTGAGCACTTAAGCCAAACAGTTGACTAAGACTGAGAGGTGAGATGAAGGGTAGATGTTCAGAGGGTGCCACATTCTATTCCCAATGTCAACATTCTTAGGGAATTTACCTTTGTCTAATGTGTGTATTGTGATCAAGTTGGAGGAGGGGTGAGACGAACTTGATTCATGTTAGTGGACAAAAGGGGGAGGAACATCATATGGGTACATTTCCAAGGCACGCACTAAGGGGGGATCATGATCATCAACCCTAGCATCATAGTCTACTTTAATGCCCTTAATGCCTTTTTAAGCCAACTCAACAAAGTTTATAGATTCAAGCACAAAGTCTTTGATGGAAAACCATCCAGCCTCGATACCCATGGATAAAAGGATAGAAGAATATGAAGCTTCAAAGATAAAGACTCTCATATTTTGGAGAGCAGAACTAGGATTTTTTTTCCTTCTTCATAGTCTTGTAAATTTGAATAGGTGTAAATTTTTCTTTATACTTTCTAAGTCTTCTGTAGGAGCATAAGTGGGCTTTCTTTGGGCCTTGATTATGCCACATTTTGGGCCTAGTTTTGATGGCTAAACCATGAGAAAAGATGACCGAAAATGGCCTAAGTCGTGGAAAAGAGAAGCTTAGAGCATGGATTCCCACATCATGAAGAACATAATCATTTTAGGTCATTTTGAGTGTTGCGCCTTGACCATGGGTGTCCAAACATTGCTCTTCCGTGTTTTTAGTCCCACATCTTTTTTTCATAAGTGCAAGGGGAGTTATGCATCAATAAATAGAATCCTTTGCCTCTTGTAAACTCACCTTTGATTGAAAGAGGTTAGAATGCACATTTATGCTTGTATCTTGTTCTTAGAGGGGCTTTCTTTGGGCCACATTTTGGGCCTAGTTTGAATGTCCAAACCATGAGAAAAGATGACCGAAAATTACCTAATTCGTGGAAAAGAGAAGCTTGAAACATGGAGTCCTACACCATGAAGAACATAACCATTTTAGGTCATTTTGAGTGTTATACCTTGATCATGGATTTCCAACATGTACTCTTCCTTGTTTTTAGTTCCACATCCTATTTTTTCATAAGTACAGGGGGAGTCATACATATATAAATAAAAATCATTGCCTCTTGCAAACTTACCTTGGATTGAATGAGATTAGAATGTGCATTTATGTTTGTATCTTATTCTTAAAGGTCACTTAAGGGAGACTCTTCGCCTATTTCTTCCTCAAAAAACCTTCTTTAAGAGATGATCAAATCTAAGATTCTTGAGAAGCTAAAAAAAGTTTAAACTTTTTTCAAGTCTTTTGTTGGGCTTGGAGAGGGTTTCCATTAGTCTTTATCTAACTTAACCATGGTGGTATGTGCTCATTATTAGCATAAGGTCTTTCATGGATCATGGCATGGTATGTGAAATCCACCTTTGACACAATGACTCACGAACAAGCACGTAGTCGAGGTTGTAAAACATTATAAATAACTCTTCTTCTTCTTATGACGATTCTTCTTCCTTGGATGCATTTTCTATATACTCTACTGTTGGACTTGATGAAGAAGACCAAGTCAACCTTCTTGATTTCGATGATGTTGTTTCAAGTTGAAGATGATAAATAATTTTATTAAGTTGTATTATGTGTTACAGATTTCATTGCATGTGTTTGTGAGTCCTGCACACAAGCTAAATCATAAGTGTCTTTTCTTTGTTCATAACAAAACGTTTTTTTTTGTAATAGAAATGGTTTAAAATGTTTTTGTCTATATTTTAATCGATTACTTGTTTATATAATTGATTAAACTGATCTTAAGATGTTTTACAAAGTATAATTGATTATGGATTTTCATAACAAATTAAAATAGAGAGTATTTTTCAGATGTTTTCAGTATTTGTATGATTTAATCAATCAACATTTCATTTAATCAATTAATTTGTTCTTTAGGTTTTCTAGAATTGGAACAAGAACAAAATAATCGATTATCTCATTTTTTAATCAATTAAAACAGAAACCTATGGTTTCTAAAATACACACAATGATTTGAATAATCAATTAAAATCTTTCATAATCAATTAAATGTGTTATAATCAGTTTTTAAATAATCATTGCAAACTCTATATAAGAGGGTGGTTGCATATTTTGAAGCAATGATTTTAAAAATATTTTAAATGCATTTCAAAAAGACTTATGGGCTTATAACCTTTTCTCCAAGAGAGTTTAAAGAATTTTTCAAGAAAGTTAGTTTTTCTCTTTGGTTTTCTAAAGCTATGAACATAGGTTGAGTATGCACTTTTGAGTACTTCAGTTGTACTGTTTGGTTACTTCTTACCTTTTTTCTTTGTGTTTAAGAGTGTTCCCATTTATATCCTCTTGTTATTCAAAATTTGATTTTGTGTTTGTGCTTTCGTCTTGAATTGTTTCAAGAGTTGTACATATCCTTTTGCCTAGTTAAGAGTTGATTGTGTTGTATGTCCTCTTTTAGTATTTTCAGGAGTTGATCTATTGTAAATCCTTCATGAATTTATTTGGAGTTGATTCCCGATATCCTCCTTGAATTGGTTGAGAAGTTGATTGGGCATATCCTCCTTAAATTTATTCTAAGAGTTTATCTTGCATGTTGTCTATATCTTTGCTTATGAGTTTGCTTGTAAAGATATTTTCAAGGTAGTCGATTCCAATTATTTTAAGCTTGAAAAGTTGAGATTGGATTTAGGATCAAGTTGATCTGAAACATTATAAAACCTTCATTAGATCATGCATTCATCGTCTGACAAACAATACCTCGTATATCCATCAAATAATAAGTCATCAGATGATACATGTTTCAACAATGTTTAACCTTAAATGTTTATTCCTTGTTTTTCAGAAACATTCTTCTGATCAATCTAATAACCAAGTACAACAACATATCTCACAGTACATCCTCTGGAGAAGAGCTATAGCTACTTTCTCACCAAATTCCTGATGCGCTTAGGCTTTGTCAACTCTTAATGTACACCTGCCATGTACGGAACTCAGCTTTCACCGAAAGAAGAAAAACTCACTGCCCAATGGAGGATAAGTGCTACAAGTTATCAAATTTTTTGTGAAAAAAAATAAGCATGCATTTAATGCATGAAGAAGTGCCTTTAATGCATCTACATGAAGTCTTCATCAGACGGTACAAGAAGAAGAAGTCGAAGACCAACCTAAAGTTAAAGATATTAGAACATATCTCTAACAGCTAGATGTTTTCATGCACTATAAAAGGATCTAGTTTAAAGAAGAAAGCAAGAACGTGCTCCATCTTTCTAGTGTAAAAATTTTGTTTGTTTTATTTCTTCAATCTTTAATAAGTTTTAAAAGAACACTATTAGTGTTTCATAGCAAACTCTAAAAGAAAGTCTTATCTTGTATTCGTCTCTAAGACATTAAAGCCTCTAGATTAGCTAGTCTTTTGAGATTTTAATCTCTCTTTTATATCTTGTAAAGGGGTTAGCTAGGAGTGGTTGCATTCCCAAACAATACTCGGGTTTAAGCCAGGAGTGGCTTGTTGAAACAATACTTGGTTAAGCCTAAAGTGACTTGTGGGAAAGAATACTTGACAGGTTAGCCAGAAGTGGCTACAAGCCGAAATAATACTTGTGTTGTTGCAACAATAGTTTGCTAGTGAAACTCAATCAAATTGATTGAGAACTAGATGTAGTTTACGCTATTAGACGAACCAGTATAAAAATCTGGGTTTAGTATTCTCTTCCTTAAATCTCAAGTTCATTACATGTTATAAGTGTTGCTAACAAAAAGGGAATAATTTAAATCCTAAAGAGTTTTTCGTTGACAAAATGTTTTCCACCAACAGACTTTGTGTTTTTGTTGAAGTCAAACATCGTCTGCTCAACCTTATTTGTTAGACGAACTGTTTTTTATTGTGAAAATTTTTAAAACTCAATTTAACCCTCCCTTCTTGTGTTTTTTCATGTTTTCATAGTTTCCAAAATATTCGTCATGATCTCATCTCCATCTGTCGAAGAACTAATAAAGGTTGTGCATCAATGACCATATCTTCAACTTCATTGGTCATGTAATATGTAACATCTAGCATTTCTTCATCAAACATAAATGACTCGAGAGAGTCATACCAAGATAGTGCAAAAGCAGAAGGTTGGGGAGAGGAGGGTAAAGGTTGAGGAAGGAAAATGATATCTAAGGTGGCTTGGTCAAAGATTATTTTTGGTAAGGGTGAAAATGGTGATGTAGGTTAGAATTTGGTGGATTGGAGAAGGTCTAAGAGGAAGGTCTAAAAGGCTTGGGAAACCTTTATAGGTAAAGGTCATGTGTATTGGGCTTGAAACGCCAACGAAAAGGGTTGATGGGTTCTGAGATGAAGGAAGGTCGACCTTCATTAGGGAGTTGGTGTCCCCTTAGATAGTCCTCATCAACACTATGGTTAGACTTCTCCTCAAACTCAAGACTTTGTTTAGATAAACTTCTAGCTAAATTTATTGCACTGCTTCACGACATTGGGCTACCTTTGTTTCTCTTTCATACAACTCAAGAGCATGTGCTAGTTGTAGAGAATGTTCATCTTCTCATATGAGGGTGTAAAGATGGATGATCTAGGTTTCTTTGTGGGTTATGTTTGGGTAAATGAAGGGTTTTTGCGTTTTAGGATTTTGGTTCAGGATTTAGGGCATATTCTTCGTTTGTACCTTATGTAGATGAAGTACTCTCAAGAACATTGTCCCATAAGGGATGAGAGTTAAGCTCCTCTTAGTTGTAAACTTGTCCTTGAATGAGGCCTCCTAATGCTCAAAGATAAGCATGAAAAGGTTCATCATTTTCTATTATAGCAGGTGAAACAAGATGAAGTTATCCTTCTTAGAAACATGATCCCTTGATCCAATATGATGAAGCACGATTTTAAACAAAATGGTATGGATCATTTTGCCCAATGACTTTAATGTGAAGGCTTTAAAAAAGATTTTTACTTCAACACTTCAACCAAAATTAGGTTTGCCTTTCCCATAAAGCCTGATGTCGACATCTAGGTTTCGTCCCACGTGCTAGTGAACACAATTCCATATTCTGAAAGAAGTCCATCCTTGGAAATGGTGTTGGGAGAAACCTTCACAAGCTTATCTTTCACTTCTTGTTCAAAGGCATCATCATTGGATTAGTTATGGCCCATAAGCAATTATAAGACAAGTGGTTCCAATAATTTCTTAAAGCAATGAACTTGACTTAATTCACAGGTCTAAGCACCATATCCACTGGAAAACCAACTTTCTTTGTTCAGTTGATAAAACGTCCAAGGAACAACAACATAAGCTCAACGAAGGAGTTGATGACATGAGAAACAACTCTTTTAGGTGCCATTGATTCTCTGTAAGCAAAAGCTTGATCGAGAGGGAGAGAGTAATTGTTCTTAGCATGAAAATGAAAAGGGAGTTTCAAAGCACAATAACGTGAAGAAGAAGAAGAAAGCGTAAAAATGGTGTGTGTGTGTGAGAGAGAGTATCTTAGGTAACAATTATTCTTTCAAGATATTTCGTTCTTTCGCATTAAACATGCATGCTACACTTAGTGCACTTTCAAATGTGTTGCATCACTACATATTTAATGTGTGTCCTTTCGACTTATTTGCATTTAATGACACTAATGCATTTGATGATCATTTGCGTCTGATAAAGATAAATATGCACAAACTTAACAAACATATTAATACTATACAAAAGATGTCATTGTCTGGTCAATCTAAAAGATCAATCATATTTAAATTTGATTTTATAAAATCCAAGTGTTCTATTAGTAGAGCCTTTGTGAAAATATCAACTCATTGGTGATTTGGCTTGACAAACTTGAGTCTAAAAACATTTTTATAAACATAATCATGAATGAAATGATATCTTACTTTTATATTCTTAGATTTAAAATGTTGGATAGGTTTTTTAGATATATTGATTGTACTAGTATTATCACAATTTGTTCTCAAAATTAGAGTAATCTTCCATCTAATATTTTATCCAATGAATTTGTGAGCAACAACAACTTGCAATCGACATGTACTCCTCCTCTATGGTAGATAGAGTTATTAAGTTTTTCTTCTTGCTTGACCAAGAGATTAAACAGGTTCTCAGGAATTAGCATCCTCCACTTGTACTCTTTCTATCCACTTTCTCTCCAGCATAGTCTACATCACAGTATCCTTGAAAGAAGATCTTGACACACACAACCTACTCTTTTGGCTGTTATATGCTCATTTTAGTATCATTAGTATAGTCAATATAGTTGCTTAGATAAAGTGTGTTTTTTTTCCTTTGACAAAATGAGTATTACAATTAAGTGTTAGCTTAAAGTCAAACATCCATGCTAAAAGCTTTGACACTAAGGACCATGTAGAAGCATTAGGTCACAACAAATCTTTTTGTAACTCTAATAAAAAGAAGTTTTTCATGAACTTGAAGACATGATGGCAAAACAACCAAAAATTAACCTACACGCATATGTCGATATTCTTTCATTCTTATAAAAGCTTCTAAGTGCTTAGAGAAATCATCTTCTAGACAATTAGTAATGAGATTGTTCATGTTTATAAATCCTTTAGGTGTGTGTGAAGCTACTCTCTAGAGAAGAAGTGCTTGTATTGTATCTACTCATTTGAGTGCAAAACCTTGTAAACAACATTTTATTATCTTATAGTCTAAAGACACGTTGTGTACTTAACCTATAACGACATTGTGTATTCGTGCTTAAATTTAGGGGAGTTTAGTTATAAGCTTGGAGAGACTTTGTATACTTTGAAAGTGACAATGAACAATATTCAAACAATTGTTTGTTTAACAAAACTTCTTGAAAATTGCATTTGAGAGAATTGGATGTTCGAGTTAAGGGTGCACTATTATAAAAATAAAACTATTCACTATTTACTTCTGCATTGCTTTTTTTTGCCATCAGAAAAATGTTTTAGAGAGTTTTTGTAAACTAATTTGAAAAATTGTTTAAACATCTAATAAGTTTTATTATGAAAATATTGAAAGGAATTTTTAAAGATCTCTTAAACCTTCCTATTCTAAAGCTAACATTCTTTTTCAACCTCCCACAATATTATCCATGTGGTTGTCATGTATGCAAGAACCAAACTGAATTGTCATGTATGCAAGAACCAAACTGAATTACAATTAATTTTAATATATAATATTAAAATAAACATTCTTTTTCTTCAAATAAGCCCTTCTAATATTTTTTTTCGCTTTTTTTCCTTTATCATCTTCAACTTCATTTTCCTTTTCTTCTTCTTTTACATCTCCCCAACTCATCACCATCATACATCCAATTCTATACCTCCAAATTTTAGAACTATACAAAAGTCTTTCTCCACATGTATAATCATCATCATCGTAATTGCATCATCACGTAAATAAATGCATTTCATTTTGTTTTAGCCTATCTATTTATTCAATGAAGTGGATGAGAATTCAACAACAAACCATGAAGTGGTCTTAGTTGGTAGTTGAGGTAGTTTGACATATTTCTATATATATCTGTGGTTGTTAAAAAAACCAAAAAGAACGTCGTAACACTTCCTAGGATATCAATTGGTTGGGGAATACTTGTGATTGTGTGTTAGTTTACTTTGTTGGTCTCATTTCTAAAATTAGGACCAAGTTCTAATAGAGGTTTACTTCTAAAATTTGAAAGATTAGAATATGAAATTGGGTGAATGGTAAATGATTAGGTAGAAGAAGTTGAAGAAAAAAGAAGATGAAGAGAAAAAAGAAAAAGAAAACAAATGAGGACTTGTTTGAAAAAAACAAATTTTATTTAAATAATATATATATATATATATATTAATTTTAACTATATTTCAATATAGTTTCTGCATATGTAGTAACCACGTGGATGACATGGTGAGAGGAGACTTGACATACAATGTGTTATGTCAACAAAACTAACGATGTCATTTAATTTCATTCATGTAAATTATATCTTATTTTTAGGAACTGGTTTTGAATTTCAAATCATTGAAGGACTGATCAGAAGTCACCATACACATTCAAGAACTTAAAAAGATATCCAACCATAATTTATTATATAAATTATAACACAAGTATATGTTTTAATAAAATAATATTATTTTATTTTTTCAAATATAATTATCATTATATTAGATGAATTTGTTTCTAAGTTTAAGAGTTGGTGCAAATTAAATTCATTAAAAATGAATTAATTTAATTTACACAATTTCTTGTTGTGTGACTTATTATATGGTTTTTAAACCAACTCATCCTATCAAACTCTCTACTTCTTGATGAGAATCAACAAGAAAAAAAATACATAAATATATTTTCTTTGTTTTTTTTAATTCTTAGTTTTTTTGTTTAAATTTATTTTTATTTATCTGTAGTTGGTAAAGTTCTAAATTATATTAATTTTTATTTTTTAAATTATATTCTTATTTGAAAAAGTTCAAAGAGAATTAAAATAGTTCTTTTATGAGAATGTAAATGAATTAGAATTTCTATCTGAGTATATTAATCTAATAAATAGTTTAAGTGAATTATATCTTATATGAACTAATAATTAGGGAGATTATTGTTTTCCACCTTCTTCATCTAATTTATCACTAATAAATAAAATTTATAATGATAGTAGATAATTTAATTAAAAAAGTTATACTAAAGTAAAATTAAAAAAAGAATGGAAAAAATAAAAAAACTATATAAAAGATTAACTAAAGGCCAGTGATAACGTGTCACTCAAAAGAAAAAAAAATGTTTGACACTTGCATCAAAATTTTGAAAGTAACAATTTTAAAATTAAAAATTAGAGAGAGAAAGTTACTTTTTTTAAAATGAGTAAATAACGTTTTTAAAAGCTATATATCAGAGTCAACTTTTCTGGTGGAAGGGAAAAAATTGATACTTTAGTGTTTATATACAGAAA
The DNA here is from genome assembly GCA_030347555.1 of Lablab purpureus. NCBI lineage: Eukaryota > Viridiplantae > Streptophyta > Magnoliopsida > Fabales > Fabaceae > Lablab > Lablab purpureus. The sequence continues at coordinate 15,945,357 of CM059254.1, forward strand.
GGGAAAAATTAATATAATTGATAAAATATGTTATTTTAAGTGTTTATTGATAATTATAAAAGTTAACATTTTATTAATTTGTAGTCATGTATATTAGAGATCCCTTCTTATAAAAAAGACTACAAACTTGTTGATATCATTTAGTAACTAATAAAAACCGCTGTCATACAGGGGTGGCTTAAGGGCCAAGCAAGTAAAGCACTCGCTTTAGGTCCCTAAAAAAAAGGCCCCAAATTTTTTTTTAGTACTAATATATCCTATTAAATTAATTATAAAATTATGTTTAAGAATAAAATTTAATTGAAATATTGTGATTTTTTGTTAATTTTTATTGGAACTAAAAATAATATTTAATGAGTTAAACACTTTTCTCAATAAATCATAATTTTCTTTAGAAAAAAGAGATTTGTTAATTAATACTAATAACTAAAAAAGATTCAGAACCTTTTTATCTCTATTATTTTACCTTTGGTTTCTATCTTCTTCTTTTATCTTCCTGTGACTTTTCATTTCCAACCCTAATTTTAGAGAAACTCTAATTTATCTCTTCCAAATTTGTAATCTTCAATCATCTTTTTCAAAATCAAAGTCCACAACTGTGATCTAGAGAGGGAGAAGAGTATTTCTACCCAATAAACTTCAGTTTCAGGTAAGTTTTGTCTCTCTCAATGTCCTTTCTTTTTCTATTCCTCTGTTCTTAAGGATTAAACTTGCATGTTTGAATTGAATTTTTAAAAAACTGAAAGAAACAATTTGATGAAAATATTGAGAATGGAATTGTAAAATCTCTTCAAGAATCATTTAAAATTGATTACTTTTTGTACATTGTAGATAAAGCAATTACCACACTTCAAAGTAGATTTGAACAATTTAAAATACATGAAAATATTTTTGGTTTTTTATTTAGTGTTAAAAAATTAAAGTCATTAGACTCTATACTTTTGAAAGAAAAATGTTTAAACCTTGAAAAATCTTTGAAACATGATAATTTATTGGATTTTGATGAATTGGATTTATTTTCAGAATTAAATATCTTAAAGGAAATTATAAGATTGAAAAGTGATAAACCAATTGACATTCTTAATTATATAAAAAGAATAAACTCTTTTCCAAATGCATATATAGCTTATAGAATAATGTTAACAATTCTAGTATCAGTTGTCTCAGCTAAAAGGAGTTTTTAAAAACTAAAGATAATAAAAATTTATTTAAGATAAAAAAATGTCTCAACAAAAATTAAACGGATTAGCCTTATTATCTATTGAAAAAAAAATATTAAATGAAATTAATTATGATAATTTAATAAATAATTTTGCATTGCAAAAAGTTCGAAAAATAAATTTTAAATAAAATTATAATATATTTTAGCATAAATTTTTTTTAGTAAATAAAAAGACCTCATTTTTTAAGTTTGTTTTAGGCCTCCTAAGATCTTGAGCCGCCCCCACTGCCACATTAATTATTCCTATAAAAGAATTGAAAAAATATATTATTTTGTTGATTGTTTTTAATTATGAATATATTAAAAGTATTAATGACATTAATTTAAATTACTAAAGGCTTTTGTTAGTGTCTCTTGAACACACTTTCACAATTATTAAAAAGTTGTTTTCTAAAAGCTGTTCCTTTTAATGTATTTATCATATAAGAGAATAAGTTATACTTAAAAGAACATTAACTCTAATTCATATATATTCATTCTTTTCATTTTTAATGCTTTCTCCTCATTATTTATAAATAAACGATTGTTTAAAAAATAAAAAAATGTATAAAACTTATATTTTACAAAAATAAGTTATTATATTCTTTAAAGATTTTAAAAAATTATTTCAAAGACCAAAATTATATTTAATATATATAAAATATTAAGATATTATATTATTATTTAATTGCTTCTAAAAATTTATATAAACTAAAAGGTTAAACTAGCTTAATATTTTATTTTTACAAAAAATTTTATCTTTTTATTTCTATTATTTTTAAACTTTCTCTAAGATGAAGATATTCTAGATAAAAAAGAAGTAGTAAGACAATAACAAAGAAATTATCAAAATTGATCAGGATATTATCGGAGATTCATAAAAGGATTCTACAAAATAGTAGTAATGTTGACTTAGTTGACTCATCAGAACCACCCATTTGCCTAGACAAATTAGTGTGAACAGAGTTTTTAGGAGTTGAAGCAAAAGTTGACTAGTTCCTAGTGCTGGTGATTTGATGTAATCTCAATTCATGAAAAACCTCAATCCAAGCAAGGAGTCACCACAAGAAAATAAGAAAAGGAAAATATGAAAGAAAAGCTTACAAAGAAATTTGAAGAAAATTAAGGAAGAAAAACAAGAGGAATGTACAAGAAAGCTTGAAGAAGATATTAGAAATATTAATAGCTCTTGTAATTTCCTTGTAAATAAAAATAGAGTTAGTTTAGTATCTTTCTTTGAAATAGAAATAAGAGGCTAGTTGTTTGGACACATGGTTAGTATAAAAACAAGGGCCTTGTTTGGGAAGCTTTAGAGCATCTTCCAAACATGGTCTAACCTTTTAGAATTCCACCCATGTGTATGTATTTTGGTGTTCCCCTCTCTATATAAGGGTGCGAGTCTCATTTGTAACATAACTTTGAAGATTAATTGAGAGCAAGAGTTAATTCTTTTTTAAGTTCAAGAGGTAAGCCTCATTTCTAGGATCTTATCTTGAGTTTTCCATAATTCAAGTGGTGATTGTCCTTTGTACTTATCTTTCTTCATGAAAGTGGCATGTTCTTCATTCTCTTATCTTCTCCATGTTTTCTCTTTGATTGTTCTTACTTGTTTTTCATGGCTGCACTATTCATGGATCATTTCCATCTATTTTCACCGATTAAAATCATTGAAAACTACTTCTAATGCTTCCTATGACTTGTATCTTGAATTTAATCGGTTGAAACTTCTTAAAACTTGTTTTCTTTGAATTGTACCTATTGAAACCCATAACAAAGGGGCTGGTTTCGTTTTTGACATGTCAATTGAACCGTTTAATTTCATTGTTTTCATCTTCTATGGCTTCCTATGGGTTCTATCTTGAATTTAATTGGTTGAATTGAATTGTTTTGCAATTTCTAAGTGTGGGCCGAATTTGAACCCTAACATTTGGGGAAAAATATGTTTTCATGTTCTTCCAAGAAATATTACATGTTATTTTGATTCCATATACTTCTACACATGTTTGATAGATCCTACATCACTTGTAATGCCTCCTAGGCATTCATCATGATTCATGATGCAACTAAACCATTTGAAGTTTATTGTGATGCCTGCTATCGGGGAATAAGATGTGTTTTAATGCAGGAAAGGAATGTGGTTGCTTATGCATATACGTAACTAGAGACACATGAGAAGAACTACCCCACACGTGATTTGGAATTAGTTGCAGTTGTATTTGCTCTCAAGATACGGAGACATTATCAAGTCCGAAGTGTACAATGATCATAGGAGTTTGAAATATTTATTTGATAAAAAGAGTTAAATATGAGGCAGCGGAGGTGGATGAAATTTCCAAAGGATTATGATTTTCAATTAAACTATCATCCAAGAAAAGTGAATGTTGTAACAGATGCCTTAAGCAGAAAGAGGGTGGAAATGTCTACCTTGATGATTAAAGAATTGAGATTGTTAAAAGAATTCTGGAATTTGAATTTGGGTGTAGTGGTGGCTTCATATCACATTATTCTAAAATTGATTTTTGAGTAACAACAAGTTGATTCAGAGTTGAAGGCTACTATAGAGTGCTTGGGGACTGATCAAGCGAAAGACTTCAGTTTGGAATTATATGGAATTTTGAGGTTCAGAAATAGAGTTTGTATACTAGTTGGTCCAGATATTAGGAAGATGGTATTAGACGAAAGTCATAAGAGTCGCCTTAGTTTACATCCTGGGATGAGCTAGATGTATCAAGACTTTAATAAATCCTTCTAGTGGTCAGGAATGCAAAATGACATAGCCTTATATGTGTTCGCCTATATAACATGTCAAAAGACTAAGGAGGGACATCAAAAGTCTGGAGGGATGTTGCAGAAAATGGAGATTCTAGAGTGGAAGTGAGATAACATAACCATGGACTTTGTTACTCACTTGCCACAAACATGTAGAGGGCATGATTTAGTATGGGTGATCATTGATAGACTGACAAAGAGTGTCCATTTCCTTCCAATGAACTTGAGGATTTCTACGTCCAAGTTGTCTCAATTGTATATCAAGGAGATAATGAGATTACATGGGATACCTTTCAGTATTATCTTTGACCAAGATCCCAGATTTACATCTAGATTCTAGTAGACACTATAGGAGGCGTCGGGCACAAAGTTAAGACTTAGTTCGACATATCACCAAAGACGAATAGGCAATTAGAGAGGATGATCTAGTCATTTAAAATTTGTTGAGATCTTATGTATTGGATCGTCTAGGGAGCTAGAATGAAATCCTTCCTTTAATAGAGTTCACTTATAACAACCATTATCATGCCAGCATTGGGATAACACCTTACACGAGGCTCTACACGGGAGAAAGTGCAAAATCCATTCATGTTGGTATCGGGATGGTAAATAGATGTTAATAGGACCAAATTTGTTGCAACAGACTACAGAGAAAATTTGAGAGATTCAAGAGAAGATGAGAATTGCTATCAATAGACAAAAATCATATGTAGATAAAAGATGAAGGCCTCTAGAGTTTGCTGCAGGAGAACATGTTTTCTTGGAAGTAAAGCCTACTAAAGGAGCTGGTCGAGCTATCAAATCGAAAAAGTTGAATCCAAAGTTTATTTGGTCATATCAAATTCTTTGAAAGATTGGTCCAATGGCTTATGAGTTGGCTTTGCCACCTCATTTGGCAAATCTGCACAATATATTTCATGTATGTAGTTGAGAAAATATGTGCATGATCTGGGTCATTTTTGGAATCAAACGATCTGCAAATCAAAGAGGACTTATCAATGGAGTTCAAGCCCATAAGGGTGGCTGATTATCAAATGAAATGAGTCTTAGATAGAACGATCAACATAGTGAAAGTAGTATGGAATGTAAGGATAGGTGATTTCACTTGGGAGTTAGAAGAACAAATGAGAGAATCATATCCTTAACTGTTTGCTGGTAAGTCAATTTTCAAGGACAAAAATTTTTAATGGTGGGGAAAATGTAATGATGTGAATATATATATATATATATATATATATATATATATATATATATATATATATATATATATATATATAATCTATATAAAGGTCACCTAAGTAGTTCATTTTCACAGAACTTTCATCTCTCTAACTCTATTATCTCTAAACTCTCTCTAAGATTTAGATACTAAAACACTTTCAGTTTTTAGATTCGGAAGAAGCAGTAGACTAACACATAAAGGAACAAATCTAGCCTATTAGTTTTCTGAATGGGTAAGTGAAAAACTAATGTTCTTAAAAAGTTTCTTTGAGGGGGAGGTTCTAGTTTCTTAAAGGTTTTCTTACTGTATTCTGTTTATGGAAAGATGTTGTCCAAAATTTTAAGATAATGAGGAACTAGTGTTAGGGATTGTCGCATTTCCATATGGACAAGGAACAAACACAATCCAGGTTACAAAAGTTAATGTTCAAAGATAATAACTAAAATGTTTTGTATTGTAGTATTGATTGTAATGTGTGAGAAACTCTTTTTTTGTGTTTTTTATGATGTCTAAGTTGATATTTGGATGTTTATTAATGATATATGGGATGAGAAACTTACATGCGAGGTAGAAACGAAGGTTTCCTCTCCTAGAGGGTTATTTTCGCTCAAGTAAAAGTGAGTTAGTGCTATTAAGAGTCAAGGCAGCGAAACTTTTGGTCAAGCAAAAGGTAGGCAATGCCGAGGCAGTGCAATTCTCGCTCAAGTGAAAAAATTTCGCTTAAGTTAAAAAAAATGGATCATTTTAGCTTAAGCAAAAATTGGTCTCTCAAACAAAAATAGTCTAGTGGAGAGGGTTTATTGGGCCAACTTTTGCTCAAGCAAAGAGAGATCGCTCAAGTGAAAATTGACCGGGATTGTTGGAGAATTGTAAACCTTTTCTAAGCTAAAATTGGGGGAAATCAAATAGTTATGCATGTTCTATAAAGTAAGAGATGAGAGGCCAAGTAAAGTCAGGGGTTGGTGCCCATAATCTACTGTTTGTGTGAGGCTGAGTAGAGCTAGGGGTTGGTTACCAAAATCTATTGAGGTGTGTTGATGAGATATTTGGTACTTGGAGAGGTACAACTTATATTTATTTTGGTGAGCTATGCTCGAGTGGATTCAATGAAATCCCAAATTTCACTAGTCTCGGTCACGTATACTAAGGTGCTAGGTGGTGAGGAGTTGATGTGAATATTGAAAACATGTTCTGAAACTATAGTGAGGTAGACTAAATCATGGTAGTCTTCAGAGTAGTCTTACTCTGTGGTAGGGTAGTTGGGTTGATCAGGGGTACCAAGAGAATGACCTATTACAATGTGACCTACATGTATTATTCTCTGAGTTCAGATATAACAACTACTTCTTCTCAAAGATGTTTTGATTCCATATTAATGAATGTATATAATATATTGAACATACATTGAAATAACACAATAATATGTATTACATGATGACATTACTTAAAGATTGTTAATTTTAAATTATTAACTTATTCTATATTTGCCAATAATTTGACATATTATACTCTTATTTACTATACATGATGAGTGATAGAAAAATATCAAAATCACAAAAACAAACTTTGAAATAATAAATCTAAACATATAATTATATATTTGTAATATTTTTTGTATTAGATATAATTTTTATATATAATATGTGTTTATTATTAGTTAATATAAATTACATTTTACTAAATATGATAATAGTAAATATTTGTAAGATCGATATAATACATACAAAAATATATATGTATATTTTTTTTACATTATAATTTTTATATTTTTTTACCATTTCTTAGTTTTATATTGAAAAATTATTTAAATTATAAGTAACATTATTTTTATTTTTCATATTGATTAATAGACGTACTAATTTTTTTATTAAAGACAAATTTGAATATTATGTATTAATATTTTATCTATTAATAACACGAAAAATATTATTATTTCATTATAAAAATTATATAAATAATTTTTATGACAATTTTTCATAAAGTAAATTTATAAAATTAAAAAGTATGTCATTGAGTACACTTTAACCATTATATGAAACAATGTTCATATAATTTAAGAATATAGAAGACTATGCTGAAATGATTTTGAAAAAAAAAACAAATTCAACATAAAAACAAACCTAGCCAAAATATTGTAGGACTGTAATTTATCATACTCACATTTATTTTCCCGCGGGATAGTTTTAAAAAACCAAATGCCATTTAATTTGGACAATTTTACGCGCGGTTACGAAAGCGATGGCGCTATCCACCGACGCATCACCGCCACCTCCGTTAGGAAACGAACCATTACCTCAAGACGGCGACGGTTACGACGTTAACAATGACGACGTCGCTTCGTTCGGCGTCGTTTCACTGGACGAAGACGGTTTTCCGTCGCAACTCCCCGGATCGGAAACGCCACCTGAAAAGAGCAGTTTCGCCGCCGATTTCTATCGTTGCGGAAGCGATTGGTCCTCGCTGTTGTTGCTGGAAGATAACAATAATAGACACAGCGATTTCGAGGGCAGTTCCGGGAAGAAGATGAAGCAGGCCAACCTGTTCCAGATTTGGGGTTTCAGAAGAAACGACGCCGTTGGTTCAGTTGAATCTAGACCCAGTCTGAGTGGTTATTCTGATGACGGAGGTGGTTCTTCTGAGAGGAAGATTGTGAAGCCCGGAAATTGGGGTTCGATTTTGCGCGACACAGGAAGAGAGTCTGAGAACACGAAATCTGTTCGCAAGAGAAAGGGTTTCAGTGGTGAAAATAGGGTTACACGTTCATGTCCCTTTTATAAGAAAATCCCAGGTGAAACTTATTATCATAACTCTACTAATTGAAGTCGAGTCAGGGAACCGACTTAATAATGGAACAAGTACATCAAAAACTGTAATTTGGTTTAGTCTAAGAGACTGATGAAACAAATTGATTGGGGAATTGGTTTGACAATTGTTCCATCTTGTGTTTTGGTCCCTATATTTTGTTATGAAAACGAGAAAACATGCAGTTTGTAAATGTTCTAAATGAACATACTTTATTTGTAAATGCAGGGACAACATTCACTGTTGATGCTTTTCGGTATGGGTGTGTTGAAGGGTGCTCAGCGTATTTTCTTACTCATTTCCATTGCGATCACTATGGTGGTCTTAGCAAGAAATGGTCACATGGCCCAATATATTGCTCTCCTCTCACGGCACGGCTTGTTCAAATGTGTCTCTCGGTAAATCCTTTGTAAGAACTCAGAAAAACTGTGCTCTGTTTGTAGATTGCTCACTTACATGAACTTACAAATCAGACTGCACTCGATCATGTTTTTCACCTTGCATTTCTGTGATGGGATTAACTTTTTTTGTATATATTTATTTGTACAGGTATATCCACCCTTTGGAATTTAATACCGAACATTTGATTGATGGTGTCAAAGTGACTTTGTTAGAAGCTAATCATTGCCCTGGTGCAGCTTTGATTCACTTTAGCCTCCCAAATGACCAACACTATTTGCACACTGGGGACTTTAGAGCGTGTAAAGCAATGCAAGCTTACCATCTTCTTGTAAATCAACGTGTGAATGTACTTTATTTGGATACTACATATTGCAACCCAAAATACAGGCAAGACACTGTTCCGGTTTTATACAGGTCTTGTCATTTGGTTACGATATGTAATAATTGGCTTTACTAATCTCGATTGATGTTTAACAAATTTCTGGTTCAGGTTCCCTTCCAAGGAAGATGTACTAAATTATGTTGTCAAAATTACAAAGAACCACCTCAAAACCCATCACAGAACTTTAGTGGTTGTTGGCGCATACAGTATTGGCAAAGAATGTGTATATCTTGCAATTTCTAAAGCTCTCGGGGTATGTGTGTATTTTTCCGGGGGCAGACTTCTATTTTGCCTCGTTCATTCTGTTTTTGTTTTTTTCCCAATTGTCCTTCTTATTGGCAAGAAGGGATGTGCCACGAAAAGTAAAATCATATATTGATACAAAAGGGATTGTTTGTCTTTATGAGTATCTAATCTATATATTGCTGATGGTTTTGAAGTATTCACTTTATTTTTTTAATCCTTCAGAGTTCAGACATATCAGAGATTGATACCTAAGCGATTGGTTTATCATCATGACGATCTAATCTATATTGCTGATGGTTTTGAAGTTTCTCCTTGGTTTCTTTTATCCTTTTGCAATGTCTAAATTTGTGTGTAATGGTGTTTACAATCTTGCATTATAGGTAAACAACAATTTTGGCGATATGAGTTAGATTTATGAGGTTCCTCTTCATGGGTTTTAGTCTGTTTTCTGCCCTTAATTAATAGAAGTAGCTTTAAGTTGCCATGTTATGTCTCCTCTTAGACTGTTTGATCCAGTGACGCAATATCTATGCCTCTTTTTTATGATTCAGCTAAAAATTTATGCCAATGCTTCAAGAAGACGGATTTTACAAGCTTTTGGTTGGCCCGACCTTTCAGATAGACTCTGTACTAAAGGAAATAACACACTTCTCCATGTTCTGCCCATGTCATCTTTGAGACCTGAGGTTTAATTTCGTGCCGCTACATTTTTTCTCTTAAAATTTTGTTTTCTATATCATAATTCACCATCATGTTTTTACTTGTTACTTTAGTCCTTAAAGGATTACTTGCAGACCTACAAGGAGCAATTCACAGCAGTTTTAGCATTTCGTCCAACTGGTATGTTGTCGACACTTGTGATAACATTGACTTCCGAATCATCTGGGTATCTTAAGTCATCAACAGAGAAGATATTTGTGCTGACAGTCGTTTAATTCAACTGTTCAATACTTCATCCTCCTACTTTTAGGTTGGACTTTCAATGAGAAGATGAGCAACGATCTGGAACTAATTAAACCTGTTACCAAAGGAAATATCACAATATATGGTAAGATTAACTGCATTTCAGCAACCACTCTTGCTATAAAATATGAACTGTTATTAGTACTTATTTGTATTGAAATGTACTGGACTGAACTGTGGTGGATCTGGGTAGAGTGTTTGTTCATAGTAACGATCTGCTTTGGGCTTAATTACTAACTGCACTCCATAATTTTCTAAAGGACCATTTTATTCTTCATGCTTTATTTGAATAGTTATTTCCTGATTACCTTTTTCAGCAATTTTCCCGAACAAGCTTTGCAAAAAGCTTTCCAGAACAAGTAAAAAACTTTGTGGATTATGTTTTCGAAACAAGTTTTTCGAGAAATATTTTCTAGAACAAGTTTTTTACAAATGTTTTGGAATAAATTTTTCAGAACAAATTTTTCAAAAAATATTTTTTATAAGTTTTTCAGAATAATATTTTTAGAAAATGTTTTTAAGAATAAGGTTTTTTTGAAGACATTCTGCAACAAATTTTTCGGAAGATAGTATTTAAGCTATCTAAAGGAGAAATATGTAATATTTAAGCAACTCAAAGGTATAGGAGACGACAGGTGCAGCAGGACAGTAGAGGTAGGGAACTTCAATCTTTTTAGCATTACTATGGAGTGCTGTCAGTAAGTGTGAGCTGCAGGAAGCAAAAACCTTTCCTTTGAGGCGCAGAAATGATAAGTAGTAGATCATTGTCCGAGCGTCTCAAACAGGCTTTTAAGTTTTGTTAAAGGCTGTGACATAAGAATTAGGAAATATAATTAAAGTTATCTTATCAAAATTGCTATTAACTTTTTAATATACTTATTTAGACTATTTAATTCATTTTCCGTCATTTAATATGTTCCATTCCTCTTACTTTAATTCCATGATAAACGTGTATTAAAAACTAGGTTAGGGTAAAGATATTATTTGACAGGACGATAAATATTGTTTTGAGTTTTAAATTGATAAATAAAAAAACAAATTATTAAAAACTAACTCTTAAAAGGTTCGGAGGTGGCAATAGTTGTATAGCTACCATAGCAGCACAGTTCACGAGTCCCTTTTCTTCCGTCTTCCAGGGGTTCCCTACAGTGAGCACTCCAGCTTCATAGAACTGCGAGATTTTGTTCAGGTCCGGAACTGAATATTGTGCTTACTTTCACCGATACATGATAATTTATTTGATGATATCTACAAAATTGCATTGTTTTGTTCTCCTTTTCGAGTGAATTTATTTTTATCTTGACACAGTTTTTGAGACCTGACAAGATCATTCCAACTGTGAACGTTGGGAATGCTGCTAATCGAGAAAAGATGCAATCCTACTTCCGAGACTGGTTGTCGTGCTAAAGTAATTCTCTAGTTTTTATCCAAGTTTTCCATTTTAAAACCAATTTGCGGGACTCAGCATTTATTGCTTCTTGCAGAAGGTATATATAAATTCTTTTTACACTTTTAATCGATTAGAGTACGTGCTTTCTCAAATGGCTACAGTTCAACATGTGTTTTTCTGCATTAATCAATTTGAGCTCCGGTGTAATTGCCATTTGTTGGCCTTGCTTTGATTGGATGAGGTGATATCTTTGCTGATTTGAGGGTGGAAAATGTGTGTATAGTATTCATGTTTGAGTTGAGTAAAAGGTGAAACGATCTGCGCAGAAGGAAAGTGGGAGGGGTGATGAAGGGTTGCTCCTTCCAAATTTTGAAATAAGGAGAAAGACAATTTTTATGGTGACTTTGACATATTTGTTATTCAAATATTCATTATCCCACCTTGCTACTCATCTAATTGTTTTGTTAAATTTAACTTGTGTATTTTTGAGTATTTTCAAAATAATTTAATATTGTAGTATATATATTGATATTGATTGAAGACATAGTTTTTAATTTCAGGTGTTAATAGTAGTTTCAAAATTACCAAATGAGAAGTGTTATTGCATGAAATGAAATTACAGGTGTCTCTTTAAGCATAATTAATTATGGGTCAATATAATATTTGGATCTATATATATTTAAATAGTATATATTTTAGAAATTAAGTTACATATTTCTTGTCATAGATATTTAAAAGGATATGTTTATATTTGATACTCTCTGTTTTTAAATGAGAGTCGTTTTAGAAAAAGAATTTAGTTTCTTTTTATTTGTGGATTGTAAAATTTAAGGTTGCATTAATTGTTTTTTACTAATTATATCTTTAATTTTGAAAATATTAATAACAATAAATTATTTCTTTTATGAGATTTTAAGTCATCTATTACTTATACTTTTATCAACCAATTACTTAATAAATAATTTATTATTTTTACTTTATCTATTTTCTCCTTAATCAATAAAATGTATTAAATTTAAAAAAAAAAAGACGTTAGAATAAAAATTATAAAGAAAATGGAAAGAAAAATTGGTATTTACACATAAAAATGAACATAGGAAAGAGAGTTAAAAATTTATTTGATAATATAAAAGATGATATCAACAAAGTAATTGAAAATTCTCTAAGTTGAAGAATGATTTAATATATGAGTGAAATTAAGAGTGATATCAAATTTTTGTAAGAACAAAAATATGGTGAAAATTTTAAAATTAAAAATTATAGAGAGAAACTTACTTTAATAGAGATGAGAAAAAACTGTTTTTGATAGTGTATGGTTGAGAATGGAAAAGTTATTTTTTAAAGTGGAGAGAGAATAGATTGAATATTCTTTATTACAGAGAAAAGATAATATACATTCTTTTATATGATAAGGGTTTTATTAAAAAAAAATTAAAAATTTATTGTAAAAGTTACTCATTTTATTAATTTGTATAACAAAACTTTAAAACGATTATTATTTAAAAACTAAGGGAGTAATAAATTAATTGTAGTACAATTTGCATTTTTTTTTTTATTAAAAATAATTTTAAATTTCATATTTAAATCAAATTTTAAATACTGTAAATTTTTAAATGCACTATTACGTTTTTATATTTCTTATAAACAAATTTCAATTATAATAATTAATATATATATTTCTTATAAACAATTATATATATATATATATATATATATATTAAAATAATTAATATTTTTATTTACATCTATTTCAAATAGACCTTAATTTATGTTTAATATTAAATATTAATTTTTTATTAGTAATTTTAATTTTTTATTGTAAAATAATATTAAAAAATATATTAAATTTATCCAGAGGTATAAAATTATTCAAATTTAATTATTTTTAAATCCATTTAATTTTGTGAAATGTTATTAAAAATAAATTTAAATATTATTTTTCTATTTTATAAATTAATTATTTTTTAATCAATAATTTTTTCAATTTTAATTCATGTTTTTAATAAAACTAAACTAAGTATATATAATTAATTAAAAATATTAAATAAATTTATTTAAATATTTTTTGCATTACATAATCTATTCCATTTAAAATTATATATTATTCAAATTTAATTTATACATCATTCAAATTTAATTTATAGTTATAGTTATTTTTAACAAAATACAATACCAGTGATATTAATAATTTATTATAAACTTTTCATTCAAATTCATTCTCTTTCTCCTATTTCAAAGAATCTCACTTTCTATTCTTTTTTCACTCATTTTCTTTTCTTACTTTTCTAACACGTTCATCAAATCAAAACATAAATTTTCCCGTAATGCAGGGCATTCAACAATCTTATGACGACCAAAGTAAGACAAGAATAAAATGAGATGCCATACATTCTGATATTTTCTGAAGTGTACTTTAGCACCTTCCCATTAAACATTATTTAACAAATATCAGTGAAACAAATAATTGCTTTAGCTCCATTCCGTAGGACTGATCCAGCAGAACTTTTGGTAATGCTGTATCGGTGATTGACCTAATCTGATTGTATTTTGAGAAATCAACCATCCTAAGGATTACCACCAACCTGAGATTTTTGGGGTCTGGAAGAGAAGAAATGATTTTCTTATAATCGTTTGAATATTATCCTATTTGCATTTCTTTAAGTTATTTTCTTTGAAAGTTATACATTTATTAGAAAAATAGTTAAATCTATTTTTAAGTGTTTTATTACAGAACGATCTAAGTCTTTCAAAACTAAACAAAAAAAATTCAAAAAAGGTCTCTAAGAAAATATTTCACATTGTTTTACAATCCGCATTGAACAAAATCCACTGCTGATTCATTTTCCTAAAATTGCGGTCATTTTTTGTTAAAAGGGAAATAGCATAACCTATTAATTACCTAATTAATGGTGCTTTTTCATTTACAATAATCTATACATAAATTATTATATTATTTAATTAAGTATCAATTTCTCTAAAAGTGAGAACCCTGGACAGTTGCCTACCTCAATGTGAAGGGGAAGGACTAATTCAGGTCAAACCATGTGGGGGAAACTGTAATTTACGAGAAATTTGTATACATATTCTAGAAGGAAGAAAATTTCTTCCATAAACATCTACTATAAACTAGAGGATGCACGAGTAATCAATCCAAATATTTTAAAAGGTGCATCTATCGAAGGAGAAATAAATTTTCTTCATCCACGATCATACAAACATTTCCTAACCAAGCTACTAATTAGGCCATCCACTAAGCAAGATATTTGAAGCAATTTAGAACGATTTTTATTTAAGATTGTCCAACCGCTACAACATACTCGCACTATATGGTCCTTGTCTATTATTCTCTCTGATTTTTACTCCCGCGCATTAAGGAGTGAATTATAATCAAAGTCTGTAGAACCGTAGTTGCTTTCCGTACTCTATACCTCTAATTCAATGAAAGCATAAGTATGGAGACATAACAAAGCTTGGCTGTTACAAATCAAAAAATGATAATCATCACTAGATCACATCTTCTATTTGACTAGTATGAGATTTATTAACATTTTTTTTATATTATACCCTCCTTAATAATGTTAGAACAAAAGATTCAACGTTTTTCTACTACAAAGGGACAGACTGATTTAAAGTCAAACATTATAGGTAAACTATTATATTTCGCCAGAAATTTGTATATCTAGATAGAGTAATTTCTCTTCTACCATAAACATATCCATCCTTTAGCATAAGACAGAAAATTAATCAACCAAATATTTTAAATGGTGCATTTAGAGATAACTTTTGTTCCTCATTGTAGAAGTATTTATTTATTTCCCATTATTTACCCTTAAAAGAACTTAAATAACTATTTGCTTCGATTCAAACCTTTTCTAACCAAGGGAATATTTAGGCCGTCATCAAAGCAGGTTAGTTGAAGCAATCGGAAATATTTTGCTGTACAAGCCCCTACATATTCGAACTATAGCTCCCTGTCTAACAATATTTCTTTGCTCTCCGATCTTGACTAGCAAGCTGGCATCAATTATGTGTAATATAATCAAAGTCAATAGATCCACAACTGCCTTCTGTCCTCCATTGTTAGTTTCAGTCCCCAAAAAATACAAAAGAGAAGTTATTAAGCATATTTTAGCACGCCACTTTTACCATCACAATGCTTCAAACCCCCAAAATATATGAAAAAGATGTTGACACTTTTAACACTGAATGCTGAAGAATTGCAACTCAATAAAAGTGCACACGACAAAGAATGACTGCTTGCACTACAGATAAAATGGGATGTGTTAAAGAAAGAAATAAATACTGTGTTCGGACTCTCCATGTGAGGAGTATTAGAACGCCCCCATATACATCCCTGGAACATCCATTTCATGTACTATAAATGCGATATTAATAACAAGAAGGATATTAATCAAATGGTCTCAGCAGAAACAAAAACAGATTTATTTCATATGCATTTCAAAGGTTGTTTGCTTTTGCCAGAAAACTCTAAAATAAATGGGCAATCTACCTTGTGCAGTACTAAACTGTAACCCCATGTACAAATATCTTCCATTTCATCTATAATGACCAAACTGTTCGGTGCCAAACTATTTTTCTATCAAGTAAAGCATGCATGGTAATTCATACTAGTTTCTTCGAAACTCTGTCCCCTTGCTATAATAGTTTATACTACATAAATCTGTTAGGTATTGTTATTCTCATGCCATCACCCTAATCCTATGCCGAGAGCAGAAAAGAACTCAAATAGATTACAAGATATGCCTCCAAATCAGAATCAGACCAAAGAGAAACAAAGTACATTAAAAAGAAACTTAGCCTCAATAACTCGCTGGTTTCAGGTTCTTGACTTAACCTTGGCATTCATGAAAGAATAGGCTCATTTACCCCTCTTAATGGACAGTTAAAGATCAATGAGTGGCCAGCTAAAAATATTATTCTAAGGCGACTCAGAGGCTAGTTTAAAGAAATGTAAACACTTCAACATCAACAATTGGTCAAACAGATTCCCATCTAAAGGAAGGAAACGTAAGCTTTAGTTCATGCAAAAATCAACCTTCACCACCTCTAGCCGATGTGGTCTGACATGATAGTATCTCGATTGTATAAAATTCCCCCACAAACATTATCACTCTACCCTACATTCATCATAATGCATTTTCGTATGACGTTTACGAACAGTGATCATCATGGTCATTTACCCTCCAAATTAGATACGTAGGTTATCAGTTTCAATTCCAAAAGGCACACATAATCAAAAGTCTAAAAGGAGGTAATCCACAGTTGAGTACCTTGCACACTCCTTATAATCATACGCGAAAGAAAAGAAATGATCTGCAGTATGCATCATCTCATCGCAATCATAATTTAGAGCCATGGTTCATATCATATGTATGAAGGGGTGTTTAGGAATATGCAAAGCAGTAACACGTAACGAAACAAAATTGAACCACGTAAATAATTCAGCTTACTCACTAAACAAGAATACTATGGGGTATTCACAAAGTTCAAACCTACATTCTGATCTGAGAAAGACAGATAAGAAATTTAAAATTAAAGGAACAAAAAAGAGGTAATATGATGAGCGAAAGATTCAAGCCTGGGTGCCGGTCAAGGCCTTCATCTGAATATGACTGTGGTTGGCGTCCGCAGAAGAGGACGCGGTGGGGAGCGCCTCATAGGATCCAAGCCTCCTCACACCAACGCTCCTGGCGACGAGCGCGTATGTTACGAGCAAGATGAGAACGACGAAGATGGCGTGGATCAGGAACGCCAGATCGAGAATCGC
The DNA here is from genome assembly GCA_030347555.1 of Lablab purpureus. NCBI lineage: Eukaryota > Viridiplantae > Streptophyta > Magnoliopsida > Fabales > Fabaceae > Lablab > Lablab purpureus. The sequence goes on from CM059254.1 coordinate 15,962,522, forward strand.
AACGGCGCGGAACTTGGACTCGTCGAGATCGCACTGCGTGGATCCCTCGACGCCGCTCTTGACGTCGAGAAGGCGGTGGCAACCGTCGGGGATGAAGGCGTCAGCATACAGGGAGAGACCGGTTTGTAGGGACCAGAGGCCTCGGAGGCAGAAGGTGGCAGCGAGGGCGGCGTCAGCGGCGAAGAGACGGGGGAGGGCGGCAAGGAGGAGGCAAAGGAGGGCGGAGAGGGAGGAGATGCTGGCGGAGACGGAGAGACACTTGGCCTCGATGGCGGAGGTCTGGAGTGCGGCGCGGGCAGAGGCGAGAGCGGCGTGGAGGAGGAAGAGGGCGGAGGCAAGGGCGAAAGAGAGGTCGGCGGGGAGGGGGAGGATGGAGGGAGAGGAGTCGGCGAGGAGGAGGGCTAGGGTGAGGAGGAGGAAGAGGAAGAGCGTGGCGGCGGACTGGAGGGAGAGGAGGAGGTGGACGGGGGTGGCGCCGCGGAGCAAGGGGTCGGAGTCGGCGGAGAGGAGGAGGTGGTGGGCGATGGCAAGAAGGAGGGCGAGAGTGAGGAGGTAGAGCTGGAGGCGGCGAGGGTAGGGGAAGGGGTGGAAGGGTTTGGCGACGTAGTTGTGGGGCGATTTGAGGTAGTTGCGCGTGGTGGTTATGAGGTGGTACATTCCAAGCGTCAAAAATGATACAGAGGAAATCACTTGGTACACTAGACTCCCCATTCTGCAACTTCAACAATCTCTCATGCTCTCTCTCCCACTCTCGTACACTACTTCCTTCTCTTCTCCCCTTTTTCTTCTGTTGTTTCCTTAGTAGCACATACATTGGATCTTCCTCTTTCTTCCTCTTTCTTTTCTTTTTTAATATAAATTACTATTATTTTTCTTATTATTAAGTTTAAATTTAGTGGTTGTAATCATTTTTATCATTTTATGTATTAGCGCTCATATTAATTTAAATTTAATATAAACTTATTTATATAAATTGTTGATTTTTATATTAATTTGTTTGAATATGGGATATTATTTAAAACATAAAAAATTGAAATCATAAAACAAACCGGTTTTTGAGAGAATAAAGATTTTTGAAGTAATATATAAATGAAACTTTGGAAAGACTGTAGAAAACCAAATGAAACTTGGAGAAACAAGACTAATTTTAACAGTGTTTTGGAAGGAGATAAAATAGAACAAAATAAATAAACTGATTTTATGCTAACGAAAGAGTATATTGAAAACTAATAGATATTAAAGTTGAAGGACATATCTATGAGTACTAAAACGTCTCATTTGATTTAGTTCATTTTATTATTGGCACGTAGAGAACAAGAGGATATAGAATTTTTCTTTACTAAAATATGTTAATGTCCTTCCTTTTAGCCCATTTTGTCACTAGCATGTAAAATGTAGGATATATTCTTCACTCCATAAGTTTAACCTGCCTTCTCTAGTACCCAAAACAAATAAAAATACTTTCTAATCCTATTTTTAAATTACTATAATTTTACATTTTTATAGGTTATATTTTATTTATGTTATAAATTTTATAAATTAAGTTATTTTAAATTTAGAAGTTATTTCTAAAAGTAACTTTTAGATTGTATGATCTAGAAGTTATTTTATTTTTACAAATGGCTTTTAAATTATACTTCTAAAAGTAACTTTTAGATTTAATGATCAAGAAATTATTTCACTTTTATAAAAAGTTAAATATGTTTTTAGTGTTTGAACTATTTGTCAAAATTATGTTTTGTTCCTGAGCTAAACTTTGGACTTATTTCGTCCTTATGTTTTATAAACTCGTGTAAATGATCTTGATGATATCTCAGAATTTTTTTTATCTCTTTATTTTCCTTCTTCATAGTTTCCTACTTCACTATCACCCGTCTCTTAAACTTCTTTCACTCATTTTCCTTTCATTTTCTCTCATTTTCCTTTCTTTTCAAAGATGTTTTTATTTGTTATCAAGGATCATTTATACCTGTTTATAAAGTATAAGGACGAAATAGGTCTAAAGTTTGTCCCAGGGACGAAATACAATTTTGACAAATAGTTTAAGAACTAAAAGCATATTTAACCTCTTTTATAAAAGACTTCTAAATTATACAATCCCAAAGTCACTTCTGAAAGTGATTTTCAAATTGCACAATTTAGAAAATTATTTTACTTTTACAAATAATTTTTGGATTGTAGAATCTGGAAGTCACTTCTAAAAATGAGATTTCATGACCTTTTTGTGCACCATTTATCACATCTGAAAGTAAGAATTCGTTGGTAGTAAAATGGATGCGCTCCATTTATCATATCCATTACGCTCACAATTAATTAGGAATGTCAAATGAATTTGTCTCTCCGTTCCAATATCTCATCTTTGTTCTTGTACACATCTGTATTTTAAATTATTAAAACATATTTAGTTTATTAAGTAATATAAAAATTTTATATTAATTTTTCTTTAGTTCTTAGTTTTGTAATTTATTTTTAAGCATTCATTTGATTATTTTTTACTTTTTTCTATAATTATTTTACCTTTATTCAATTGTTATTTGATAATACTCTAATTTTATATTAAAGGGTGATACATAGACACCGAAGTTTAGCCAACACCCATGAGACCCCAAAAGTTTCCATGTATTACTTTTTAATAATACAATTAATTTTAATTTAAAATGCTACAATGTTGGTGTGACATGGGTGTAGCATTAACTTTGAGTGGTTTGTAAATCTTTTTCCTTTATAATTTCATGTTTCCTTTGTTGTGATTTTTATTTTTTCGTAAAAAATATTTAATTAATATTTGGAATAGCAAAGGACAAATACAATTATACTCGTTATCTAATGGGAATATACCCATATCCAATGGAAATGAGGACGAGACAAAAATTTCATACCCATTGGGTATCAGGACATGGATAAAGATGAATTTTACTATGGAAATATGGAATGGGAGAGTGAAATTTGTCTCCGCCTTGTCCAGTTGCCACCCAAACAACCAACACTTTCAAGGTGCCCTCTCTCTAAGCCTTTCCTTCTCCACAATCTTGATCGTTGGTTCAAGGTGGAAGTCGCCACCTCCCATAAGAATAACCAATCATTTGACATGGTGAAATTCGAGGCGAAGAGTTTGACACTAAATGTGGAGGCCCGACTCTAATAGTCATTTATCATTTCAATTATAGCATCTCTGATACCATTTCAATTGTAACACCTTGATAACAATAATGAATATGCTTTGTTACCAATTAAATTGTAATATTTTATGTGTATATTATTATTATTATTATTATCATTATCATTAATTATTATGTGTATATTATCATTATTATTAATGTCATCTTCCATTACCCGCTGTCTCTAAGCTTTGGTTAGGATAGTGTTGAGAAGCCACTTTTCGAGAAATTAATTAATTAACTTATTTAGGTTAAATATGAGTGAAATGAAACTCCTCTGTGACTCTAACCAGTAAAGTGTATTGATGTGTGAACCTTACTGTTTAAATTATATTCTACACTTGGTTTTCTCTATACATGACATGCATATGAATATTTACATCAAGGGGATTTGTTCTAGTTTAATTTCTATTTTTAATCCTTCACTTTATTATACAACCAATGCACAAACACATGCTCATACAAATGCACACATAATACAACGATATACCTGTTAGAAATAATGATAATGAAAAAAAAACCAAGAGGGAGGGTGAATTAGGTTTTTAAAAAATTTGATTTAAAATAATCTTTCAAATTTAATTTTAATTTCAATTTTATTATAAAAATCAAAATTTGGATTTTCCTTAAGATATGATAAAAACGATTAAGATACCAATTTGTAAATGTAATTCGCAAGAAGTAAAATATAGAGAGAGGGAAAGAGAGAATGAATGCAGAGAATTATACTGGTTTGGATTTAGCCAATCCTACATCTAGTGTCCGATCACTATCTTTAAGTACAATTACAAACATCAATCCAGAGACAATATGTAAAAACAAATAAAGATAAACAAAAACACCTCCTTAGACACACTAAGGATGATCTCACCTCTCTTGAGACACAAGAGATGAACAAACACCTTCCTTTAGAACTGATCCAAGAGATGAATTACATAAACCAGTAACCAAGAAAGAGAACACCTGATGAGTGTTAGATATGAAAGCTTAAGCACAATACAATCATCACTTCCAAAAACTAAGATCAACCTTGAGAGAGCAAGAAAGTGGTTTTGAAAGGATTTGAGCACAAGAACACTGTACTTTTGTTTTTGATCAGTTGTATATGAACCTAAGACCTTGTCATTCAATTTATAATTAAAAAATAGCTTAAGGTTTACGTTCTTAGGTTGATTCAGCTTTTAATTCGCAAAAACGTCATATTTAATCGATTGTTTAAAAGTCATAATCAATTATTTCAGAGAAGATTTGAAAAAACATATTTTTCCTGAAATAATCGATTAAGTTAAGACATAATCAATTATATAAAATCCCAGAAAGATATAATCGATTATTTTTGTTCGTTAAACTAGTTTAATTCAAATTTTAAGTGATATAATCGTTCTATTCGATCCTTAATCGATTAAAAGCATAGAAAAATGTTTTTTTGCGAAAATATGACTTGCTCTCAAGATTGAAAAGGTCTTGAGGGAAAAATATGAGTTACTCTTTTTATCCAACATCCAAAACTGAAACTTCTAAACATAAAACTTCAGAGGTTGAACAAATCTTCTAGATTTCCATCCTTGATTACTTTCATTCTTTATGATTGAATATTTGATTTTTCCTTTAATCTTCATGAAGCAACCTTCCTATAAATCCAACGCAAGGTACATTCTTCCAACATTTACATTTCATAGTTAAGGGTGGGGAAAAAATCCAATCCATATTGATCCAAATTTGTATTCCTATAAATCCATCTTAATGGATTTCTTTCAACTCCAAATCCATATTTTTGAATTTTCAATCCAGTCCATTTAATTGGATTAGGATTGGATAACTTTTTGAATTTTGAAGATCCAAAATGAAGATGTGTCTCAGTCATTTTAGGTTATAAAATACAAGGTCAACTAGGCTCGATCAACCAGAGTCAGCTTGAGTCAACCCATACCCAATCAATCCAATTCGTCCTGGGCACGATCAATGCAAGTTGACCCAAGCACGATCGACCCAAGTTAACTAGGTTCGGTTAACCCAAGTTGATGTAGGCTCGGTCAACCTGAGTCAAAGCGGTTTTGCTAAACCTGAGTTGGTCCGAGACTAATCGACTTGAGTTGGCGTGAGTCAACTTCGGTCTAGTCAATTTGGTCGATTGAGACCATCGACACGGGTTGACCAGACTTAGGCCGACTTGGGTCGACTAGTCTTGGGTCAAGTTGCATCGATCGAGCATAGAACAAATCAAGTTGACTAGGCTTAGGAGGACTCTGTTAATTGGGCCCGGGCAACTCGAGTTGATCGAGCTTACGTCTTTTTGGGAAGACTAGGCGACTTGCATCAATCAAGCCTTAGCCGACATACATTGATTAGGCTTGGGGCAATTTGCATCGACCAGGCCAGGACCAATTGGAGTCGATCAGGCTTGTTCGACCCGAGTTGGCTCGGGCCCAATCGATCTATGTCTACTTGAGGCCGATTGACCTAAGTCGACCCAGGACCAATCAGCCCTAGTTGGCCCAATCCCAATCAACCCGATCTCGGTTGGCCAAATCTCGATTACCCGAGTCTGCTTCAGCCAAATCAACCCAAGTCGGCCCCTACACGATTGACACAAGCCATGTCAACCCGAACATGGGTTGTTGAGCTCAGTCAACTTGGGCCTAGTCAACCCAAGTTGGCCCGAATCCAATCAACTTAATTGACCCAGGTCTAGTTAACTCGAGTCGGCTTGAGCTCGGTCTACCCGAGTAAGCCCGAACTTGGGTTGTCAACCTAAGTCAACATGGGCCCAGTCGACTTGAGTCGACCTAGGTTTGGTTGAATTGAGTCAACCAAAGCCTAATCGAACAGAGTCATGTCGGACCCGAGTCGTTGACTAGAGTCTGCCTAGGCATGTTGACCTCGGTTGGATTGGGCTTTGTCGGTCGGAGTTGACATGAGCCCGGTAGCACGAGCTCAACCGTTCCAAATCAACTTGGGAGTTGGTCGACGTTAGTTGGTCGAGCCCGGTCCACCCCAGTCGGTTGTGCGTATGTTATGTTGAGTCTTACCATACTCAAATTTCTAAATTTAAACCTCATTTGAAAAAATGAATCAAAATTTAATCTAATTGAGAAAGTGGATTTAATTTGGATTTAATCTTATTTGATATACTTTAATTGGATTAGAAAATTTCCAAATTATTTGATCTAGTTAAAATGGATCTGGATTTTGATACAATCTATTTTATTAGATCTGAATTGGATCTAAACTAGATTTTAAAAAATCCAATTCACGCCCACCCCTACTCATAGTTGATGGTCACAAATTTCATTGCACTACTAAATGATTTTCATTTTTTCAGTGAAAGGAAAAATTGGAACCTTGGGAAAGACTTGACATTTACATTAATCATCTTAGTGCATTTGTTCGTCAGTGCAACTCTAACTAGACCCTTATTTCAGGGCCAGTCGACAATGTTCAAACCATTATCCTTAATTGCACTTCAAATGAAGCAGTCAACACCCAAAAATTTATGAATCGTGTAGTAGATAAAGGTCATCATCGTGATTTCAACATAAACCCTTGAGAATGGGAAACAAAATTCATTGACTTCCACTTTAACAAATTAGGGTTTACCCTAACAATTCACAAACAGTGTGTTAAAATGTAAATTAAGTTATTTTTGGGAAAATATCATAACATATTTCTTTTGTAAACAAGATTGTTGGATGAAGTTACCAATCATCATGCATCAACATTTACTGACTTCATTTAGTTGCTTATGTTGTGAAATCTTATCATCTAAAAGGGCTAAAGACATGAAAATTACCATGAAGGTTAGAAATGTCCCACAACACATTAAATATACTTTAAATATGACATCTTCAAATAAATGACATATGCTCAACCTAATCGCGTTACAAGATCCTACAACAACTGTGAAGGGTAGTATCCATCACAAGGTCCTTGCTGATCCAGAATTCAGATTTGACATTGTTGTGGGTTCTGTGTTACTCCTAAAAGATGTAAAAATTCTTTCACATGTCATATATAAAATATTACTATGTTTGTATTTTATTTCAAATATAATGCTCATTTAATATGCTTAGAAACATATAAGTATGTGTCTTTGTTCTTATTGTTTTCTAGAGTTTAAAAGTGTTGAAATTTCTTTAGAAATTCTTTTATAATGAACATGTTTTGGGTTGATTTGAAGCTAACACACAAATAGATTCAAATATTGTAATTCCTAATTGTGAAAATAAGACAAATACACAAAAAGGGAGGGTTGAATTGTGTATTAAAAGCTTTTATAACTTTTTACAAATTTAGGTGTGATGATATATCTGGTTAGATGTTGGTTTAAGTTTGACAAACACTCTGTTAAGAAGGTGTTCAAAAAGGAATTTTTGTAATGGTTCTCCTTCTTTAATTAGAATAGATTCAAAACATGCAATATAGAAAGGAGTTATTAGAAGAGAACACTTAACTTTGTATTTTTATACTAGTTCATCTGAACTCACAGACTACATCCAATTCTATACCAACAAGCCAAGTTCCACTAAGTAGACTAATTTTGTGAATGTGGGTATTCTTTGAATCTTAGCCACTTCTAGCTAAAACTAACTATCAAAGTATTATTTGGAACACAAACATTCTTGACTAAAATCTGAGTATTCTTTAAAACACGACCACTCCTTGCTAAAACCCAAGTATTATTTGGATCACAACCACTTGGTTAAAACCTTGTATTCTTGGAGACACAACCACTCTAGGCTAAACTTGAGTATTCTTTGGAACCAACCACTCTTGGCTAAAACCCAAGTATTATTTGGACCGCAATAACTTCTGGCTAAAATCGAGTATTCTTTAAGATGCAACTACTCTTGACTAAACTTGAGTATTGTTTTAAATGCAACCATTTTTGGCTAGATAACTTTGAGTATTCTTTTGAACAGTCGTCACTTTTGGCTAAACTCAAGTATTCTTTGGAACACAGATACTCTTGACTGAACAAAGGTTTTCTAAAAGGAAAGTGATTTAAATGATCACACTTTTTGGCTTACTAATGAAAAACAACGTCAAGGATAGATCACTCAACTAAAAGAAAAAGCAAACACTACAATATTCTTAAGTTTTAGGGCTCAAAGAAGGAAGTAATAATGTTAACAACGTTTTTAAACTTGTCAATGTTGTTCCTTCTTTTCCTCTTCTTGAATCGAGGCTTTAAATAACATTGAAAAGAGGTATTTATTGTAAATCATTTTCTTTCTATTGCAAATCCTTTTCTTGTCTTTAAGAAGCTTCTTCTTAAAAGAGATGTGTTTCATCTTTTGATCTGACAAAGTTGAGGATGCATTAAATGCATTTCTTGCAACAATGAATTCATTCCATGCAACAATAATGCATTCCATGCAGCAATAAATGCTTATTTCTTCTTCAAACAAAATCCTGATAGATGACAACGCTTATCAGGCCAAGGTCAGAGAGCTTTATACTCTAAATTTCAGTAAAGTAAGAGACCATACATGCTTAGCAACTCTTTTAGAATTGACAAGCGCACAAGTCGGGAAGTTATTGATACATAGCAACTTTAACTTTTGTTTTAAGATGTGTTGATGTTGATGTGTCTTTTTGAAAATCATCTTGGTGATTTGATGAGTGAAAACATTCTTTGCAACATAAAATAAGCAAATGGAATATGTTCAAGTAATATAATATTAGATTCTTGTACTGTGTTTTTCTTCTTATCACATGTAAAAGGAACTCTTTAAAGAAATACTAAGTGTTGTATCGTCTATTCGAAAAAATGCTTATATACTTTCATGATCTGTTTAAATAACGTCTTTCATCTTAGAGACCTTGGCACAATCGTGTTTATATTTTGTTGTTTATAAAATGCTCCATCAAAACATATATAAAGTCTTATTTATTTTACTCTAACATTAATCCTTATTTGTTTTTCAATTAGTGATTGAGTTTAAGAAATAGAAATCACAACAAATCACTCAAAGTATATTAAAATGACATTAGCTGAGAATCTAAAAAGACCAACGAAAATAAAAGAAAAAAAATTGGTTAAAAGTTAGTTAATAACCAAAGTCTCATAATTAGTTCGTCCTATCTTCTTGAACACAATTCACTATTTGCCTTACATTGGAATTGCCAAATTATTTCTTCCATTTTGTATAAGTTTTGTCTCCAAAATTGTGCTTGTTTTAGTTAACATTTTTCTATGCATCTCGTAACATGAATCCAATAGTGAAAGGTTTTTTTATTTCGCCTAATCTGAGTGTCTTTTTAATTTATTTTTCACTTTTATGTCAATTTGTCACCTATTTTGTACCTTTTTGGTTTTACTTTCTTTCTATACCTTTTTTACATTGTCTTTTAAAACTTTTCTAAGTTTTATCTTGAAAATTTTCCTTTTAAAATTTTTGTAACTGCTTTAAGGATTTCTACTTCTTTCACTTGAAAGGAAGTACTCATGATTTGAATTTTGAGATAATTTTGTCACATTCTTTCAAACCTCTTTGAGTGATTGAATGAACCATATACCTCTTGGAAATTTATTATGATTTTTTAGTTAACATTTTTATAGTGGAAACACTTACGGGAATAAATAGGACATTTTCTACAAACACACGTACTTGTAGTTTGCTTCCTTTGTGTTGTTTTTTGTTCATTTTGTTAGAATGTCTTCAAGACCTCCAAAAAGCCCAAGGTAGGCCAATGACTACTACCTTGATGGAAGAGGGAGGTTTTAGCTTTGGATACATTATCTCTAATTGTCTAAACAAAAGATTCATGGTGATAAATGTGCAAGAAGAAGATTCAATGGATACAACGAAGGAAGTTCACTTCCATCACCTTTATAGTTTCTTCTTGTAATTTCATGAGTGTGCGAAATGTAAAAATATCCTTTTTATATGATTTTATTTGGAAGATTCTAGATTGAGTGATCCAGAAAGTTTTTAAATTGCACAATCCAAGAGTTAAAAGTTTGATTGTCAAGTTTTAATTGTTCAATATGGACTTTTTTTCAATGTTATTTAACACTCCAAATTGTAAAATCCAAAATATGTCTCTGAATTACATAATTCAAAATATATTTTAAATTATATAATCAAGAAAAAAAATTTCACTTCTAAATTGACTAATCCAATTTTTTTTATTTCTAAATTGGCTAATTTAAATTTTTTTTTTTCACAAGTACTCAGAAAGTTCAATGCTATCAAGGGAAGGAAAGGTAGAATAATAAGACTAGAAAGAAAGTTTGGGAACTACTCCCTCTGTTTCTAAATAAGAATCGTTTTAGAAAAGTGATTTTGTTTATTTTTATATATCCTTTGTAGAGTTTAAGGTTACATTAATTGTTTTTTACCAATTATACCCTTATTTTTTAAAATATCAATAACCATTAAATTATTCCTTTTATGAGACTTTAAGTGACCTACTACTTATATCAACCAATTACTTAATAAATAATTTGTTTTCAGCTTTTCATCTACCTTCTCCTTAATCAATAAAATATACTGTATTTAATTTTTAAAGAAAGAAGAAGGAAAATTATAAAAGAAATGAAAAGAAAAATTGGTACTTACACAAAAAAAAATGAAGATAGGAGTTAACAATTATATTATAGAGAGAGTTAAAGACTTATTTGATAACACAAAAGATAATATTAACAAAGTAATTGAAGATTCTCTTAAAGTTGAAAAGTGATTCAATATATAGAGTAAAACTGAGAGTGATATCAAATTTTTGTGAAAACAAAAATATTCTTCAAATTTTTTAAATCAAAATTTCTGATGATGAAAATTTTAAGATTAAAAATTATAGAAGGAAACTTGTTTTGATAGAGATGAGAAAAGAATGTTTGAGGTACAGTGTTGTTGAGAATTGAAAAATTATTTTTTTAAGTGGAAAGAGAATAGATTGAATACTCTTTATTAGAGAAAGAAAGTACACACTTTTTTAAATAATAAGAGTATTATTGAAAAAACAATTAAAAATTTATTACAAACAGTAAAAATTATTCATTTTATTGATTTGTATAACAAAACTTTATACTATTATGAAAGAAAGTATTTCTTAGTAGCGAGGTGAGAGAAAGCTAGAGAAAAGAATTAAATAGAAAAAAAGTCGACTGCAAAAAAAGATGTTAGCTAGTCGAACTAACTTCATAACTAAATCTTCTCTATTCATTATTGGTGGGTCGATGGAAATATCAAAAGAACAATCTAGATCAGAGACGATTTGCGACCTTTTGTCTCCATTACTTTTATTTTAATTTTAACTTTTGAATTTTGATTTTTGTACTGTATAATTCAACACTTAATTTTAACTTTTTAATTACATAATCTAAATTTTTTTTGTATTTTCATATATATATATAAATAAAAAGTGTAGTATAAAGTGTATGAAAAAAAAAATATGGGATGCTAAAAGAAACACCTCATTAAAAATCTAAATCACATCAAATTTACATTTTTAGAAACACCTGTATGATATATTGTTTTTTTAGATTTGTTTCCAATGTGATTTATTTTCCTTATTTGTAGCAGATTTTATTTGCACAAATATAAGTTATATTCACGATTATTGATATCAATTTAATAAGATATTATTTTTCTACAAATATTGGAAAAAGAAAATAAAGAATTAATTTTATGAGTAAAGAGGTTACTTTGTTCCTCGTCATGCAGCTTTTGATTCTTCTAGAGTTTTCTTGCTCTTGTGTATTCATGCACTAATATTATAAATACAGGAAAATGTTTTCTTAATAAGATCACTTTACCTCACTAGCTTCTTCCAACTCCCAGCTGCAAATGCAGTCAACATATCAAACTGCACTGCTGTACTTTCTAACACATTCTTTTGGTCAAAACACTCTTCACACCACAAAACACACCAAATGTGGGACAACAAATCTGTCCCAATTGCATGCACTTGCACACTAAAGAATGAGTACAACAAGTAATATGACCAGCACGACCACAAAAACTACAAGCACCCACCAACACTGTAAAGAAAGAAATGTTATATATGAGTAGCATTACTGTAATATGAGTAGTCAAATAATATAAGAATGATGTACAAGTGTAATACATAATAGCATTACTCTTAAAAGAATAATGTTGCGTGCTGGTCTGACACTTGGAATATTTTTCTATAAGTATGAGTTGCGTGCAGATGTTAACATGTAAGGGTAGTGTGCACTGTGCAATTCCATTAGTAAGAAATACGAAAAACTATTTCTGAAAAATAAATTCAAAACGTCATACAAGAAATGGACGGCATCATATTCTAATGTCTATAAAGCCAAAACTAGAGGATTAGTATGATAAGATCTTTATGACTCACCCATGAGGTTCTCGATTTCACACTTTTGGAAGCCTTGGCTAGCTGGACCCTAGCTTGGGTTGTTGCACCAGCAGAAGCATCAATATTTGATTGAATGTCATCTGCCAAAATTATACATAAAATATGAACGAATAGAATAACTGTGTTTTGGCAACATTAAGCAAGTGAAATTGCAATCTTATTTACCTATAACAACTCCCTGATCATGAACAAGAACAGCAAGGTCCTTGAATATTTCATTTGCTTGTCCAATTTGCTCTTCTACCTCTCTAATTCCCTGTTCTCTTTCATCAATCATGGCCTCGTTGAATGATATTTCATTATCCAGCAGAAGTATCTCTTGCCTACAGTTTTATTTCAGTGATCAAGCAAATCAGACCATGATTGATGAATTACATTTCAATCAAGAGTTGAATAAGCCAAAAAGAAACTATACACGTCTTACAAGAGTGCATATTGTTTATGTATTACAACGATAAGGTAAAGATTAAATATTATTGAATTCAATCGGTCCAGTAAACAAGCTGAAATGTTGCAGACCTACCTCTTCTGCTCTCTAATAAAAGGTTGGCTTTCAACATCTATTCCAATTGATTCTTCACCAGAGCCAGAGCTGTTTACACAGGAATGAAAGAGGAGAGCTCAAATCACAAGGAAGAAAAAAAAAAAGAGCATAATTAGATTTTGAACAGTATAAGAGTCATTTTTTACAATTATATTATGTTCTTTCTCAAAAACATTTATAATAAATAACATAAGAAAAAAAAAATGAAAATAACATTTTATAAGCTAAAATAAGCTTATTCAGAAGTTATAAAAAAAGAATGTAGAAAAGTCATATTGAAGAGTTTCCACATACTAGCTTATGTTTATGTATGAGCTAATTAAAGTCTATGAAGAAGCTAATTTCCATTTTACTTTTTTTTATTTTATTTTATAAGTGTTTATAAAAAAATTCATCCAAACAAATTCATTGACCTTAATGGTAAAGAAGAAGAGGAGGCGGCAGGGGTGTAAGCCGATTCACGCTCAGAAGCAAGCTGTTGTACTTTCTGGAACTCTTGCAATGTCGTTTGAAAATCTCTTGCAAGCTTAGCATCTTCAATTTTCTTACTAGCCTGGGTTACAAAACGAACAAGGATGGTTTATCTATCCAAACTATTTTCCTTTTTCTTAGCTACAATTCACAGCTGATTTTAACTTTGGGGGTGTAAAAATCTTTTCACTTTGTTAACCAATTCGCAATTACCCAAAAGTGAGATGAAATAATTACCTCCAGTGGAGTTATACATACGTAGCAAATCATAATGATTAGATGAGAACATCAAAATATGCACAATGTGCGAGTATTCATGAAAATCTTCGTAGTTTTTCCAAGCATAATGAAAGAAGCGGAAAAAATGGGAGAGCATCGAATGCAAGGCCAAAAGTCAATTGCAAAACCAGAAAGCATCACCAAGGTATGATCAATGGAAGGTAATAAAAAATCCAAAGTGACACATATGAAGCATCAAATAAAAGAAAAAATACATAAAAAATAAACAAGAAATGAGAAAGCATACGTTGGAATTAGCACCACGATCAGAATCACTCAAGGATTTGAGTTTAGCAGAAGTATCCTTCACCAGTTGCAATATCCTCTGCCTCGTATTGTGCCTACCAAACACACCATATTGAAAACATACAAAAAAAACAAAATTAAAGAGAAAAGGGGGGTAACGTTAAGGTACAGCTTCTGACGGTGATCGGCAGTGTCTTTAACGGTTCCAACAGCATCAACGAGTCGCCGGAAAGTGGCGACGGCGGTGTTGATCTGGAAAATGCCGGCAGCGACGGCCTGCGACGGTGACTGGTTCCGGCGAGAGGGAGGGTGGGGCCCGCCTTGGATGTCTTGAAAACTCATGACCGGTGGAATGAGATCCTCTGCTTGGGTTATGAAATGTGAAGCAAAAAGTCGCTTGATTGAAGACCAAAGAGGAATGGTTTCAGTTTCAGTTCATAATTTGGAGTTTGAATTTTAATTTAATTTAGCTATTATTGAACCAATTGGAAAGTGGCAGCTTGAACCAAAAGTGACCAGTAATACTGCACAGACCCCACACTCCCTTTTGTTCTGTCCTTGTTCGGATCATAAAAACATATTTTAAAAGGAAAAAAAAATTCTACCTGAACGCACCTGTCTGACACCTGATTTAATAATAAAAATATTTAATTAAAATATAAATTAAGTTATTGAATAAAAATTATTATAAAGAGTTGTAAGATAAGTAGGTAAAATATAAAATGTTCGTTAAATAAAGAGGTCTTCTTACCAAATATAGAGTCGTTGAATTACGATTTAGAAGAAATAATCTGGAGCTTATAGACTCCTTGAGAGTAAATTTTTTGTTAATTTTAAAAGTGATTGATTTAATCAATTTTGAAATAATTGATATAGAGCATCAGTGACTAAGGTTTAAAAATGAATTGACTAAATGGACTAACCAAACTAACCCGTAAATATAAGTCAAGTCGGTCATATAAAATGTAACAAAAATTCAACATTAGTTCATTTAAACCCACTAGCCAAAATGGAGTACTACTGCATTTTCAACAACTTTCAAACATTATGAATTTTGCTTGTTGCACCCCATAATTATTGCTTGTATCCTTGCTAAAAGTACAAATAACAAAATACTTTTTTCTAGAGACATGATGACTCTTAAATTAGAACACTACAATTTTGTTAATCTCTGACTCATCTAATAATCTTATTTATAATTAAAATATTTTATTTATTTATTTATTTATTATATTATTAGATATTTCTATTATTCAATAAGTTTTTTATAAAAATATGAAATTATGTATTTAATTTTTATTTTATTTTTATTATATTTATCTATTATCGAATCCTTATATAATTACACGAACTGAATGTCTAATTATTAGAACTTTTTCTAAATGTAAGATTTTATAATTAATATTGTTAATTGAATATTGAAGTCATGCTAAATGAGTCAGATATTTTTCTACCACTACACAGCCCCCAATCTTTGAGCAAGGATAAGAGCAAAAAGACTAGTAGGATAGGTTAGATATTTCTCTACCACTACATAGCCCCCAGTCTTTGAGCGAGCGTGCGAGTGATAAGACTAGCGCAGAGGTCGGATAAAATCCTATCAGTTAATTTCATATGCATTGAAATATTAAAATATATTGCTAAAAATACCTTGCTTGAATGTGTCAGCCTACCTTGAACCTGACTTTTGCTGTCAATTTACCTCCTATTTGCTTGATTTTGCATTGTTGATATATATGGTCGGACTTGTCAAAGGTTGCATGAGCAATCGACTTTTTGGTGAACAACTCTATCAAAGAGACACAATTCATTTGATTTTGCTGAAAAGATATTGGCTTTTTGGCGAGCAGCTATGTCAAAGAGAGCTACGACTCATCTGATTTTGTCGTAAGATATTGGTTTTCTGGCAAACAACTCACAACTCTGTCAAAGAGCTACGACTCGTCTAATTTTACCATAACATATTGGCTTTTTGGTGAGCAGCTCTATCAAAGAGCTACGACTTGTCTGATTTTGCCATAAGATATTGACTTTTTTTTACAAATTTTTCGTGAGCAGTTTTGTCAAAAGGCTACGACTCGTCTGAGTTTGCCATAAGACATTGGCTTTTTGGCAAGCAGCTCTGTCAAAGAGCTATCACTCGTCTGATTTTGCCGTATGATACTGGCTTTTTGGCGAGCAGCTCTGTCAAAGAGCTACAACTCGTTTGATTTTGTTTTATGATATTGGCTTTTTGGCGAGCAGCTTTGTGAAAAAGCTACTACTCATTCGTTTTTATTGTAAGATATTGGCTTTTTTGGCAAACGGCTCTGTCAAAGAGCTATGATTCATTTGATTTTTCCGTGTTGGTATAAATTGAGATGACTTCATGCCCAAAATTTTGTTTTATTGATTTCCTGAAAATTTTTTAAAAATAACATGAAGATATCATACTAGAAAAATTACAAAGAGATATTTTACCTATAATAAAACCTTTAGTTGGTTGCATTCCATGTTCTCGATATATTTCCTCCATCCAGCATTTTCAATAGATATGTTTCTTTTCTTATGACCTCTTAATGATTTTTCTCCCCGCCTTTTCTAGTACTTTTACCTATTCTACAAAATTTGCTATGACACAAGATTGAATTTACCTACCCCATGGTGGACGCCAAATGTTTTAGCTAAGAGATATAGCGACCCCTAAGCTAAGGTACTAAAATTTTGTCTATCTCTGTCTAACCCTAATAGTCTTATTTATAATTAAAATATTCTCTTTATTTATTTATTCACTGTATTATCAAATTTTTCTATTATTTAATAAGTTTTAGCTAAATTGTAGGAATATGATATTATGTATTTAATTCTTACTTTATTTTCTTATTATATTTATCTGTTATCGAATTCTTCTATAATTACACAAACTGAATGTCTAATTATCGAAACTTTTCCTAATTGTAAGATTTTATAATTAATATTGTTAATTGAGTGTTGAAGTCATGTTAAATGAGTCAGATATTTCCCTACCACTACATTTTTGACTTATTTAACTTTAACTCTAATTCTTCCCCCATCATTGTGCTTTTTTTTACTTCCTATGGTGCATGATCACTCTGCTTTCCACCACTGTTCAACATCATGCTACATCGTCGCCTCTGCACCGCTACCGCGTTGCTATTCTTAGTAAAGAAGATGTTAGTTTTCGTTTTTCTTTACCTTCTCGATTGATTATTCCAAAAAAAGCCTTACTGATTAATTCCAAAAAGTCTTACTGGTTGTTTTATTGATGTACTACATTTCAGTATTTTTGGATTGGTCATTCCACACTACTTTTAAAATAAAGGTGTTTTGAAATTATCAATTCAAAACATATTATGAAAAATAAAGTTCAGAAACACGTTTTTTATTAAGCATTTTAAAACATCTTTTGAGTTAACATATTTTTTTATTTTAATTTTAACAAATGTTTTTTAGTTTATAATATAACTTTAATTGATGATATTTATACTTTTGTTTTATGTATTTTCAAATAATCATGGTTAAAACGAGATGATTTAATTCTCAATTTAATCATGTGTGACTAACTACTTCTGTAAGACAAAGAACGTGAGGGACCTAATTTCATTCATAAAAAAAATCATAAAGAGGGAAATGTTGAAGTCGAGGAGCCTGAGGTGGTGGGGATGATGCTTATATGGAAGAGCTTGTGGAGACCTCATTACCCCCAATTATGAAAGACACATTGTCATCAATTATGAGATGGAGTGGTATAGAATTATGTTGACGCAAAATAGGTTATCTATATTATGCATTTTAAATGCTTAAATATTTATTGGCAAATGTAGGATAGTGGCGAGCTAAAGTTGTTGTCTATCGAAGGAAAATGAATAAGTTAGGACCCCACATGAGCATATAAAAGCTATTGTAGAGCTATCGGAGTTAAGAGGTCTTGTTAGGGTTAGCTATAAGACTGCAAATAAAACATTATTGTCAACTTTTATTGAGAAGTGATACAATGATACGAATTCTTTCCATCCACCTACTAGTGAGATGACCACCACACTTGATGATGTGTCTAATTTGTTACACTTGCCTATCATTGGCCAATTCCACACCTATGTCACTTTAGATGTCATGTTGATCGTGTTGTTGCATCTGCATAAACTAGACTATGTAAGGGTGGTCATGTGCATTTGAAATGGTTAAGAAATGTTTATGAGAACTCATGTGGTAACAGGCAACAAACCATTGTTGCATGAGCATATATGTTTCATTTGGTGGGTTACATAACTTTTGCAGATCAAAGTTCCACCTCGGTCAGTGCGTCAGAGCTTTTCATAAATCTACGTCTAATTAGAGAATATGTTTGGGTAACAACTGTATTGACATACGTGTATGAGTAATTGGGTGATGTTAGCTATGCAAACATGAAACAACTCATTGGGTATGCAACTTTGTTGCAGGTTCATGTTTATAAATGTTTTACTGTATGTAAGATCATTTTTTTTTCTTGTGAAATCACTTCCGAGCATAAGCTTGAGATAGGTGGTGACTGATTATATAGAAGATGTTTCACAGTGCATGAGGTATGAAGTTTGTGGATTGTTTGCAATTGCAACTGTTCAATCCAACTTAATAATCTTGTATTAGCCATTGTCCAATTTACCCTATATGATGATCACATGGAGGTTTAACCATTTGAGTGGATCTCGTTGTTCTTCGGGTATATTAGGTTGGGCGAGTGCAAACAAATATAGTTGCTTGAATGTCTCTTACACTAATATGAATATGATGCAGATTATACCACGTCATCCATTTGTTGTAAAGGATGAGAATCTCTTGATGGTTACATTTTCAGCAATATGTTGTGTAAGATGTGGTTCACCCCTCATGTGATAACTTGTTTTCCCCATGCCACTAAGGAAAAATAAGGAAACTCAAATTCATATGGATTTCTTTACACAAAATCAGCAAATGTGCCTCAACTTTTAAAAATAGTAAAAAATAGTATAGAATTCTAAATCCAACAAATTATATGTCCATTTTGAAAGCCTGAAAAATTAGAATCCAATGTAATTAGAATTAGAAAAAAAAAATGTCAACAAAAAAGTTATGGTTGAAAAAAAAAATGTCAACAAAAAAGTTATGGTCAAACATTAACCAAATGTCAGATTAACTAAAAATACAAAATTAAAGCAAATATGTACAATGAACCCAATTTAGTACTATTAATAAGAAATGAATTAAAAACTAAAAATAAAGTATTTTGAAAGTGTTCCCAATATAATGTGTATCTAAAATATGCATCATCAACCACCACTACCACCAAAGCTTGTCAAATTGCTTGTAGGTTGAACCATAGTTGAGAAAAGTAGTTGCAAGTTAACAAAACTCTCAATGAAAAAGGAACCAACATTCAAATAAAAAAACAAGAGTAGAATGAGTATTTTAAAAGTTATAGGGATACAAATAAAATTTGTGGGAATACTGAAAGAAAAAATCATTAAGAAAATCTAATACACTTTCAACTTGATTGATCATATAGGACGACTAACTTTTGACACCTTTAACAACAATTAGATTATTAAGTATGAAATTATTCTCTACCTATGAAAAACCCATGACAAAATAAGAATTTAAAAAACAATATTGTTAGTCGCATGTTAAGAAGGGAATTTCTTTTAAAATCCCATAGGGGTGGGTATAAGACAAAATTGTCATCTCTTGTTGTGTTCCTGTCACCTACTGCTATTGCCACCCCTTGTTGTCGTTGTCCTTTGTCGCCCGCCACCCCTTGTTGCCATAAAAAAACTCAAGAAAAGGTAAAGGTAATGTTCAAAGCATGATTAGCCACATTTGTGTAAAGAAAAAAAAATGACTTTCGGATTATGCAATCTGAAAGACACTTCCAAATTGCATGAACTGGAAATCTTTTTTATATATATATTTTTAAAATTGTGTAATCTAGAAGTGTCTTTTGGATTACACAATTTAAAAATTTTCCTTTTACGCAAAATATGACTTTGAGAATATACAATCTAAAAGTCACTTTTAGATCTAAAAGTGTCATCCAAATCGCAAAATCTAAAATGTGAAAAATCCAAAAAATAATTTTAAATTATAGATTATATAATTCAAATTCAAAAATCAAAAGTGATTCTCAAAATAATGTCATAGATAATGTGAAAGTCAATTTTAATTTTAGAATTGTACCATCCATAAAAAATTTCAAAAATAAAATATGAATTTTTCATATTTATAAAAGTAAAATATGAATGAAAAAAATTATATTAAAAATTTCTTTATTAATTTATTTTTATATTGAGTTACTCAGAACCACTTACTCTAAAATTAGTTAAATCAGTCATTTTGGATATTAACATAATTTACTTTCTTTTAAATTTTGTTAACGTTTATCAATATTTCTTGTACTTTTAAATGTTATTTTTCTCTTAGTCCTTTCTAATAGATCATCTTTTATGTTTAGTTCAAAAAATTATATTTTTTAAGTCTTAATAAATGTTGCTTTTTATTTCGATTCTTATAAATATATTTGTTTATTTTAATATATGATGACGTTATATGTGCTAATGTGATACTTTTAATAACATTAACATAGTTTATTTGGAAATTATTAATGACATGACGTGATAATGTCATTAACACAAACTTTGATAATGTGGTTAGACTTTGCTACCACCAAAAAAATCCATACTCTGAAAACATTCCGCGTGACAAAATCTGTAACAAAAATATGTAACAGGTATTAAATAGATATCTTAAATGGATACTTAGGAGTAACATTGTGATGGGTATTAAATAGATATCTTAAATGGATAATCATGAGTATCATATACGGGTATTTTAATTACCCGTTTGTTAACAGGACGAGTACGAGTATCATGGTACCTATTTTACGGGTATCCACTACCCGCTACCCGTTATTCGTGGGTATCTATTACTTGCTACACTATCCACTAATTATTATTATTAAATTTAATTTAAATATTTAAAAAAATTAAATGATTAAATTAAAATTATTGGTAAAAAAGATATTAATATTTTAAGAATTATTTAGAGTTTAATTTTATCTATGTCTATTTTTTATTTATTCTCATAAAATTGAAGTTATTTTTAAAAAAATTAATTGTTTAAAACTTATATTTTATAATCCAACTTATTTAAATTTTTTTAAAAAAAATTAAATTTATTTGCACAAAAAATTAATTTTTTATCTAAATTTATATTCTAAATAATTATTTTAAAATAATCTTATTTAGAAATTAAAAAATTTTAAAAAAATTTCCGCAAGTATCCTTATATACACGCGAAATATAAAATAATCCGCCAGTATTTTTTTCACATATACTTAATAGATAACAAGACGAATAACAAATAGCATTTTTTTATACGGTCAGGTAGCTGGTAAGCACCCGGAGACAACCTACTACCTAATGAGTTTCTGTTTTATCTCATGTTTTCTCTCTACACCTCCGTGCAGGGGTGTGAAAAAGACAACTATTTGACTCCGTCATCACCACTTCCGCCGCTCACTTATATTCTCTTTTCATTGTCTTAAAGACCTGTTTAAAATATTTCTTTCCAGATTATATACAGCACAGAATATTTCTTAATGGAAAACATTATCTTTGACATTATACAGCACAGATTATACATGGTATAATTCAGAAATGTAATAATTCAAAAAAAAATTTCATGCAAAAAATAATTTTCATAATGTATATCCTAAAAAAAGTTCATACAAAAAATAATTTTAAATTGTATTATTTAAAATACACTTTTAAATAATACAATCTAAAAAATTTTAATAAAAAAAATAACTTTCAAATTGTACATTTTAATTTTTTTTTTAAATTTAAAAATATTTTTTAAATTATATAATTTAAAATTATTTTTTAATTAAAAATATATTTAAAATTATATAATAAAAATGTAATTTTAATTTTTGAATTTCATAATCTATAAAATCATTTTGACTTCTAAAGTTTGTGATCAAGAAGTAAAAATTATATTTTATATTAGATAATCCAAAATATATTTTAGAGAAAAGCAATTGAATTTATGGAGATGCAGAAGAAAAGCACGGGGTGCAAAAGGAAAGTCCTCGCAACCCATTAATACATGGCATAGGGTTAACCCAGCAAGCTTGAAATGCCTGCACAAATGATTCTCAGTCTTTTACAATTAAAGGAGGATAAGTTTTGTTGTGCCCTTTTATTTTAAGGAGGTATTTTTGAGATATGTATATATGAAAAAAAAACATAAAACTGAAAAATCGAAATAATATAGATGTCAACTACGGAATTAATATTAAATGATGGAATTGATTGCAAAAACATGTGGTTACAAAAATTTATTTCCATAAATAATTCAACTTTCTAGCAAACTATGAACAACAGTATATTGCTTACTGATCTGCGACAAAAATGCTCCACTCACCAGACTGATTTCTAGTTTCTTTAGAATGCATTAACTAGCCTGAGACTGAGTCTTGGCAATGAATTTCTCCATATCAGGTAACTTCAATAGAATTTCATAGATGGGAAAGATGAGAAATGTATGGTTGCAGAATGCTTTACTACTCAGTGACATCTACAAAAGGTAAATTCTGGATATTTTGATTGAAGGTTTACTGGACAAGATGTCTAGGTTATGATCATAGATGGCTTCTGAAAGGAATGTTGTTTTATGAGTGCAAATATTAAAGGTGACTAGGTCACTAGCTGCTTCCCTGTATCATATGCCCCTGTCCTGCATAAGGCATGCAAATTTAGGAGTACAATTTAGATAACCCCAACTCTAAGGTGCCTGTGAGTTGTAACTAACCTCTTTGATGTGGTTGTGATTATACATCTCGAAAGGAAGCACATGTTCACTAGTATTAGCTGATAGTCTCAACTTGTTCACGTCCTGCACTGGCATGTCAGTCAAGCAAAACAGTCTTGTTTTGTTTTGCATTTGCCGTGGTTGGTTTCGGGCCCTTCAACACACTAAATCCACCAAATTTTACATATTTGTGATGTAAGCAGTAAGTTGAGTATCCAAGTTCCGTACTGGCAGAATTGACCAGGTATTACACCTAGTACTTTATGAAGGAGGGTAGTGAAGCATGAAGTTCAGCCAAGCATTGAAAGATCCAATTAAGAAGTTGCTCTTTTGGTAGCTCTAAAAGAAGTTCAGCCTGCATGAAAAAAATCAGCAAAAAGGAACATAAACTTACTAAATATGATTCTCGGTATGGGGCGTAGATTATCTGTAAAGATAGGAAGGATGCATAATGGAAAAAAAATACTACATAATAGATACAAATGGCCAGAAAAGGAGAAAATACTGGATACATAAATCTACATATAAATGGTAATCTACTTTTCATGGAAATGCATTCTCCTCAAATCTCAACACCAATTACATTGAGATAGCCTATCAAATATTCGACAGACAGTCATCTTGCTTCTAACTGACAATAATCACAATATGGCATTGGATCCTGTGGAAAACTGACTATATTTCTCTGATATAATCAGGAGGTATAAATAGGATGAGGAGAATAATTTTGTAAACTAATATGGCCTAAAAACCAGGAAAATAATTATTCCTATAACTCTTAGCTAAAAACGAAGGAAAGACCGATTGTAATTACATCAAATCCTATTATTAACAGCATAAATCAAAACCACATTAATTCTTCTGATTGATTTTTATATATATCAAATTTCTTGATTCTGAATTCTTTCCTTAATTTGTAACTTATATTGATCTGCCCTCAAATTGGATAATAGATGTCAATCATGCCCAACTGGGATATCAAGTTCTCATAATTTGCTCAAGGTAAAACCTTGATCAATATGTCAGTAATTTGATGACTCAAAGGAGAGTGCACAAGATTAATTGTCCCGTCATCAATCTTCTCCTTTGTCAAATGATAATCAATTTTCATATTGTTTCGGTACACCCCAAGAGTCCCACATCATTTAGGAGTCGAGGCCAATGATAGTTTATATACCCTTTCCTTCTTTAACCTTCCGAGGCGTCTTTTAAGAAAAAAAACCGTGACGAAACTCCTAGTTCCAAAGCGGATAATACCTCTAATGCATTTTCTGCGGAAAGAACTCAATCCGATCTCCAACAACCTCAACAACTTGGAAGCCAACCTCATTCGACCTCAACCATTTCTGATAAGAATACATATACTTTGTTTTATCATGATGCACATGATTTTTAGCAATGCTAATGACAACTTTATTATCGGAAAACAAACTCAGGTACGATTAGTAGGGATCTTAAGCTCCTCAAGCATTCTTTGTATCCATATTCCTTCACAAATTTGATGGGTCATAGATCTGAACTCAGCTTCTACACTACTTCTAGCAACCACAGATAGTTCTTTACTGCTCCAAGTAACCAGGTTTCCCCCAAAAAAATGAGCAGTAATCACTAGTTGACTTTCTGCCAGCCACTATACCAGCCCAGTCCCCATCCGTAAATATTAGTTGTTCTTGAAATGAAGCCCTCTTCCTGGTGTCTTTTAAAGCCACCATAAGATGTGATTTACACATCTTATGTGTGGTGTGGCTCTTTAGAATTATTCAGGTATCGACTTACCATCACAGATTGACCAATGTCAAGTCAAGTGTGTTAGGAACTAGGGTATTATGGGGTGTCCAAGTCCCAAGAGCTTGGGTACTTATCAACTGGTATCATAGCTTGTTGTCGATGTCTTGGGAAGGGCTACCTAGGAAGGGTTCTGACCAACAAGGGAATATTGTTAGGAAAAAGGGCTACCTAGGATCATTTTACGGAAATTTTGAAAAATCTTCTACACTTCTAACTTTTCATTCATAAGGAACAGCCATAGAACCTTTGTGCGATCATCAAACCACTTTGAACCCGTGATATTATGATGAGTGCATCAAACCACTTCTAATTTTTTTAATTTCCCTCTCCTTTGGCCATTTGAATTTTCAGCCAAGTGGTTATGTATAGCCATCACCACTCTTTGTAATTGAGTTTCATGACATATGAAAAACTAAGAGTTATTCTAGATCATTGTCTCTTATGTGAGAGCGATTCTCCTTCTTTAGGTCTTATTTTGATTTCATAGGATTCAAGTGACAATTCTCCGACCCACTTATCTTAAAGATGAATTCTCAACTTCAAGTAGAGTGTTCTTCAATCTCATAAGTCTTCTCCGTCTTTTCTATTTTGTTTCTTCATTATTCTATTTTGTTCATACTTCTTGTTCTTTTATTCATGCCTACTTCTAAATCATATTCAGTCATCAAGTTCTTAATTCATTCCTTATGTTGCTCTCAGTTCTTTATCTTGTTCTTATCTCATCTATGTTCTTGTGTTGATGGAATCCTTGATTCAAGTCTCTCATGGATTCAATTCATGACTCAAGGATGAGATTCTAATTGTGATCTAGCTTTTTTACTATTTTATACTTCTATGTTGTTTAAACTTCCAATGCCTATATGAAAATGGGTATGATGTTTTTACACGGACGGATACGATAATCAGATTTAGTATATTTGGTTAACTCATACCTCACGTCTAAACAAACTGGAATTTTTATTGAATAAACACGGGAACAATTACTAAGCAAAATTAGGGTGTCCTAGCCGATGTTGCCACAAGATTACATAGTCTACGGAAGAAACTACATTGGCAGTTTTGATTCTAAAACAATATAAGCACAGGGCCTGTTTGGATACAAGCTAAAAACACTTTCAAGAGTTTCTTTATTCAAAATATAGAGCTTTGTCCAGTAGAGAAGCTCTTAAAGTGCTCTTCTAGATTTGTATCCAAACAGACTCAAAATATAGCATAAATGAATTTTCTGTCCAAATGCATTAATTTCAGACCAAAAGAAAATTATGATTTGTGATTCTATACAAATTAAACCCTTAACAAAATGAAATTTTATGTACAACAATATCTATCGACCAAATTAAGTATATACTATTAGATATTTCATGTGGGAATGTGTTGAACATCACACAGCTATAATGGGGCAGAAAATGAACAAAATAAAAAAGGCAGATTCCAAGAGATGTCAAAATTCACAAAAATTAAATTATTCAGACAAAAGAAATTCTATGCAATACCTTAATTTGGTCCCCCTCAAGAACCAATGAATTTCTATGTAAATCTGATGCCATGGACTCTATCATCAGTTTGAATACCTTTTTACTCATGTTTGTTTTCATAAAGATCATCTTCCCTGAAGAGTAAATTCTAGTTATCCCTAAATCAGCCGCCATTCTCCTCAAGTAAAGCTTCTTTAGTAAAATCTCCATGGAGCGAGGTTCTTTGCCATATTGACGGCGCAAATTCTCTGTAAATTGCATCAGACTCCAGATGTCTTTCTCGGCTACTCTCTCAGCATCACTTATTATTTTCATAGGGTTCTCCAGATAATTAATGTAGTCAGAAGGGAGATGAGGATTTATGTTGATGTCAACCTATAAATAATAATAAAGTAGAAAATGCATCAATCACAACATCCCTACTATATGCATTTATACAGATGCCAGATACAAATCATACCTACATAAAAACAAAAACACTAGAAATGAAGAGAACACCAGCAAGAATATTATCAGGACCATTTTGATGCAGGCTCATAACGGTTTGTAGTATTCACAATTCAATGTTAATTTAGCTATTTTCTATTCACATGTATGGTTGAATATAAAGTGTATGCCTAGTGTGAGATACTATTTATTTGATGGAATATTCTATTGAATGCCCCAGTAACCTATTAAATGCTTTAAACTACTAAAGGTATACATGAAATGACTTTGGTGTTTTCAATATAATAAATACTTTCTTTTCCAATAAAACCTTTTTACTTTTACTTCATAATGTGTGCACATGGGCACTCCCTAGACAATATCTTATTTGATTCAGGGAAGCTATTATTTTAACTGGTGAGAAAATCATTAAAACAACTTCTTTTTATGTTCTTTTTTCTTGAAAAACTAATCTAACTATAATCACATTTTTTTCAATCATGTTTTAACCAAAAAATACTTAAAAAAGAAAAAACAAATGGTCCCTTAATAGAACCACGAATTAATCCAAAAGTCTGTTTGAATAATTAAAAGAATAAAAGTACTTCCAAAGCAAATAAGAAAGAGTTCTACAATAGAAGAAAATTCATTCTGTTTAGGGACTAATTATGTAAACGATATATCTAGGATTATGAATCATTCAAAATCTTGTCTGTAAGTTCAACTTACAGAGGAACAACAAAATTATATCATTATAATCATCTAACCTCAATGAGACTAATAATTATTGAGTAATTACTTTTGTGAGTTTTAGTCCGTATATTATTATAAGAATTATGATAGATGATCAAATATTATCTTTTCCACTGAAAAGAGATAAATGTGAACTAGAACACCGTATTTTCTGGGAAGGAAAATCAGCATTTTACATTTTCCTGTTTCACCTCAAGCAAGAGAAAAACAGCATTCAGATAAACAGGTATTAAGCATCAATTATTCTAATGTCTAGAATCCTTTGTGGTACATCAAGCATACCTGTACCGAGTGATAAGGAACTGAAACAACACAGTGATCTTCAACCTGGAATTGAAAGAAGAATAGGATAAGCCCAAAACTAACTGGCAGATGATGAGGGACTGCAGAACAAACAATGTATGCTAATTGAACAAAAGAATTCTTCTATTTTAACTAAACGTATGGAACCAATGGTACATACCAAATTACACATCACAAATAAAAGTTTACCTTGGACAAGCTCTCGAAGAGCATCTCAAAAAACAGATCAACACCAACATTTCCAACATCTCCTGATTGTTGTTCACCAAAAATTGCACCAAAACCTCTTATACCCATGTCTTTCTCAGCTAGTTGGAAGCCTTGACCAAGTTCACGACATTCTTCAATAGCAGCAAGCCTCTCCTACGGGAGAACACCAAGGAGAATGTTGGTTTTAAGCAATTGTTTAGCATCTAATTTTCTATATTTGAAATCAAATAATCAATTTATAGGAATATTACTGTAAGTATGGAATATACCAAGTTATACAACATTTGTTTAATGTATCTGATGAACCAGATATTCTTCAGCGCAATATGTTCTACAAATAAAAGGTACAAATTGATAAGAAACATACCAATGCTTGGTCAGAAAGCAGGCCTTTGTCAGGGTAAAATAGGTATGCATGTGCTTCCTTATCTGCTCGTCCAACCCTTCCACGCAACTACAAATATCGAACAAATGAAAAAATTAAGTACATGGTCGGATTTCCTTTGTTGTAACAAAAAAAATGAAAAAAAATTGCATACAGGTTGTACTTTCTTTTACATCTGGATAACAACTTTGTAAATATTTGAACAACTACACAATCACCTGGGGAATGCATCCTTCAAAGTAAGCTATTAAGGAGAGAAAACCAAATACTTAAATACTGCACTGAGCATCCCATACTACTCCATATGGGTCTTGAGAACCTCTTGGTGATCAGAACCCTTTGTAAGTAGCCCTTTCCAAGACATTGACAACAAGTTCTAATATCAATCAATAAGTATCCAAGCACTTGGAGCACCCACCCTCAAATTAACTAGTAAGGGAGAAGAATGAAATACTTAAATACTCTACCAAGCATCCCATACTACTCAATTTAGGACTTGGGCACCCCATAATACCAAAATTCCCATATTCATTTATTACTGAGTAACATCATCATATTTGTCTTGCATTAACTATCCCAAAAGTCTGATCTATAAGTTGAAAGATCGAGCAATATTTTATATCTCTAACATGTTCCCTCATGCCTCAATGCTTTGAACTTTATGTGACTCTGCTGTGCAAGAGATATTCAATCTTTTGTCACTTGTTATTCCAGTCTTAAAAAGAAGGGAAATTCAGATGTTTTAGAAAGGCGGTGCAGAATGTAGAATTGCCCAATTTAGGTGGACCAGATCCATTGGATGGCTGGCCAAGGCTGAAAGTTTTTATGTAGAAAAGACAAAACTAAACCAAAGTTCAAGGCATCCATGGCCTTCATTTGTATGGATGGGACTTTCGTACAAGATTAGATATTTGAGGAAGAGTTTACCGGAGATGACATAGGAGGTTTCCAAAGTATAATTATTGAAGAAGCTTTCTAGTAGTGAAACTGAATCCAAATGAACATTAGCACACTTGCATCAAACTGAATCTGTGGAGTTTGTGCAGGAACTAATTGAGACTCAAGAACCATGGGCTTTGGATAATTTTATGAATCATTTGAATTATGTGATCAGAAGAAAAATGAGAAATCATGATGTTGGGTTCAAAAAAATGAAATCCTCACCTTCATGTTTGGCACAGTTTGCCACAAGTACAACAGAAGGGAGGCAGCTTCATACATGAGAATACCAGGTCGGACCAGTCAGCCGTCTATGGTCATAACCATTGAATTAAGTATTAATTGAGTCAAAGAAAAGTGTTCTATTCTTCTCTAAGTGTAAAATACAGTGGAAATACAGCTGGAGCAGGTGCAACTGTTGCTAGTAATTCACAAGATTTGTCATTTAGAAACATTGACAATAGGCATTTACCTTATCAGGAAAATGTTCAGAGGGAAGAAGGTTGTCTTCTATGCAGCCAACCATTTGGGCCACTTTATAGGTGTTTTAAAAGGAAGCTAAGAGTATTTATGAGAAAGATGATCATGGAGGCGGTGAATTCAATGGGGTTTCATAGATGGAACCAAATTCAAATATTGATCTGCAAGGAACAACTTCCTTATTTCAGCCTTGAGGACAAGGCTGAGGCTGCTTCCGTGCCAGAATCTGATTATTTTTATATTAATTTCGAATTAGACAGTTATAGCTTATAATGTGACTAATGTACAGGCTTCTAAAAAAGGCAATTACGAAGTAAAATTGTCATTCCTAGAATTTTGTAGGAGTAAACTCCTTTTTAAGGAAAAACCTTGTGTTTGTACTCAAATATGGCCTAAAAACTGCAGTATTTCTATCTTCATTAGAATTCAGTGTGCTTATGTCTTGAGTACAACAGTAATAAGCAAGCAATATATAAAAAATTTACTTATCATGTATGTATTAACCTCACTTTTAAGAATAATGAAGTTCTTAAGGAAGCAATCCCAAGCAACTATATTTCTTTCAGAGTACTGAGATGCATTACCAGTAATTTAAGGGCTAATGAGCCCAAAATATAATAAAGAACTTCCAAAAATAAATTACTTAGACAATGTTGGCAAATGAAGTTCAAAAGCGCCTGACCACGTGGAATCTCATACTTCCTCCAACATACATCCCATATTTATGTCAGAATTACCTATAAAATATATTTTAGAGTATCTTGGATGGCCTCTTGAAGTGGTTTCCAAATCCATTTTCATTGTATTTCATTATAGTTTCCAAATTTGATTAGGATTAAGAGAGTAGACTAGTATAAATAAGGGTTAATCTTTTTGCCTTTTGCATCACATCAATAAGCATAAGAGACTAATATCCATAGTCTCCTTTTCCCTCTTTTCCTCCTTCTTTAACAAAACCCATGTAATCTGACATTTCACATTCAATTTTTCATGGTTATCAAAAACAGGCTTGTATGAAACAATATTAAGTTGATAGTAGAAGAGGCAACAATTACTCCAGCGTAGGATCTGAAATTTGAAAACAAAATTGTATGATCCAGTGATATGTGTTCATAAAAGTATCAGCTCATACATTATAGCTGGTGACAGTGCAATACATAGAGCAGAACAAATATAATGAGACCTAAACTATGTTTGGAGTCAGCAACAAAAAATTTGAGAACATCTAAACCAAAAAATAATAGTGAAATTAGGAAGAACAAAACCTGGTATAACTGTGCAAGACCAAATTGCTGAACATCCTGAATGATAATGGTATTTGCATTTTGAATATCAAGCCCACTTTCTACTATATTTGTGCAGATAAGGATTTTTATTTCACCTAGAGCAAACTTCTCCATTGTATCCTCTAATTGCTTTGAGAACAGCTACTCCAGAAAACAGTGAAATGAATACAATTAAGGTCAAATTGTCAATGCCAACTGTTTACATATATGTTTCATAAATAAACTGCTGATATAAAACAACTTAATTTGAGTTAATCAACCCAGATAGAGATTCTCATCATAATAAGAACAATTTTGTGTACTAGGTATTTATATGATGCACGAGTGCCATCAAAAGATCCAGGACAATTATCATGGTAGAAGCAGTATGAATGCCACTATATTGTATTTTGAAGTAGCGCTATCACCTTGCATTGAATAAAGGAAGAAGTGAACTTGTATGAGTGAAGAAAATCTACTTTTGCGAAGCAACTAAAACTGCACTTCGTAAATGTTCTTGACAAAGCAGCCACCCAGCATCCACTATAGATGGTAACACATCAAGCACTTAACTACTTATATTTGTTGATAGAATGACAACCAACAAGTACAAAATGTGTAAATGAACATCACGGAATATAGTATATCCCACATATTGATGGGAACCGATGGGACAATTGCAGCAATTTCCATAACTATATTAGATTATATTGCAACATCCTAAAGGTAGAAATTTGTAATACGAAGTATATGTACTTGTTAATGTTGAAAATCTCATATCAACTAGAAATATAGTCAAATTATAATATATAATTGGATGCTAATCTCACCTAGAGTGTTGGTTTCGTAACATTACGCTGAAATCCACTTTCTAAAATAGTATCAAAGCCTATTCTAACAAGGTTTGTTAGGCCTATTGTGTCATCCACTATTGGATTGTTATTGGGCCACCCACAAATATTTAGTCTCATACTTGAGATCTCTAGTCCTCGACATGAAGAGTATATTGAAGATCCTACATCAACTAGAAATATTGTCAAATTATAGTTTATAAATGAATGCAAACCTCACCTTGAAAGCTGATTTTATAGGATTGAATTAGACCTAAATCCACTTTCTAGGATATGATTTGATAGAAAAATATCTCTCCAAATATTTCCCTTTATTAGATATTGATTGTGTTCCTTATTATTGTATCACTTCTTACTGTCAACATTTTTCCAGCAAGAATTGTTAAAAGCCAATGTTTTTTAGTGAGCATTGTTCATTACCAATGTTTTTTTGGCGAGTTTATGTCACTTTTCTTCCTACAAGCTTTTTCTAGCTGGCAATCACCATCACTGGCATAGTTGTGCCATGTGAGGACAATTTGTTTCACTCCAACAATTGCCATACCCTCTAAGCATTTTCTTTGCTTCCCAATAGTCACTGCACTCTACGAACATTTTTGTTGTCTGGCAATTGTCGTGTCCTTTGAGCAGTTTTGCTTTCTAAAGACCATAAGCATTTTTGCTTTCTGGTAATCATTGTGTCCTCCAAACATTTTTTCTTTCCAACAACTGTCATCTAATAATTTCTTCTTTACAACAACTGTCATGTCATCTAATAATTTCTTCTTTCCAACAATTGTTGTGTCCTCTAATAATTTCTTCTTTCCAACAACTATTGTGTCCTTTAATAATTTCTTCTTACTAGAAATTGCTATGTCCTTTGAGCATTTTTGCTTTTCGGCAATCATGTTTCAGGTACCCATTTTTGTTCTCTAGCAACCGTTGTGCCTTTTGGCCATTTTTAACAGGCTTGTCTCCTCCTATTACATATGCCCGTGCTTGAGGGGAAAGGATAGAGATATAATTTGATTACAATAAATAGGAAGATATGATATAATTTGATAGAGGTATTTTCCTATCATATCATATCATATTTCTAAACTCCCTCTCAAGTTGAACCATATGTATCATGAGACAAACTTGTTACAAATATCATTATTAAGAAGTGAATTCTAAACCTAACTCAACCCACAAAACCGGCTTGTAAGATGAGATTTGTACTCACTTATATACACTAAATTGACCTTGTCTCTAGTCGATGTGGAATCTCCAACACACTCTTCTTCATGCCGAGGACTGGACATCTTGAGTGTGAGACTATATATTTATAAGTGGTCCAATAACAACCCGATAGCGAGTGGTCCGATAGACCCAACAACTTTGCTAGGATGAATTTTTATGATTCTGATACCATATTAAGAAGTGGACTTTAAGCCTAACTCAATCCAACAAAACCGATTTGTAAGATGAGGTTTACATCCATTTATATACACTAAATTAATATTATCTCTAGTTGATGTGGGATTTCCAATAGTCATAAATACAAGAGCCCTTGAGAAACTTAGTAAACATGTCAACCAGGTGATTGTCGAACCTAACAAGTAAATAATGATAAAGCTAGTAGATATTTTCTGGGACTTTCTTTCTGTCATAATGACCATCAATCTCCAATATGATTCATCCTTTCAAATCATATCTCTAACATAATCAAATCATATATCTAATAGTTAATATTAAAGAGATTGAAAATGTTCTTGCCTGTATAATACTAAACCTTTGTTTCAATAATTTAGGGACAGTAGCAATATCTCTCAGAAATAAAAAGGGAAGACAAATATCTCTTCATAATATTCCTTCCATTCAATTAATATAAGTTTAGACAAAAATGCCTTTAACTTTTCAACTAATCTAGTATCTCTTTCCAATGTGAGCGGTGTTGTATATTTACTACTTGTAATTATATGTAGAGGTATTGCTGGAAAAAAAGCTTTAAAAAGGTAAAAGAAATATTATTTTCAGACAAAAATAAAAAGCTAAAAGGACTATTATTTTGGAATGGAGAGTATCAAAAGACAAAATAACTGTCACTTTTTTTAATTACTTATCCACTCACACACTTGAGTTATTCAGCCAAAACTAGCTCTCTTCATGCCTTGGCAAACTAACATTCTTTATGCAATAGACCCTTAAAAGGTGGAAGTGTGTGACTACCTTCCCATGGGCAATGGCTATTTCCACATTTGGAAATGACTCTACAAGAAATGCCATTACTTCGTCCAGTCCTGTAACAACAATTATTAAGAAACCAGATTCAGTACTTTGATAGACTTCAGACATACTATTAGCAAATATAGATTGAAATCAACACCATGATAATCTGCTTTTAGGACTATGATGGCCATGTAATAGTATCAGCTGAGCAAGATACTCATTGATTTTTTATCATATCCAAATTCAAGTCTAACAATTGTCAAATCAGTTCCTTTCAAATTCTTCTGCTTTTACATTGAACTTGCTCTGTTCCCCCAAATTTCAGCCACTACTATTAATCTTCTTATGTAATTGAATTAATTAGGCCCCTCTCCTTTAAAATGTTTAATATTTCTTTCCCTTAAATATTCATCAGTCTGTCATTTCTTTTGGGTGCAAACTGATAAAAGGTGCTCCTTGAGATGCAGGTACACTATTAAAGAAAGGAAAGTAGTAGTGGGATGCAGCTGGCCAGATGACAATCTATATCTATTAAGGTTACTTTACCGCACTCTACCTCCCAACTTCAACCTCATGAATGTTCCACCTTGTTTCCATAAAAATCTTTGATCATCACAGCAAACTGTGATCAGAAAATACAACAATAGGGCTCACCTATATTGCACATCCTTACCCTTTTTCGGTTCCTTGATGAGTCCCACAGAATACAAAAGGGAAAAACCATGTATATTCAGAGTAAGCTTTGCTGGAAGGTTTTAGAAATAAGCAGCAGCCAATGTATCATTAAGATTAGGGCACCTTTACTTTATGTTTAATAACAAAAAGGTCCTTATTATCCAAGGCTGTTACTGATAATTTTTTTGAGCATGTTTAGATGAAAAGAAGTGCAATGTATTAAACAGAAGAGAAGTTGCTGAATGCCCTCAGAAAGGGTTTGAAAATATGTTTGTAGGTTAAAGAACTATGCTATGAGTCATTTGACTTTAATAGTATCTTCAATCTTTACTCCTTTTTTCCACTAACCGTTTTTCTTTTTTTCGTCTTACCTCATTTAGGTCACTTTATCAGTTTATCTGTTCAAAACATTCTTTTTTCATCAACAAATGAAAACCCTATCCACAGAACGCTCAAAAATAATCAGCCACAAAAATGATATGAACAACACATTTTATTGTCAAACTAAAAGGCATTGCATAAGGTAATGACAGGTCTTATTTCAGACCTCGACAATACATAAGCTTACACACAGATGTCAGTATATAAATGAGTAGCTGAGAATCACCCTTAATACGTGGCAGAACATAAAAAACTTGACCACCACGATCCAGCTCATACTTGATGGCTGAAATTACTTTCTCCTCACTGTATGAAGAAAGGTGAGTCTTGATAGGAACTCTTTCCGGAGGTGGTGTTGATATTAAACTGAAACAGAAATTAACAGAAATCATATCTAGCATGATACTTAAGCTGAGAGGTTAGCTGATGATGTTTGATTAGTCCTGATTTCAATAGGAAGAGCCAAACATGCAATAGATGAAGTTCCCATCTAAGCACCCAACAAAGTGCAATGCTCAGCAAAACTAGAACCAGAAGATTAAGGAGCCAAAAAATGTTAAGGGCGTTTCTAAACCAATATTACAGTTACACACATTCGTGTTTAAGTTAATTCTTCATTTTCTAGGGAATTGATGAACCTACTCCCTGGTAACTAAGATAGTTTCATATTTATGCCTTTCCCCCTAGATTTTTCTTATTTGACATTAAAGATACCTGTTATACACAATTTTGAGGTAAAAGGCAGTTGGAAGCAGAGGCAATAACTTAGCATCCAAGTATAAGAGATATTACAGTGCTTTATTATCCCTTTTCTCAACATATATTGTGACTAAGTCTCCTCCTTTTATTTCTAGTTTATATGATAAAAGACATGCTCATTATGAGCAGCATTGGCAGCTTAAAAGAATTGACAAAAAACAACACTTAAAAGCTTAAGCTATCAAGCATCATCAGGTGAAGGCTTGTAAATGGTTTTATACTAAACATCAAGACTGGCTAATTCACAAGCTACTCTACCTTGTGCTAAAATGTAACTTCTCATTTAGAAGAATGTGGGCAGGTTGAATCAAACTCTTAATCATTTGGTCATAGAGGCTTTAATATTGTGTCAAGAACTAACTCTTCCAAAAGCCTAATCAGGTTAGGCTTATGTATGGTTTAATGTCTAATGAACCAAATCCCAACTTAAACAAACTTCTAGTAAAGCAACTTAAACATATGATATTGTACTGTAATTTGGAAGATCAATTATATAATAAATAATTTGAATCGTGCCCTCACTCTGTCTAGCACACCCACTCACGAACATATATAAAACATGCACAATGCTACCAGATTCAGTGAGCAAAAGAAAAGGTACATTCATCCTTTTTCATCAACCAGATATTTTAGAATTTTTTTTCCAACAATGTGCGAGACAGATTCATCACAAGACTCTCTGTTCAATACCAAGACCAAGTTAATCAATACAGTCAATCATCCTTAATAATTTGCAAAAGGCTAGTTACCTTACCTGGCATCACGAAACCCTGTTAATGCTAAATAAAGAGTTCGTGGTATAGGGGTTGCAGACAAAGTAAGTACATCCACAGAAGTTTTAAAAGAAGCAATCTTCTCCTTCTGTTTGACACCAAACCTCTGCAAGCAATAAATTGTTACTCAGTAAGGAAGGAGCGGGGAGTGCCACTGTAATTAAAAAAAAGGAAAATATGAATTGCAGATAATTGGATAACCTGCTCCTCATCAACC
This sequence comes from Lablab purpureus, assembly GCA_030347555.1. Lineage (NCBI taxonomy): Eukaryota > Viridiplantae > Streptophyta > Magnoliopsida > Fabales > Fabaceae > Lablab > Lablab purpureus. Next base: position 15,999,264 of record CM059254.1, read on the forward strand.
ACAAGCAGACCAAGATTGTTATATGTAACACGATCTCCTAGGAGTGAATGAGTCCCAACTATAATATCCAGGCTACCATTCTTAATCATGTCCAAATTCTCTTCTTTCTCAGCTTTGGTCTGCAAGTTGAGATAAGTGGAATAATCTATAACTGATGTAGAACTTGTAAATTATTCATACATATCCACCTAGAAGCCCATGATGCAGTTCATATTTGATTGACCTTAATTTTCCTAATTTCAAGTGATAAAGTCAGACACTACCAAGGTGATGCTCTGGATAGGGTATTTCACACAAGGTAGATACTAAAAGGCTGTCAAGTTTATCCAATAAATAGCAATTGTGTGATTAGTGCCAGGAAATGTTACTCTACCTATAAACTGGCACTTATTCAGTTCAGGCCATGGTTATAACCTACGGGATAGTTCAAATATTCTGATGCTGATTCAAGTGGATTATCATTAGAGAGCACTTCTTAACAATATACTATTATTTAACTATCAAAGAAGTTTAATTAGATTAGTGAGATTTCTGCTTTATATTGTGTAAGACTAACTAACAACTAGATGAATTTAACTATTGACTAAAATGTAAAAATTACTCAGTCATACCTGGAACCTGCTTAGTAGCCCAACCTTGACATCAGGGTATACAGAAAAGCGCTCTGAAATAACATCAAAATGTTGTTTTGCTAGAACTATTGTTGGTGCCAGAACCATTGCTTGTTTTTTAGCTGAGACAACACAAAAGATAGCACGTATTGCAACCTCAGTTTTACCAAAACCTACATCTCCACAAATTAATCTGTCCATTGGTGTTTCTTGCTCCGTCAAATCCCTCTCAACATCAATAAATGCCTACAAGAATGTGCACTCAAACGAGATGAAATAACAGATAAAGTTGCAACAAAAAACCACAATCAACTAATCCTCTTCCACCAAGACACACAGCATCTACTACAACGTCACCTGTTTCTGATCTGGTGTGGGTTCATAAGGGAACTGAGCTTCAAATTCAGCCAAGGCAGGAGTCCTTAGATATGTAGGTCTTCTTTGCTTAAGCCTGTGCAGATAGAGTTCCATCAGGTCCACAACCATCTTCTGTATTGCGACCTTACCTTTAACCTTTCTTCTCTCCCACGCACCAGTATCATTCAACTTGCTCAATGTCCTTGGCTTCTTGGTTTCATTTGGCCTACAAAAGCATGCACACCACATTTCACGCAACAGCATTTATCAAAGCAACTAAGTCCATGTTTGAATGAACTTATGATAAAGCATTTGCAATAGAAGAAAATAAGAAAAGAAAATGAATAAGTTAAATCAACTTAAGCACTTCAATTTTTTATCGAAACTCCGTTATTTAATTTCTCCAAAAGATAATTTTAACTTATAGGAAAGAAGAAAATAGGAAGTTAAAATGAATTAAGTTTTTCCTGTAAGTTAGAATCAACTTATGCACTTCAACATTTACACTACCTCGTTTAGTTTCTCCAAAAGTTTATTTTACCCTATACATAAGCTAATCTTAACTGGTTTTACCTTCTTATTTTCTTCTCTGATAATTGCTTAATGAAAAGTTTATCCAATCACGGCCTAAGCCAAGTTCAGCATCACCACCTCCACATTTGATTCAACAAACAACAAAGAAGTAAGCAGGATAGAAAACTCACAGACTATATCTATAGAGCATTTTGGAAGCCTGGTTGACAGGTAGTTTTGCCATGCCATCAGCATACTCGATGAAAACATACTCAGTGGCTTGTGAAGAATTCTTAGCAGAATCAAACCGAATCCCAACAAACCTCCCAATCCCCACTTTCTTGTGCACAACATAGTCCCCAGAACGGAGCGTGTAAGGGTCGACCCTGTAGCTAAAGACCCCATTTTTGCTCTCCCTATCGCCCTTCAACTTCTGCAACCCCTTCTGCTGTTGCTCCTTCACCATTCGCATGTACTTCCCCGCTTCCTCTGAGTTCATCACCGTTCTGAAAACCTCTTTCTTGCTGTACTCGCGGCGAATCCTCTCGTTGAGGAGGGAAATGGGGTCATTGCGGGGTTCAGTTTTGGAGGGTGTGGAATGGGTGTAGGGGCTATGGGGAGTGTACACTGCATTGATGGGGAAAGATGGCAGCTTTTGCTTGTTTCCGTGTCTGAGGTGTGCAGGGCGTGTGAGGATGAAGAGACTCCACGTTGTGGGGGAAGAGTTGAGTTTGGAGATGAGGGGTGTGGGAAGGTGTGGCCTCGGGAGGAGAGATGAAGAAGAAGCCATGTGGGTGGGTGTGTGTGTTCAGAATGCCATTGGGGAAGAAGAGTGTGAAAATGAAGGATAATTGGAAGATGAAGGTTTTGGAGGGGTTTTGTTGTAGACAAGAAAGAAGGATTATCTTGTGTGTCGTAACATATAATATGAAGAATGTTAGTGTTGTGATATCAAGTAACGACCATCGTTTCATTGTATTTTTTTTTTTTTTGTGGGGTTCAGTAGTTTCAAAGAGAAGCCTGTGGAGGGAGTGATGCCAACAAATTGCTGCTCAGAGTTTCGAGTTCAGATATTTTTTTGCATAGCAATATAATTAGATATTTTTCCCCATATCTTCATCGCTTTTGCTTTCTGCACCATTGATTTCTTCTCGCACTCCCTTTTTTCAAAATAACTAATTTACGTTTCTTTTATTTTATAACAATTGTGAATTTCATGATTTTCAAGATTTCTTTTAGATTATTTAGAATTTTTCCAATGTAGCAATACATAATATAAAATTCAGGCAATTACTTCAATGACTTAGAATTGTAATTTCCTTTTTATACACTTTCCTCGATGACTTATATTTTAAAGTGATAACCCCCTTTGTTATACTTCCCTTAATAATTTAATTTTGTCAAGAGTTATAACCTTTTTATATAATCTCAAAACTTTATTGCTTTATAAATATCATCACGACAAACAATAAAAGGGTTGAAAAAAAGGAAAAAGGTAAGTGATGAGTCATTATTTTCCCTTATTTTCTTACCTTTCTGTACTTGTTTTCATCTCTAATTTGTGTTTAATTGTTTATATTTTGTACTAATTTCTATTAGGGCTATATTTGGACCAGAAATTCATATTTTAATTAATTTGAATTTTCTAAGTTTAATTATTCCAATTTTTATTTTCAGGGCAATTTAAAATTATTTTGAGCTTGGAATTAATTCATGGACTTCAAGAGGAGCTGCCACGTCACAACTTGGACCAGATTTGTTTCTTTGGTTTTTTTGGGCCCAATTTGTCTAGGGTTTCGTGCCCATGCAGACGTGAGAGGGCAACTACAAGTAGGGCAGCTGAGGGAGAGCGGGAGGAACACGGACGGCAGCAGCGGCAGTAGAATCAATTAGGGTTTCTTTTACGTTTTTCCTTTCAGCTAGAGAGACCAGTTTACATTTTGTTTTAGTTTTCAGTTCACATTTCGTTTACTGTTTAAAAATTCCAGTTTTGTTCTTCAATTCCAGTTTTGTTCTTCAATTTATTTGCATTTCTATTCTGCAATTTTCGTTTTCTATTTCGTTTTCCGCTTTCTATTTCGTTTTCTGCTTTCTATTTCATTTTCCGCTTTCTATTTCGTTTTACGTTTTCAATTTCATTTTCGTTTTCAATTTCAATTTCCGTTTACGTTTTCTGCAATGCATTTTCTGTTTTCTGAGTTAATGGAAGGCTAAAATCCCAGGGTGGGGCTCTTGGGCATGCTGCACTTACTGATGGAGGTTTTGTGCGTTTTTTTGGCTTTGTACGTTTGATTCTCCAATGTGAAGTCTCTGTTCTGGAGGATGCTTAATCCTGCGGAGGGAGACCTTACAAGGTTCACGTTTGCTTAATTCGTGTAGGGAAGTCTTGGGTTAACTTTCGCTTAGTTGGTTAATCTAGACCGAACAAGGATTAAACAGACTGATAATCTGTTGTAAGCCAAGGATGTCAGAGATGCATTGTGTTCAAGAGTCTTGCCTATTTTAATTACTGAAATTAATTTGTTGTTTGTCTGCTATATTTTAATTAACTGTTATCTGTCCAAAAAAAAACCCCATTGCACATTGCATGTTCAATCTTTTGACAGTGAAAATTGGTCCTTGAGAGACGACCTAGGAGTCACTTCTAATACTACATTTAATTGTTTTTTTATTTGACCGAGTACGGCATCGATCAGTAAGAACCAACAAAATCCAAAGGATAAAAGAAATCTAACAAAAGAAGCTACAACCAAAATATTATGAGGAGAAAGCAGTAGTGATAAAACAAAAATCAAATCTCAATAACTACATCAAGGTAACTATTCTACTAACCTCACATAAGCTTCCATTATAATGTATACAAGTTAATATCAACATCATAAAAAATCAAAGAAATATACATGTACCTTTGGACTTACAAAATGTTGATAGATGAATCAAAGAGTCTCAGTCATATAAACCCTAAATGAAATTATAAAATTATAATAGCAATAGTATGGGAGAACTTGAAACCCAATAGTGGAATCATGTGTATGCATCCTATCTTCTCCCTCTCAATTAGTCATAACCACACTACAAAAGTATCCTTTAGAAAACCCTTTCGGTTTCAACTTCATCCACACATTCTCCAAGTTTTCTCCTAGTGCAAACCTTAATCTCTTCCTTAATTATCACACAGAAACAACTTCACACTTAGGAACAATCACACCACCAGATATTCCCCATCTTTCCTCCCTCATCGTCATTGCTTACACCTTAGGTTTATGACATGAACTTCATGTTTCCATCTCAACGCCCTTGAGAAAACTCAATTTAATGTTGTAGAAGACTTCATTTTAAGAATCAACCTTGTTTATGAAAATGAAAAACTAAACTCAAAGCATCAAACTAAAAGAGAAATTTAAAACATTCAATTCATTTTTATATTTAAAAGAAAAGGAAAACATTTATATTTGATCAAAGATGAAAGCTTTAGAGAAGAGATCGTCTTAAAGAGTATATGACCTAATATTTGAGAATGAAACTTTAAGGAAGTTCATATCCTCAAGTAATGAAGGAAACAAAAGATTCATCCTTCTAATAGGATTCTCTCTTAAACCTTTTGAAAAAAAGACAAATAGGATTCGAAAAGGAGAAAACTAGGTCTCATGCATCACACAAACATGTTGCGTGAAATGCATTTAAGAAATTCAAAACTAGCAAGAAAGAACCCAAGTTTATTTGGGTATTTAAGAAAGACATTATTAATATTGTAGATGTGATTAATATGAGGAATAAAACCCTATCATGGTACTTAGACAATGAGTGCTCGCAACACTTGATAGGAAAAGGTATATGTTTCCATACCTAAAGAAATGATAAGGTGGAAGCATGATATTTGGGGGAAACCAAAACGGAAAGACGTAAGTGTTAGGAGGATAAGTATAGATCCTATTAAGACATAGATTACTAGATGTAGGTCTACATCTAAACGATTACCCATTGGTTTTGATTATGACAAATAATACCAAGTTTCGGTTCATCTAATGAGTTTACATAGTGTGAATTGGATCAAAACTCTTTAGTTAAGAATAGAAGAAGTCTATAATTCATTAAATGCATAAGAAACACAAAGCATGCTAGGACTTTTTCTTGAAAACGTAAACGATTAAATACTAATTGACTTAGCAAAAAGCAATAGATGCATGTTAAGTTAGATGACCTTGATATCAACGAATGACTCTAGTGCAACATTGGACGCCTAGAAAGGCATCTACTTTAAAGAGAAACCTCACAGATTTCAAAGTAGATTTTGGCACAAACACAACATATCCTCTAAGTGATGCATTCTTATTTTAGTGTGAGCAGTACATACAACATAGTTGCTTAGATAAAGCGTATAATTTTCCTCACCAAAAGAAGTACAAAAATGATGTGTCATCATAAAGTCAAACATTTGTGATGGAAACCTCTAACAAAAAGGACAACACATAACATTAGGTAACTACAAATCTAAAAATAGAAGCTCACCATGCACATGAAAGAGTTGGAACTAATAAATAATGACAATAGACAACATGGATACGTCTACAAATTCTTTCATTCTTTCAAAACTTTCGAGTGCTTAGATAAATCATCTTCTAAACAACTTTGTAAAAGAGAGTTCTTATCTATAAATGTTTGAAGTGCGAGAAGTTATCTCTTAGAACAAGGAGTTCTTGTATTTATATCCACTCACTTGAGTATGAACTTTGTAAAAAGCATCCTTTATGTTGTATAATCTCAAGAAGTTTTGTGTACTTTTCTTGGATAGACCTTATGTACTTTTCCTAGAGAGACCTTGTGTGATGAGGTTTCTACCTCAATGAATTTTCAACCTAACTAAGACCTGAATGTAAGTCATGCTACAAAACTCAAAATTATGTGATTCCAAAATGACGTGAAAAATCATGATTTGATATGCAATTTAGACCCCTAAATCATTAAAAAAGGTTTCATAAAATTAGACTTATGATTAAAAAGAATTTGATGGTCAGATACAAAAAATTCATAGGATGAGATTTTCAGCAATAAACCCTAAAATTTGCAGAATTTGAAAAATAGAAAGTCTAGCCAATAGTGTTGTAATTAGACAAAAAATAACATAAATGTAGGCATCACAAATAACAAGGTTTGATAAGCCTTGGAGATCGTCACAAGAATTATGTAATTCTTCATAAGATCAAGTGGTTTATGGAAGAACCCTACCAGAGAAGTTGCTCTCACTTCAATTGATAAATTCAAACTTTTTTCTATTTCATTCATTCTTTAATGATTTATACAATTTATTTTCTTACACTTTGCAATATATAAAAGAAAACATAGTCCCAACATAGCAACATAACTAATATTTCCTAGTGGTTAAGTGAGACATAGTTAAATGTGAGGTCTGATGTTCAAATCCTATTGGAAGTAATATTCTTACTCTCTTGGACATTATTAAGAAGTTTTAGAAAGTTTTTGTGAATGCATTTATAAAACCATTAAATGACCCTCTAAAAGTGCCTAATAAGTCATTGTGAAAATTCATTACTTTCCTTTTTCAAAACCATTTTCAATAAGAAAGGAGCTTAGAGGCTCATAGTGAGCTTGAGGAGCTTCTTTTAGCCCATAAAAGTTTTGCTTAGTTTAAAAACATGATTAGGTAATGTAACACCCTCAATCATAGAGAGTTGTTCTACATAGACTTCCTTTTTTACTAAACCATTTAGGAATGCACTTTTACATTCATTTGATAAAACTTAATTTTAATAAAGACAACAAATGAAAGAAAAATGTGAATTGACTCTAAGATAGAAAATTGAGCATAAGTTTCAATGTAATTTATATCTTTTTATTGTAAGTATCCCTTAGCTACTAATCTACCTTTGTTGGTTAGAACTCACCTTAACCATCACGCTTGTTTCTAAAATCCCATTTAGCTCCTAGGATATGTTTGTTCTAAGGTGGGATTACTAGCTGACATACGACATTTTTCTAAAACTAGTCAAACTCTTCTTGCATAACTTTTGCCTAACTTTCATCATCAAATGTTTCACTGACACTTTTGGTTCAATATCTAATATCAAGGTAGAATGGTCTCTATAATGGTCTATGATGGCATTTGATTGATGGTTCTACATCATTTGTGAGTTACGTTTAATTGGCTCTCTTTTCTTAGTTAAACCATTTATTTGGTATCTAGTAGTGTGTATGCTTGTTTCTTTCTTTTACCGTTGTTATTGTAAGTTTAAATATGCAAAAGAAAAATCTAGCTCTAATATTTTTATAGTGGGCTTATAGTCTTTGAATCTAACATGAATAACTTATTCAACTATTGATGTTTTAGAGTTCTTAGCTACCACCACCTTTTGCTTATGGCAAAAGGGAAAGAAGAAAAAATTATACAATTGTATATAGAAGTAATATAAACTCTATTTTTTTACAAATGATACATGTTAGACACATGTTTTGACTATTATTACATAAGACTCACAAGGAGTCTATTGCCTGTTATCAAATGTTGGATACCTTGTGCTCTAATATAGCATGCTTATCAAATTGCTCTATTTCCATGATGTATGACGCTACCTTGATAAACTTTGACAAAATGATTCTCTAAGTTTTACTTTAATGTTTTTATTATAGGATGGTTAGTGTAAATGCATTAATAAGAAAATTTCAATTTAAAAATCTTTAATAAGAATAACCAACCAACATTTATCAATTCATCTCACAAATTTATAATTTTTGACTTTGATTCCTTTCAACAAAACAAACTAATACAAATTGCTAGACAAAAAGCTAAAATGAATGTTTCATCTCTACAAGTTGATATTATTTTCCATAATAAAAAACATGAGATTGTTAAGGCATAAATAGTTTATACAAGACTAAGCTGAAATTTATATATGAATGTGTGCCGAAAATATCACCCAAAGTTTTTATAATAAAAAATAATACCAAGTTTTGGTTTATCTAATAAATTTGCTAAGTGTGAATTAGAAAAAAGGTTCTTAAACATAAGAAATCAAGAATAAACATAGTCTCTTAATTGATAGAAACATGCTCAAAACGTTAAACAAGTCAAGAATAGACTAGTCAATGATAGATGTAAGAAGCACTAGACAACTACACAAAAACTATATGATCATGCAAAAACACCAGACACATTCAAAGGCCTATATCTTCAGACAAGTGGAAGAATGTCTATTAAAGAGCATGAAGTACATCTTTTAAAGTAGATCTTGAAATATACAACATAACCTGAGAGTTGTATGTTCAGTTTAGTGCAGTCAGTACAAACAAGATAGTTACTCAGATGAATAATTTCATTTTCCTTAACAAAAGGAGTGTAATATGGATGTATCAACATAAGGTCAAACATCCTAATTGGAGTACACAAAGGAGGTCTGATAAACACTATAGAAATCTCGCAACATGGCTCCAATGACGTGTGGCTATCATATGTCTAGTTTTAGAGAGAGGGAGAGAGAGAGAGAGAGGAAGAGACCGAGATATTTTTATATCATATCAAAAGTTGATCTTAAAATATGAATTATGCCTAGGTGAAGAATAGATATAACATAAAATAGTTTTTAATCATAGATGTATATACAAGTTAGTTATTCTAACAATTCTAACAAGTATATGTAATGAAGAAAAATGATGACAATTTACATGAGGTGGTACACAAGCAAGGATCACAATTAGAATACGTGATGAACAATCGTCAAGAAAGTGAACAAAGAAATATTCCACCATGACATTAGCTACACAATTACAAAGTACGAGTGTAGAAAAAAGATTATATAATATTTTGTTAGAGGAGAGAGAAAATGAGAAAGAAAAATTCTGTTAGCCAATTTCTAATCATATTTTATTATGCTGATTCTCTTTTATTCGGTAATTCTAACTACCATCTTCTCATAACCTTTGATTCATTGTCTAAAATTCATGTTATAAATAATACTTAATTATAGAGTTTCATATATATGTTGGTTTTCTTATCATATGTTTTCTTACTTTTAATCGCATAGACTCCTTATATTTGGTGGTGCTTTCATTGAGAGTTGAACTCCTACTATCATAAGGAGGAATCCAATACCGATAGAAACTCTGCATTGAGAAATCAAATTGAGTTCCACTTCAATGGAATTGACGTTCGCGGGTATGTTGTTTTGCTCCACATGCACTGAATTACGGAGAAACTGAATTGAGCTTTACTTAAACAGAATTGAACTTCACAAACAACTATTGTTTTGATTGACGGGTAGATGAGTTTCACTTTTAATTCAATCAAAGATGGTTTAATGAATCGAACCTACTTTGAATCCTAACCCATTTTATATAATGGATTATGTAATTGGGCATTTTTCAACTTATTCATTAAGTCGGTCAATAAAAAGGGAGTTAGTTTAAAGTAGGTTATAGTTCATCCATGGAGTCTAATTCGTAAATCCAATCACACCGTACATTTGTAGGGCATAAAGGCTCATTCAACATCTGTCATCCCATCTGGCTTGTAAAAAAATCTAGGTAGGTAGTCTTGTTGCGCACGCATAAAACGAAAATCAGACAAAACAAGTGGACACGCAAGTAACGGATTTAAATATTCTGATTCCTAAATAAAATGTTAATACCTTATTGCAACTATATAATTACATTGGGAGAGATGCAAAAGCAGATATAAACACGTAGCCCAAAAGACGCTCTAATACATTTTCCCAAGAGTGGAGCCACAATTAATTACCTACAAGGAATATATAACCTATGCAACAACTAGGATCAAGTTGTAAATTTCACCAGGAACTAACTACTACACATAATATATCATTCCAACTTCGATAAGACTAATGTGAGGAATGTTAAGAGCAACAGCTGGACCCCTGCAATTCTTCCGCAGAAATGAGTAGCCAATATCAATCACAAGCTTTTTCAAGAATGAGGATGATTTCCTTGCCTTCACATACGAGTGCCCCATTATATATGCAACCCCGGCATCCTTGGCTTGAATTAAATCCAAAAGCTCTTCCTTCACATCAGGATTCATACCAGGATTTTCTGGTAGCTGAAACCTTACTCGTCGCCTTCTAATTTGTGGGCTTTCATCATCATAAACCGATTGCAAACTTCTCAGGGTTACAGATCTGCTGCTAGGGATGGATATGTCCACGCCAATATCCTCATGCTCAGAAACTATTAAACTTGAAGCATATTCTAAGTTTCTAGAACTTATAACAGCCATCCTCCCATCAAGTGAAGAAGCTTCAGAACTTGAAAACTGAGGTTCCACTGCTTCCATTTGGATAAATTCTGCTATACTCTGTATAAGATGATTCTCAAAATCTCCATCATCCCTTTGAATGTCCTTGTAGCCATATCTGACAATGCACCTATACATTCGATATGGTCTGGGGCAAACTCGCCCGATAAGGAAACGTTCTTCAGGTGAAACATATGGAACAGGAACTGATTTTACGCACACAAAAACCAACACCCTGTGAAATGCAGGAAGATTTGTTACAAAATGGGAAAATATAGCAGGTATTCCGGTTGCTAGTTCAGTGTAGATGAGACCAATCCCTGGGACACGAACAATGCCAAGGCTCGGGCCCAGGCCCAGTAACCATTTCAATGAAACTTTGTTGTGCAGATCATAGCTGTACTTCCGACGAGTTCCATAATGCCACACGTACATAACAGCCATGAAGATGAATGATAAGACAAGAGGAACCCATCCTCCCTGAGGCACTTTGATAAATGCTGCTGATAGATATACGCCCTCTATCACCCAAAAGAATAAAAGAAAAGCTATAGCAATGAACACACTTTTCTGCCAGACAAAGATTGCGACTAGGGTCATCAGAAATGTAGTTACGAACATAACTGTCATACAAGCAAGTCCTGTAAACCAAATACCCAAAAAAAAAACTTCAATATGACAAATAAACACAAGTTCTGATGAAAGTGAACAAAAGCTGAATTTGCCAAGCATGTACTAAATGACCATAGCAGAAGACGTGAACACGTGAGTCTATGAGTAATATCTTTCTGTGTACTAGACATGAGAGTAGTATCTATCCAATAAGATATTCTATATTGAAAAACATTATTTTATTTCCTCATATCAGTGGTTTCACAACCACAAGCTAACAACCGTGCATATGAAGCATCTATTTTGTCTTTTGATCAGTTTGGACTATCAATTCAATTTCATACTTGGGGGGAATAATTGCACTTAAGCAGTGTACTGCCAATTGACACCAGAGTGCAGCATCAGAATGTGTCCGACGATGCCAATCTTGATCATATGATTAGCAATGAAAAGAGATACAGAGTAATGAGACAAATGGCCTTGTGTTTGTGTGTGTGGAGGGAGAGAGAGAGAGACATTCGTGTGGGAAAAAATTACCATATGCATTTCCAATTATGGTTGTGTCCTGAAATCCAATGGTTATAGCCAGAGTTAAGATCATAAGTATCCAATTGATTTCTGGGATATAGATCTGTCCGTATATATGTTTTGAGGTGTGTACAACTTTAACTCGGGGAAAGCAACCAAGTGCATGACACTGCTTGATGATTGAGAAAGTTGCAGTTATAACAGCTTGACTCCCAACAATTGCAGCAAGGGTGGCAATAACAAAAACCGGCCAAAACACAGGCTCTGCAAGACACCAAAATCATTAACAAATTGCATTAATTTAAAAGCACTGTTGTTCATATCAATAACTCAGCGTGGTAGTTCAACTAACCAGGTATCGAGTCATAAAAACTGTTATCAACAGAGTTGAGGTTTTTAGACAAGAAAGCAGCTTGACCCATGTACTGCACTACCAAACATGGGTATATAACAAACGCAAATGCAAGCTGCACAAGGAAACAAATACTAAGAAATTTCTCACTTCTACCAAAAAAACCTCCATGAAAATGACCAGTATAGCAAATGTCCATTAAGTAATTATTCTTTCCTGAAAAACATTATCAATTATAAAACTAAGATCAATCTGATGTTGAAAAGTGAAATTGTAGTGAAAAGAGAAATAACACTGGGCAATTGTGTGGTGCTGTCTGTCATAATGTGATGGTACAAAACACTAACTAAATACTCCTGATAGTGTATTACAATAAAAACAAGCTCAGTCAAACACTACTAACATATTCCGATACCAAAAACAGAAACATATCCTAATATTCTGTAACAGATTCATGAAATTCAGTCAAACTAAAAACTTACCCTTATTGACAACGCAGTGAAATGACCAAGATCTGCAAACATAGCTTCAGTTCCTGGAGAGGGGGGAAAAGAATAAGCTAAGCAGTTAGCAAACTCTAGCATCTGAATTCTTAAAGTCTCAGCGTCTAGTAAACTAAAGGCTTGACTAAACTTGTAAAGTTGGAATAGAAGTATGGAATAACGAGCATAACATCACAATAAATTTACATTGAAGACAGGTAACTGTTATGTAGATCAAGAACTAGCATACCAGTGATACAGAGAAGTATTCCTCCAAGAGAAACCCAACCTTCTTTACCAGTCTTGCTAAAAAACTTTATGATATAATATGGTGATATAGCACGGACTATTTGTGGATTCCAATGAATTGTATTATACAGCCCAACAGAAAATATTGATACAAGCCAGATAATTACAATTGGAGCAAACACAAATGCTACTTTGTGTGTGCCACAATGTTGGAGAGCAAACAGTCCAACCAATATGACACACGCAAGAAGGACAAGTTCACCTGCATACAACATGAAATTTCTATTAATATAATGAATTCTGATAGACGTGCATCACCAAAAATACATATATACCAATTTAATATTACTTAATTAATATTTTATAATTATTTTATTATGTATTTGGTAAAGTGACATACATTTACTTAATATAAGTTAGATATAGAAATGTGGTACACCACCTGGCGTAGCGTTTATCATTTTGCTAATATAATACTTGCGCCCTTAACATTAGAAAAGCAATAATAACAACAACAAAAAAGAACAAATGAGATTTTCCTCACCATCCGTTAATTTTTTTTCTGTAACTTTTAGTCCTGATACTGATGCTAGAACTGCAGGGGGAAGAATCAGGTATGGTTAGCTTCTTGCTAAAATCTTCACGTAAATAAACAAACAAAAGGAGTTCTGCACTCACAAACCAAGGACAATTTGTACCAAACTATCATACTAAACAAAAAATTAATAACACAGGTGCCTTACCTGAAATTGCTGGAGTAAGCACACCATCACCAACGACCATGCAAGCACCAAACAATACCACAACAAGCAGGGCTGTTCTTAACCTTTTATGCTTCTCTAGAAACCTCTTCAATGGAGAAGAGGCAGCAGCCTGTGAAGATGGGCCATATTTGTAGGATGACAACTCCTCATCAGCTGCTTGTTGATTGGGGAGTAAATTAAACTTGGCATGTCTGCAGAGCAGAGAATAAAGAGCAAATGTTCCACCTGATGACAGATGTACCATACTCAGATCACACTCACACGGTTCATAACCTTTCCACAAGAGATAAAATGTAAAACAGAAAATAAAGTCATCAGCAGAATACCTTCCCCGTTGTCATCAGCACTCAATAGGATGAACACATATTTAAGCAACGGAATCAAGGTAAGGGTCCAAAAAATCAACGAAAAAGTGCCAAATATTGTTTCTTCATCGTGGTGATCCCGTAACTTTCCCCTGAACGTGCTTGTAAACACATAGAGAGGCGAAGTGCTCAGATCTCCGTACACCACACCAAAGCTTTGATATGCTAATATTAGATTCCGAGAGAAATTCACCCAGGACAACTGCAAAACACCAAATAAAAAATTCAAATATTGAACTCTTCATAATTCAAGTAAGCAGAAAACTCTATATCATCGAAAAACAGTACACGCCAAAATCAAACAAAGAAGAAATCAATTCAATAAAAAGACCTATTAAACCAAAACTGTCAAGAAAGGAAAAAAAAAAACAAAATGAACTCGAGTTTGACACGAAAGTCAACAAACACTTCAAAATTATATGAATTAAACAAGCTATGAAACAGAAGAATATAAAACACGCTTATGCAGCAAAGACATGTAGTGATTGAATGGAAATCAATTAAAACTAAAACAAAACAAGGAGAACGGAATTACGGTTGCAGTGGCGCAAGAACTTCACACTCCATTTACAGTTGGGTAGTTTTGGATAAATCGAAAACAGCGCAATAGCGAGTGAAGGAAAAAAAGATCCCTAACCTGAGAAGGACTCCGAGAAGTCGAAGTTCCGGATTCTGGTTCCATTCTCTACAGAGAGAGAAGGTGAAGCTATGAGCGCAAGGAGAAGAAACCGTAGACGATTTGGTTCTTCACTCTTCTCACGAGGCACGAGTGAGTTAAGTTCAGTGGCAGTAGTTACATTTCATTGCAGGTTCCGTTTCGATGATTCGTGTAATTAATAAATAATGAAGTGAAATGCGTGAGACACTGGACGAACCCAAATGGAACCAATCGTTGAATTAAAAAATGACAATTTCTCACTCATTTCCACCATCCTCATCCAGCACACGTTTATCTCACGCGACACGAACTGCGCGTGCTTCTTACACGGCTGCTCTGTTATGGCACTGACACCCCCACACCTAGCCCTCCTACCCGTTTAAATGGTTGTTGTTTTTATTTTTTATTTTTCACGTGCTCTCTTTAATATATATATATATATATATATATATAATACAATTATTTTTATTTCAAGATTTACATATCTAAATAATATAATTTAATTATAATTTATTTCTATTTTTAATAAAAAATACTGTTTAATTATAAAGATAATTTTTTTTAACAGAATATTAAAGTATAATTTATTTTATATTTAATATTTTTATTTTATAAATATATAGGATAATAAAGTTATAAGACCCGTATTTTATAATAATCCTCCATTAAAATAGATAAAATATAAAATTTAAAGTATCAGATCATAAAACTAAAAAATTATTTTTCACTTAAGAATATGTATTTTTTATAATAATGAACTAAAATAGTAATTAAAATTTGAATCTTGTAAAATTTTTACATTAGAATAAAAATTACAAAAAAATAAAAAATGACATGACAGAGTAAAATATATAAAAAATAAAATAAAATTCGATATTATATTATCACCTTTGTAATTGAGATGACTTGATATGTTATTATTATTTTAAAAATAATTGAAGGTTGTAATAAATATTTTTATTAACATTCTTTTTAAATTGATTGAGAATTAAATGTTACTTATTGTTCTGACCATTACTAATATGTTAAACATAACTAGGACGATTACATTTGAGTTATTGTATATTTTAGAGTTTAAATTGTTCTGGACTCAAACATAAAATATTTCTGATCTCAACTCCGAATTTTGCAAGTAGCAGAATAAATCATAAGCAATTTATAGAAAAGAATAATAATTTTCTAAAATTTGTGTGATAATAAAAACTGGGAAAGTGTGAAATTTAAACTATTTTTCAGTCATTTACAGCGTCACCGTCAATGGGGAGAGGTCGGTTGTCATTTACTGGTTCATGATGCCATAACCTTGTTTTCCTTTTATACTTGCACGAATTAACTAATCGCGTAAACTTCGATCGTCAACTGCTTTTACATTTAATGTATTAGAGAAACCAGAGCAAGATAGTCAAAGCCAATGTAAGAGATTAATTTAACTGCTATACTACAAGTTTTCATGTGACACTAGTCAACCAAATCAACATTGGTTAGTGTTCCTTCTTCTAAACCTATTAACCTACAACAATGGTACTAGAGCATAAGAGAGCTAAATTTATTAACCTCAATTTAATTAGAAAATAATGTATTTGGATTACATAATTTAAGAGAATAATTAATTTATTTGAGGAATTTAAAAAATAGTGTGTTTGAATTAGATAATTTAAGAGGATAATTAATTTATTTAGGAAATTTGAAATATTTTAGAGTGAAATTATTTGTTTGGATAAAAAAATTATAAAAATTTAGAAAATTAAAAATTTTACAAAACTATTTCAAATAATTAAAATAATAGAATTTGAAATATTTTTTAAAAAATAGAAAAATTAAATTTCATAACTAGATTTGACCAGTTCATCTAGGATTGAGTTGGTTTTGACTTGTTTTAAGTCGAGTCATGTCGAGTCCGCCCCAAGTCTAGTTGAGTCGGAGTTTGCCTTGAGTCAAGTTGAGTTAGGTCCGCCTCGACCTGAGTTAAGTTGGACCAGCCCCGGGTCGAGTTGAGTCAAGCCTAACTTTGGACAAGTCAAGCCTGGCCTAAACCTAGACAAGTCGAGTTGAGCTCACCTAATTTATCTCAATTCATGAAGAACCTCAACCCATACAAGGAGGAGTCACCACAAGAAAATAAGAAAAGTTTACGAAGAAATTTGAAGGAAAGAAAGGAAGAAAAATAAGAAGAATGTATAAGAAGCTTGAAGAAGATATTAAAATTATTAATAGCTATTGCAATTTCCTCGTAATAAAAATAGAGTTAGTTTAGTGTCTTTCTTTAAAATAGAAATAAGAGGCTAGTTGTTTGGACACAAGGATAGTATAAAAAACAAGAGCCTTGTTTGGGAAGCTTTGGAGCATCTTCCAAACATAGCTTAACCTTTTAGAATTCCACCCATGTGCATGTATGTTTGTGTTCCCCTCTCTATATAAGGGTGTGAGTCTCATTTGTAACATAATTTTGAAGATTAATTGAGTGACAGAGCAAATTCTCTTTGACGTTCAAGAGGTAAGCCTCATTTCTAGAATCTTATCTTGAGTTTTCCACAATTCAAGTGGTGATTGTCCTTGTGCACTTATCTTTCTTCATGAAAATGGTGTGTTCTTCATTCTCTTATCTTCTTCATGTTTTCTCTTTGATTGTTCTTACTTGTTCTTCATAGCTGCACCATACATCTTCATTTTAATCCATTTTCCACCGATTAAAATATTTGCTTTCACTTCCTATGACTTCCTATGACACGTATCTTGATTTTAATCGGTTGAAACATCATAAAAGTTGTTATAATTGATTCTCACCGATTGAAACCCTTGTATTTGGGGCTGGATTCGTTTTTGCCATTTCTAAGTCAATTGAACCGATTAATTTCATTGTTTTCATCTTCTATGGCTTCCTATGGGTTCCATCTTGAATTTAATCGGTTGAATCTTCTTAAAACTTGATTTCCTTGAGTTTGCATTGTTCAAAATCATAAACAAGGGGTTGTTCACGTTTTTCCCATTTCTAAAATATTTGAATCGTTTAAAGTACTCACATATGTCTCTAATCATGTTTGATAGATCTTATTTCAATTCTAATGCAACTTAGGCATTTATCATTTGGTATTAGAGCTCTAAGATTTCAAACATGATGTATTTGAGTCAAGAACATGAAGAACACATGGTTATGATATGGTCCTAAAAGTTCTAGAGCCATTAGATGAATTTTGATGGTGCAAAAATTGAAACTACATTAATCTGATTTTTTTTTCTGGAAAAAAAAATCTGCAAAAAAAAAAACAGTTTCTAAAAATTGTTTTTTAGTGTAGTTGTTTATTCATAAATTATTGGTTAATGAATTGTTGTTAATTGAGGCATATGGAGTGTTTGGTAAAATGACATTCATTAATATTTGGTTGCCACTAGTTTGAGTCATCCTTTTATTGTTTTGAGTTATATGTTTGTTAAGTTTTCTAAACATCAAATTCTTGTGTTACTTGATTTAGTTTAGTCTATTTTCTTGTTGAGATTACTTGTGAATTGAATTGATCAATTGATTGCAAACATAGTGATTAAGCATTCAAACTTTGTTAGATCAACTCTTGATATATGTGTTTAAGTATTGGATCACAAAAGCACAAATAACATGAAAAATTTGTACATGGCTGAACCTAAAACAGTTTGAGGCTAAGCAATATGTGCATTCAATTCTAAGAAAAAGTCCATAATCCTTGTTTAGATACATTGTTGATTGATTGATCATTGATTTGCCTTGAGTTGAGTCGAGTCAGACCTACTTCAAGTCGAGTATAGTTAAACCTATATTAGGTCAAGTTGAGTGAGATACACGTCAAGTTTAATCGTATATATGTATTGAAAAAAATTAAATAATTAAATAATATTTTAATATTTAAATTTGACTGTTATTTTTAAAGTTTAATTTTAAACTTTTATATTTAAAAAAATTCTAAAATTGAATTTCATTTTAAAAAATAAATTAAATTCCTTTTTTAAAAAAAATTGTAATTTAAGATATTTTAATTATATTATTCAAACAAATCATCTAAAAAATAAGAAAATTTAATAGTAAGTAATTCAAATATTTTACATTTAAATTTTTTAGAATTGTTGAAATTTCTCATCCAAACATTGGTAAAGATATTTAATAAAATAATAACATTTTTACTTTTTTAAGTTAACTTATTCTAAATTGGTTTGTTTTAAAATAAAAATATATGTTGAGTAGGTATTTAATAAAAAATGGAGTGTTTATTTATTAATAAAAATATATATTAAGTAGATATTTAATAAAAAATTTAAAATCAAAATTTATTTAAAAGATAAATTAAATTTTTCTATTCAAACAAAATAATTGAAATGTAATGTATTTTAATTATCTTATCCAAACAAACCATTTAGAGAACTAAGATAATTTAATTTCAAATATTTCAATTGCTTGGAATTGTTAAAATTTCTCATTCAAACACAAGGTTAAGATTTCATACAATAACATGAATTTGTCTTGAGACATGTTATGACTTGTTATAAGACTTTTTTATGACTTAGAAGTTGTACGTGACATTATTTTATAGGAGAGGAAGGAGGAAAAGAATGGAGAGTACGTTTATGTTATCCTGATGTTCAAGTTGGTATAAAATAAAGTTTGTTCCGACCTCAAGTCCATTAAGGTAACATCGTCAGGGTCAATCACCGCATCTAAGGTATTGTCCGCTTTGGAGCTTGGAGCTTCGTCACAATTTTGTCCTTAAAAGGTGTTCGGAGGGTTAAGGGAAGAAGGGGTATATAAACTGTCTTTGGCCTCGACTCCTAAACGATATGGGGCTATTGGGTGTACCGAAACAAAGTCAAATAACTAGTTTTTTTTTTCACATTCAATCTGAATATCCAAGTATAAAATAAAACATACACTTGCAATACTAATAGAACCTCAAGAATAATTTAATTTGTATTGAAAATTTTTGAAGCTGCACAATAGTATAGAACATTTGAATGCATAATATGTAAATGTTCGAAGAAAAATAATGGGATGGAGAAATTTATAGATTATTAATAAGAATTTTTAATAAAATTTAATTATTTAATAATTAATAAACATTTTAAATCAATACTATTGTACAAATAATATCTACAAGTTATAAGATATTATTTAATAACACTTTATTATTGTTCTTATAAAGGGTAAATTGTAGTTGTATGAGTTGTAAAAAGAATAAATTCTTCTTATTAAGATGATGAAATCCTCAATATTCAACTTTGGTTTTCAAGTTGGAGTATTGAATGAAGGTTAGGGTTTAGGGTTTTCTTGTAGAAAACTATTCGACACTCAAATCAATAAGAGATTTTGAATGATAATAATGGGTAAAAAGAATTTAATATATACTTTCTGTTATTCTACATCATAAGTGTTTTGATTATGATAACTCTAAAAGAAGAAGATAAACCTTTACAATTGAAGTCTTGGAGTCTTGAAGTCTTGTGGAAACTTTAAACTTGTATTTTGTGTATATGTTTGCTTGTAATAATCAGGAATCAAGTTGAAGATCCTAGCATGCACACCGCTCTCCTTTAAACCTTGAAAAAGAGCTTTGTTTTTTGTAAAAAGCATTTAACATCATGATAATCAATTAACTCTTGCAATAATCGATTATCAAAACTTTGAAAAACTTTTAGAAAACATTCGCTCTCTGGAATAACTGATTATCTCGAGCAATAATTGATTATTACGCGTTGAAATCCAGATTTCTATTATCTTTGTGGAATAATCAATTATCCTAAGAAATAATCGATTATTCTAGTCATTTTTAAAAGAACCTTTTTGTATTCTATAGACTTTTTGGCACCTTTGTGTCTATAAATAAAGAAAGGATATGTTCTTTTAAAAAAATACAGAACATAAGTGTTTTGCTCTGTTCTTAAGCTTGAGAAAACGTAGTCTATTTTCTTTAAGTGATTTACTGAAGAAAGTTGTGTTGCTGCTAGGGTTTGAGCTTGTTTATCCTTTGTGTTATTCAGAGGAGGTGTTCATCCTTTCTTGTGACTGTTAAAGGAGGTTTTCTTTCATTCCTTGTACTTTTCAAGGAAGGTGTTCTTCATCTCTTACGTGTTCAAGACGGTGTTGTTCATCCTTTGTTCTGTACAAAAGAGGTATCTTTATAATCTTCCTACTATCTTAATCTTTCTGTTGCATTGTAAGTTTTAATTTTTAACTTAAGATAGTTAGTAGCTATCACTCTCTTTTGGGGTGATAAATCACTGGACATAGGATCTGTTTTGATCTGAACCAGTATAAACATATGTGTTCTCTTCTCTCTATCCTTACTCTCTTTATATTCAACTTACTTTCTGCTTATTTATTTTATACTCTGATTTTAATCAAGCAGAACTTAAATTTATATTGGAGATTTTATTAAATTCAGTTTTAATCAAATTAAAATCGAAAAAAGGTTTAACTTTTATTAAGAAACCAACCCCTTTTGTTTTATTTTATCTACCTATTTTTCTAACACATCCTTTGGTAGTGGTGTGTGTTTATTGGCTTTTGGACCTTTGGGACTGAAGCTAAGCAACAAAAAAATATATTCAATTTTCTTATATGCACACTTTGTGCATCACTCAACTTATTGGACTATTAAGTATTGGACGATTGGATCCAATTACAATAATTGTGGTAATAGAAATGTTTCACTATCTGAGTATCTCGGAGGAGGGTAGGTACATAAGCCCTCAAGCGTAAAAGTTGAGTAAATGGTTTATTTGAGTGAGTCGACAAATAGTTCTCCTTTGTGAGGATGAATGAGTTTGATAAGGTCAAATTTTTGTGATTGAGTTATTAAAGGTCAACATTTTATGATTGAGTTATTGAGGGTTGACCTTCTAGGATCAAGTTTCAAGAACATACAAATTTGATTTAATTATGTCTTTTAATATATTTGAATACAATGAATTTATTTTCATTTATGAACAATCATTATTGAATGCATCTTTCAATGCTAGTTTTCTTTTGAATGATCATGTGAAGCGATGCACCTTCGATGCTTATGAGGAATTTTGGAAGTCCCACAACATTTGAGCGACTAATGTTTTGTTTCGCCAAATATGTTATCCAGTGAAGTGATGTTTTGGAACATACATGTCATGTTGCTTTTACATTTTTTTTGAAATTTTGTTCACAACTATCCTTCACGAGTGTTTTGCTTTCTTTATTCTTCTTTTTGCGTGTTTTGATCTAGTTGTCATCATCCCCTCATTCAAACTAGGTACATTTATTCCTACTTTTTTTTTCTTTTTCTGATTCTTCTCTTGGTGGTTACCCCTTATTGGTGGGGAGGTTGCTGATATTGGAGAAGATTTTTTTCTGAGTGTTGTACTAAATTTTTCTCCATAGATGGAGATTTTATGTAGGTTTTGAACCTTCCTCCTTCTAGTGATGTGGTTGTCATGGAGGATTCTTTAGAAATGGTGGCCAAAATTGTTGTTGTTGCGATTAAACCCCAAAAATGGTGAAAATGCAAAGCATTTGATCATAAGGGTATAAGTTAACTGGGGCTAAGTATCCTTTATCTTGATTTTTGAGTATCATTGGATACTTGGTGAATTTGATGCACATCCTTCTAAGTATATTTTGAAGGAATTAGTTGAAAACTTCTTAAATATTTCAATATCTACACAACAAAATAGTTGTTAAGCTTCTCTTTATCAAGGATTGCTAGACTTCGAATAGGGTATATAAAAAAATCTATAGTTAATGGTGATGATTTCACCTTCGTATACGAATATTTCTTTAAGGATCTGGATCATAAAATAAAAATGACACAAAATTAAAGCAATTCAACCAATTAAAATCAAAACAAGACTCAACAAAAATGCAAAAACACATGTGACAACATATAGAATTCTAAAAGCACAACTATGGATGGTTCAAGAAGATGAAACCACAGTTGAAACCAAAATTTAAAGACATTCATGGATATATGTTCAACGACAAAACAAGACAATCTAGCACTCATCATGAACAATAAGAAATTCAATTCAAGAACACAAGAAAAAATTACTTATCTCTTGATGACCAATGCTTTAAATACAAAATGATGGATATGTGAGGTGCTCCATGGAAGAGTTTAAGTGCAAAATCTTGGATGAAGGTGGAGATTGGTCAGATTGTTCTCTCAACTTGGAGAAGCAAGAATCTTTGCCTCATAAGGAAGGTGTCCTGTGAGAAGCTCTAAAGAAGGAGAAACTCCTTTTTTTTTACATGCCAATTGGTGATGTAGTAGTTACCACAACTACATTGGATTTCTTGGTAAAGTTGTCATTGATTTCTTTTCACTTTTTTATCTTAAGCTCTTCTTGATTCTGTTTGGTTCATCTTTTTCTTCATTTTTGTTTTCTTTTCTTTTGCATTTTCTCACATATTTCAACAATTCAATGGCTGCTTTCGAATCACACTGCATAGTCTACCACTTTACTATATCATCTACTGCTTTTCTCTATCATCTAACACTTCTCTGTTTTTGGTCTAATGTTGCCTTGTTTTTAGTTCTTTTCAATTTCACCGATTAGATTGTGATTGTTTCCAATTTTGTTTTACAATTCATTAGTATTTCAATTGTTATTACATTTGACTACTTTTACTTTTCAGTTGTATGTGATTTTAGTTTACTACTGGGTAATTCTTAAAAGTGAAGAATATCAATTCTGAATATGTTTTAGTTTGTTTTTACTATTATATTTTGATTAGTTTTCAATTCTTGATTTGGAGTTGTTCGCTTGCAATGTACAAGTTGATGGGTTTATATTTTCTTCACAACAAAAAGGATTTCACTTTGAATTATTTGCATATAAGAGTGAAGAGAACTTTACCATGGTTCATATTTGGTCTTCTCAGTGTTCTTGAATTCAGTTTTCTATGTATTGTTTTTACCCATTTAGCAATTCAATCTAAATTTCTCAATTATGTTTTTCAGTTTCAATCAATGTTTCATATCAATTTTGATGTGCGCATGCCAACCATAGTTTCTCATGTATTTTACTTATCAATTTTACAATTTTATGGAATTGGAAATTAGTTAGGTTTATTTTCTGTTTTCCAATCAATTCAGTTTCCATTAGTTTTCCTTTACAATTTCAGTTGTTTACAATTCCAGTTATATTTTCTTTAGTTTCTTTTACTGAATTGAATTTAGTTTCTTGTAATTCTTCATTGAATTCAATTTCCAATTTCTATTTCTAGCTAGTTAATTCTACATTTGAATTTCATATTACTTACATTTTGAATTTCATTTTACATTACCTGCCAATTTCATTTCAACTTTCACAATTCAAAACCCCCGAACTTTAAATTGATGAGAAAGAAGTCATTTAATGAACTCAACTAGGATATGTTCCTTGGAATGACCTAGGTTAACTTCTATATTGCACTAAAAAGGGGGACTTAGTATTTTGATACCATATGCAACTAGTGGTTTATCAGGGAGCTTGATTGTTCCCATTGTCATCCTATTGGTTTCCTCATCCTTGATCTTTTTCGTATTGTTGCCCTACTCAAAATGAATGAGTTCCAGAACATATCGGGTCTTCCATTATATCTCTAACTCGTGCAAACTATTTGGAAGTATGATTGACATTCTTGTGATTTCAACACCTCTTTGAAGGGTCAGCATGCATAGGGTAAGGAAGAGGAGGTGGTACTAAATATTGAAACCTTCTTGCAAAATAGAATCTATGCTCGTGTTAAAGGGGTGTATATTTTGTATCCCCCATGCATCAACACTTATGGCTATGATTTGGTGTTGATGGTCCCATAGTTGAAGAGGAAGACATGAGGTTTTTTCTTAGTCACTTTCTCATTCCAATATTTTCTTCAATAATGATATACTTGGTAGCTCGATCTCAGAGCTCGTCCATATCTTTTAGTGCATTATTAACAAGTTATTTAATCAAAGGTCTTATTGTAACACTGTCAACATTGTATGCATGGTAATGATAGGGTGAAGAATGAGAATCGTAAGCGACACTATTGCAAAATGGTCAATAAATTGCTTTAGAGGCTCGATTTCTCCTTGTTTTATGTTGTTTAGTGCCACATAGTTAGCCACCATTGGTCAACGAACAACAAATTATTTTGTGAACTTTGTGGAAAGTGTTTTGAATGAACGTACCAAGTTTCATGATAACGTATAATACCACTACAAAGTTGGTCCTTTCAATATGCATGGGAAAATGTTGCAATGAATGACTAAATTGTTGGAAAAGAGATTGACATGAGACATAAAAGTCATGAAATGTTCATTTTAGTTGGACGATCTATGTATTTCTCAGTAGCTTGACATTTCCACTTGGGGGAAGGATGGTGATCATAATTTTATGGTTGAAAGGAGGTATCTGTTGATGCTTTTACAAGTGAGGTATTTTGTTGAGCTTCCTTGACATGAGATACTTAAGCTATTCTTGGTTCTTTTTTGAAATTCTTTCCTTTGAATGAGTGTTTTTTAGGATTGTTTAAGATGGTCAAAAGTCTACTTTTGTGTATGAATATCTTTTCAAACTCATGATGCAATGTGCTCAAAGGCTTAGGATCATCACTTTGTTGATCATCTTTAGTACTTCATGGTTATGAATCACAAACTAGTATGTCTAGTTGGTCAAGTAGAACTTGGAGTTTGGTTTGATGTTGCCGAACAAGTTCTAGGTCTTTAGCGAGTTGCACCCAGATGTTCTTTTCAATTTGTTGTTGCATAATTGCAATCCTATTCTATATAACTTCATCATTCTTTTGAAAAAGATGTTCCATGTGTGTTTTTAGGTTATTCATAATTGAGGAAGGATCTATCTCAACATTCGAGAAGGAAGAGATGGTATTCTCGCTTCTAGTAAAACCTATAAACAGTATAAACATTAGTCACTAGGAAAGATTTACCTGAGCCCCATGACGAGTACCTGATGTTCTTATCAAAAGGCGAAATGTTGTTGGATAAATTGAGTAAAGAGAAAAGTCTCATTTTTTGAGTTAATGGACTCTTCAAGCTAGAGTGTGATTACCAAGTTCAAGTTTCTTAATGTTGAAATATTGGTGTTGTCAGTAAATACAAAAAAAAAATTAAAAAAAATTAACACTTCTATCACTTAGTGCGTAATTGAAGGGCTTGTTTTAATAGATAAAAAAACCTACATTACTTGGAAGTTAATTGGTAATTTATATTTATCCTTTCTTAATTTCCCAAAAACCTCTTTTAATATCAAAATTGCAAAAAAAAACTATTACTTTAAAGTTGACTATATACAAAAATGAATGTTAACAATACTATGTTAGCTAAATTGAGGACATTTCAATCATAATTAGATCACATCACTGCAAATTGACAACGAACAATGCATATCATATAAACAAAAATAATAGAACTGGTCCAGATATAGCTCAAAAAGTATAAACAAAATATGTAATATCAAGAATCAATTAGATTCTTGATGTGACAGTGGTATTCTTGGATGAAATTAGAGCACAAAAATTGGGAATTACACAAAACAAAGAAAAGATAGGAAGAAAGATAACTCGATCCCTATGATCGATCCCTGATCTCCAATTGATCATTTCCTGTCCTATCTCCAAAATATCCCAAAATCTATACAAAAAGCCCTATTTAAAGAAGTAGTTAGTTATTTAACTAACTATGCCAACTTGGCTCTCCTCACATATACATGTGTAATAGGGGGTTTGCCCCTGATGACCTTATCAATACTCCCCCCTAAAAGAGCCACCTTGTCCTCAAGGTGAAACTGAGGAAAGGTATCTTGGATAGAGGTTGCAGATTCCACGAATTCTCACAAGCTGGTAATTTATCCCATTGCACCAATACCTCCAAGTTACCCATCTTGTCCTCTCGACACTGTAATACCTGCTTAGGCTACACCTTCAACTCCAAATCTTCTTTCGAAGCTGGGGGTAAAGGTTGTTGCTGCTGATGAGGCTTAAGAGCCTTTTTTAAAAGAGAAACATGGAAGACCAGATGAACTCGACACTCATTAGGGAGCTTCAATTTGTAAGCGACCTCACCAATTTTGTCCACTACTTGATAAGGGCCATAGAATCTAGCTGATAGCTTTGCAAATGGTCGATGAGCTAAAGACCTTAGTTTATAAGGTTGAAGTTTTAAATACACCCAATCTCCTATAGCAAACATCACTTCCCTTCGTTCTTTATACAAATTCTCCCGCAGCTCTGCCAAAATATTATCCCTTTGATTGATGAGTTTGTTGACTTCCTCAATTTTTGAAGGAAATGCACAAGCTTTAATGAGTATGGGAGGATCCCTTCCATATAAAGCTTTAAATGGAGACATTCCTGCCGAAATATTGAAGTTAGTGTTGAACCAAAATTCAGCCCAAGCTAGCCAATCCACCCACTGTTTAGGCTTAGGACCTGCAAAACACCTCAAATAAGTCTCCAAACTTTTGTTAACAACCTTAGTTTGTCCATCGGTCTGAGGGTGATAGGCAGTGCTACACTTCAGCTTAGTGCCAACTAATTTAAACAATTCACGCCAAAAGGAGCTAAGAAAGATTGAGTCTCTATCAGAGACAATCGAAGTTGGAAACCCATGCAACCTTACCACTTCTTTGATGAAAATTTCAGTGACATCTCTTGCTGTATTAGGATGACTAAGAGGAATGAAATGGGCATATTTGGTTAACCGATCCACAACTACCAAAATAGTGTCCATCCACTTGGATTTGGGCAATCTACTAATGAAATCCATGGTAATATCCCGTCAAACCTGAGTCGGTATGGGTAGAGGTTGCAATAAGCCATTCTGAGCTAAGGTGGAATATTTATATTTCTGACACGTTTCACACTCCTCCACATATTTCTTGATACAACTCTTCATCCCTTCCCAATAGAAGTATGTAGACACCCACTTACAAGTTCGAAAGAAAGCCGAGTGACCCCCATTAGGATTATCATGGAATTCATATAATATCATGGGAATACAATTGGAATTTTTATGAAGCACAAGTCTTCCATCATGGAGTAATCTGCCAGATTTATACTCAAAGTTAGGATGACTTCCTGGTGTAGTCATGATATCTTGAATAATACGACTCCACTTAGGATCATGTTGTAGATCTTGCCCCCAATCTTCAGTATTCCCTTCCGTTATTAAGGATAACGCCGAATACATCTCCCTTCTCAATAAAGCATCAGCCATCGAATTCTCCCTCCCAAGTTTGAATTGGATCTCAAAATCCAATCCTATCAATTTTACTGCCCATTTAAATTGCTTCTAACTAAACAATCTCTGCTCATTAAGAAATTTCAAACTTCGTTGGTCTGTACGAATGATGAAGCGTCTTCCCGTCAAATAATGTTTCTATTTTTGTACCACTTGGACAAGTGCCATTAATTCTCTCTCAAACTGATTTTTGTTGAGTCCTGATCGACAAACCCTTGCTCCAATATGCTAGTGGCCTACCTGACTGCATCAAAACTGCTCCTAGCCCTTTGCTGGAGGCATCAATTTCCAACACAAATTCCTTGTTGAAATCAGAAACTGCTAATAAGGGTAGGTATGCCATAGCAATCTTCAACTGCTCAAAAGCTGCTGTTGCCACCTCACTCCAATGGAAATTATCCTTCTTGAGCAAATCTGTTAAGGGTTTAGCAATTTTTCCATAACCCTGCACAAATCTTCTATAATAGCCTGTCAACCCTAAAAAAACCCCTGAGACCTTTAACGTTTTTAGGTAAAGGCCAAGTATGGATGGCTTCCACCTTAGAATTATCTGCTGCCACCCCCTTTTCTGAAATAACATGACCCAGGTATTCTAATTTCGGTTGAGCAAAAGTGCATTTCTTCTTATTGACCTTCAATGTATTATTCGCCAACACCTCCAGTACTTGATGCAAGTGATCCCTGTAAATTGTTAGATTCTTGCTATACACCAAAATATCATCAAAGAAAACTAATGCAAACTTCCTCAAAAAAGGCCTTAAGACTTCATTCATCAAGGCTTGAAAAGTAGAAGGAGCATTAGTGAGTCCAAAAGGCATCACTACAAATTCATAGTGGCCCTCATGTGTTCTCAAAGTTGTTTTCTCGATATCTCCCTCCTTCATTCTGATATGATGGTAGCTTGATTTCAAATCCAGTTTCGTAAAAATAGTAGCCTCACCTATTTCATCCAACAATTCTTCAATAATTGGAATAGGAAATTTATTGGGGATCGAAATTTTATTCAAGGCTCGATAATCCACACAAAATCTCCACCCGCCATCCTTCTTCTTGACCAGAATAATAGGACTTGAGTATGGGCTAATACTATGCCGTATTACTCTTGCCTCAAGCATCACAACTACTAACCTTTCGATCTCAGACTTTTGGTAGTGTGGATACTTGTATGGCCTCAAGTTTGGAATCTCAGCCCCCTCCACTAAGTGTACAGCATGATCATGTCTGCGATTATGCGGATCCTGAAAAATCTCTGAATATTCAACTAATATTGCTTGGATCTCCTCGGGAATCTGCATTTGAGCCTGATTAAAAACTTCCACTAAAGTACCATGACCCTCTACCTTCAGTACTTGTAATAATGCTCCATAAGATAATTCAGTTCAGTCAATGTTGGATTCCCTGTAATCTTATGCACTTTGGTACCCTTTTTCAACAATAACTCAAGCTTGCCGAAATCAAATTTGATCTCCCCAAGCTGGCCAACCAATCCAGTCCCAAGACAATGTCCACCCCTTTTAATTCGAACAAATGAAAGTCTTGAACCACCTCGAGCCCTTGCATTTCTAATAACAACTTGGCACATTTTCCCTTGCATTTCACCTTATGTCCATCACTCACTTCTATTGTGTAAGCAGGGGTTCCCACTTTTTCCAATTGCAATTGTTGTACCAATTCCTTGGCAATGAAATTATGTGAAGCACCACAGTCAATCAAAATTACTACTGTTTTGCCTCTGATTTTTCCTTCCACCTTCCAAGATCTAGTGGAGATCAAACCCGCCATGGAGCACAAAGATAACTTAATTGAATGAAATTTCTCTTCACTAATTTCCACATCGGCCATTTCCTCATCATCTTCATCTTCCTCCAAAATAATCATTCTCAATTGCTTATTCTTGCACCTATGGTCTCTGTTGTAAGGCTCATCACAACGAAAACTTAGCCTCTTTTCTCTTTTCTCCCTCATTTCCACTCCCGTCAAGTGTTTGAATTCTCCACCTCTACTCTTCAAGCTCTCCCCAATGCTCGAGCTTCCCACCCTACTTCCTTCTGAATACTCTCTAGTATTCTTTTCATTCAATGTCTTAGAATCCATTGTGACCACTCTACTTGTATTGCACCCTTGACCTTCTTGATAACACTTTATTTTTTTGCTCGATCATAATGGCCTTTTGTATCACCTCTGATAATGTTTTTAATTCATACAATCGCACCTCCACTTGAATTTCTTCTTTCAAACCATTCAGAAAAATCCCTTTAACAAACTCATGGTCAATTTCCTTCCATGCTCCTACGTACTTTTCAAACTCTTCGACATATTCCTCCACAGACGTTGATTACTTAAGTGATAGTAATAATTCAAATGGATTTTGAACCATTGATGGTTGAAATCGTCTCACCACTGCCATCTTAAAACCTTCCTAATGTGGGTCTGGATTACATCGCTCCCACCACTGAAACCAACTGAGAGCCTTCCCTTCCAAAGCTACCATGGTTGCCTTCATCCATTTGGCTCCATTCACACCTTTAAGCTGGAAATATTGCTCCAGTTTTTGCGTCCAGCCAAAAGCATCTTCTCCATGGAAAATAGGAATCTCCAATCGCCTCCACCATTCATGCCGTCGATCGTCAAGTTCATCTCTGTCTACACTCTCCTCGCTCCGTTCGCCATCGTCGGCTTCACTTCTAAGAATTCCGAGCTTGGCAGCGATTGCAACCAAAAGATCCTCAGTCTTTTTCATCCTTGCTTCATTTAGTTCCACACGAGCACGAAGCTCCTCTTGTTCAAGCTCTCATTATTCCGTGGTTCTTGTCATACTCCTCATCCTCATACGCAGCTCTGATTCTTGATTTTTAGGCACCGAGATCGATGCTCTGATACCAGTTAATAGAACTGGTCTAGATATAGCTCAAAAAGTATAAACAGAATATGTAAGATCAAGAATCAATTCGATTCTTGATGTGACAGTGGTATTCTTGGATGAAATTAGAGCATAAAAATTGGGAATTACACAAAACAAAGAAAAGATAGGAAAAAAGATAGCCTGATCCCTGATCTCCAATTGATCATTTCCTGTCCTATCTCCATAATATTCCAAAATCTATACAAAAGCCCTATTTAAAGAAGTAATTAGTTATTTAACTAACTATGCCAACTTGGCCCTCCTCACATATACACATATAATAGGAGGTTTGCCTCTGATAACCTTATCACAAAATGATTGAAAATCTTGGTATAAGTCAATTAACATTTAATATGAGATTGGTAGGTAAGACAAGAATACCACTTTACAATATCTTATTAAATATAATACCTTTTATGAATTTGGAGCTCAGAAACATATAATGATTATGAAAGGTAAAAAATATAAGGAAGACCACAACAAATATATAATATATATTTACTGCGTGCTAATTTAAAGTGTTTCATGCAAGTTTTGTTCCATTAGTAACTAAAATGACAAATACATACATACATAATTAAGAAGAGAAGACTCATAAAAACTCTTTTTATAAATATAATCATAACATACAAATTCTTATATTAATATATATTTTTAGAGGAAAGTACAACATAAATAATATAAAAGTTTCAACCATAGAGTAATATAAGAAATAAAAATATTTTAAATATGTATTTGCTATTTAAAATAAAGTTCTATCTTATTTTTTTTTCTTTTGATTTCAAGTCATTTGTCTATGGAGTTTTAGTCTTTTTAATATTGTTTGAGTCTTATGGTTCATATTTTTTTATTTCTACAAAATATTTTTTTAATAGACTAATTTAGAATAAAAAAAATATCATTAAAACTAAAATGAAAAAAAATATATATTAAAAGAACTGGAAAAATAATAAAGAAAAAAATATCTTTTTACATAGATCGAAAGTCAAGCAATCATTTCAAGAATTAAAAATAGAAATATATTTAAAAACAAAAAATCTATTAAGAAGTCTAACTTAACTCCACATAGTGAAGTTTCAATCTACTTGTGTATATATTAAATTAACCTAAGGAACAAACGCATATTTAAATATTAAGACTTCATTCTGATTTTCTAAAACTGGTGAAATTATATAATACAAAATATTCAAATAATGAAATAATATTTTGTTTATTTCAATCTACCTCTTCCCATCCTAGCCGCTGCTTCAATCCTCGTTGGCTAAACTTGTCCTCGTCCACACGTCATGCTAATAATAATACCTCCATTTCGCAGTTTTTCACTTTTCCTCCAACTTTTCAATTTCAATAGAAAAATGTTATAAATAAATTGGTTCCTTTTGTTTATGTTATATTTTCGAAACTGGAATTCGTTACCTATGATATTTATAGTGTGTAGTCTCTATTGTTCATGAGATTAATTTTGTTATTACTGTTTTGTAAAATTTGTAAGAATTTAATTCAAACGTATATTACAACAGGAACATGTATACTCATTTAAGTCTATACCCATATAATATAAACTTATATAGTAAAAAAATCCGTTTATTTATCTTGTGTTTTAAATTATTTTTAATTTTTCTAAATTATATTTGTTCGATAAAACTTGTGAATTAAATAAGTAGGTATGAATCCTGCAAAAATATATTGATATGTTTTAATATTTATTTATATAATAATAATTTATTTAATTAATTAAATAATGTATAACTAATAAAAATAAAATAAATAAATTTTATATTAAATTGAGTTGATTTTAACTATTATAAATAATAAATTTTAAATTTTAAATTAAATTAAATAATCTGTAAAAATGATAGATATTAAATTTTTTTATTAAATATAATTTAATATTACATATGGTAAGTAAGTTTCCAAATTAATATCCAACTCTATAAAGGAATTATATGCTTTTCAAGCAAACCACTTAAGAAAAGACATACAAACTAACCTTCAAGTCAAACACATGGATATATGTTTATTAAGTTTTATATTAATTATTTTAAAAGTTATACCTCAGAATTTTTAGTGAACTAATAGTGCAAATTTTATGAAAATAAAATTCTTTTTTTAACGTTGTTTATCATTCAAGGTTTTCGTTTGTTTTAATTATTTTTCCTTAACATGAACATAAAATAAAATTTTCTACCCAAAGAAGGTGAATACATTCGTAAGACGATTCCTGTTTTTATAACCTTGAATTTATACTATGTATTAGATTTGTATAGTTTTTTTAAGTTCGTGTATCAATATATATTTAACAAGTGTTATTTATGTTATTTATAATAATTATAGTGGAACCGTTACAACATTAATATAAATTTAAACATTCTTGTCTATTTTGAAGGTAAATTTTGGAAGCGTACATATTTTTAATTACTTTTATTCTTTCTTCTACTGAAAATTGTTAAATATAAAAGAAAAATAAACTCATTTTGGATTCTATAGCAAAATTTAGCTTACTTGAAAGCAAGAGAGTGCATGCATGATAGTGATCCAAAAGTTAATACGAACTTTAGCACTAAATTTACCCAAAGCAGCAACAACTACTTAATACAAGAACAATAGATGAATAGAAAAATTGCAAAACAATAAGAAGAAAACTTTCAAAGTTAGCTTAGTTGAAATCTGAAACAACACTGGAAAAAGCAAATAACTCCAAATTCATGGGTATGGGCCAAATCCTCTACAACTTTAATGACAAATGCCCCCATTTAACTTCAGTATTTTTATTTCATAATTTTTAGAAAATAATTTAATGACTTTAATAGGTAAATATTTTAAATTATAAAATAATTAAACGTTAATTTAAAATGGTTAAATATGTTTTTAGTCTCTAAACTATTTGTTAAAATTGTGTTTCTTTCTTAAGACAAACTTTGAATGTATTTTGTCTTTATACTTTATAAATAAATGCAAATGATTCTTGATAACAAATAAAAATATATTTAAAGAGAGAAAAATAAAAAAATAAAAGAAAAATAACTAATAAAAATTTAAAACACAAATGATAGTGAAATAAGAAACTGTGAAAAAGAAAAATAAAGAGATAAAAAATAATGTTGACCCATATCAAGAATCATTTACACGAATTTATAAACTATAAAAACGAAATAAATCTAAAATTTGTCTCAAAAACACAATTTTGACAAATAATTTAAAGATTAAAAATATATTTAATTCAATTTAAAATTATATATTTAACATAAAATATTACACAATCCTTTTTTTTTCTAATTTATAATGTTTTGAATTAAAATATAATTAATAACTTGATATATAATTTATTTAAAATGTATATATAAATTAAAATTTTAAAAAAGTATAATGAATTATCTGTGAATTTATTATACCTTTTTAAATACAATAATGTGAAATTGTAGGTATGGGGTTTCTAAATAAGCATATCCTTCTGAGTAAAAAGTGCTCAGTATTATTAGGCTTTCATATTAAAAAAAAAAGAGAGTGATAAGTTCTATCCGTCAACTAGTTGATCAGGTCTCAGTTTAGGAAATTTTAAATGCAAGAATCAAACCAAAAGTGATTGATTTCGATGGGATATCATATGATTAGTAGTTCTTGACTTTTCAAGTTATTAAAAGAAAACAGGTAATTGCTATAAATTAATTAAAATATATTGATAGCGAAATATTTTATATATATATATATATATATTATGTGTAATAAATTAATTAAATAATATAATGATTATTTTAAAAGTGATACCCCCAACACAAAATTTTACTAGTAAACCAGATATATCTAGATTGAAAATATATAAAAGAAAGGTACACGATTTTCCATACACTTTCATACTATTCATAATGGTGATCTTCAACAACTTGATGTATTTTAATATTCAGAAAAATATTTATATATAAAGTAATGATATTTTCACGATTATCTTTTAAATATAATCACTTCACAATTTTACTTTATTTAGTATTTATTTATTTTTATTATTATATTATTTTATTAGAATTATCAAATGAATATATTAGTTGTCAAAGAATATTTTTCTTATATAGAGAGAAAGAGTGAGAAGTAGAAATAATTATGTAGATACCACATATTATATTAATTATTTTAAATTCAAATAATGACATTGTTTGTGCAGAATAAGTTGAAAACTATAATGTTTTAAGCAATAAATGAGACAATAAATCATCAATAGTTTCATCATAAATGACATTGTCGATCATTATTTTATTTAGTTTAAGGAATACAAGATATATTAAAAAAATTGAAACTCAATTGATTAAAACCAAAATCCAACTTCGTTCTTCTTAAAAGAGGGTAACGAAAAAGTGCAGAGAAAGTAGAAAAAATGAAGACAAATTAAAGATTTTCCATTTATGAAATTAAGAGAGTATACTGTGGAGAAGTCAAAGCAGGAGTTATTATAGAATGAAGAAACAAGAGAAATAAATAATTGCCAAAAGAAGAAAGAATAATTTTGTCTTTCTTTTTTTCCGTACAAATATGAGGTGAGAATATAAGGAGTAAATTTTTTAGTATAAAACAATTGTGGTGATTATAAATTGTATATTAGCGTCATGGCCTTTAGAAATTAGAAGTAAACAAGAGTTGGAATTTGATTAGAATTATTAACTTGAGGACGACTTTCTTTGAGTGTGACAGGTACTTATTTTTAATTTAAAAGACTAACTAACCATTCAAATACTAATGCCTACTTTAATTCGAATATATATTAATAATGTTTTATCGTTACAAAAATTAAACATTTAATTTATATAAAAAGAGCCGTTAAAAATAAAGAGGTACAATTAATTATAGATAAGATGATCAAAGTTAAATCAAAACATATAATTTTTAATGTTTTAATTTAGAGAATTCTCGTATCTTACCTCGAAATTGTTATATAGTTTAATTCTTATGTTTTATCTTTGTATCTTAATAAATATTTAAATTTTAAATCAATCAAAATGATAGTTATAATATAATTTTTAAGATTGTTATTATAAAATATCAAATTTACCATAAATATCAAGTTAAAACACAATACAACTTTTAAATTACATATATATTTCAATTAATTTCATATTTATAACAAATTTATTGTTCTTGTATAAAGGTGAGAAATTTTGTTTGCATAAAAAATGTCTTTAGATCTCTTGAAGGATGTTGATTTGAATGAAAATTATTTGTAAATTGCGACATAATTTAAACTTAAGCATAAGAAGAATTATTGATGAGAAGAAGAGAAAGTTATATGGTAGTAGATGGTTTTCTCTTATGTTTCTCGTGTAAAATGTATAAAAAAGCATGTTGGTCATAAAATAAGAGTAATTTGAAAACAAAACTACAATAATAAAAACTTGAAAAGACTTTGTGTAAGTAATGTGGTTATAACTACAAAATTAGATAAGAAACCTTTAAATAAAAAATAATTATGGGACTTCACATTTAAGTCGACATATTTAGGGTTTAGGGTTTACTTAAATATAAATGTTAATCTTAGTTAAGAAAAAAAGTTTGGCATATACAAAATTTATCAAAAGATTCATCGTAAGTGAATTGCAAAAGTCATGATTAATCACTGTCTTCCTTATAATTTTGTTGAATATGAAGAAATTAGAGAATAGATAATGCTTACACTAATAATACCTTGAAGGATATTTGGTAAGAGAATTTTATATTTTTAAACATAGTATTATCATTTTTAAAAGCTCCAGCAAAAGGAGAATTAATCTCAATATGGCTAATATTTTTATCAATGTTATGAGCTTTTCCATCATACTTTTTAAGAACACATACCTACTTCATGCCTTCCACATGCAAAATAGAAGATCTCAATTGCATCTAAATCCTTATCATGATTTTCAAGCATAGTATTATCATTTTCAATAGCTCTAGCAAGAGGAGAATTAACCTTAATATGGATAATAAGGGCTATAAGCTCTTTCTTCCTACTTCTTGAGAACATATACACGCTTCTTACCGTCCACATGTAAACTAGGTTTATGAAACCTCAGTCGCATGCCTTCTAATGTTATCAATCGAGTGACCTCTCTTTTTTATAGAAGAACAAAAATCTAAATGCTTCTCATACTCTTGGTCAGCCATAAAAACATAACCAATTCTTTCAACAAAAAATTGATTTGATAGATCTAAGAGAAGATCAACATCATTAAGGATCCATGTGAAGAAGCCTCTAGTTTTCTTAATCATACAATTATCAAGGAATAAGAGGGTATTGATACCTCTTACAATAAAAAAATATAGCACGTGGTTAACAATACTCCAAGGGAAGACCATAAATTCAAATCCAACATTGGACTTTGGTTAATTTTATCGTAGTCATAACAATGTCTCTAGTCTAGGAAAAGGCTCTAAGAATATCGGGAGTTAGACTCCAAGAGCCTACTACTAACACACGAAGCATGCCTTTTAGGGATGAGAACACAAATTCATAGAACCCCTTATCAAGAGGAATAGTAATCCAAAGATCCAAAGGTTTCCAAGTGGGTTCAAATTTCTTACAAAGATCAAGATGTGTGAGAGGTTTATCCCCTTTCGTAAGGATAATCTATTTGTGAAGACGATTTTTACAAT
This sequence comes from Lablab purpureus, assembly GCA_030347555.1. Taxonomy (NCBI): domain Eukaryota; kingdom Viridiplantae; phylum Streptophyta; class Magnoliopsida; order Fabales; family Fabaceae; genus Lablab; species Lablab purpureus. Next base: position 16,036,745 of record CM059254.1, read on the forward strand.
TTTCCAGACTAGCATGTTTCCTTTAATACAAAAAGATGACAATTGGGAGAGAGGTATGCTACATTTATTATGCAGCACTTATGCAAATGTTCTTTTTTGAGCCATCTCTAAAGGAGGTTTAACATGGACCAATGAAATATGTCGTTGAAGACAACCTAAGGAATCTCAAAACCAGAAGATGTTGGGATCATAAAAAAAAATCTACAATAAGCCAAACAAAGAAAATGACAAATAAATGGCATGCACATCTACTAGCTACGCAGAGTAGAAACCACCAAAAAAATTTGTGAACAAAAGAAAATAAAAAGATAGACCCAAACCAAAAACAATAGAATAATGCAAAAACTTACAAGAAGCAAAAACCAAACAAGAAGCCTTCAACGAACCAAAAGAATATAACATGATACGTACACAACACCTAAACCATGAAAAGTCGAGGTACCACAAAGCAAAGGATTATGTGGAATTATCATCGTTGATAAGTTTTTCCAATGAGGTGTTTGTCGATTGTGATCACATTTTCATCAAGGAATATTTCTTTCGTTGTGTGAGGGTCGTGTAACATACAATCTTACTATGATTTTTACATAGATTTGTAAGTATTTTATACTTACTACTCATTGTTTTCATTATTTATTGATTTATTTTGATAATTAATGTGTAATGCACTGCATGAATCAACAATAGATGATGATGTTATTGAACATTTTGATGTAATTAAATATAGGAGGATTAATGAGAAAATATTTCCTATACTTTTTATAATGGCACAAGACATGTTTAGTATTCATATTACTACAATGACATCAGAGTTGACTTTTAGTAAAGGTGGGTGTGTGCTTTCCAAATATAGAAATTTCATTCTTTTTTATCACTTGTAAATCTTAATTTGTACTCAAATTAGTTATACGTGTTATCCGAAAATCTGTGCAGCAAGATATGATATTATAATTTTCAAAATTATTTTACCTTAAATAATTAATTCTAGACTAGTGGTTTGATTCTTTTTTCAATTGGTTGAGACATAGATGAAGTTTTGTATGATATTTTTTCATGAAGGGATCATGGGTGAGTTTAAACTTCTTGAAGATGTTGAAGATTGACAAGTTTTATATTGAAATTATGATCTTTTAATTATCTTTTTATTATTACTTCTCCTTTTAATTATTGATCATTTAATTTTTGGTCATTACAAGAGTGTGAAGATGACATCAACGCTTGGGTTTGTGACTTTGTTGTTCCTTATAGAAAAATAGATTTTTCTTCTTTGTAATTTGGAGACTCGTACTCTAGATATGTTAAACCATAATGTAAATGTTAAGCATTTAAATTAGATTATGTTGTGAGTAGTTAAAAACTGGAGCAAATTAATATTTTTTTTATGTGTATACAATTTTTTTAAAGTCAATATTAGTTTTTAAAATTCTTATTTTAAAGAAGACTTTTTACTTAAAAATGGTCATGTGTTAGCCTTTACCCATAGGATTTTTGTGGGTATCTTAAGTCTATGGGCTTTTTCTTACATGAGTTTTGGCCCTTTGGACAATTTCGATCTTGACTCATGTAGGACAAGTGTTATATGTTATACCAAATTGACAAGTCTACTAAACCACTCGATAAATATTTTACTAACAATAATTTCTTTTCACTTAATCAAAATTCATTATTGACGAAAAAAGTTATTTCGAGATTTATTATCTTTCTAAAGAAGCATATTTATTTCATTATAGAAAACTAATCCTAAGTGAATTAAATTCATACTCAATAAGTACATGAGTTGGAAGTCTCTTGAATTCATATATAAGCTTATGTTCAAAACTATTATAAATTATATCTTAAAAATAATTCTACTTTTTTTAAAAAATATTTTAAAAATTATTCTAAATTATTCATCAAATAAAAAAAATCATAATTAACAAAATACAACCAAATTTTTTAGGTCACTTTTCAAATATTACAACCTAATGTAATCAATATAAAAAGAGAAGCTCTACTGAGAAATTTTACTTTAGTATTTACTTTTTTTGTTACAAAAGGGACATAATGTTCTCTTAGCAAGAGAAACCAAAATTGGTTCATTTTCTTTTCTACTACTTTAGAGTTTGAGAGAAAAATTAAGAGAGGAAAAATAATTTATTCTTTAAGATTCTCTCAATAGTTGTATTTTCTAATTTCAAGAGTAGATGTTATTGTTTTCTCCTTGAATTTATAGAGAGATATTATAATTTTCTTTTATTTAGTAAAATTATATTATTACCTAATTCTTGATTTTTTTTTCTTTTTTTTCATCTTTTATTTTAGTTATGAGTTGGGTATCAAAGTAACAACATAATAATTTACAACTAAAATGAAAGATGAAAAAAACAAACAAAATTGACTATAGGAAATAATGTATTTTACCAAAGGAAAGAAAATTGTAATACTTTTTTCTCTCTCTCTCTAAATCTAAGGAGAAAACAATAAAATCCTCTTTTGGAAATTAGAAAATACAACCACCGAAAGAACCTTAAAGAAGATGTTGAACCAAAGAAGAAGATGGTCTTTAGCTTTACAAAAGGATAAATATTTCGATGATGATGAATCTTAAATAGGAAGATTGAAGTCTTGAAGTCTTGAAGTCTTGTAAAATAATCTTATTATTCTAAGTATACTTATTAAATGTAAGGATTGAGTGACAAGTTAAAGATCCTAGCAAGTACACCATCCACTCTAAATCATTAAAATGTATTTTTTTTCGTAAAAATTTGGTTCATGTCTAATAATCAATTATCTGAAGTGATAGTCAATTAGACAAGCTTTAAAAATCCTTTGGAAAACCTAAACTCTCTAGAATAATTGATTACATTACAAATAATTGATTATGGCTCTTTTTGGGTAGCAAATAATTGATTAACACAAGAGATAATCGATTATTTTGGCTAAAATCATGTTTTACTAAACTCTCTAGAATAATCAATTAGCACAAGTAATCATCGATTATTTTGAACATTTTTATGAAAAGCTTTTCAAATTCCACGAACCCTGGCACTCTTCTTTGTCTGTAAACTGGAATTGGGTTTGAGCTTTAAAATACAACAATTCAAACCAAAAGTTGTTCAGGAAAGCTTGTATTCATACCTAGTTTCTTAAAAAGCTACTCTTAAATTTCTCTTAAATTGTTCTATTGTGAGAAAGTGGTGTTACTGTTAGGATTCAAGCTTGGTTCATCCTTTGAGGTTTATCAAAGGAGGTGTACGTCTTTTGTGGTCTACAAAAGATGTGTTGTTCATTCCTTGTTGGTTTGCAAGGAAAGTGTTATTCATCTCTTGGTTTTTTTTAAGAGAGGTCTTGTTCATCCTTTGAGGTTTATCAAAGAAGGTGTTATGTATTTTTCTGTTGTCTTAAACTAATGTTCTGTAAGTGATTGTAAATTTATTTTTAAAATAGTAAGTAACAATCATTCTCTTTGAGGTTATTGAACACTGGATGTGGGATCTATTTTGATCTAAACCAGTATAAAACTCTGTGTTTAATTTTCTTTATCCATCAAACCATTTTATATTCAGATGATACTCTACAAAATAACATCTTAAATATTCTGCATAATTTATTATACTATGATTATTGGAAAGTAGAATTTAAATTTATTTTGGGAATTTAGTTAAACTTTGTTTTAACTTAAATAATTTTTTAAAAAGGTTAATTTTTCTTAAGAAACTAATTCACTTCTCTCTTGATTTTGTTCTATCTCATCTATTAAACTAACAAAAGAAACTATTCTTACTCTATTAATTTTTCTCTAAAGCACTAATGTAGTAGAAAAGAAAAAGAAATTATTTTAATCTATCTTACTAAGAAATCATCGTGTCCTTTTTATAGAAACAAAGTAAGCACCAAAGTAAAATTCCTCTAATGTGAGACTTCTCTTCTTACATCCTTTTACTTGAATATTTTGATTAAAGTAATCAAATTTTCACACCTAGTTTATTCTTTTCCATTTTTGTTGCTTATTTTTCTAATAGACTATCTCATATAAACTTTTATTTATTGATAGACTTTGACATAACATTTTTTTGCAAGATATTTGTTGGTATGAAAATTTTGCATATCCACATTTCCTTCCTTTACTCCTTCATGAACAAAGTGGTAGCTTATACTTATGTACTTTGTTTTGGAATGAAAGACAAGATTCCTTGCAATGAGCAAGATACTCTGATTGTTACAATACTCAACCATTTTCTACTACTTGTGCTTGAGTTCTCCCACTAACCTTTGAATCCATATATATTCCTTTCATGCTTGGGTAGCTGCCATGTATTAAGATTTTTTAGTTAACAAAGTTACGACATCATAAAACTTGGATATCAAACTTATTACCCATCCTATAAGTGTAAACAAATAATTAGTAGTAGATATTCTTTTATAAAGATCACTTACAAAATCTAAATCAATGTATCCTTTGATAACTAATTCTATTTCTCAAAACATAATGTAACACTTAAGACTTCTTTCATGTATCTAAGGATCTTATTAATAGTACTTTAAAGCTTTCAACTAGAATTTTCCATAACTATACTAACTTCTCCCAGTACTTGTGCAATGTTCAGTCTTGTACAAATCATGCAAATCATGGTATACATAAGGCTTCTTATTGCTAATGCATATTTTCTGAGACATGTTCGTCCTCTCTACTTCATTGCTATGACTCATAGTTGAGAATAACTTACAATTGATAGGACATGGGATAGAAATTTGCTTGCAATCTCGCATGTTAAAGCGATGCAAGACTTTCAGTAAGTAATTCTTTTTTAGAAAGTCAAACTTTCCTATCTTAGTGAATTTGCATCCTTAAAATCTTGTTTGTTGGTTCCAAGTCCTTCATGTCAAACTCGCTACCCAACCGTGCTTTCAATTCTTGGATCGAGCTTGGTAGGGACTTACCACCAACATGTGATCCACATACAACAACAAGAATATAAAATCATTCTGATCAAACATATTATAATAGCTACAATGGTTTAAACTCACTTTGTTGAAACCAAGACTAAAAATGAAGGAGTAAAATATCATGTACCAACCCCTAGGTGCTTGCTTTAAACTGTATAAAGATTTGATCAACCTACAAAACTAGTTTTTTATTCTTTAAAGCCTTTTGGTTGGAGCTTATATATGTCCTTTTCAAGTTCTCCATGAAGGAAAACAATTTTTACATCTAATTTCTTAGGATGTAAATCAAATTCAACATACATGGCCATAATAACTCTAATTGTGACTCACAAGCATATCTTATTGAATTCAATGCCTTTTTTCTGAACACATTCCTTTACTATAAATCTAGCATGACATCGTTCTACTTTGTTATTGTCATATTTTTTTTATCTTAAAAACTATTTGCACCCAATGAATTTTCAACCTTTTGGAAGTTCAACAAGTTTTCATGTATTGTTTATAAAAGGAGCCTCCATTTCTTCTTTCATTATCATCATCCAAAGAGAATCAACTAAATCACTCACATCCTCTTAAAGATTCTCCTTCTACATTTAGAAAACTATATGTGCCATGGCTTATCATAACATATTGTGAGTTCCAATATGGTTTAAATTTATCACATATTGATCGTTAGAGTCCTCCATTACCAACCTCATTTGACTCTTGTTCTTCGTGCTCTTGTTTTGACTTAAAAAGTTATCTAAATGCTTTTTCTCTATTTATATACTATGACAGTGTCCTTTGTAAAGTTCTCCTTTTTGCTCAGTTTTCATTTCATTATCTACAAAGACTACATATTTACTAACAACAATGTTATGGATACTGGGATCCAATAAGTGAAACCCCTTCATATTTTTAGCATAGCCCAAGAATATATACTTTGCAGATTTTGGATCTAACTTTTTATTTCTTGGGAGTTGTACATTGTTAAATAAAGACGGTAGCGTAAAAACCAAGAGGGGGGGTGAATTGGATTTTTAATAAATTTTTCTCTTTTAAAAAACTTTTCAGAATTTGAAATTCTTTCAAAAACTAGGATGTGGATTTTTCTTATCCTTTGATTAAGGCAGATTGAATTAGCAATTTTTATAATGATCCACAATTAAAAGATATAGAGAAAGAGAAAGAACACAAAGATTTATATTGGTTCGGATTAAGCCAATCCTACGTCCAGTTCCCAACCACCACAAATGCGTGATGATTTTCCCACTATCTTTAAATTGAAATTACAAACACCAATTCATGCAATAACAAAATAAAGATAAAGAAACACCTCCTTAGACACACTAAGGATGAAACACCTCCCCAGACACACTGAGGATGAAACCCACCTCTCTTGACACACAAGAGATGAAACACCTCCCTTAGAACCAATCCAGGGATGAATTTTCCCGTTTAAAGAAAACAAGTAAAAGAATACACCGATACGTGTCTGGATAGAAAGCTTAAGCACAATGATCACCACTTCCAAAGACTTGATCAAACTGAAGAGAGCAGGAAAGCGGTTTTGAAAAAGCTAAGGCGCAGAAACACTTTGAATATTTCGTGTTTAATCAGATGTGTTTAACCTAAGATATTCTCTTTCATTTTATAATTCGAAAATGCTCCAAAGTTTTTATTCTTAGGTTGATTTAGAATTGAATTCGCAAAAACGACTCATTTAATCGATTATATTAAAAGCTTAATCGATTCTATCATGTTTAAAAACTGGAAAGCTGAAATCGTCTGATATAATCGATTAGATTAAGGCCATAATCGATTATATTAACCCAGAAATCAATATAATCGATTATCAAAAACACTTAATCGATTATTTAGTTCGTTAAACATTTTTTATTCAAATTTTAAGTTAAATAATCGATTATCTACGTATGGTAATCGATTAAAAGCGTAGAAAAACGTTTTTGCGAGAAAACACCTTGCTCTCTTGTTTGGGAAGGTCTTGAATGGGATTTATGACTTACTCTTTTTATCCAACACCCAAAACAAAACCTTCTACTCTTGATCCTTCAGCTCTATATGGAAATCTTCATCAATTTTCTCTCTTGAAAGCTTTGAATGCTCTTTATGCCTTTCCTTTTCTATCAAGCATCCTTCCTTTGTGAGATGACACAAGTCTTTAATGTTGATTGAAACTTTCTAAAACTTCATCATCAAAACTGTAGGTCTTCATAAAAACTCTGGTCTTGAAATATGCCAACATACATCATGTGCACATGACAACTAAATAAACATAATGAAGATTAATAAACTTATTTCAAACCAATTGTTCTTAATAGCAGTCGATTTATCATGTAACAAGCACTTTTAGTTGATTTTGCCCATAAAGAGTTGGTCACCCCCTTTTTGTTTTCAAGATAAATCAATTCTATCCAGAAAAGTTTTTTTAATCCACTCTACCACATGATTTTTCATAGTGCATGTGAAACATAAATTTGTCTCATAATATCTTCTTCCTTACATAATTATAGAAAATCATCATCTTTGTATTCTCCTTTGTGATATGTCCTGAAGCTCTTAATTATCTTTTGTAGTTTCAAGTTTTACTTGTGCTTTTAATTCTTTTAACATTGGAAACACATTTGACTTCCTCTTGACAGGGTCCATCCACAGTCTTCTAGAGTAATCACCAATGGATGATACAAAGTATTTTTCTCATATGAGGGATAATACTGGTGATCTTCACACTTGAGAATCAAGTCCAATATGTGTCTGCTTCTAATAGTCACTCTAGCAAACTTCAATTATGTTGCTTATTCATTTCACAATAATGGATTATGTTCTACAAGGATTTTCAAACTTCACTCTAACATATGACCAAGTCTATAGTGGCACATCATCAACGCTTCTTCTTGATTTCTTAATGCAACTGTTGTATCTAGTTCTGGCAACGTATCTCTCAAAAGCACATATAGATTTGTCATGATCTTCTCTATTTTAATCACTGCCCTCTCACCACTTTTAAGATCCTAATTTCAATTTGGATATTACACTCCATGTCATCTAATTTATCAACAGATAATAAATTCTTTTTTAAATCCTTCACATGTCATACCCCTTGAATTGTACATATATCACCATCATAGATCTTTACTTTGACAGTACCAACTCCAACAATTTCTAAGGAGTGATTACTTCCCATGAATATGAATCCCCCAAGAGAGGTTCATAAGTGTAAAACCAATCTCGATGTAGATGTCATGTGCTAAGTTACACTTGAATCCATCATCTACCCATCATGAAACTTTGATCACCATTAACACTAATTATTGCTTCACTAACCAAAATATCTTTGCTTTCTTAGGTACTTACAACACGGCCTTTTGAGTTTAACACTTCAGAGTTCTTTCATTCATTCTTTTCATGTCAAAAATCTTTTTCTACATGCCCTCTTGTACATCAATGGTAGCATTTGAGATTATTCCTTCTTAGAGACTTTGATCTATCCTAATTTTGACCCCCACTGGAGCCATGTTTTGTTGATCTACCTCCCATCATCTTAAAGGTTTTGTTTGCTTTGAACTTTCTACCATTTTTACCTTACTCTTTTACCTAGATTTTTCTTTTGTATGGCTTCAACCACATCATCAAAGTGTAGATGTCTATCAATATTATTTTTCATTATGTTAATGATGAGTTGATCATACAAATAAGGTAAATTCTAAACTAGAAGTTCCACATACTCATTTTCAACTATGTTAAATTTTGTTGTTAAAAGATAGGCAAATAAGGCATTCAAATTGTTGATGTGGTTCACCAATGACATGGATTCACTCATTCGAAGACTATAGAGTTTTTTCTTCAATAATATTGTTGTATGAAGTGACTTAACTTCATACAAATTTGATGAGAGTGTTCATTTGGACAAAAATGCATTTGTTATTGTTAAGTGTAATTTTATTATAACATTATCATTAGTTTCTTTTCACCTTTGATTCATGATGTACACAATTGTCCTTTTTTTCAAAATTGCTTTCATCTTCAAATTCCACAACACGAAATTTTTCTTGTTGAAATTCTCTATCTCACATTTTTCTGGCATGACTTTAAAATCAACTTATGTGATTTTCCAATATGAATAATATTATCTACTAGAGCAATGACAGTAGGCTATGAACTAATACACCATGTAAGTTTTCGAGAAAGAAAGGTTGATAATTAATTGATACCAAGTCTTTCCTTTATTATAACTTTCCTAGACATACACTTTCACACCAATACACTCTATATCCAATAAAAAATATTTATTTTTTATATGAAAGATCAAACTAGTTGTAATCATAAAACTTACTAAGATTTTTCTACTACACTATTTCATCATTAATAGCATCAAAATACTATCAACAACCAAACTTTTATACTAGTTTTAGATACGAGAGTAAGAACATAATGACTCACAACTAAAATAAAAGAAAAAAAGAAAAACAAAGATTATAGACAACAATGTAATTTCATAAAAAATTACTACACCTCTCATTTTACAATCCAAGAAGAAAACAATAACATATATGTTGCAAATAAGAAAATATAATTATTGAGAGAACCTAAAAGGAAAATTTATTTTTCCTTTTTTTAATTGTTCTCTCAAACATTAAAGTAGTAAAGAAAAATAAAATAATTTTTATGTGTGCTACTAAGAAAACATTATACTCCTTTCATAATAAGAAAAATAAATATAAAAGTTATAACATCCCAAAATTTATAATATAATATTTTTTAAATTTAATGTATTAAATTATATTATTTCTAAGTAATTTTAAATATTTTAATAATTCTCTTAATATTATAAAATAATTATAATAATAGTAATAATGAAAAAAAGTTTTGAAAAAACTTTAGAAAAAAAACTAATTAAAAAAATTAAATTAAAAATAATTAATTAAAAAAGAGATAAAGATGACTTATATTAAGTGATAAGCAAGAGATTAAAAATATCTCTGCATTTAATGCTTAAGAAAAAGAAGAAAATAAAATAAAATTATAAGTATGTATATGCGTGTGGTGGGGTGGGGTAGAAGAAGTTACCAAAGAGAGAGAAGAAAGAAAAAAAGAGAAAGAAGGAGAGAGACATATAGAAAGGGAAGGAAGACAAAGAAAAGAGAAAAAAATGTATATTTACTCCCATTCTAATATTAGATAGTAAGCGTAAACATTAAGCTAAGAAAAAATACATCTATCATTCTAGTTATTTTATTTTATATCTATCTTTTTTCTGTGAGGTGTCTCTACTCTCATGTTCTTTACTTATTTATTAATATTATATTTATATATACTCTATGAGGTGTCTCCAACCTTATTTTATTTACTTATTTGATTATTTTATAATTTATACTTATTTATTTATTATATCTCCAGTTATGTACTGGTCTTTTTTATTATTTATATTTATATTATTTAATTTATTTTAGTCATGTACTGGTCCTTTTTATTATTTATGTTTATATTATTTAATTTATTTCAAGTTCTGTATTGGTCCTTTCTAAGATTTATTATTTAATTTATTTTCAATCTTGTAACATCCCAAATTTTGGGATATTTTGATTTAATGAAATTAACAAATTTTTCTCTAATATTAAGGTGTTGAAGAATTATAGATTAATTATTATAGGATTAGTAGTGAAAATTTAAATTTAAATGATGATATATTATAATGATTATATGGTGGATCCTTGATTTAATTGGAAAAAATAAAAGAAATAAGAAATTTTGTGGATCTGTAGTTAAGGGATTTAAAGGAATTAATGGATAAATGAGGATATAAATTTTTGGACCATATAGTTAAATAGATATCTAGTGGAGGCTATAATAAGAAAGAACTAATGGTGTAGTGGTAAAGGAAAGACATAGTATATAATAGGTCATGAGTTTGAATCTTGAATGGCACAAATGTAAGTATTTTGCGTTTTAACAATTTTAAGTAATTAGAGATAAGATTAAAATATAATTTAAATTAAATATAATTAATTAGAAATTTGAAACAAATTGTAGAGATAAAATTAAGGAGAGATTCAACGCAATTGTGTTTTGAGGAACAATAATGTTTTATGTTTGCACGTAACTTTGTTGGGCCTGTTAGAGGGTCGTGTGAATAGAACTAGTTTTCATGGTCTTCATGAAAGTTGTAGCCTTAGATGTTAGCTTTTTAATGGGTGTTTTAAGGATCATGCATCAAGTTATCAATATTGGAAAATGTTAATCATAACTACTTATATTTAAAAAAAATTGGGTATGAAGATAATTTACTTTGAACTTTTTAGCCATGAAAGTTGTATCCCTAGATGTTAGCTTTCTAAAGCATTTGGAATCATTCAAAACGGAGGTCCTAAACTCATGTTATGGGTGTTTTAGTGATCATGCGTCAAGCTGCCAATATTGGACAACGTTAATCATAACTACTTATGTTTGAAATTTTTCTGGACATAGAGATGATTTATTTTTGTTAAAAATAATGACAATGCAAAATCCAAGAGGGAGGGGTGAATTGGGTTTTCAAAAACTTTTTCTGGTTTAAAATAATTTTTCAAATTTTATTTTAATTTCAATTTTATGATAAAAACCAAGATTCGGATTTTCCTCAAGGTATGATAGAAATGATTAAGATAATAGTTTGTAAGTATAATCTGAATGGCAGTAAAATAAAGAGAGAGGGAAAGAGAGAATGAACACAGAGAATTTATACTGGTTTGGATTTAGTCAATCCTACATCCAGTGCCCGATCACCAGAAACACGTGATGATTTTCCCCACTATCTTTAAATGCAATTACAAACACCAATTCAATGAGAATATGTAAAAACAAATAAAGATAAACAGAAACAACTCCTTAGACACACTACGGATGACAAAATGGTAAAAGTCCGGGTCTCAACATAAAACTAAAAAAGAAAGTAAAGAGAAAGAAATGAGAAAGCAAAAGTTATGCATTGAGTCTTAATTTTATAAACATTATTTATGTGTAATATTGATGCATGATGATGTGTGAAGATAAACATGATGTGTGAGTATGTAATGAGGTATTTGTGTTAAAAGTAAGTTGATATCGATTGAGGTATTTGTGTTAAAAGTAAGTTGATATCGATTGTATATATTTTATTAATATGTATGCTTGTACAATGTTTATGTTGTAATGGGAACTATTAGATTTCAACCTAAAACCAATTGGCATTAGGTGAAGTTTTCTACTGGTATATAAGCTCTATTCAAGTCATATTCTTTTTCAATGTGGGTTTTTTCTTTTTCCTCAACACTCCCCCTCACGCTGAGGAATATTCATGTCGAGAGCGTGATTTCATGGATACACACGGGGGTGTAGGTGCCTAAGATACACCCCTTCACTCTTTGGATAGGTGGTGTAAGTAAGTGACTCTGATACCATGTTAGGAAATGGACTTTAAGTCTAACTCAACTCCACAAAACCGGCTTGCAAGGTGAGGTTTGCACTCACTTATATACACTAAATTGATGTCATCTCTAGTCGATGTGAAAGAGGTAGAAATTTAACATAAACGATACCTTAGTAATTAACTTTGAATATGATTTGGTATATTGATAAATTACTAAATGTATTCCACTGCTAATATAATGTACTTGATGATTATGTTGTTGATTAAGGTATTGGAAGTTTATGACTAATGTTATATAATTTAGTAAGTATGATTGTAAATTGACTATAGGTGAGGCATCAAGACTAACCTTATTTTTTTACCATTTTCAGGAACAGACAAAGTTGAAAGGGAAGAATAAGTAAAAAGTAGATGAATTCATGTTTTGTAATTTATTGTTGTTTTAGAGTTGTGGTTTAGACTCTAATATGATTAGGAAGGATACCTGGCTTAGCTAATATTTTGATTGCTTCCTAATTAGGGTTTGTTATTGTAATTTGGAGTTGAACATGTTCTGTTATTTAATGTTAAGGAATTGTTTCACATTTTATGAAGTTTAAATGTTTCATTTTTTTACTGCAGTATTTTGATGATTACTTGTTAAGTAAATAAATTATTCCAATTTTTGTGAAAAGTGAAATGAAGTGAGGGACATCACATTTAGTCTTGTACTAGTTCTTATTTATATTCATGTTATTTAAATTGTTTCTAGTCTTCTACTAATCCCTTTTATATTTTTCCAATTTTGTAATGGTCTTGTTATTTATTCAGATTTATTTATTTAATTTTACCTTTAGTAATATATTGAATCTTCCATTTTTATGTCCTCATTATTTAATTAATAAAACGCTACTCTTTTTTTTTTAAATCTACACACGCACATATGTATTTGTTAGATTTGATGAAATTGTAGCTGAAAGTTTGGGCTTGAGGATTTAAATAAGTAGATATTACTCAAGAAGAAATAATCTTGTGGTATTTTGCTAATTATGGTAAAGTTCATTTATCCTAATTAGCCACTACTACAAAACTAATTCAAATCTTTCTAATATAAAATAAATAAAATATATTGATGAAATGGTGATATTGATTAATTTGTTAATAGGATATTTATATATTATTATGTTTTGATATTAAATTATTTCACATAATATTTGTTCTCACTTTCCTATTTTGTCTTTTATACATAAAATATCAACTTAAATAGATGGATGCACAAGGCTTTCCAAATTCATTCTCAACAGATATTTTAACCATTTTTCCAAACACTAGTTGGAATATGAGCATATTGATTAATTTAATTATTTTTAGGAGCACAAAACGATCAATCTTAAATTTATCTTTATATTTTACAAAATTGTATATATATATAATGAAGAAATAATAATATTATAATTATATATATATATACATATATTCATCTTATAATTTTATCTTACAAGTGAAAAAAGATAACATAAAGTATTATTTTTTAAAATATAATTAATATAACGATCATAATATATTAAAAAAAATGTTAGGAAAGTAAAATTCTCCTAAAAACTTCTCTTCTTACCATCAACCTCTTTAAAAATAACTTTTTCTAAATAATATCATTTAACCATGAATTGAATCGAAAGTATACAAAAATAATTATATTAATTAAATATGCACGTTATGAAATTTATAATAAGAATTAAATTTCTATACGTCATTATTATATTTTCTTAGTGAATGTTTACCTTCATATCCTTTCCATTTTAGACCTTTCCAAAGAAAATCTTGAAATCCATAACATATGCACCAATATTTCCTTAGATTCCGTTAACATAAATTCGTTATATGACTCGATCTTCCTCCTTATAACTAAATTAAAAGAGAGAAACATATTTATGTATTTTTCTTAAGTCAAATGTCCATAAATTAATTATAATAACATATATATAGTACTTTTAGAAGTGAAAATGCACTAAACAAGCAAGTGAATTTCATGTGATGACTTTATGCAAAATGCAAAATTGGAACTTTGTAGGGTGTACTTTTGTTTAACTTTTTTACATTGACTACTAATTAAAATAACGTTTTAAGTGTGAATCTAGGACGACTGAAAAAATCAATAAACTTATTACTAAAACAAATCCTAGTTGAATGACTTGATAAAATTCGTTATATTGTTAATGTATGGAATATTGTTTTTTATGTAAATAATGCATAGAATATTTGCTCTAAGATAATAGTAACCTAACAAAAACATAAGGAGACATTAATAATTTGTTAATTTAATATTAATAAAAATAAATGTATGAAAAAGAGAATCCATTGGAACATTATTGATGCATAGAATAAATGCTGAGATTTGGACACGATTGTCGCCATTACCGGGCTTAAGTTCTGACTTTGTTTTGTTCCCGCACGCACGGGCGCGTGGGGTACTCTGCTTTTTCGGACCACTCAATCTCAATGTCTAACCCAATCAAAAAGAGTAACGATGACACAACCAGACAAATAATAGAAACAAAAAGGAAAAGAAATAACACACCAAATTTAACTTGAACATCTTTTGGAACAGTGTGAGGGTGTTTTGTGCTGTGTGTTATCTTTTCTTTTTCAGTTGGTGCATGAGTAGAAGATTGAAAGATAATTGCAGAAGATAAAGATGTGAGTTCTAGTCGTGCAACTGCAATAGTGTTGGAATGATTGGGTGATCTGAAATTCCTCTAAAACAACTTTTGCAGTGCCCTAAATTCTCTAACACAGCATAATCACTGTTGATAATTTTTCACCTTTTTTCCTCTTTTATCATCGTCTTTGTTAAGTAGGGTATTCTAAACTGATGTAATCTGATAAACAGAAAACATTCCAAAAATTGAAAACCAATTTTTTTAAAGCGTCTATGATGATGATGATGAGGCTATAAAGCTAAGCAACTTAAAAAGAAATACCCTAAAAATAAAGATTTTTTTATTAGTGCTTTTAGGAAAATATCCAACATTCTTTATGGTTTTAAATGTATACTTAAAAATAATGAAGTATAAAATGTAAAAATTGTTATATTTTACGGATAATATTAAGTATAATAAACAATGTTTGTATTTCATTAAATAATATGTACATAATTGTTTGACAGATTATATGGTTCTTTATTATTAAGGGACAGATCCAAAAATTTAAGAAAGGAGGATGAAAGGAAATAAAAATAAATTGAAAGAATACGTCAAGCCATGCATTTATGAATTGTGTGCTAAAAAAAGAGCATGAAAGGCTAACAAAAGTAATGGGTGGAAAATTAAACGAAAGAAAAGTAAGCACTGAAAAATATATGTAGAAATTGTGCGAGCTCCTTTAGCTTTGCCTTTGGCTCTTTACAGAAGTTGTTGTTGCTGTTGGAGAATTGCAAAAGCTAAACCGAACAGAAAAATGAAAGGTTGCAAGTCACTTCGAAGTGTGAGAGACACAATCACTTCTTCACAAAAGAATTGTATTTGACTTCTCAAGCAAGTTTTGACTTTTGTTTTAATATAATATATATAATATATTTTAAAGAAGGGGGGTCAGGACCCACGCCTGCCCCTGCTCTATATCCGTCTTTGACGTCCTCTGATCCTAACAGCTTCTTGATCAGATGATCATTAACTAACTTAATCGAACATCTTTCTTCGTGCAGGAACATTCTTCTATGTAAGACGATCTCACGTTTCCTTGTAGCGCGTCTCAAAAGAAGAGGTAAAAGTTGTTTTAGATCATCAAACTCCTGACAAATGCAATTTGTTAATCTTGAAACACATCTACCTATGTACAGAAGCGAGCTTTCATAAAGATATAAATAAAACTCTTTGTCCAATGCAAGATAAGTGCAACAAATTATCAGGAGTTACTCCAAAAAAAGAGACATGCGTTTAATTCATAAAGTGTTGCATTTAATGCACTCTATGTAAAGCCTCAAGCAGACTATTGAAAATTAATATGTTGGAGACAATCTAAAGCTATATATGTTAGAATGGGACTCCAATGACTAGTTGCTTTCAAACACTATATAAGAGCTCAATTCAAGAAAGAAAATAACACATGTGAAGTGTGATTAAGTTTTGAATCTGTCGTTTTCTATCCTCACTCTCTTTAAGCTTTATAAGAACACTTTATGTGTTTATCAACAAACTCTAGAAGAAAACTTATTCTTTATATTTGTCTATAAGACATTATCCTTCTAAAATAGTTACTTTGTGAATTTTAATCATACCTTCTCTTTTTTGTAAAAGAGTTAGCCAGGAATGATTACGTTTCCAAATAATAATTAGGTTTAAGTTAGGAATGATTTGTTGAAAAAAATATTTGATTAAGTTAGAACTAGCTTGTAGAAACAAATTAATTAGAAGTGGTTACAAACTGAAATAATACTTATATTTTATAAATGAAATTCAATTGTTAATTGAGAACTGAACTTAATATATTATTATCAGACAAACTAATATAAAAATCTGAGTTTAATATTTTTTTATTTAAATTTCTTTTCAATTACATATTATTCACATAAAAAATATTAAATACATTAAATCTTTTTTATTTTTAAAAAAGTGTTTTTTTTATCGTCAGACACTATGTTTGTTTGAAACTAAACTTCTGTTTGGTAATTCTTAATAAAATTATTTATAAAAACTAGACAAAATATTTTGAATTTTTTTTGTTTTTGTCTGTTTTTCATACGTGTATTTAGTAGTATTTGTAATGTAAAAGATATTGAAAGTTAAGCAATATTGGTTAACAGATTTTCTTTGTACAGGAACAAATTATTTGAAAAGACATGTTTAGTTAAGAGTACCTTAAATATGCAACATTCTTCAACTAGTTTGTATAAAGTAACTACTTTTTAGTCACAAAACTTGTATAGCACGTGTGCGTACAGACGGGACATTAAATAGTGCATCATAGGTTAATTTGTAAGAGTTTAAGAATTGGATTTAAAAAAAATTGAAAAATTTGTGAAAATAGAGAAAGGTTTTGATTTAATATTAGAAACCAAGATTTGATGAGAGAAAAGAATAGTTTTACACGGAGTTTATAGTTAAGATTATTATACTATATATTATTGTTTTTTAATCCTAAATAGAAGATAATTAATTGCACACAAATGATTTTTTTAATTATTAAGCATAAAATAAAAAAATAAAGAAAGAGTAAATTAATGATGTGGAAGAGTTTTATTTTTGTAAATAGAAAGTGTATCATGAGAATAGATACTTTTAATGTCTTTTTGAAATTAAATATTTTTAAGTTTTCACTAAATTAGATATTTTTTAATGTTGATTGAGAAATAAAATATTTTAAATTTTCACTAAATTTTGTAATATAGAGGTGGATGATATATTTATATTATATTTTATTCTTTTATTTTTCCTTATATAAATTAAATTAAGATTTTTTATATAAAATAAAATTGAAAACATAATAGAAAACAATCAGAGAGTGGAAAAACAAAAATAAGATGAGAAATAATTTACGTATTCAATATTTAAGATTCAAATCATTAACCGATTCAATCAATTAATTAAATCAGTTATCAGTTATGTAAATTAAATCAAAATATCATTTAATCTAATTTATATTTAAATATCAAAATTTAATCAATTCTTAATTTAAATTTTAAAAGCAAAAAATATAAATTATGATCATAAAAGAAAAATTCAAAATTAGAAAAAAACAAAAACAAACTCAGAATCTTAAACGATTGGTACAAAACTTAATCTTAAGTGTTTTGATCTTGATTTCATCAATAAATTTAAAGTTAACTTTTATATAGATGAAGAAGGAATAACACAAAGAAAATAGATAATAAATAGAAAATTTCATGAATTGAAAGAAGAAAAGACACAAAGATAACTGATAAAACTATAAAATTATACAAATGAGTTCTCTCCCTTTGTTTATAGCATAATTAGGCTGTTTATGTCTCTACAATTTTCTTAATTGGATTTTAATTAGGTTCATAAACTTAATTACAAAAATACAAGAAAAAACAAATTCACAAGGATTTTCTTATAAAAATTTAACAAATCTATTCCAACTTCTGAAAATATTAGAAAATAACATAAAACTTTAAATTTAACAAATTATATGTTTATTTTAAATTCGTGAAAATATAAAATCTATTACATCTGGAATCAAACAAAAATAATATATAAAAAATTATAGCCAAAATAATAAACAAATATCATATTAGCTCAAAATACAAAACTAAAGCAAATATATACCATGAATCCAATTTAATATTATTATTAGAAAATAATATAAAAACTAAAAATAAAACATTTTAAAGTATTTTTAATATAAAATAAAACTATAAATATTTATACGAAATATACGTCATCAATATTCTTGTAAGTACTACACAAATTTAGAACACTATATGCATGCTCTTCACATAAAAAAAAACATTGAAGATTGAACTTATATGATATGGTAGTACTTGAATAGATACATCTTGTTGTAACACCAATCGTTGGTGGATTTTGTCGTCATTTCCTGTTGTGATGAATATAATGAAGCTCAAGCATTGTTACATTGTTACATTCTAAAAGTTACAACACTTTTCTAAATTCACGGAAATACAATTCCTCTTTAGTCCACAAAAATCATTATTACATTATGGTAAATTCTAAAAAAATAACAAAAAAAGAATAATACTTGCTCATAAAAAAAATTGCAATTTATGACGGTGTGTTTTTGTATTTATATTCATGCATAAATTACCTATCCAAGCTTAATCATAGTTTCAGGGTTATGAATATTTTGACTAATACAATTTTTACTATGTAAACAAAGGTAAAAAGAAAGAGAATATAATATCTATTATTTTAATTATAACAAATAATTATTAATTTTAATAAATTAGTGTATGTTTTTAACTATGTTCATAAAAAAGAATTATAAAACTTTTATGATAAGGAACAAAACTTTTATGATAGGGAACTTAGATTTTTTAAGTCATCAAATTGTCTGAGACTTCTAATTCTAAACTTCTAAACTTTAATCTTTTAAATAATATTTATCTAAAGATCAAGAATAAAATATGAGAAGATCAAGATGAAGCTCTAAAGAAAAATATAAATTCATTTTAATTTCTAAATATTGTTTTAAGAAGTCATTAACATGTTGATTTACGAGTTTCAAAAAAGATTTTCACACAATAAATTAACTTTTTGCAGTCTATGCTAAAGTTGGTGTTGTTAATACAAGAAAAAGATGTTCAGAACTAAAGGCACTTTGAAGCATTTGTTGAGTGTAGCATAGTTCCTTGTTAGCTAAAAGACACCAATCCCTACCACAACTCTCACACAATAAAAGATCTTCATGTGAGTCTTAATGATCTTATTCAAGACACTTACAAATACGAGACTCATCATGTAAAACTAACTAATGATCCATGTAGAATATTAACGTACTTTACATAAGCTTCTGCTTAAAATCTTCTTAATGTTGGATCATAAAACATCTTATAGACTATGAAGAGAGTGATTTATATTTGTAAATCTTTCACTTTGTGAAACTATCTCTTCGTAAGGAACATTAATTTGTATATCCTCTCTTTTGAAAGTTATCCTTGTATCTTGATCAACTCTCTTGTTGTAGCCAAAAGTTGTAGTTACAGAATACTTCTAATAATTAATTGACTAGTGCAACCTTTTACAATTTGTGAAGGAGAATTGGATATACTCCAATATTGGGGTGAACTAGAATAAAAATGGATTGTTTCTCTTCTTAATCTATTACGCTTGTCCCAACTTTAGTTTTCTTGCATAAGTTATTTGTAAAAATTATTTTAAAACTCTTTTTCAACTAACAGGAAATCACTACTAGACCATCTGCTGAAAACAATATTGTAAAAATCTTAAAAAGTGTTTTAAGCTCTATTCAACCCCCTCACCTAGATTTAACCTATTTCTTTTCGATGTGTACTGACCTAACATCTTGGAATTATTTCTTTGTAAAAAAAGTGGGAAAAATCCAACAATATAATGAAAAACAAAGGAAAAACCATTAACAAAGCAACTATGTTTAAAGGTAAGAAGTTTAACTACCGGAAGCAAAGAATGATATCCTTGGTGTTATGGCCTCTCGTGTTTTCTATTGTTTGTCTTATTTTTGGGTTAGGACGAGATTCACCTATGTGTTTGGAGTGTTGTGCAAACCTATGTATGTTCCATCCTAGGTCAGGTATGTTGATCTTCTTGTGCAGAGCCTTGAGTTTGACCCATTGTTACCTCTAGATCTTTTTCGAATTTAACCTTAATGTTAGTCAATACTATTTGAAAATTCTCATTTTCTTGGAAGAGACTCTCCATGTAAGTGTTGAGAATGTTGATTCCTAATGGATACATTATAGAATTTGGTATTGACACGAGATTAATTTGGCTCCTAGTAAGTACCATAAACTTAGTGGTCTAATGAAATTTTTACTAGGAGTCTCACGGTGGGCCAAATGTTCTTACTAGAAAAGAGCATAAATCTCCCCCAATAGAAAGAGTAGTGATTTGAAGGATTTAGGAAAAGTTTCAAGTTGTAAGCACGAAATTGATAAATAAAAACAAAAGGAGAGATTCACCTCTAAAAAAATTTCTAACACTTAATCTAGTAAGAGCTTTATGAAAGAAAGTATAAGAATATTGAGTAAAGAGTTGAGTGAGTACTTCTTAAATAATTATTATATATTTATAGAGTTCCTTTGAATCTTTTTTAATTAAAATTATAATAAATAAAAAAGATATTTTAAGATAATATTCTATGTAATTTGTATTATTTAAAATTATAACATAAATATTTAATATTAAAAATTATATTTTAATTATAACCAATATATACTTATTATTAATGAATCTGAATGTATTTATTTATTTATTTATTTATTATTGATATTCTTAATCAGTTTAATTTATTATTTATAATATTTCCCATGTTATAAGGGACGTATAACTTTTATTTCAAGTAATCAAACACTAGCTATTAAATAATTGGGCTTGATCATATCTTTTGCTATGAGAATAAATAAATTTTAGATCTCATTTTATTTTTATTTGATGTGAGAATTTATTGCCATGACTTTTAATATTAAGAGAAGACAAGAATTTGGATACTTCTTAATTATGAAGTCTAATTACAAATTGTATAATCAATGTTATTTATAGTGAAATGTTTGAAAATGTACAATAATTATGTATTAAATATAATTTATAGATATTGAATTATTTTTAATTTATTGTAATTTGTATTCATTATATTTCTCAAATATTTCTATTATTATTTATATTACTTTAATTACTTATTTATCATTTTATGTTGTATAATTTTATGAAAGTGAGGCATGATCAAGTTTGTACTAAATAAAAAGAAAAACACTTATCTGTGATAAAAAAAAGACTTGCTATTATTACTTTGATTGATGTATCCGAGTAAGCAAATATGGAAAGCACGAGAGAAGAATGAGAAGAGTGAGAATGGTTGCTTTCTGCGGCAGTTGGACGGTTGCGCAAGTGTGAAGTGTGAAGAGTGAAGGAATGGGTTAGTGGTTTCTCCGCTTTTGTTGGGTTGGGGAGCACAAATTATCTTCATGTTGGGTTTTAGCCATGCCATTAGCTCCACAATTTACTTCTTCTAAGACAATGGGTCTCAAATATGTCACATGCATTACCTTCTTCATCTCACTCTTTTGCCCTAAACCTGGGGGAACATCTCCCCTCATACCTAAACCATAGGCTCATCACATATCACAGGAGAGATCAAGTATCAAAATTAGATGCATCCAACAAATTTATATAAGTAATAATTTTTAATAATAAAATATATATAAATTAAAATGTGTTTCCTATATATTTGTTATTAATATTATTGTGGTTAAATATTGATTTTCTTTACAAAGTGGTTAATTCTTTAAAGAATTCTTAGAAATAGTTAAAAATATTACATATCCTGAAATCTTAAAATCTTACAATTTAAACAAAGTTTATTGTACTTCCCTCATATTTTATAAGATATCCTTAATAACAAAATATATTATTGTAATAAATCTTAACCTATTGGTTCATTTGGTTAGGACTATACACTTCACTCATAAATAGATTATGACTTGCTTTCTTATAAATGGATAACCAATTTAATTTTTTATTAATTAGAAGTTTTATAAATAGATATCAATATTTAATAAAGTATTCATTTTATTTATTATTATTATATTCTTAAATATTTTTATATTATTTGAGTATCCAAAAGTCTTCTGCAAATAAATTACTGGTCTACAGTTTAGATATATCAAGTTTAGTCCAAATTCACAATATTATTATTTTTTAATATTGAAAGACCTCTTCAGTTTTTTTTTAATAAGAACATATTATACAATAAAATTTTAAAAGAAATTAAGTTTTATTTGGTTTGAGTAACTTCCTTTTTTATTAGTTTGAAGTTGTTTTATAAATGGATTTGGTTTGACTAAGATTTTAGTGTGTTTATATATTTTTTTTCTATTAAAAAGATATGACATTGAGATTTGAACGGGCAACCTAATTAAGATGTCATATGATAGTACTGATGCTTAGAATTATGTTTTCTATAAAAAAAAAAAAAAATGTGTTTCCTACAAACATACTAAAATAGAAACTTCGATGAGCATATTTAAAACATAAAAAATAATTTTCAACCACGGGACACTAATATTGCGGCATAGTTTTAAAGTTTGAACTCAATGAAGCTGTTCATCATGTCTTTCTCCATGCAACTTTTGCGCTACACCTCTACGCTCGAGTCTTCGTTTTCACTCTGATATTTAGGGATTGGTCTTGGTAGGGTACCTTAACTGGGAAAAAGTTTAAGGACAACAAAATTAAAGTACCTGTGTCATGGAACCACATCTTAATTATCAAAAACGCGGTTCATGTTGCACGATTGAACCATGCATGAGATATATATTCAATAATAAATAGTTAGATACGTTGATTTTTATTGGTTAAATATAGCTCAATGCCTCAACAACATCACTCAAATATCAAGACTCTCGTAATTATATATATGCTGTAGATAAATATTCCGTTACACGTAATAACTTATTATATGATCATACTTTTGATCTATATGTATATTCTTATCATACATAATTTTTAAATTTTATTCACTTTTTCTGTAAATTGAAAATTTTTATGTACCAAGTAGAACTTGATCGACACCATAATCGGTTAGTTTATCTTGAATCATCGATATTTTTTGTTTACACGTATTTAATGATTTATTTTTGGGAACTAGTATGTTTACTGTTGCATATTTTAGTGGTGGAGGGACTAGGTAACTTAGTTAGACAAGTAAATAATTTAGATTTATTGAGGTTAAGATGAGAAGAAGAGAAATATAGATAAATTTATTACAATATACATATGACATTTTATTTTTTTTTGCGAAAATAATAATTAGTGCATCATTACATTAAAGTGTATTTTAAGATGTTTTTAGGTTGTTACTAGTCTAAAAGGGAACTTTTATAAAAATATACTAAGGAGATTTGGTGTAGAAAGTCACCAATTAGATAAATATGTTGTAATTTTAAATTATACAAAAATGTTGATACCCTTCGCATATTTAGGTATCCTAATAGTGATCATAGAAATGTAGAGATATGAGACAAAGTAATTCTTAAACTTAGAAAAAGGTTAACGAGATAGATAAGAAGATGTTTGTCATTTGTAGGACGAGTTAATTTGATTAAATATGTAATCACATCTCTTACTTTATTCTTCTTATTTTTCTTTAAAATACCAAAATTAGTATTAAAGGAAATCACAAAAATACACATTTCTAGAAAGACAAGTTGATAGATGAAACTTCTCTTATGGTAAAATATCCAAGAATATATCTTAACTCAAAGTCTAAACTTTCCATGGTGAATGAATTGGAGGTTAAGAATAACCACACTTGGGTTTGGAATATGGAATGGAGGAGAGAATGATTTCAATGGAAAATCCTCAGCTAGATGCATTCATGCTAGACATACAGGACTTTGAACCAAATGATCAAGGACAGGACACATGGGTATGGAAGGGAGATGAATCTAGAAAATACATGGTTGAATTTGCTTACCTGATATTATAATAGTGGGGAAGATAACAATCTTTTCAAAAGGTTATGGAAGCTAAAAGCCACCCTAAGTGTATTAAATTTCGTATGGAAATTGGATTTGAATAACGTGGCAACCAAGGATAATCTTGTACATAGAGGAGTAATGATCCCAAATAATCTATATGGTTATGTATTATAGATAATGAGATTGCTAATCATCTATTTTTTTTAGTATAAAGTGTCATGTCTAGTGTGGAATTTATGCAATAATTGGGCGGGTATTTCAAAAGTTCATCACAATCAAATGTAGATGCATTTTGATCAATTTTGTTTGCCAGGTGTGAATTATAAAGAAAATAGGTTAGAGAAGTGTATATGGATAGTTGTGGTGAAGGGTATTTGGGACCAAAGAAATTTAATTATATTTAGTAATGATAAACAAGATGCAGAAAAGATTTGTGGATCTGCATAATGAAAGCATGGACTTAGATTAAGAATAAATCTCCTAAAGTTAACCTTTCTTAGTTTGATTGTTGTTTGAGTCCAATAAGTGGCATCAAGGGGGGATAAAATGTGACACCCTAATTCATAAAATTATTATACTGAAATTTAAAACTAATCCACAATTTCAATCCTTCCTTTTTTATTCTCATTTCATTGAGAATATTATACTGAAATTAAAAACTATTATTTCAATTACTACCATGTGATACTCTGTCTTATTGGTTTCTTCTTTTATTCATTACTCAGAGGGTAACTCTCTCTTCATTTTCATCTAGAATCATATACTAAGATTATTACTTGATTATTGAGAATTGATAATGGAATATGAGATTATTACTCCTAAAAATGTTAAATTCCTACCCTTTTGTCAAAAAAATTTATGTGAAGGCATTCCTCCATAAAAAATCAAAGAAAATTGAAAATATTCTCCTAAAATCGATTTTTATATTCTCCTAAAATATATATCTATTGAAATAAAAAATCACAACTTCAATCATCTCTTTGTCGATTTCTTAGGATGAGTCATTAATCGTATAATAAAAATCCATACACAAGAAAGATATCACATAATATTAAAATTATCATGAAAACTAAAACTTAATTAAAGTTTATAATTTTTATACTACATACTTATAACACACTTATACTAGCCTAACTATTTTGGATACATAAAAGAAGAGAGGAAGCTTTTATTTATTTACAATCCTTCTTTTTCTCACTATCTTGATTTTCATATGGGTGGGAACAAGTTAGTTATTGGATTGGTTGGGATGGTAGGCAACATGATGACCACGATCGGTCCTTCTAGGATAATCGACACTTCTATATTTGATGTAAATGTAAGGTTTGATAGACCAGATCCTAGTAACAGTATCTGTGTTCCAACTAATTCCTGGAAAGATAAATGTGATAACTGTATAGAATGGGTTGAGAGTGTTTAGTGTCTCCATCTATTTGTATTGATAAGTATATATGTATGTAGTTTTATACAAGACAAAGTACAGAAGTGAAAACAAATACCAGACAAATGAATTTAATAATACAAAAGAACAATGTTATCATACTCGAGAGTTTATGTAAACTCATGGAAGGTGAGTAAACTCGAATCGTAAACCCAACTCGTAAACTCGTAAGGATCTATTTTTATATAAAAAATTTAAAAATTAATATTTATGTTACTAATTTCACAATAATAAAATAAATAAGTTCATCTAATGCATCAATAAACTATTAATTATATAATAAAAATAATAATTTATTATTAAATTTTTTTATAGTATTTTTACTTCTAAATGGAAAGTAAATGAGTAGAATTTGAATCACTTTCACACCTTTTAAAACTTGTATCTCAATATAAACAAGCAAAGAAACAAAACAAAAAAAATTTGATGAAGCCAAGTTAAAATTAAAATAAAAAACAAAAGAAAAAGAAATCACTAAAGCACCTGAAATGTTGAAGTCGCATCTAAAATAAAAACAAAACCCCAAATTAAATTGAAACCTAAAAATGAAAACATAACCTAATTAAATTGAACCCAAAAAATGAAAACAGAATCCTAAATAAATACAAAGGTCCAAATTGAAACACTCCCTAATTAAATTAAACTACAAAATGCTTAAGTAAAGAAAAGTCTCAAATTGAAAATCCTTTCTTAAATGAGAAGGTGAACTGAAGGAGAAAGATAGAAATGAATTTTATTCCCTCGATGATTCCTACGGAATTTTCTTTATATAATTTTATTTTTTGATATATAATATTTGAATGTCTATTTATATATCAATTTAATTATTTCGATAAAATTTTATTATTTTGATCGAATGTATAAAGTTTATTTATCTCATTTTGATCCCTTAGTCATTCAATATATAATTCTCGAAAATCCATTGTGATTTGACTAGTTATATATCAATCCATTTCATTCTCTTAGAGTTATTTCATTTTTCAATTTTTCAGATCATTTGGTATATATAAATATATTTACTTTGGATATTTGATACATATCTCCATACGTATCAATATCACTGTAAAAATAATGATTACATAATACAACCTAAATAATATAAGTATGAACACAACAACTTATTGGATGTATATATATTGTGAATATCTTCATAATATATATCAAATTGATTTTATTTAAAAAGATATAGTAGAAATTATATTTGAGTAACTAATTAGGATAAATAAACTTTATCATAATCAACATCTACTCATTTAAATCCTCAAGGTCCAATCTCCCGCTACAATATAACTTACTTGAATTTACTTCTTAAAAATAGAATTTATATATATATATATATATACACGTATGTATTGAATCCTTGTTTATGTAAAATTATAAATTAATTAAATATGATGAATATTTGATAGACAAATATGATAAGGTTAGGAATACTTCCCTCGGTAAAACAAATAATTTGAAATTACTAATAAAGATAGATGTCTTCTTTTGTTATCTTGAGTAAGTTGAAAGTTAAGATAACTTGACATGATACACTTAAAAGTTGTGGTCTTACATTCTGTGTACAAAAAAAAAAGTAATAAATAATTTTATGCATATAAATTTTAATTTTAACATTTAAATACATAAATTTTTAAAAAATGTCAAAACTAATATTTTTAAATGATAAATAATTTTATAAATAAATTAAAATAAAATATATTACACCCCAAATTGACAAAAAAATTAATAAATAATATCAAATAAGTATAAAAATATTAATAGAATCATAAATACAAATACAACTATTCATAACTTTTCAGAATACTAGTAACATTATAAAATAAACATAAATTATTTTAAAAAATTAAAAACATTAAAATATAAAAAAAGTATATTGTAGAAAAAAAGTACACAAATAAAAAATAAATTAAATATATTTTAATTCTTATATCAAAATTGTGTTAGTAAACTTTTGATCTATTTAATTTTAATATTTAATTAATTGATATATTTAATTTTAATATTTAATTAATTGGTATAAATAATCTTCAACAAGAAATAAAAGAAGAGAAAAATGAAAAAGAAAAAAAATTCAAAATATTACCGAATCAATAATGCATTAGCAATATGATAACAATTCAGCAAACATACTCATGATTATGAAGTAGTTATAATCTATAGTGAAGAGATCACAATGATTAGAAGAAATAGTATTATA
This sequence comes from Lablab purpureus, assembly GCA_030347555.1. NCBI lineage: Eukaryota > Viridiplantae > Streptophyta > Magnoliopsida > Fabales > Fabaceae > Lablab > Lablab purpureus. Next base: position 16,064,826 of record CM059254.1, read on the forward strand.
AGCCAATTGGAAAATACGTTATTCTTTTATTAACGACCATAATTGCAGAGAGAAGTTAGGAAGGAAGGTTACAGGGAACGTAACGCACGCATATAATATAAACGAGTTTCTCAACATTTTAACTTTTGAGGTTTGTATAAGTCCACTTGTTAAATGGGCCTTTCTAAAATATCCTACATGCACTTTCTTTTACCACTCCAATCATTTCTTATTCTACCCTCATTACTATGATACATTTATTAAAATACCTTTATCTATTATTTTAAATAAAAACTACTCTCTTTCCATAGCATGTCCAAGATCTTCTACATTTCGTGTTCAGAATAAATTCTTCAATAGAATATCCATGAATACATCTTAATATTTTTTGTTTTTGAAAGCATTTAATCATTATTTAATTTAATAGATTAAGTGATCAAGAATAATTTTTTCAAAATTATATTTTAGATTAAAAAATTTATAATTATACTTCAAATTTCAAAATATGTGATTCAAATATATCTAGATTATACAATTTTAAATATATTATAAATTACTAATGTGAAAAAGATACTTGGTATCTTTATATGTTTTAAGATTATTTAAATAATTATAATTACATAAAAAGTAATTATTATATTTTTGTGTTTATAATTATTTTTAAGATTTAAATAATTTATTTTTATTTTTATTTTAAATAATTTAATAATTATTATATAAAAATATAAATAATTATATATTAAAATATTTATAATCATTTTTAAATTTAAATAATTTATGTTTATTTTTATTTTTATTTTTAAACATATTAAAGATAAAGTAAAAATATAAAATAGTATAAAAAGAATTTAAATATTATTATAAATCTTCATTTTAAAATATATTAAAAATAAAATAAGAATACAAAAAGTAAATATAAAAAAAGGAAAAATCATGTTTATAACGTAATAATATAAAATTATATTTTAAATTTTAAATAAATCTAAAATGTATTCACAAAAATATATAATTTGAAATGTAATTCTGAATTATATAATAAAAACATATATTTTACTGCAACCATATTTCACGTTACATAATCTAAAATCTAAATTATATATAATTTAAATTACATAAATTACGATATAGTTTCAAATGGATTATGAGGTGTTATCATATAAATAAATGACTAAACTCCAAATTAATAACATTTTGGGTTTGGTGTACAGTAACACGAAGAGTTAGTATCTAAATATAGTTTAACTTGTTAGAAATAGAATTAGATATGTAATACTTCGCCTCTAAATTTTGTAAATAAATTATCAAATTTGATTTTCATTTCTAATATATATTTTTTTACCCCTGCTCCCATGTATGATGTTAGGTTTATTTTTCACTCTAATTTTGGTTACTAATTTATGTTTTGTATAAGATGTCTATACAAAGTAATATACACACACACAAAAAAAAAAATATATATATATATATATATATATATTTACCCCATAAAAATAGACCTATTTAAATAATAATAATAATAATAATAATAATAATAATAATATAAACAGTTTTAATAGTTATAGATTTTATTTTAAAATCTATACTATGAATTATTTGAATTTTTAATAATTTTTTCTTTGATATGATCGCACTTATAAGAGACAAATTATTCAATCACTTGTTCTTTTTTAAGAGAAGAAAAAAAATAAAAAATGTTAAAAAAATAAAAAAATTAAAATTAAAATTACAAAAGATGAGATAAAAAAATAATAATTTTTTTTCTTTAAATATATAAAATTTATAAAAAACTTGTATATCAAAAAATTTAATTTATATTATTATTTTAAATTAATTTTAAATATTATTATTCATTATAAATTATTATTAAATATATTAATATTTTATAATTAATTATATTATAATCTAATCTATTATATGTATAAGATATAATTCATTATATACACATAATCGATTATAAGTAATGGATAATCGATTATTTATAACATAATCGATTATATGATATACATATAATCAATTAGATTATAATATAATTTATTTTATTAATATTATATAATAATATAAAATTATTTATAATTAAAATTCATTTATAAAATAAATTTATATAATAATAATAACTATTAAATAAATAATAATATAAATAAATTTATATAATAATATTATTAAATAAAATATTTAATATAATTTAATATTTATTAAAAAATATATTTTATATATTAAAAATTTATATTGATTTAAATTTTTAAATTTAATTTATATTTTAAAAAATATTTATATAAATTATTTCAAATATATTATTTTTAATTAAAATTATTTTATTATATCAATCAAATTATTTACAAATTTTTATAAATTTTTTTTTATTTTATTTTAAAACAAATAACATTTAATTTTTCTTTAAATCTTTTTTTTTTCCATTTCCTTATTTCAACAGAGCTTTTAGAGTAATTTATACAATATTTATGTGTGTCTATCATAATACATCCACTGCTTTTAAAAAAAATCTCAACATTTCCATTTATTTCTATCATTTTTTCTCTCTTCATCACATCACCCTTTGATTTTGGTCTATTATATACACAATTATTTATTTTTTTCATCTCTCTAAAATTTGAAATCAATTAATTTTTGTGTCTTATAAAGTAAGTAAATTTTAATTTTATTTCCTACAAAACATTTTTATTGATTTTCACCCCTCAAAATTTTAAAATTTTATTTTTGTCTTTAAAATTCATTGTAGCTATATTTTGTAAAAATAACTGAAAAATTAATTGAAAGCTGAAAAATTACAAGAAAGTTGAAAACTTATCTAGAAGCTAAAATGTTAGACCGTAGTTGAAAAGTGTTAAGTAATCTATTATATCATAAGTGTTTACTAAAATATCTATTAAAGTAACTATAATAATTATAAAATTGCATAAATGTATTAATTTAATTGTTTATTATAAATCAGTCCTTTTAATTAAATATTTTAATTTAATTATTACTTTTTATATAATATATTTTAATATAGTAACTTTTTCAAAAAATATTATAAACTAGTAAAAAAAACTTGTTTCCAAACACTTATGATAAAGTCAACTAAGTTTTTTGGCTAGGAAAAAAGTTAGAACTAGCTGAAACATATTTATAAAATAAATAAATGATATTTATTTTTGATAAAATTTATTAAAAGTATATGTATTGACTTGTGAGAACACTTCAAATAATTATTTAACTTTTCATTTAACAAATAAACAATACTTTAAACAAAAAATTGGTGTGACATGTATTAAATTATCTTTATATTGGTGTGATTATGTTTCATTGCTTTTTTATTTAAATTTAAAAAATTATAATTAATTATTATTTTTATTTTAGTTTAGTTTAATTAATACTGTTATTAAAATATTTTAACATTATTTATAATATTATCACTATTTTTTATTAATAATAATATATCACCTATTCTAATGTATTTTGAAAATAATAAAATAAATAACATTTTCATTATATTATATTATAAATTTTATATTTATTTCAATAATTGAACATTTAAAAATATTTTTAATTATTACTATTCATAGATTGACTAATTTTTAGTCAGATTTTCTACGAAATACCTTTTCTTTTTAAAAAAAATGAAAAATATATTTCTAGAAATACTTCATGGTATATACACTTAAAAGAGGGATAAAAGAGTGGTTAAATGATTAATATAATGAAATAAAAATTCCATTTATATATAAAATTAAAAGTAGTATCAAGGGGAAGTTTGAATTTGAATTGAAAAAACAAGTAACTAAAATAGAAGATGTAATGTGGAAAAACACCCTAACAAAAAATGCAAAAGAGAGTAACGTAAAATGATGGTCATTATATTCAGCATTTGCAAGTGCAAAACTCACCCAAGGTAACACCCTACATTGGCAAACTCTCATTCCACCACCCAAATCACAAAACAACAAACCAACTCATACACACACAGAGACAGACACAGAACCCACGAAACTAGCTTTTCTACTACATAGCATGCATCATTATCGTCATTGTTTCCTAGAATAAAGTCTCAGAAGAAAAAGGAAGAGCTTCCCAACTCAAAAACCTGAGACTCACAACCCACATTCTCTGACACCGTTGACATTGCGCTAAACATTGGACTACCCTCCCAATAGAAGGCATCACTCTGCTGTTCCATCTCGTACCCCATCGAACTTGTAATATCCGGTGGCAATGGAGGAAGCTCCACCGTGTTCCCACTGTTGTTGTTATCGTTATTATTATTATTATTATTATTATTATAATAATTATTGTTGTTGTTGTTTTGGAAAAACGGTTGTTGGCTGAAGTGGGAAGCTGCCACGCTGGCGGAGGCATTTTCATCGTAGGAGGAAGAACCGGAGGGAAACCCGAGGAGGGAAAACGGGTCCAGGGTTAGAACCGGGTCGGGTTGCGGGAGGGCTTGTTGTTGGTCGGGGGAGATGATGGGGGTGAGGGACGAGCCGGGAGCGGTGTCGGCGTAGACGAAGTTGGTGCGAGCACGTGAGCCGCGCATGGCACGTGCGGCTCGGTCGTAGGCGAGTGCGGCCTCATCGGCGGTGTCGAAGGTTCCCAGCCAGTGCCGCTCCTTGGTGGAAGGGTCGCGAATCTCCGCCGCGTACCGTCCCCATGGCCTCCGCCGCACGCCGAGGTACCTCCCTCCCCATGCCGTTTGGTGCGGCTCTGGTGCCGTTTGCTTCTTCTTCGTCTTCGACGATGACGACGTCGTTCGCGGGTTCATCGTAGAAGGTTGGTGAAAGAAACTGAGTGAATGAAACGAAGCGTTTTGGTGATTCGTTTTTTCTCTCTTTTGGTATGGTGGGTTTGTTTTGTTGTGGTGGTGGAGTCCGTGGTTTAAATAAGACACACCCGGGGCGAGCGAATTCTCGTTTCTGCCCTCGTTTTCTTCTATTTTCCCATCTTGCCCTTCCTTCTATGATCCAGTGTTAGCACGTGCCTTTTATTTTATCTTTTGGAAGATGATCAATGTAAATCTTAATTTTAAGATGTGCTGATCCATGAATTAAAGAGAAAAATTAAGAAAAAAAAATTTAAAAAAGAGCTAAGAAAGCAGTTGATGATATTATAAATAATGTAACCAGTGGAAGTAGAATAACATCTTTATTATACACTTTCTCTTATTGTTAAAATTTATTAAGGATATATATATATAATTAATAAAATTATTAAATAAAATTTTTAATATAATAAAAAATTGTATGCCAAAAAAATGTGTTATATAAAAGAATTATTATTGCATTTGATTTTGTGTCGTAATCAAATTTGATATATGTATGCATAAACAACAAATTACGACATATATAAATTACCACTTTAATTTTATGCAGATTTTATGGTATTAATTTTGTGCGTGTCTGTTGAGTTTTCAAAGTCACATTACATTATCTGTTCCACTATAGTTCTGATTATAATATTTATATTATTAGATAATAATTGCTTTTCATAAACTGGAAATTTTATATTCTAGAGTAATTTAATAAAATATTTGTGTGATAAAGATTGCAATTGTAGTTTTTTCAATATAATAAGAAATAAAAAAAATGAAAGGGAAGAGAAAATGAATGTATAGAAAATAATAACTTGGTAGTTTTTAAGCTTGTTGAATCTTTGTTGCTTTATCCACACATGCATAAGTTATAGCTTTGAAAATCTGCCATACAGTGGTGTCATAATTGAGTAATCTAATGTATTGATCAGAAGGGGAAAAAGGAGCAATGAAAGGGCACACTGGGTGACAGAATCCATCACTGACTCTTGAGGGGGTTTCAAACATTCTGTAAAATGCAGGTTAAGTTAACATCAGTGATTTCTAATGAAAAATATTAAATTTTGAGTATTTTTTTTATTTAAAATCTTCATAAAGAATTATTTTGAGAGGAATGAGTTTGAAATGGGAGAGAAGAAGGATGAAATAATAAATATGTTAATTTGAGGTGAGAAAAGAGAGTTATATAATTAGTGGGTGGCATAATTAGAAATGGAAATGACTAATGATAAGCATGTTGTCCTAGATACCCCATTGCATGATTATTTGTCCAATGAAATTAGTTATGGTTAGCATAGAATTAGCGAAAATAAAAATGAATATTGTGTTGTGTAGGAATAAAGGCCATATAGTCCAAAGTTGGTGCATGTGAGGCTTAGAATGAAATTATGGGATAGTACATGAACGTGGAACTTAGCACAAAGAGAGCCTCCACAGAATCTATTAAGATATAGAAGCACATATATATAATTTAATTTATTAGTCTTTCTCATTGTTGTTGATGAGGCCAAAGTTCATATGAATTCATCAGTTGCACATTCTGATGATGATTACAGGTGGGAGGAGCTCCATGACCTTTTTGATGATTAGCCTAGAAGCTAAGATCTTTAAGAATAAACTACTTAGATTTATCATTAGTAATTATGTGCCTCTGCTATGCCCAGTCAATTCATTCTTCATTTGCCTGCATGTTTCGGAACCATGATCAACTAATGTATGCAACATTTTCTTTTTCTGTAAAGGAAAAATGAGCAAAAAACCATGTAGAGGGCCAAATTACCAAATATTAATGTATGTTATAAAAGTTTTTTTTTAATTTAAAACAAATATAAAATATGACATGAAATACATTTTAAATTCGAAGGTCAATACCCGCAGTTAAATAAAATAAATAGTTATAATTTTTTATATCCAGTTTAGATTTAGTGGAAAAATAATATATTTTTAAAACAATAACAAAGATTAAAACCATGACTGACTGTGATTTAAAACATATTAAAAAAATTAATATAGTTAAAGCTAAGGTTATGTTATTAATTAATTCTTAAAGTTGAAAAAAACCTATTTCTGTAACAAAAGAAACTGTACTATATATATATATATATATATATATATATATATATATATATATAAGATTGGAAATTTTACTATTCACACATATATATGAATATATAACAATATTACATTATATAAAAAGTTAACCACTACAAATCATTGTAGAAAAAATAGTACTTCAAAATTTACTAACAACATACAAAAATATAGTTCTATTTAATTAAATTATAATTTTAGCTAAAGAGAAAAATATATATTTTTTGCAGCCAACAAGTGATTATAATTTATTTCGTGTAGAAGTTAATATTTGTTTTAATTTGGATGAAGAAACCAAAAAAATAAATGATTTAATTAAAAAATACATGCTTTATATTTTTAGTTCTGGTAAGATTTGAAGGTCTGATTTTCTTACAAACTATTTTATATTATGTATGATATAAGTTATTTTAAATGATATTTTTTTACTGATCCTTTGTTTAAAATTATGAGATTACTTTCGATTATAGTGTTTCAGATGAACTACAAGTTGAGTAAAAGCCACTCTCGTATAAAGTTTATCAACTTTCTTGTAATAAAAATTATGGGGCTATTATACATTTTCTTTTTAATTGTTTTTACATTTTTACAAATTATTTTAGTATGGGAATATATTGCTCATTTATGATGTTTTATTATACAATAAAGTACAATTACACAATCATAATTATACTTATTACACAGGTACAAAATTGATCATTTAATGGAATTAATTTACCAATGGTATTTATATTTGGAATATCATTATTTACTTATTTCCGTTATACTTATAAAATGTGGCCATGCCATTATAATTTCATTGAGACAGTTACAAAAGTACTTAATCCATTGATTAATTAGCTTTGTTAATTTCACCATAAAACATTTTTTTTTAATTTGCCAAAATATTTTTTAGTAAGAAGGTGATGAGTTTGAAGGGAAATTTTAGTAGTTCATAAGATTATTGTTGAAGTCTAATTAACTTATATATAATATAAGGTTTTATGATATAATAATAAGGTCTTTAAGGAATATCATTACTCACCCATGTGCAACCAATTTGAGGCATAAAGTCAATGATAAGCTCCACAGTCTTCCCTTCTTTTTATCAAGAAATTAATTAAAGTTAACTTTTTATTATAATCATATTTAATTGTTAATATTTCCTTCGATAATTTTGGCATGTTTGGATTGTAGCCTCAGTCCACCATGCATATTATTTAAATTTGATTTCAAAGGAATTAGTGAATGGGAAGAAAATTGAATGAGGCAAAGCCTTGTTGGGCAGCATGTGAAAAAAGAAAAACACATAGGGTTACCTTTCTTGAGGAAAACAATGGCTAGCTAATTCTTAATTATCAAAAAATTATAATTGCAACTCCACGTAGAGACACTTTGACCAAATGTCTCTTACCTAACAAGGTTTGCTGAATTATGTTACTCCAAAAATTAAAAAATATTAGGTACTATAATGGATAAACAAAATGTCATGTGTTAAGATTTTCTATGTCACCATACTTTTTGTCTACACAAATTAAATTATTAATATTTTCAACTTACGTTAATTACATTATATATATGTGTGAAATTTTACATTTTTACATACCATCTTTGCAATTATATATGACTTATATTTTCTTAATGTTTGTCATTTTTTTAAGAATAAATAACCTAATATTTTTTTTTAAAATAGTGTAAGCATATCGGTATAATATTTTAAGTAATTGAGAAAAGCTAATATTCGAGTAAAATATTACATATATATATATATATATATATATATAAATATAAAGAATCAAAGAATTTTGACAAAACCCCATAACATCATGTGATTTGTTTTTTTTACATAAATGCTAACTATTAGTTCTAAATAGTTTAAGGTTCACATTGTGACATTATTTTGAATATAAAATAAATTATGTTAGAAGATTAATGCTCACATAATACGTTTTTGAGGTTTTCATATGGTTAGTAATTTTTTTCTACAATAAATAATCCATACCAATATTAAGGAGTAAATTTTCAGTAAGATAAATATTAAATTTTATATTATTGATTTTGGAAGCCATTTAATCTAAGTAGTAGTATTATGGATAGACGCAATTACTATTTCATTTACTGCTGTATGCTATACAGTTAAAACAATTATTTTACAACATATATTTTCAGAAGAATAAACTTCGTTATTTTTTATCCAAATTTTATGAAATAAAATTAATTAAATACCAGTAAATAACACAGGAAACATTTGGTGTATATAGTTGTATAATTGAGTTGGGCAATTCTTTTTCATCTAAATATTTTTTGGTATAGTTCTTAACTTCATAAAAAGTTATTTATTCCAATCATTTTAAATTTTATTTTTCACTGGGTTTATACTCAAAAGGCTAAACTGAATACTATTTCATCAATGAAAAAGATTTGAAATTTCAGAAGCTAAAACATTTGTTTATAATTTAACAAATTTTCTTTTACACCAATAAACTCAAGCACTTGAGAAACAACCCCTTAAAAGTTAGTGGTCGAAAAGAAAAATCAGCTATTTAAATATTTTAAAAATCTTATTATATATATATATATAATTAAAAGATAAAATCAAACAAACGAAAATATGATCTACTGCTGAGAAATTGACTAATGCTTCCTTTGTTTGAAGCTATTAGTTTTATTTTTTCAATGAGATTTTGTTCTGAGTAGTATCAGATCTCTGCAGAGCATGGCCATTGTTTAGTTAGATTAAGTGGTTCTTATTTATTTTGTTAATCTAAAATGAACATTATTAAGGCTTAAATTAATTTTCACGGACTTCTCAGCTAGAGATTTCACTTTTAATTAACAATTAAATACATCTTAGCCTTAGCCTTATCGGATTAGGAGACTACTCCACTAGTCATAGATAGATTGGTCAAATTTTAAGAATTCCATATATACGTGATTATCTATTCATGACATACACAGATTTAAGCTTTTGGATTTTGTGATAAAAAAATGAGTATTTAAGAGTGAAAAATATACTTTTTTTACAATTCAAATTAGTTTATGTATAGTGGTAAATATTATGTTATAGAAAAGTGAATATGATTTTTCACATAGCTTAATTTTAACTTACAAAATATTATTTTGTTTTTAAAATATTTATAAAAATTATTTAAATAAGTCTAAAGTTCATTCATATGGAATATTATGTAATTTCATTAAAATACTTTTCCTTTCCCTGTAATTAGTAATTCAAAATTATGATATTTAAAAATTTATGACCTAATTTAATTTATTTATATATTAAAAATATAAGTTATATCATACTTTTTATTAATATTTGTGAAGTTAAGACTCTTAAATTATGTTTGTCTAATAAAAAGTATAAAAGATCGTTTACTAGAAAACGTTTGATAGCTTAGAATACTTACATAATCTATTAGTATTAATTTGTCTAATAATTTAAGAAAGAAATTATTTTTATTATAACTACTGTAATGGTCTTCTCTTGTGACTATTGTAATGATTTTCTGTTGTGTTTGTGTTTTGTTAATACAATACAATATTTCTTTTTTTTGTTTTTGTATTATCATTTGTTTGTTGACACCAAACTTAACAATATTCAAATACAATCTTGATATTTCCATATATAAGAAATCTCATCTACAAGACATTTTTTTATTATCATTAAAATACAATTGTGATATTTAAGATTTAAATAAAAAACATAATATGAGAAAAGAATTTCAAGATAAATTCAATATGGCAAATCAAATGTGGATTTGTATCCTTTTGGTGGATATAGAATATCATGTAATTTTATTAAAAAAAAATTCCTTTCTTTAGTAGTAGTTAGCAACTCAAAATTATGATATTTAGAAATTTGTGACATGATTTAATTTATTCATATGTTAGAAATATCAACTATATCATACTTTAATATTTGTGAGGTTAAAATTCTTAAATCATATCATGATTGTTTATAAGAGAGTGTATGATAGTTTAAATTAGTTAGATTGTCTATTAGTACTAAACCGTCTAATGGTTTAGGAGATGATTTTTGTTGTAACCATTGTAACGGTTATATTTGTATTTGTCAATTTTTTTTGTTTGTTTGCTAGCTCTATATGTATATAAATGGAGCTTTCAACATATATAGGAATATGATTTGTTTTAAATTGTAACTCTCTGTAATTTGATTTGTTAACACAATTTAATTTTTTTTTTCTCTTTCTTGTGTTATTGTTTGTTCACACTGTAACATTCCACAAAATAACTATTATACTAGTCGAGTAATAATCTATACTACTCCATTATATTATTACAAGTCATCGAAATATATATGATACCACCATAGGATACAAAAGTCCTTCAAAAATTCGACCAAAATAAAATGGACATAAATCTAATCTATGTCTTCAGGAAGTCTGCTCGTTCCCACCCATACCTGCAACCGACACGTACCATATACGATCACAACAGTGTCACCCACCAGACAACAAAGGTGAGCTAATTATTACAAACATAAATTATCAACCACCAGATTATAATCAACCAACATATCGAACAACTGAGATATAACATCAAACAACATAATTCAACTAGACAACATAACCTTATACTCAGTCACCATTCCTGCTATGACCAAATATAAAGTGTTTTTTGAAAGACTCCATTCATGGTAAACAAGTCCCACCAGAGACTAACACTTGACCCCCAATATGGTCCAGGTTGGGGTACTTAGGGTCAAGGTGACACAAAGCACCTGCTATCAAGAGCTAGGTGTACGCCACTCTGAAGGCCTTACATAAGCCTCCCTCAGCTTCTCACCACCCGATGTCCTATTTATGTGACTAAACATCAATGAAGTCAGGATACCTCTATCCATGAGCTAGCAAGTTTACTACTACTCACTTTCGCTTGAGGCAATAGGGTCGAGAGCCACCCTGAACAGCATATCCACCTGTTTTCTCACATCATCAATCCCATACAATAATTTTACACAACTCCAAACTCATCAACGAAGTATATAACAACAAATATCAACATTTAGTCTTAATAATTTATTTCTCATTCTCATTTAATCAAATTAACATCACCAACAACCAAAACTACAAACAATCATCAACCTAATGCAGAGAGTTAGTTAACTCCCCTTATCTGAAGTGAAGTATTCAAGCTATCTTCCCACCTCTACTAGCTTCAGGTAAATTTAAACTACACATTGAACGAGCAGAATCTTCTCTTAATTCTTAATCCCATCAGAAAAGGAGAAGAAAAATTCAATAGCTAAAAACTTATAAATCACTTACCCATTCTAAAATATGATAAGATAGATATGTTCTATACTTCACCAACTCCTTATGTCTCTAATTTGGTCAAATTTCACTGGTTAGAAATTCTATTCCTGAAGAAAACTTTAAAAGAAAGGATTTTAAAATAAACTATAATGATATTAAAATTCTTTATATAAACGCCATTAATAATTTACTTTAAAATTTATTATTAAAATATTCCTAGTTCTTCCACATGTCAAACTTTACCATATTAAAATACAATCTTAATATCGAAGATTTAAATATAAAATAATAAATGAGAAAGGAATTTCATATATAAAAAATCTCATCTACAAGATATTTTTTTATTATCATTAAAATACAACTGTGATATTTAAGATTTAAATAAAAAGATAAGATGAGAAAATAATTTCAAGGTAAATTTAATATAACAAATCAAATGTGAATTGTAACTTTTGTGGGAGTTAGTATCCAAACCCTTTTTTAGTCTTTTAGTTATTTAACTTATCATTTCCATTCAACCCCCTTTGTTCATTAGTTTGAGAATTGAGGCTTTGTTTATCCTCCAAGTCAGAGTTGGTACTCAAACTGAACCCATCAAAATCCAATTACACTTTTATCTTATGAAACCCGTAACTGCAACTTAAATTATGAGGATCACACAATAATAGGAGAATTTGTTCTACAATTTCAAGGAAAAGATAGTCCATAAACAGACCCATCATTCCCCAAACTATAGGTAAATATATACTTTACTAGAACTTGAATGTTCTTCTTAATTGATCCATATATAAGAATGTTGACTGCATGGGACTTTTTATTTTTATGAAAATGCATTATGATATACAATATTTAAATCAAAAGTAGAAAAGGAAAAAGGACTTGAAAGGTGATGATATATTTTTCCTTATAAACCTATTTAAAAAGAATACATAAATATACTCTCCAAACTTTATTATTCACATGTCATATTTGAAGACTGAATTCTAATGTGTAAACACTAAATGAATTTAAGTGTAAATAAAGGTTGGGGAGGTTTATTTATATAATTAAAAAATAGATTTATTTGGTAAAAATATTTTGAAGGTGATTTCTTTGTGGGAAAATAAATTGTTTTTGAAGATAAATAGGTGATGAGAAATTAGAGTTAATTTTAATGGAAAGAATGAATGAGAGTTGCGTAGGGATTTGGACATGGTATTGATGTTGTTGATTATTTTAGGTTGGTGTCTCATAATGACCACTTTTGTCGTCTTCATTGGCCTGTAGTTGTGCGTGTCCAAAGGCATCTCTGTGATTGTCCCACACCCGCAAAATAAGATACTCCCAGTCAATCACTTCTCTTAAATTATTAGCTTCAAGGTGTAAACATTGGAAAATTCAATTTTCATCATTATTCTCATTCTTCTTATTATTTCTTTTATTTCTCATGTATATAGTACATCAACAACATTACTTTATTACAATTTAATCATTAATCTATTATACCATTTAATATTTTTCTTAATATTTTATGAAGCATTATATTTGCTCTATAATTGTATTCTTAATTTCTTCTAAATTATATTTAACATCTTTTCATTTTCAACAAGATCTATCATTAGTTACTTAATGACTAATAGATAACACAATCTCCATTTTAAGGCTGAAATTGAGAGGGTGGAACTTGGAAGGAGTAATTCAGATGAGGAAAGAAATTACTGAAATGGTGGAGGAAATAATTAAAGTGATAAAATAAATTAATGAAGTTGATATTAAAGTGTTAAAATAAATTAATTAATCAATTTTTTAAATTTTCAGGATTACATATTTTTTAAATAAATTTAAAATTATTTACTAAATTCTAACAATCTATCTAGTAAGGTGGAATGAATTGAAGTAATTTTTATATAAAGGAATAAAGGTAATAATATCATGAAATAGATAATTTAAATGTATCGTTTTTAATATTATTTATTAAAATATTGAGTTACTTAAAAGTATTATATTTTACTTTTTTAAATATTTAAAGATATTTACTTGTTATTTATATAGATCACATGTTTCTATGATATTATATGGTCACATTCCAGTCATACTATTATATATCACACATCTTTTCTCTCGAAACAAATTTTCCTTTATCACTTTATATTTTAAGTTTTTTATAAAAAAAATTCTTTTTCTGATTATAAGGTATTTTTTAATAAATTTTTATTTTCCTATAGGTTTTTTTATATATCTTATATTATTTTTTTATCCATAATGTTCTTAATTATTTTAATTCATAAATAAAAGACAGTATAAACTGTTTTCTATAAATTAGAAGAAGAATTGAATTATTTTTTTTACTAAATTTTAATTATCTGGAGCAGTAACTATTAACTATAGTTCTGGCACAAATTTATTGATCATGCTAAATATTTTCTGATAAACTTTCTTTGACAAATTAAAGCATGTAGTTAGTATATATGTATATATATATATATATATAGTTAGTATATATATATATATATATATATATATAACATGCTAGGGGAAATTACTTAAAAAAAAGAAAAAAAAAACATATTCTTCAACGCAAATACAAACATATTTGAATAGATGACGATCCTCTTTATGAAAATATATTTTTCTCTTATTACTTTAAAATATACTAATATTTTATTAATAAATTTTAAAGTTCATTATTAATGATGTTGGTATAAAAAATATTAGACGTTCATTTTTAATTTATTTTAAAATTTATCAATTAAATTTTTTTCTTTTTTTTTGCATTTTTTTCTAAATTTTTTTTATCAAATAGTTTTTTGACTTATGATTTTTTATCATATTTGAGTTATGAGAAGCTTGTGAAAAGTATATCACATTTAATCAATCAAAGTTGTATTTGAGTAAGTAATTTGTTTTCCTTTTGAAATTGAATGTGTTCTCTTCTTTTTTTTGGTTGGTTAAGAGTTTAAGAGGAATCACTCTCTCTTATGTGTAGTTTGGAGTTTATTTGGAATTGAATGGAGTGGATTATGAACTAGAATTATATTTACATGATAATTTAGGTTGTTGTAAACTATTGTTTGTACTATTGGGAGATGTGTGAAATCATTGTTGGGAGATATAAACTTGATGAGTGGATGTGTTTGATTTGAAAGGAACAATTATTGGCTTGTATATCACTTAAGAGACATAGGTCGCTCAAGTGATGAATTGGTCACTTGAGCGACAACTTGTATCACTCAAGCGATGGTAGTAGTTCAAGCAAGGGAGAGATTGATACTATTTTGTCTCAACTAGAGTTATGTCGCTTAGGTGATGCAATGTTCAAGTGACAAGGAGATTTAAGAATGGATTACTCTCAACCTCAACGTCACTCAAACGACATGTTGGTCGCTCAAGCGACGAGAGTAGTATAAGAATGGATTGTTTTTGGGCTCGATATCAATCAGACAACAAGTGGTCACTCAAGCAATGAGAGTCATCAAGAATTAGGATGCTTTCGGTTTTGATATCTCTCAAGCGATGGTAAGCGATATGAAGGTGTATTATTATATGAGATTGATGGTTGCTTAAATGATGTATACCGCTCAATCGATGAGGACCTGAAGATAATATTATGCTCACATACATGTCTGGATGATTTTATGATGGATATGAGTTAAGTTGAATATATGTATATTCTTTAAATAGATATATGCATATTGGATATTATAATGCATGATAAGTTATATCTATGTTGATGACCTAGTAAGGGGGAATGTCATTGATATTGCTCGCATGTGTATAATGGTTGTGGTATATACTCATGTGAGGGTTACAACCCTTGATAGGTGATTGTTGAGATCCTTTATGGGTGGGTAATGAGGCCCTTTATGGATGGTTGTGAATATCCGGGTGGTATCGTGTAATAGGTGATGGTGGTAAACATGATAACTCATGGATTATCTCAATTTCAATGATGTCTAGTCACATATACATGACATCAGGTGGTGAAAAGTTGAGGGTGACTTACATAAGGATCGTGGAGTAGATATACATTTGGCTCTGAATAACACATGCTTTGTGTCATCTTGATCCTGGAGAACCTTGACTCAGTTCAAGTGTGAAGGGTCAGGTGTTATCCCCTGGTAAAACTTGTTTGCCATAATTAGAATCTTTCGAAAAATGTTTTATACTTAGTCAGGACCAGTTGATTGACTAAATGTAAGGTTTGTTTGTGTTATTATTTGTGATGATGTATGATTATTGAATGTTGATGATAAGCATAAGTGATTTTTGTTATTTCTCTTAGCTCATTTTGTTGTCAGTATAGATGTTTTGTAGAATAACTTATTCTTCAGCAAATATGACTGAAAGTGAATAAACTCCCAAAAAACAAATATAAATAAAATTTATACATATATTTATTTATTTGAGAATTTTATTTTGATGTATTTTTGTAAACATACATATATATATATATATATATAATACATGTATGTTTCTAAATATGATATTATTCATTTACCTAATACTTTTATAAATTAGTACTTATTTATTTTATTTTACTTAAAAATACGTATTGACTAAACCTTAAATAAAATAAATTAAAGTTTTGAAATATAAAACTTAGAGAACTTTTATAAAAAAATCGAATAATTTAACTATTATATATTAACCATATCGAAAAAATATATTGCCACTTAATTATAAATTGTCTTATAAAAATTATATTTTTGAGAAAATGTTGTTTTAATATAAAAATAAATAATTTTATGTATTAAATTATATTTAAATAAAATTTGAATATAAATTTAACTACGAGTATTCTATTAATGACATAATAAATATGAATGTTTATTTTAAAATTAAAAAAAAATATAAATCTCATTTAGAAAATCTCAAAAGTGTAGATACAATTTTCCCATGATTAAATATTTTTATAAGAGAAATTTAATTTTTAACTTTTAATTTTATTTTATTTAATATATTATATGTAAATAGATTAAAATATGTGATTCAAATTTGATTAAAAATATAAAAAGTAAATGTTAAAAGATAAGAAAAATAAGTGTTTTTCTAAAAGTAGAAGGAATACGATAATTATTTATTAAAAACTTAAAAAAAGTGAATATTTATTTTAAAACTGAAAGAATGTGTGTTATTTAACTTAACTTCATAATTTCTCCAAATAAAATTAACTTGCTTTGTAATTAGTTGGTTAATCAAATTAATTTCACTCTAAACTTTTATGTGCCCTCATCTGTAAGAATACATTAATATAGGACAAATTAAGAGTACAACAAATAAAAAATTTATAATGGCCATATTTGAATGAACGAAAAACGAAATTACCATTTAGCTGTATTATGTTATTGATGTGAAATGCTTATCGATTTTGTTAATAGTTAAATTCTCTACTTGAAAAAGAAATCTCGTTTTAAGTAGGTTTGTGAAACTAAGAGTTCTAGTGTGCTCATTCTTACATAGAAGTAAAACTTTATATTTATTTTATATTTATTTTCATTTCTGATATTTCACATATATGAAATTTATTGAATATAATATTATAAAGAATTTAATAGAAAATAGTAATCATTTCTTCATTTTAATATCAACTAAAAATGAATAAATCATAAAGTATCTCAGTAATTTAAATTGAAAAAATATATATAAAGACAAATTGAGAATGTACAGAATGAAAACGAGACAAAGATGTACATATTATTCTGTCCCATATTAAAATTAAAAAAATTAAATATTATTTATATTCATATTATATTTGATCTATTTGAATATTCTTTGTTAATATAGGACTTTCCGAAAAATAATTAAAAATTTATTTAACATTCTAAACTTTAAGATAACCCTTTATCATATATTAGTATAAATAAAGTTCAGAAAAGAATAATAATCTCACAAACAAGACAAATATCAGCTGTTCTAAATATCAATTTTCAGATATACGATTCTTCGTTGTGTCTTCACAAAAAGGGAATTTGCTTTAAATGGTTAGTATTCAGCTTCAAGGTTCAATATAACTTTTATTCATCATTGTTTGCTAACCGTTAGGGATATTGGCTCAAATGGCTTGTAATTGACCTAAACCTATTTTGCTTTAGATGGTTGCTATAAAAGATACACATCATATTCTTTAGGGATGGCAACGCTGGCCCGCCCCTCATAGACCCGTCCCTTGTAGACCCGTCCCTTGTAGACCCGTCCCTTGTAGACCCGCTTCACATATACCTGTTCTGTATAAGTCTCGCCTCACCACAGAACTGTTCTAGTTTTGGTTCGTAAAAAATGGGTTAGTCTATCTCGTATCGCATAAATTTTGCAGGTTAATTTTATTAGTTTGCGAATTTGCGGATCAGTTCACAAAGTAAGTTTTTTTGTGTTATATGATATTGTTATATTTTTTTCATTCAAATTCATAATGTATTCAATTCCATATTTAATATTCTCTGAATATTGAAAAATTCGTTTAAGTCCACTAGTAATAAATTATTAGTACTCCTAAAAGCACATTAGAAAACATCACAGAGAATTTAAATATAAAAATATGCATTAATTAATTCATTTTGTTTAAATGAACTTTTATTTTACAAGTAAACATTTACATGTTAAAATATAAAAAACTAACCATTGTAAATATAAATTAGAACACTTAAATAAATAAAAATTTTATTTTGCGGGTTATACGGGCAGCTCCGCCCCGTCCTGTTCATGGCCCGTGCAGGCTGCGAATTATGCGGGACGGACTTAAACAGGCCAGTAAGCTCAAATACCCAACTCGTCTCACGTTTTTCGTAATGGGCTGGCGAGCCGACCTGCGTGGCTCATCCCGCTTTACCATCCCTACTATTTTTCTTTTTTTCATGATTAAAAGTATTCATCAAATATCAAAATCTTTAGGACGTTAAAAAAAGACAAAAATCTCATTAAAAAATAATAATTTGACAATTAGATAATTTTATCTGAATTAATTTTAGATTAAACTTTATCATGAAATTAGAGTTAATCATTTGTATCATTTATGCAAAAAGTTATATTACTTGACATGGTTTATATTTTTTTTCTTTTTCTTAAAATACTTTTTAAAAATAAAATCACAACAAAACTACGTAATTTAAAGAAGAGAATATCATAAATATGTTGATTGATTATAATAATATTACTTTAACATATTTGATGTGGAAACAAAAATTAAGTAGTTAGGATAAGTTTGGGGTTAGCTTTAAGGGAAATTATCTTGCATCCCCATACCTTCATTGGAAACAATGTATTATATAGTACTCATTGCAGAAAGTGAAGAATAGCGCCTAATATACCAAAACTAAGATGGACCAAATTTTCAAATGTTAATGTCGATGAAGTTTATTCTTCCTAACTCACTAAGCAAAACGACAACCCAATCTGATTCATGCCTGTTGTTCTTGAGTGGTTTTCTGGGAAACACCAACCTCTTTGAACACGAATCTGTGCTCGTGGAGTTTTCCTTTCCTCGTGTGCGGCTATAGTGGCGAGTGAGCATAATTTTATGGTTCTTGTTTTGTATGTTACCAAAAGTTTAAACAAAGAAGGCATTTAAAACCCGTAATAATGAATGTAAAGGAGCCAATGACGAGTGTTTTATACTTCTTTCTATCAAATCAGAAACAGTAAAACTTGAATCCAAGAGCTGTTAAGGTGTTGAATTGCACAGTTGGTTTGGATATTCTCAACTTATGTGATCATCTCGAGGGATGATGGGGACCTGCCTACAACTACATATCACTACCTCACTAGTCATTATAGTCCAGCCATTTACTGGAAAATGTGAGTCTTATTGGAATGTTAAAACTTTAATCATTCTCTTCCATTAATTTCATATTTTTTTTACTGCGATCATGGTCTCTTGTGACTGGTGACAAACCTCTTTTTCCAACTTAAGTATTTGATATTCGGAGGAAAAGGAGACACTGTTCCCCTGTCAATTAATACTGTAAACTAATATCTGTAGTTCATACATGTAAGAAATGAATATTCTAATCTGAATGTCTTTCATTGTTAATACTAATGTTAAAGATGTAATATAAAACCATTCATGTACTTCATACAACATCTTTAAGGTTTTCAAATTATAGTTAATTCATGACATGGTATTAGTGCTCCTGTGAATTAGTAGTAACTTTGATATTGAGTTTCCTAAATATATAAACTTGTCTAATTGATTCTTGAAACAATTTTAGAACTCTTAAAAGTTCATAAAAGAATAATCTGGTTGACAAATTAATCTTTTCGTTAGTAACTTTGTTGATGATGTTTACCTCTTTAATTAAGTTTCATCTTCTCGTAATTTTCTCATTCTTAAGTTATCTGAGTTAAAAACATGATAAATAAAATTAGCGAAATTAATGTTTTTGTCCTTAAAAATTTAGCTTTAATATTGAGGTTCTTGAAAGAAACTTGTTGGACACGTGACTTTCTATGGTTTGTTATCGTTGATACATACATTTTTTTGTTAGCAATTTTGTTAATAGAGGAACATTGACAATATTAAATGTTGTGTAATGTTATATGATACAAATAAAAATAATATCCTAAACAACATATTAAATAAAAAATATACCAATGTCTAGTGTTAGATATAGTCTTATAGTAAATATTCATGAAACATGTAAGTATTATGAATGTGAAAGAAAGCATTGAAGTTATTATTGTAGACCGGACCAAATTAATGCAATAAAGAGATGACTAAAGAGAAACAAATTGTAGAATAAAAAGAATCTTGAGTATCACATGAAGAAATTTGGGTAACTTTTAGGATAAAAGACGTAAAAATGGAGTTTTTATAGAGGAAGAAGGGGTTGTTCTCAATCCATAACAGACCATTCTCATTGCGTTAATTAAATGTATGTTGAGAGAATAGTTTGTTCACAACCTTGAGAATGTGTTGCTATCTCCTGAATTTATAAATAGGACAATTTGTCAGTTATTTTCACAATTTTATTATTAGTCGTGTCCTTTTAAAAGTTCAAGTTTTAACTGTTTCAAACTATGTTCTAATCGATTACAATGTATTGTATGGTAATCATAATCTATTACAAATTTCTATAATTGATTACCAGTTCAGATTTTTGGAATACCAGTTCCCATGTCTCTGTTACCAGTTTGAAAATTATGATATTTTGAACTAATTTGTTTTTAGAAAATAGTTTAAGTATCTTTTTACTTTTAAGACCAAACTCAATGCTAAGTAAGGAGATTTCTTTTGACAAAAGATCTAAACCTTTCTAATCACTTATTTATTTAGATATCTTTCCATAGCTAATTTTCTTGATGCTTTATTTGTGTAATCTTGATTAGTCTTTTGTTAATCTTTTTTATATTCTCTTATAACTTATTAAAATCTTTATAACTTACATTTACGAGGAGTAATTTAATTAGTTTTCACTTCTAATTATTAATACACGCTTTGTTTTATTATTTTACTAATACTTTAATTAATTTAAACTATTATACCCAAAATTGGATGTTGCAAAACATGGGAATTAGAGGTGAGAAAAAAATATCAACATAGCAATTAATTAAGGGGATGAATATGACTTAACGAAGTTATTAACAAAAAAGACTAATTTGTAAAAGAAAAAAAAATAGGAACCAAAGTGTTATTGAAATTCTTTGAAAGAAGAATAAGATAACGCTCGTATTTTTTAAGCACACAAATTAACTTGTTTGATACTTCATATACCATCTCCTTTTTAAATGTTTAGTTTTTGTGTTTCACATAAACTTTTAGTTAATTTATGACAAAATATTGGTGCTTCTAGGACTTAATGTGTGCTTGATTAAAGTTGGAGAGCTTAAAATTCTATTGGTTTTTAGGTAACAACTTTTTTCTTATTATTTTTTGTATTGGTATTTGCAATGATGTATTAGAACATATTCAATGGAGATATTTATTAAGCTACTATCTCTCTAATTCAACATTTCTCTTTGGTTCCTAAATGGCTCTCACTGAAAAGCTCACATCTTTATAATTCATCAATAATTTATTTATCAAGTTATAATTATTAATAAATAGAATCTAAAATTAAGATATTTATTTATACTATTATTTAGCAAAAGTATTACAATTTTTTAACAAGATTTTAAATTTTATTTAAAATGATGAAAATAAATAAAATTAAACAATTATGATAGTATAAAATTATAGATAGTGATATATGAATATATATTCAAAATTAGGGAGTGTAAGTATTATGTTTTTAAAACTTCAAGAGATACACATGTAAAAAGAAAAAGAAAATGGCAATGAAATAATTTTAAAAAAACTGGGATCATGATTTGAGAAAATATTTCTCAAGATTTTAACGTTAAAAAACAGTAAACAGAAACATTTAAACCAAATTGTTAAGCATTACAACTTCGTATTTGTGAATATATAATATTTAAAATTATCAGTTATTTTTAACATTTTTAATTTAGTTTATATTAAAATATATATTTTAATGTTTAAAAAAAGTATATTATCTCTTCTATGACTTAGGAGTGTTTGGTTCCAATTTGCAAATTCAAAATTTTCACGTAAAGTTCGTAAAAGGATACGCAAAAGCTAATTATTTTAGCTTCAATGTTATGTGCATCAATATTAACTACATGTGCATCCACACACATTATTAAAAGTCTAGAGTTTTATAAAAAAAGAGTTGCCCATGAGAGGACACGTCAGAGTTTAATATAAAATCATTCGAGAGTTTTCACGTAACAGGACAACTAACATAGGAGACAACTATTTAATCACATTGTCTTAAATTACTTTGCTTATGTTGTAATAATATGAACCTATTCATTTTAGATATGCTATTCTAAGCTTGTTCGATAGTTCGTTGTCTTTTATTGTTGTTCTTCCCCATGATATCTAGTTGTATTGTCCTGAAAATTTATCAAAAGATCAAAAGGCATGCCTTACTCCATGTTCAATCGGTTTCAAGGGTAAGAGAAACATGAACTTCCCAGAAAGCACAGCCACTGAAACAGGTGCCATATGCCCACCAGAACTTTGAGAGAACGAAATCAACGGTGCTTGTGAAAATGACATGTTAGTTAGAAGGTTATATATGAATTGAAGGTTGTCAAAAGCAGCATAGTCTTTGCCCTTTGTGACACTACTAGTTTTCACAAATGATGCTATTTTACAAGCCTTCAGATTCTGTGGGGGTGAATCAAACAACTGTTGAGTCCATATACACTTGAGACTTTCACCACCACACTTTACATCACGATCACATCGGACAGAAAGAAAAAAGCCCGACAACAACGAGGTCGATGGTCGGACGTGCATCCAAGTCATATGTTCGCAATATGTTCTTTCACAATTTGAAGGAGTTACTGCACAATGTTGATTCAATACATAAACATTTAACAAAAGTGCTATGGTGATGTCAATAACCAAAATGGATGGCTATCTCTTGAGTAGCTCGTGACAGAAGATTGGCCGTAGGAGGCATGCCATGGTGCTGCATTGTGGAGGATCTTTTATAGCAGTTAGGTGACATACTTTGGCATTCTGGCACATCTGCTACTATAATTGAAGGTGGTTCATGTTCAATATTCTGGTCTTGCTTCTCATCAAGCTTTCTGTCCTCTTCCATGACTCTCAAAAATGCCTCTAGTGCATTACACATCCAGTCATATCTGCTGAGTCTGAATGCCTCTTTTACGTTTAACTAGGAAGACAAGATATGAACTTCGATTTGGTTTAAGTTTTTCTCGGAATGTGAAATCATTATCATGCTTCATGTGATGTCAAAAAGTACAATTTTATTCCAATACGTGTACGTTTAGTAATTGTAGCACTTTTAACAATTTGAAACTTGAATTGTTCATTTCTCCTAAGGGTGTGTAACTCTTTAAGGATTTATTCATGACACTTACCCATTGGCGAGCACGATTTTTCTGCTCTGGCCATGTCTCGAGTTCTTCAGTCACCTCCAAGGCAAACATGTATCCTCTGCAGCCTCCTTCTATGCTACACAGGTCTTGACTGCTTTTGCTTCTAAACTCCCATATTCCTAATGGAATTTCCTGAAAATGAATGCAAGGCAATTAGATGAAGAATATTCATGAAACTCAATACCATATTGCAATAATGAACATCATCTCGGATTATCCCAATTTTATTAGTAGTTTTGGGCTTAACTAGGTGACTAGAATGAAAACCTCTTGTAAATCTATGCTACCAGAGATGGGTATTTCAACAAGTCTAAGACCAAAATTTACTCCAAGTACATACATAACATGAAATGGTAAATCTTTTACCCATCATGTTGAATCAAATCTGAGTTTCACATATACATGGAATTACAGTATAAGTGAAAGTTTCCATCCAAGCAAAGAAGTTTGCAGCCAATAAAGGTTTGTTTTGAGAATATGTGAACTCTAACAGCTTTGCATCATTGTTTGAGTTTAGAGAAAGGTTTCACCGCATCCAAAAGAGCTGGAGTTAGGTGTGATACCTCATATCTTCCTTAGATGGTGAAGTTTTCTTAAATATATAGAAAACTTACAATATGGAAGCTGAAAGCGCTGAGAAATATATGGCATAGCCAAAATGTTTGGATGATATCATCATAATTATCATTTCATACACAGATTATTGAATACTATCGATTCTTCCTTTTGTTATGTCATTCTAATTGGTATGTCAAAACATTCCATGATGGAGATGGAGATGGATTATAACCAATACTTCAACAACCAAGAGGGAATAATAGAACCTACTCTTAGTATTCCTTTAACTCCTGCTTCCTCTAAAGCTTCGCGGCAAGCAGCTTCAGTAACAGTCTCATCATCCTCCCATCCACCCTGGCAAGAGAAGAAATTGAAATTTTCAATATAAAGGGTTCCATGTTAATAAAGTTCATTAATCATTAGTGCAAATAATATGAAGTACCTTTGGGAATACAAGGTCATCACGTTTTGGTGAAGAAACCATTAGTACTTCTATTATCTCAGTTTCTCGCATTAGATCTGTGTTGTCCTTTCTCCTTCTATAGGGAATACATCTATTAGAATGCACATGAAAAATTAATTAAAATCATATTGACGATAACATTCTGTTGCAACTAATAATTCTCATTAGATGTTAGTCCTTAAAACTCTACTAGCAAATAGTGTATAGCTTGAAAGGGGTTTCAGCAGTCTCAATTCAAAATCTATATCTTTAGCAACAACGGTTACTGTTCAAAATAAGCTCCGAATATTGATCTCAGTTAGATATTACCGACATTCAGAAATCCAAAATTAAGATTAACACAGGTTGGTGGCTCTTCTAGCTTCTTGCTGTTCTTCTTTCACAAGTCACTATTGGTCTATTTACCCTTTTAGTAAAAATTTCTTTTGGGTAGAAGTCTATATAATGAACACGTGATCTTTGTTTTTGAAAATATATCATTTACCAGACACGAGATATTGTAGATTCTTCTTCTGGAGCATATATAATTATGGTGTTAAAGAATTTGAACCTGTGATCCAACTAGATGTCAAGACATGGTTCTCAATTTAGGAAAAAAACAAAGAAAGGAACAGTAAAAGTAAGATGTTTTTCATGCTGCAATGTAGTGGTTTTCATGTTTTTTTATTTAATTTTTGCAATACCAAATTTTTAGAATCCATGAGATATGATAAGATAAAAAGAAAAGTAAAAGTAAAATGTTAAAATGTTGAAGTGAGACTTTAAATTATTTCTTTTACCAAATCCCACCGATTCATTATTTTTTTGTGTAGCCAAAAAAGGTTTAAGAAATTGAAGAGTGGCTTTCCCTAGTTTAATCCATTTTTGTGTTTACTTAATGGCCACTTGGATATATTGATTGTTTGAAACGAGGATAAATGATTCCAGCATGACAAAAAGCAATAGATCCGAAATTTCCCTGCAACTGCTTATAGCAAGCTGAATCCAACCTTCAGCCACAAACATGTTTCCCATGACTTGCATGGAAAGTTTTATTAATATTATAAAGAACAGCACTACCCCAGTTAACTACTCTGCATGCGCCACAGTGTTGTTACCGATAACTCTCGAGATTGTCCTGTTATTATATTCAGATAAAAGCCAAAATAGATCACGCAATTTGAAGCATTTTATTATATAGACGTTAAGTCAATGTCATGGCCCACTATTTTGATATATGATTGTAATGGACACATCCGCATCAAAATAATAAAATAGTTTAACATCAAACAGAGGAGACAATTATGTATCAACAGTTTTAAGATGCCCCTCTTCTCTTCCATAAGCAAAAATCATTTAGATTTCTACTACTGAATATGGCTTTATTGGTTTTCTATCCACAAGACAAGAGCAGAGAAGGAAGGAAGGAAAAGGTAAATCACAGAAGATAGATTTTAACCATCAAAGTCACAGATGCAGAATTGGAACCATATTTTGAACAAGTACTATAAAATGCATGGCTATAACAAAAAGGATCGACACAAGTCAAAAGGGACGGTAAAGAACAAAAGGAAAAAAAAAAGAGAGATTTTGAAGGTTGTCAGATATACCGTTTTAGATTTGATCTGTAAAGGTTCTTAATAAACATCTAAACCACCTCCAAGTAACTGAGGAAAGCATGTGGAACGTTCCAACAATTACTTGATGCGTTTTTTCTTGGATATGAATATGGTTGCAAACAAGAGTAATATCCTAATATCCTTCAAGGATCTGAAGCACTCAAGAAGATTTTCTCCATACAAAAGTGTTATGAATCAAAGGGTGAGTTTTAAACACACGTGAGGCACCTTCAACCAATGACAATTGACTTTGAGATGAAATCTAAGAAAGGTAAAAGGCCATGGCTTTAAAATGAAAAACTTACCCAGAGACAAGGCGAAAATTGTCTTCATAACGCTGTCTTTGTCGCCCTGTTCGTGCTGGCACAGACGACATAGGTTCTAGCAAAAGACAAAAAGCAGTTGAAGCGACAAAGGAAAACAGGGGAGAGTCAAAACCAAGGTTGTGAAATGAGAATCTGGGGGTGGCTGAAATAGAACAAATGGAACAAAAAGCGTGGAAAAATTAATGGGTGAGGCTCAACCCTGAACACAAAGGAGCTTCTAAAAGCTCTTGCATGAGAGAGGAAGAATAGAGAGAAGGTGATATGTTGGGCAATACGTGCTTTTGTGTTTAGGTTGAACAATTGCTTAGATGAAGGTTCAGGTGTTAAAGTTTCAAGAACCCTTTAATGATAATGATTTTGTTTGTTTTCATAGCATAAGGTTACTACAAATAGCCCAATGAAACCATAAATGGCAGCAACCCTTTATCCCTTTTGCAAAGATGGAAATCTAGAAGAAAAAATATGCTTGTTTTAGCAGAATGAATGAAAAATAAATGACAAAGGAAGAAAGGCTTCCACGGAAAATAAGGAAAGAGAGTGATAGAGCTTTCATCGGGTGCAGCAATGGCATCCTTTTATACAGCGACCATCTCTTCACCTTCATACACAATAGCTTGATTTTCTTCTTAAAAAAATAAATTGGTCATTGCGTTTAACTATTCTTTATTCTCATTCTGGTAAAAATAATTCTTTCTTAATTTAATTATAAAATACTTACCTTCTTGGTAAGTTTAACCAATACAATGTAACATGATTCACAGATTACTAATTTTTTTTAAGCATGGGATCTAAGAATTACCAACGCAAATGCATAACCATCACTAATCACTTTTAAAAATTATGCTTCTTTTAAAAAATATTTTAATAATGTGTAATTTGAATTTCTTGAGAATAAGATTCACCAGGACTCTAAAAAGGTTTCATGCTCGCTTTTATGATGAAGTGACATGATGCTTAATGAATGCTTTTTAATGCGGTTTTTAATTTATTCAAAATTATTAAATAGATTATATATATATATATGTATATATATTTTTAAAATTAAATTCATAAATCTTGCGCTTAAAAATTAGAGTTTAAATTATTAGTTCAATTGTTTTAATTATGTGGATTACTATTTTTTTCAACAATACTTTTACTGATCTTTTTTTTTTTTCAATCATATTTTACATTCATAGTACTAAAATTGATACCTTAGGCCAAAGTTTTTTTCCCTTGAACCAACATAATCTTATTAAATTTTCACTTGAAATTTTACCTATAATAATTATATATATATGGAAAAATATGTATGGGCACCAAAAATTTTAAAACATTTTTCCTCCATCCTTATATGTAGTTGTGCTAAAAAATCATGTCATATTTAATTTTCTTAAAATAAAAATTCTTTTACTTTACGAATGTAGTATAAGTGGTTTTATAAAAATGGGAGATATGATAATCATGATTATATATATATATATATATATATATATATATAAAAAATTTAAGCTTTATTTAACTAAAAGTTTTTCACCATTAACTAGTTATGTATTTTTTTAATAAAATAAAAGTGATAGAATGGGAGACACTCCCTAGTAGAGAGTGCCTTCAATTCCAGCCACTCAAATAGTCCATATGTTTCAGAACTTGCACTTATATTTCTTCGTGTATATAATACAGTTATTGCAAATCATCATAGAAACAACATCTGAAAGGGTAAGCTATTGAAATAAGTTTTATTATAAAATAACTTTATATCATATAAGAGTATTGTAGTTAGTCATTCCTAATCAATACATACTCATTCTATCAATACAAATATATCAACCAATATAAATCACATATGATTCTAATTATCAGAACTGTGGATATCAACTGAGATTAACAAACAAATCGATGAAGGTTATTTACACAATATCTTATGCATTGAAGTCATGTCACAGTGTGTAAGAACTCTCTCCTTAACTTCTCACCACCTGATCTCTTAGTTTATGTGATTTAGACGATCACTAAAGCAAGGATCTCTATTACAGCATAGGTGTACTTCGTACACAACATAAAAAAATAGTTCACAATCATCCTAGATTTGTGATCTAAAATCCATAGAGTAAGTTCATTACACAATAGGTTGTGCATCAAAGTCATGTCATGATGTGTAAGAACTTCCCTCTATGCTTCTTAATTCCATACAATCCACATCATTAACTACATCTTATTTTATATAACATAAATCAGTACAACAAAGAACAAAAACAATTAAATATACCATTCAATCTTCTATTCACATTTTCATATAACACTCATTTATATAATTCATTATATGACAACTATTAAAGATAACAATTCATATTGAATTACAATCACTTAATCATGATCAAATATAACTCATAAGAAAACTAAAAGGATAAGTTACAACTCTTATGAAGATTTCTTGTTCAAAGGGAATTGAAAGTTTAGAAACTGCAAAAATTACAATTAAAACTGACAACTTGACCTTTATTCACTAAAGTAGACATAACTAGAGTTCTAAACCTCCTTTTTAATTTATTCCAAAGTAATTTGAAAGTTAACATCCAAGGCTACAACTTTCATGTAGACCATAAAACCAAATTATAAAAACATTTACTCGCCCAATGATTAAACCACTGGAATATCTAATTAAAAAAACTGCTCATTGAGAGGTAGGTTTGCCCAACTACCAAAGCTCGCTAATTGAATTTTGCTTAGCGAGAGTTTTTCTCGCCTAGTAACTCTGCATAATTTAGAAGCTCTATAGCATAATATAAGTGTTTAACTTGGTTCGAACTAAGTTATTACTACATGTCTTATGCTAAAATGAATATTTTATTTTCAAAATAACAATGACTTGAACCAAGTTGACCCAATTGTAGTATTCTAACATACAACTAGTAAAAATACAACAAATTCCATTCAATCTAACAATTCAAATATTTTCTAACAAACACAACTTTGCACAAAATCAAGATAGTGTGACCATGTCACTTTCATATCCAGATCATTTATCCTAAGATACTATCAAAACATAAATAGCTTCCTGATAAGATTGGAATTGAGGAACATAGAGATGAAGACTTAGAGTTATCTCTTAGATTAGTTTTTGGCCTTAAAGACTTGTAATTTTGTTTTTGTGAATTTGTAAGTCACTGGAGGTGCAACTTAGCCACTAGGTGAAGTATGCTCTGTTTCTATCTTGGTTGCAAAAATAATTTCACTGGGCAAGCCATCCTGGTCATCGGCGAGGCTAATTTGTTGTTGTTGTTGTTTTTGTACTCTAGTTGAGCGAGCACCGTTGGTGGCTGAGCGAAATTCAAAATTTTGTTCGAGCGAGCCATTTCTATGGTTGGGCGAGTGCGGTGTGCTACAACTTTAGGGTTTTTGTTTTTCTTTATTTTGTGGCTATAAATAGCCTATTCTGAGGATTGTAAGACTCTTTTCAGTAAGTCAATATATAGATTGTTTGAGAGAGAGAATTCTCTTGATTCTTATCTAAGAACTTGATTCTTACAAAAGATTGCATCTTTGTGGTGAATCTTTCATGACTAATCAATTTGCTGGATTGTGACATCCTTTCATTTCTGTCTATTTCGCATTCTACTCTATTTATCATTTATTGTTACCTTTTGTTTGTAGATTGATTGCAATTCCGGAAACAATCGCAACCCTTTCGTGTTAAGGATCGTATTACTTCCCTTACCTGTAACTCGGTGTACTCAACAAATTCCCTGTTTAAACAATAAAGTCGCTCAAAATCTAGATATCTAAACAACACAATAGAAAATAACTAAACTTCAGACAAATGCTAAACTAGTTGAGAGGATAATTTTTCTTAAAACAATTGAAATCAAAATTAATATCAAACCTAATAGGAAATAAATATAAAAGGATTTTCAACATAAAAGGATGCTTACTCTGATCGAGAAACAAATCAAGTGAAAACGATCCTAACTCTCCATCTACTACAAAGTGTGATCTCATTTTAAAAAAGATAAATATGGGAGAGATAAAATAGAAAGAAGGAAAAACAAGAATTCATATAAAGATATAAACATGTACATCAGAAAGAAAAAAAAGAAAAAGAAATGAAAGTTTACTTACACACGATAATAATTTTATTATTATTAATATTAATATTATTATTTCTAACATAAGTACAAACACAACTTAAATTAACAAAAGTTAACGGAGTCGAATAAAAAACTCTTAAGAATGAATGAGTTAAGTTTAAAGGTTTTATTATATTGACTCACTTTTCACTTTTATTAATATTATACAAGAAAAATATTAGACAGACATGTAACTTATGTTACTTCAATATTAGTATTATTTCATATATTTTTTAAGTTGAAATTTCAGTTGTTTTAAAGTATGGTTTAGATATTTTAATAAATTTGAGTGGTATATGTATCATCGTTATCATAATATAGGTAAGTATACAATAAATATGAGTTGTTTGAGAATTGTTTTTCCTAGATAATACATATTGGCTAATTAATTTCTCAAATGTACGCCAATCATCTTTATTTCGTCATTCAGCCGAATTCCTACTTTGATTTTACTTTTTTTTTTTAGTTTGGAAGGGGGAGGTAAATTGAAAAAAAGAAAAATAAAACTGAATTTATAATAGAAAAGTTTAATTAAAAATAATTAATTGAAAATGTAGAAATTAAATTTATATTGGTTTGAGAGAGAAAAAAAAGAAATAATTAAAGTGTGAATAAATATAATTTTTTTAATATTGGTTCTGAAATATAATTTGGTAAGAAATATTATTATTATTATAATAATAACAAATTATAATAGAAAATATAATTTTAATTTTGGACTTGTGAATAAAAAAGAAATAAACTAGTTTAAATAAAATAAATTTATGTTGGGTGTTGTAAAAATTTAAAAATTTCGAATAAATGTTTATTAATTTAATAAATTTATTTTTTATGTGTATGTAATACTTAATTTTTTGAATACTTAAAAATATTTTAAGAGAGTTTTCAAAATATTTTTAATAATATATTGGAAAATTAAGGTTATTTGAAATTATTATTAAAAATTAGATTTCATGTTATAAATTTGGTGATAAAATTAGAAAATGATTAATAATTATTTTAGGATTAAATTTAAAAATTTTAATAGGCATTTTGGTCCCAATATTTTGTGAGAATTTGTAGTGTTTTTCCACATTTAATTTTTTTCTCAATTAAGTCATAAATTTTATTAAAATCTTCAATATGATTTCTTCTGTTAGATCAACGGTGTTAACTTGAATAACGGTGTTAACTATATGAGACGTAACACATTTAAGTTAACTCGTGGCACGTGAATAATAACAAAAAGGTACGAATATAAATATAAATATGAATACTACAGTCTGTGAATTTTTTATGAAAAGGATCATATTGACAGATTTAATAAAATTTGAAACTCAATTGAGAAAAAAAAAGAAATTTGAGACTCAATTAAAAAAATATAAAATTTGGGACTCAATTGAAAAAAAAATAAACATGAAAAAACATTGCAAATTCTCATATAATAGTGGGAACAAAATGTCTATTAAACCAATTTAAAAATATAAAATGTCAAATTAAGAAAATATGATTTATAATTTCAATAGAATAATTTTGTGAATTTTTTTCTTAAATAAACTTTTTTTTTTAAAATTTACTTTGAGAAAGAGATTGTGACTTTATTTACTTAATTAAACCTATTTAATCTAGTATATCATAATTCAGTTTTCAAACATTTTATTAATCAATGATAATATATTTAAGTCATTGATAATTACATTTTATATACATAACTTTTAAAATTTTATATTTATTTTATTTTTAATATAAAATTTTATATTTATTTTATTTTTAATATAAAAAATTTATAAGACTTTATTTAATAATATATTATTTATATTTTAATTTATTAATTCTATAATATTATAATTTATTAATTCTATAATATTATAATTACATTTAATATAAATTCAGGATCTTATAAAAAAAAATTAAATCTTAGTTTTATTTTCATATTAACGATATTACAATCCAATGATCTTAAAGACAAAGTTTTAAGCTTATAAAAATATGACTCTTGCAAGAAAATAATCTTAAAAATGTAAGACAACTTTCAATGAAAAAATTTGTCATTCACCTGAAACACTTATTAAATGTTACTTTATTACATTAAGTACTTAAACATTTGACCAAATTATATATTAGTATATTTTTCACTTTTAGAGTTTATATATAAAAGTACAATATTATTATTATTATAATAAAAGTTATTATATAAAAAAATATTAAGATTGTATTCATATACATATGTATATTTGATTTTTTCATATGGTCGCTAATTTTTGGATACCTCTAAATATTATGAAAAAATATAATAAAAACTGAATAAATTTTATTTTTAATATAAAATATTAGTGTTAATATTTTGGTAATTAATTTGTTATCAGAATTTAAATTTACTGTAATGAAGTCTATAATATAACATTTTCTTGTTATTTTATTACTAATAAATAATCAAACAAATTTATGAGAATTAGAAAAATTTTCTTACCGATTTAGTATCCGGGTAGAACATATTGACAATTTTTTTAATAATTTCTAACAAATCATTATTTTTATTATAAAATTTCAAAATAAAAATGATTTTTTTTTCACAAATTATTTTAAAAAAATACTGACAGTCTGTTTCATTATTTCTGCAATTATATTTCTTTCAAATCAAACATAACCAACCAATTCATTAAAAAAGATTTATTTAAGAAAAAAAATTGAATAAACCATCAATTTAGATTTGATATTACTACTTAAATTAACTAATTTGTTTCTAATTCTTATAAAGTAATCAGAAACACAAAATAAAGATAGCATCATATAAAAACTAAATTGTTAAAAATATTTTCATCTTCAAAATTAGTTTCCTTTTACTTTTTTAATGAATTTTTTAATTATTTTCCCGTAATAACAATCAATATAAGAAAATGTTATACCATAAATTTTATCATTGTCAAATTTAAATTTTAATAACAAATTAATTAAAAAAATTAACCCAAATATTTTTTATTGATAAAAAAATATTTAACTTTAATTTTTCTGATTATATTTTGTGGTATCCAAAAACTAAAGACCATGTAAAATTATATATATATATATATATATATATATAATATTAATATTCTTATATAATAATTCTTATAATAAAAATGATAATTTTTATTATAAAAATGTATTTATATATAAATTTTAAAAAAAATAGAAAGTACATCAATATCAAATTTATTTAAATAATTAATTACTTAGTCATGTAAGAACATTAATTATTGTATAAGGAATGTGAAATATAAGTCATTTACTATCATTGAAAGCTTTCACATATTTTTTAAGTTGTCACATTCTTTATTTTTTATTGGTTGGTAAAATTTTTAAAAACTGAATTCTGGCATGATAGTTTAAGTAGTTTATTTGAGTAAATAATGTGATATTGAGTCTATTTAGATAAAAAAATTATTTAGAAAAATAAATTCTTTTCTACTTATCAATTAAATGTTTTAAAAAAGTTAAAATTCAAGAGACTAAATTAATAATAAATAATGTTATATGAATAAATATTTGAGATAATATGTTATTTAGAAAATTAAAAGACGTAAAAGTGTTATTTGGATGAAAAAGATATTTGATAGATTTTAGAGTTTTAAAACTTGAATAACAATAAAAAAAATATTAATAATTAAGATTTTAGAATTTTGTTTGTATTATTGTATTTGAGATTATAAAATCAAATGACCATGTATTTCTAGTTGATTATAAAATCAAACAATAAAATTTTAATTAAAAAATATAAATATTTTGATAATAAAATAAATTAAAAATATTAAATTTACAAGAGAATTCCAACTTAATTAAATTAATTTTTACTTTTCATATAGATAGATATAGCAACTTATCTCCACTTTTACCATTATTCAACTTATTTTCTTTTTTTTATTTTATTTTCTATTTATTTAATTTTTTCACACGTGATTATCTTTCTGTTTGTGGATAATAAACAATATTATATAAATAAATATTTGACATAATGTGTTATTTAAAAAATGTAAAAATGTTATTTGGATAAAAAAGATATTTTGTAGATTTTAAAATTTTAAAACTTAAACAACAATAAAAAAATATTAATAATTAAGATTTTAGAGTTTTATTTTTATTGTTATGTTTAAAATTGTAAAATCAAATTATGTATTTTAATTGATTGTAAAATCAAATAGGAAAAATTCAGTTAAAAAATATAAATATTTTAAAAATAAAATAAATTCTTTTAATGAGAACTCAATTGAAATTATTAAATTTACGAGAAAATTCTAATTTAATTAAATCATTTTTATTTTTTATATATAACAATTATCTCCACTTTTGCCATTATTCAACTTATTTCCTTTCTTTAATTTTTGATTTATTTAATTTTTTCACACGTGGTTATCTTTCCTGCGTTATAGTGAGTATTTCTACAGTGATTCTTTTATTGTGTATATTTCATATAGTTGAATATATATTAGAGGGTCAGTTATCAGAGCCAAAATGTTGTAATTTAAAGAATATAATTAAAAATAAAATAGAAAGTATTTTTCCACATCATTATATATTTTCATAAATGTTATAAATTGTTATTATTGTTAAAATTTTACATTTTGCTAAATGATGTAACAAATTAAAAAATTAATCACAATATTTATATTTTTTTAAATTGTAATATGTTATGAAAAAAAGTTATTCTTTGTTTTCAATATTGTAATTTAGAAATAATTGTAACTAATATATGTTGACATATTAAGTCAACTAATTAAATGGGTATAATCCGGTTGTTGGATCCCTTTCTGATTTTCTTTAATGATTATATGCGGTCCCTACAGTTTGATCCCTTCTAAGCTGTTAGCTTTAGAGATAAAATAATAGAAGATAATAATGAGGGTCGTTAAGTCCCACCATATATTTTGCTATATTTTCTATTTTCACCACTAAATAATATATTTAATTAGATAATGCTATTAAATATTTTCTAAAAGAATTGATAGACTCTAAGTAATATTTTTAATTTTAATAATTTTTATTTAAATTGTATTATCAACAAAATAAATTATAGGTTTAATAGACATTTTGATTCTAATATTTTGTAAGAATTTGTATTTAATTTTTTTTAATTAAGTCTTAAATTTCATTAAAATCTTTAATATGATTTCTTCTGTTAAATTAATGTTAACGGCATTAACTATATGAGATGTAATACATTAACTTGTGGTACGTGAATAATAACAAAAAGGTACGAATATAAACATGAATATAGACACTACAATATGTGGATTTTTGACAAAAAAGATCACATTGATAGATTTAATAATATTTGAGACTCAATTGAGAAAAAAAATAAAAGTTAAAACTCAATTAAGAAAAAAAATAAAATTTAGGACTCAATTGAGAAAAAAAATAAACATAAAAAACATTACAAATTCTTATAAAATAGTAGGACCAAAATATCTATTAAACCTAAATTATATGATGTGATGAATATTAGATAGGGATAGATAGAAATCAATGTTTGTATAATGGCCATTCTTTTTAATATCGAGAGTGTAAAATTTATTGTAGAAGCATTGTTACTTAAGCTAGTGATTCGTTTAGAAGTTTTGGTGACTTGTTAGGTTTGTTTGTGAGGCAAGTTTGGTCATTTAAGTGAGTCATTTGTTGGGAAGTCCTAAAATATAACTTCACTTGTTAAAGCAAGCCACACGTAGGTGCTTAAGCGAGCACCATACTTGAATGTTTAAGTAAACTAACTTCCAAGACTTTAGAATTTGTTATACTCCAATTGATTTATCGTATTGATGCCCTTAAAACCTATTTTGAGACTTCTAAAAGTAAACTACACAACTTTTTAGACAACAAATATATAAAGCTACATAGAGAAAGTCAAGGTATAATGATTTCTAAGGTAAAAAGTGTTACGAAACAACATGTAACGTAGATTACTTAGAACAATTTGGTATGTTTCAAAATAATTGTCAAGTCAATGATTTTTTTTTAAAAAACTAAAATTTAAAGCAAAAAAAATCTTACCAATACTTATCTTATAGTTAGTGCTTTATAATATCACTAGCTTGACTCTTTGAATTAAGTTTGAGCAATTACCTTTATTTGATACACATATTCTTTTCTTTTGATTTTTCTTGATTTTGATGAACTTAAAAATAATAATTTCATTATGTATTCTTACTTTAAATTAGTCATTTGCAACATGAATTAAAGCTGTTGACTTCTATACCACTCCTTATAGCGATAACACTACAATTTTCCTTAGAGTTTTATTCAATATGACTAAGGAACTTACAAGAATAACACTCTTCCAATTAATTTCTTTGTATAATGGAAGGAGTAGATCCAAACTATGGAATGAAAAATGAGAGCACATTTAGTAGACCATCTTTTTTCGAAGGTGAAAATTTTGACTACTAGAAATAGAGGATGATCATATTTTCAAATAATGTTTTATCAACATGATGAATATGGTATAGAATGATAAGTGTATATATAAGTGAATTAGACTATTTGTAGGATGTAGTGTCTGATGGTTATAGACATTGTGTACTAGTAGGATCATATAACAGTTGTAGACATTATCTGATAGTTGATTGTCTAGCAGTTGTAGATGTCGTGTAATAATAGGATCATCTGACAACTCAGTGTTATCTCATCCGGTAAACCAATAATGTGTTGTATATGTTTTGTTATTTTAGTTAGTTGTTGTTGTATACTTCTAACTAACATGTAACCATTTTGTAGATATATATAAGAGCAGCTTGTACTTGTTATAGGATAATTAACAAAAGTAATGAATTATAATGCTTATTTGCTTAATAAATGAGATTGTTGTTCATCTTTTTCTTTTTATGTGTATTTTTTTCTACATCTCTAGTTGATGTAATTTACAAATATATTCTTTATTTATTCTTTGGGCTTATTTTAGCACTAGGTGCACAATAGCAAGTGCATTACCATGTTGGATGAGCTAAGTTGTAAGGTTTTGATTAGAAATGATGTTTATTGCAAGATGATTGGTAGACTTTGACGAATAAGGATGAGTGATGACATCTTTCATACATTGATCAATGTCAGGGATGTTTTGAAGTTGAAGAAGAAAGATGGTAGAAATGAAGTTACAATGAGAAGAGCATTTCATGGTAATGCATCTGTTGAAGCATCTATATTAAGAAAGACATTTGACAGAAGAGAACTTTCTGAAGCATCTACATAAAAGTGTGTCTGATTAAAGACTCATCTATTAGTTAAGGGATACATTTAGAAGGAACAATGTTGATTATGATGAGATATTATCTCCAGTGGTCAAGCACACTTCCATCAAGGTCTTCCTTGTTCTTGTGGAAAGT
Source organism: Lablab purpureus (assembly GCA_030347555.1). Lineage (NCBI taxonomy): Eukaryota > Viridiplantae > Streptophyta > Magnoliopsida > Fabales > Fabaceae > Lablab > Lablab purpureus. The sequence goes on from CM059254.1 coordinate 16,103,220, forward strand.
CAAGACATGGAGCTTGTACAAATGGAAGTTAAGATAACCTTCCTCCATAACCACATAGAGGAAGAGATTTTGATGCATCAAATGAAACATTTTGAGGTGGAGAGTAAGGAATTGAAAAGGTTGTTATATTGATACGATCCTTAGAAGGATGGATGGATCTTGATAAACCCAAGGAGATGAAGGAGACACAATCCTCTAGTGATGAAAATGTTAGAATTGCGGAAACATGTAACCCATGAAGATAACTTGCGATTTTCACCCAAACAACAAAGAAAAACAAGAACAAGTAACCAATTGAAAAAGAAAATGGATTGAGATAAGACACGTCACCTTGAATGGAAGAACTCAAAGATAAGCGCGAGAGAATTTGCTACTTGAGAAAGCTTCTCAAGATAAGAACCAAAACAAGAGAGAAACACCCTTGGAAAAACTTTCAAATATGAACTCACAAAGAGACAATTTCATTTAATATTCAAAAGTGATATTTACAATGAGGCAAGCTCCCCTTTTATAAGTCAAGTAGACATCTAAGAGGAGTGACAAGAGTTAATCAAAGTTAATTCCTAATTCTAGAGTTAACTCTCCTTAATCATGATTTGTACAGTTAATCCTACAAAATTAGGAGAAGTTGTACGGGTGTTCCTTGAATTTAGGAAAAGTAATTATGACACTTGACCTTTGCATGTGTGAAAGGTTTAAAGAGCTCCAAAGATCAGTGAAAGTGACATCTAAGAGTGTTAAGGATGACTTTTCAAGCTTTCAAGAATCAATCTCCAAAAGACTCCTTGCGCCCCATGTGCTAGTTTTAGGAGAAGTGACTCTTCAAACCTCCAAAGGTAACCTTAAAAAAAAAAATTCTATTTTAAAACTTTGAGGAATCTTGGACTTCATTTTTCCTGGAATATTCTTCATGTATGTAATTCCTTATGAATCTCCTTTTCTAAAGTTTGAGCTCTTCCTCTTGTTAGTCTTCCTTAAAATTTCTTCAATTTTATTTTTCTTGGTCATGCTTCTTGTGTTAATTCCTTGAGGTTTTTTTTCTCTACCTTCATGAATTCCTGCTTCATCCTAGATCATATTATATACGAACTAGAAAAATCTCTTAAATAATGGTATAAGATTCTATATAATCTATCTTTAATATTTGTGAGACATAAAAAGATGTTTGTTTAACCAAAATTTTCTTCCTACACTCCAAATATTAAGTTATAAATCTTAATATATAGTTTAATGCAAAGTAGAAACTACATAATTGAAAAACAATATTTCTCATTATCCGAACCATTCAAAGGAAGGATGTTCCATAATGTAACATCCTAAAGAAATTACCCATAACATATACAATATAAATAATAAAATTTACAATAAAAGAGATATTTGCAGTAGATAGGTAACTTTTATACATTGTTGTCTCCAAATTAAACAAGTTAAGACAAGTAAGGTAAATCATCGCAAAGAAAAAGACTTGATACAACTAAGTTACGATATACACCAAATCCAAAGAAGATGTACAAAACAAAAAAAATAAACAACTTAAGGACTTGCATCTAAAACATCAAGTTCTACTTTATTTTTAAAAATTACGTCAATTATTTTTTAACATATTTTTCTGGAGTGCATAACACTAGATGAGATATTCCCAATTAGTTGTAAGAGAAGCAGAGGAAATTACATTATCATAATATATTTCAAATTTAGTGAATATAATGGTAAGTTATAAACTATATTTCAATATAAAATGAAATGAAATATTAAGATTTGGTTGTCACTAAAATCTCATTAACTTTTCTACCATGATCTTGTTGGCCAAATGTTTGAGAGTCATCTCTCATGATCTTCTATACGTATCTTGAGACATTTTCTATGAATGTTACAAACTAATATATATCCTCCAGTATTTCTATTTTATTCCTACCATTTCTCAGTTATTTTTAGCATATTCACAATTTTGTAATGCATCTAACACCCATGTATGAGGTGAAAACCTTTGCACGGTAAATTGATTTTTTTTCCTTTTGTATCATTGTCTTTGTTTCTGATCCTCCAACCTTAGTATATACTTGACTTCGATCTAATTACTTGCAGATATATACAATCCATTTAAGGAGCTATAAAAAATATTGTTCAGTGACAGTTTCTCTTTTGTTTTGTTGTAAGTGATTAATAAAGTATCGAATACTTAATTTAATAAAAATCTAAATCCGTTTCACATATAGCATTACTGATTGGCTGATTACAATTACGAGAAAAATAAGATAGGTATATGTGGAATAGAATTCTTAAAACGAATCTGAATAATAATAGAACTTTTTTAAGACTAGCCTTTTTTAGGCTAGTCCATTTAGCCTGATGTCTATAGAGCCAAAATCAAGCTAGTCCATAAGTTAATAGACTAAATTTTTAATGTAATTTTTATATTGTCATATTAAAGAAAAAAATTCTAGTAGCATATGAAAGTCTCTCTTCTCTCATTCATTTCTTCCCTTCCTCTCTTATAACATCTCCTTCCTCTTTTCTATTATACTTCGTACCTTGTATTACACTCACTAATGTAGTTTCACACCTGTATCACAGTTTCTCTATTTTGTATTAATTTAGGTTTTTTTTTTTACTTTTTGTTAATTTATATTCTCATTTGTTACATTTTTAATTAAAACTCTATATTTATTTCTATTTTTTTCGTATCATTATAGGAGTTTGTTTTATTTTATAATATTTAATGAATTATATAAAATAAAGTTGTTGTAAAATATTAAATAAGCTTTTATACTTTTTCATCTACTATACTGTGGAGTTTTTTACTTCCGTATGATAACACTAGAAGTTACTCTTTCAGTTAGTGATCCATCTATAATAAGAAAAAGAATAACTTTAAATAAAAATATAAAGAGATTAAGAAAATAAAAGTTGTATAGTACTAGAAATATTTGACAAATTATTTAAATATAAATAATTTTATACAAATTTTGTATAAATTTATTATATATTTATTGTTGATAAAAAATATTATATAAATAATACGTTGTAATATTTTTTTAATTTTAATTAATCCAAACTAGTTATTTAGTCTATTAATCTTAGATAGGATCATATAAAACCAAATTTTTTTATCTATTTTAAAATATAAATAAGATTAAACTGTTAAACTTTTCTTTCTTACATGGCCTAACCCGATTAGGCTCCACTTTCTGTTTGGACGCTATTAATTTCAGTGTGTATTAAAAACTTTATAAGACATGAATCATGGACCGTTTAATAAGGGAATGCATAAATAGAAAAGTATGATATAAGCTTTTCTAAAATAAATTCATATAAAAAAAGAAAATATTAGAGTTTTCACCATTAAAACATTGAATTACATTTTGTAAAGGAACCATTTGTTTTCTGATATATTTATTTTTCTTTGGTTGAAAACTTGGGAAGAGTGTAGAAGGTGGAAAGAAGCAATCTGATGGGCCATGAGGTTTAAATATAGGATCAGTGCATTATTAACTGCTGACATTGACGTTGTATACAGAACTGATCACATGCATGCCGACATGGTTTTCTTCCCTCATTTCAGACATCATCAAATAAATATTATACATTCATACATGATAGTATTTATACTTCAACTTTTATAACAAATTATACACGTAAAAATAAATAAATAAATAAACGTATTGTGTAATATTAAACTCCATTGACATTCACATGCTAAACCAACGACCTATCCTTGCCCCAGAGGCCTAGCCTCCTCTAAAATATATGTGCACCTTATTTTATCATAAATATTATGATAGAAGATCTGCATTAAATAAAGATATAATTAAATTATAATATAAAAATAGATATAAATCTTATTTTATCGATTTAATTTTATGAAAGTTGAATTAGAAATAAAATTATTTTCTTAATGTTAGAATTATTAGAGTTTATTTGGATTGAGATTGGTTAGATGTACTGTGTTACTTATGATCGACCTTAATTATCCCTTATTTTTATGTTCAATATTTTCTGTGAGAATAAATGTTAAAAATTTTACATTAACTAAAAATATAATTATATAATTAATAGATACAAAATCTCACTTGGTGGCAAGTTGTGGAGAAAATTGAAATGAATTACCAACTCGTGCTTTGTATCTCATACATGCATATAGATATATAAATATAAATTGGTGAGACAGAAGGAGTGGTTGGTTTCTTTGTGCCAGAAATGAAGATATGTTATATAGTATATTCGACCATAATTTCCTCACATAGATTCGTTACATGTTCTGTATTTAATATGGTAATAAATTATGGGTTGTGAAGAACATCGAGTGTGCTGGCCAATATTTAATTTGCTCAACATGTAGTGTTTGACCATTTTTTAACCAAATTTAATTTTATCAGAAAATTAAGTTGCAGAAGAAACTTTGAAGAAGTTCGTCATTAATGATGGGGATTGTTTGGAACATCCAGTGCATGTGCTCCATTATATTTTTAATGTTTTGGTTAACATCAGACCTTAAAAATCAATTGCATACATTCAAGCTAGCTAATATGTTTGCAAAGAAAAAGAAAAATATTCTCTCTATTTCTTTTTTAAATGTCCGTTTTTCATTAATTTTTATTTATTTATTTATCATTTTTAAAATTTTAAAATAACATATTTTTTTCTTCAATTATATATTTAATTTGATTAATATGGAAAGAGAAAAAAACAGTTACAATAAGATAGGATATAATAATATATAAATATGTATTGAAATAAAATAACTAAAAAAAATATAATAAGCAATTTATTAAATTATACTCCTTATGTTATTTACAACCTATTGCAGCTATTGCACTATATTTCTTGTATTAAAATGTATAGTTTAGTCTATTTAATTAACTTAGCACCATTAAAATAAATTATACTATCTTTCTCTAAAAATATGAGTATTACATTACATTTCATAACATATAACATCATTTTCCCCTTCTATGTGTGTATTATATCATCTCTCCTCTCCTTTAATAATTTAATTTAACAATCCTAAAGAATAATTTTTTAATATGCATACTTATTAAATTGCTTTAATTTATTAAATTTTCATTTTATAAAGATTTTTTAAAAACATTTAAGTAATTTTCAAACAATTTGTTAAAATAATAGCAATAGAAAGTATTAGATAAACTATATGTATGTGTGTGTGTGAATTTTTCATTTATAAATTTGGTCTATAAATAACAAAAGTTTAATATGTATTTACATACACGTGGTGTTAAATTTTGTAACAATTATATTTAGTAATAGATCTTTACATATATACATATATATTAGCATTAAATTTATTAAATTAAATGAAAATATTATATTAGGTAAATATAACATTCAATAATATTATTCAAATTAATTCAATTTTATACTTTAAAAATATAATAGTTAATAATTTAAGAAATATATAATTTTTTAAAGATTATTAAAAATACTATTATAATAACAAAAAAAATATAATCTATATAACCGTGTGTAATTTTATTTATCTTATGAATATATTGATTTTATTTTTTATTATTAAGAAATAAAATAGAGAATAAATGTAAGATTAGGCTAATATGGCTAAGTAAAAGTGAAAGTAATTTAATTTTTTATAAATATATTGGTTTAAAATTAACTTATTTAAAATATAAATTTTGAAAGAAATTATTAAAATAATTATTTTAAAAGATAAAATCGAGTTTATCATAGTTAATAATAATTTATATAAAATAATAGGTTATACATGTGGAATATATTTGTCCTTGTTACTAGAGGAGAGTTTATCCAATAATGATGTATTTGACCAATCAAATATATACTTTCATTTAATTTAATAATAACAAACTTTTGAAACTAATGGATAATATTAGTTGATTATGCTAAAATATTTCATTAGGTCTTAAGTTATCTTATATATTATGGTGAAATGTACTTTAGAATTGAATAAATCATAGGATTCAATTTATGAAAATAGAGAAGATATAAAAAAATTTATACACTTTGAAAAAAAATGTTAAATTAAAGACAAATGAATTTAAGAAGTTAATTTTGAAGTCAATTTAAGAAATATCAACTATCTCGAGAAAAGCTTGATTAGAGAAGATTTTTGGAGAAAATAAATTAAATCAATGAGACTCTTATTGGCATAAGCGGAGGGAGAAACAATTATAAAGGTGTCTAGTAATGGAATGATAAGAATACATTTGTAAAACACACTTGTCTAAAAAAAAGAAGAAGCTAGAAGACTATAACTATCGATAAAATGATTTCCGTCGCAACGTATCTCTTCAATCATCTATCTTTTATTTCATTTTATTAAGATTACCTCTTCTAATTATCTTTAATCCTCTAACTTCAATATCATTTTTTAACAATTATATTAAATAAAGTTGTTTACCGTAAAAGTGTTTGTTCTTAGTTAACTTTCTTTCATTATAAAAATTTAAAAAATTATAAAATGTGTTTTTTGTCTAAATGCTTTTATTTAAGATTGTACAACTCATTATGTATTTTAAAAAAATTTATATTTTGTGATTGCTATAATTTTATTCTTTATTACAATTATGAATGTTAATATAAAAAACATAAAGTATCTTGGTGATGATGAATCTACATAGGAATATAAGGAATCTTTATCTTTATCAAATTGTAGCTTTATATTTATGTATATGTTCTTTTGTAATAGATAGCAAATATAGTAAAGACTCTAGTAAAACACTCTACTCTCTCTAAGTATTGAAAACAAGCTTTGACTTTCGTAAAAAGTAATTAACGTTGTAATAATTAATTATTTGTAGTCATAATCGATTATCAAAGCTTTGAAAAGTTTTTAAAAATATTTTCTTTCTAGAATAATCAATTATCATGAGTAATAATCGATAATCATAAGTGTAATAATCGATTATCTCATATGATAATCGATTATCATGCGCTGTTTTTCCAGTGTTCAAATTTCTCTATGGAATAATCGATTATGCCTTGAAATAATCGATTATTCTAGTCGTTTTTGCAAAAATCTTTGGTATTCATATGAAAATTGGACACTCTTGTGTCTATAAATAAAGTAGGGTTTGAGCTCAAAAAGGTATACAGAACTTAAGTGTTTTTGCTCTATTTAAGCTTGTTAAAAACCTAGTCTACCTTATCTAAAAGTGTTACTTGAGAAAGTTGTGTTGCTGCTAGGGTTGAGCTTCTTTCATCCTTTACTGTGATTTTTAAAGGAGGTGTTTCATTCCTTGTGGTGTTCAGGAAAGGTGTTTTTCATCCTTTGTTCTTCACAAAAGAGGTGTTTTGCCAATCTTTCCTGCTATCTTATTCTTTTCGCTGCCCTGTAAGTTGTACATTTATTTTTAAGATAGTTAGTTATTGTCACTCTCATTTTAGGTTATTTAATCACTGGACGTAGGACCTTTTTTATCTGAACCAGTATAAATACTCTGTATAATTTTTGCTATCCCTACTCTTTTTACATTCAGCTTATTTTCTGCTTTTATATATTCGGTACTCTGATTTCTTTAAAGCAGAACTTAAAGTTATATTGGAGCTTTTGTTAAACTCAATTTTAACTTGTTTAAAATCTAAAAAGGTTGAATTTCTATTAAGAAACCAATTCACCCACTTCTTGGTTATTTTACATGATATATTATTCTAACAATTAATACTATGATTATGTATTTTAAAAACAATCCTATAATTACTGGGATTTGGTTCCTTAGAATTAGCTATTTTATATTTCGTAAAATAACCAACAGACCTCATATATTTATAGGTCCAATTACCTCATCATCGAGGTATAAAAAAATAATAATATTCCTTCTAAGTTTAAGATGGTACCAAAATTCTAGATCTTTAGGAGTCTTTGATTGTGTTTGTAAATCCTAAAATGCAACCTTCATTGTTGTGCAACCTTGAACCCTAGTCGTCAGTGTTGTGCGTCCTATTGTAGCATTCATCGCTACACAATCCATTTATATGTTTTAGATTGTGAATTTTGGTGTGAAAACTGGGGACAAATCCCATGTTGCTAGATAATTGCAAAATGTTCATTTTACTTGTCGATTAAATGAAAATAATTATCTCAAATTGTCTCAACTCATTAGGACCATCCTAAAAGAAAAATAAAAGGTTAGTAACTTGACTGATAATGCTTCTGATGAAAATGATGTCAAGTTGAAATCATGGGATGAAGAAGATGCCATGATCATGACATGGTTGTAGAATTCAATGGTTCCATAAATCACTTATAGATGCATGTTGCTTAAATCAACAAAGGAAATTTGGGAGTTAGTATGATAGAAATTTGTCCAGCCATACCACTACAAGAATAAAGGAACAAAAGACTTAGAGCTTGACCAAGAGAAGACATGAAAATAGAGCTTCAATCGACGTAGATTGGGCCAAAACCTACCTAGAAGAGGCCAATATCTAGTATATAATAAAATGTATAGAATAGGAATAAAAAAGTTCCTAATTAGGCCAAGTAGTCTAGCATATTTGGACCTTTTATTTGGACTAAGTACACTAAGTTCTTGGCCTTGTATTGAGGCCCATAGTAGATTAGGGTTTCTTGAGTCTAGCTAGGGTTTAATTGGGCTTCCAAATGCCCAATAGAAATGCTAGACCATTCTAGGGTTGGAGAAATCACATACATGTATGGAAAGCATGAGTGGACAAGTGATCCACTCCATGCAACACCCTAGGGGGAATTTCAATTCAAATTGAATTTAAATGTCCCTCTCTTCTTTACGTCCTTGATCAACCCCCTTTGGCTATAAATAAGACTCTCCCCCTCTTGTAAAATCATTTTGAGAACTACTAATGAAATGTTGCCTATTTTTTGAATCTTACATGTTCTTAAACTCCTCCTTAGGTTAGTCTCATAATTAGGTCACTATCTAGCCTCCTTTCTAGAAGAGTTGGCCACACCTTTCCTTTAGAAACCTTTTCATATTCTAGTTCACTCCATCAAAACCTGCTTATCATATCAAGCTTATGCTCCACTCATCTTATTCCTCCATTGAAGAAACCTCAAGCTAGAAGATGAAGTCCATCATAATAGAACAAACTTATTATAAGGCCAACGATGCTTCCCAAATCTATGATGTAAAGGTGAAAATAGTGGTTGCTAGACAAGAAAACAAATTATTTATAGAATATGCCAATCAACTCAAGTACCCATGAATGGAATTGGATCAGTATTGAGTTATAAAAGCAAAGTGTTCAAAAGACTCAAAACTTCTCAAAGAGTATATTGAACATGATAGAGCCTATGATTTTTAATCTTGAATATAATCAAGATCAAGTCCTTATCTTGGGAAAGAGAAGATTCCAAGGACTAATGAAGTGGTGGCCATTATCCAAAGTAAAGAAAGCAGGAGTGGATTGATGATGGACACCCTAACTACTTAAAATTTAGGCTATATGTATGCTCTAAAATTTGAAGCAAACATGGGCGATAAGCCCAATTACACAAGTCTAAGGCAAAACAAAGAAAATCAAATTTGTATAATTTCTTTACAAAAATTCAGCAAATCTTCCTCACTTTAAAAATTGTGAAAAATAGCATAAGAATCCAAATCTATCAAATAGTATTTCCACTTGCAAGCTTGGAAATGTAGAATTCAATGCAATTAGAATTAACCACAAATAATATCTACAGAAAAAGTTATAGAAAAAACAAAAACAAAGGTCATATTAGTTGCAATACAAAATTAAATAAAAAACATACATTGAACCTAATTTGTCAGTACTAAAAGAAAATTACTTAAAAACTAAAAATAAAACATATTGAAAGTGTTTTGAACTATGATAAAATTATAAATGTATGTACAACATAAATTTCATTACAAATTTCTTTTAATCTTTAATTGCATGTGTTTCAAGTCATTGAAATTAAATGCTAAACAAAATTTGGTAGTGCTAGTTTACAGAATGTGATTGAGTGTAAACATAAAGCTAAACACTTGAATATCATTCTTTAATTTAACTTATCATCTTGTTTGTTTTAAAAATTATAAATGTGTTCACAAATTGTTTTTAAATATTATAGCTCTTTGATACTTTTGAATGTTTTTTTTCTTTTTTATATATTTATGATTCGTTGAGAAGTTTTAGAAATTTTGTTTTAGTGTCAATTTGACTTATGGATTAATAAGTGAGTTTTTTCCCCAAAGTGAAAAAAATAAGTGTAGGAATATTTGATGGAGCATTTGTGATACATTGTTCTATTCATTTTTTTTTTTAGTTTATTTGATGTTAATATATTATTTTATATTGATAGATTGACTATCACTAATTTTAGTGAGTGTTATTAGTCTGACTTATTAATACTATTTAACTTTTTTTATTTATTAATTTAACAGCCTATCTTACACATATCATATATATTTAGTTGTTGAAAACATTCATGGTTTCCATGAAAGGAAAACAGAGAATTCTATAACTTTCATTTTGAGAGAAAATCCTAGTTCACATGTCTAAAGGTCTAAAAGTTTTTTCCAAAGTTGTAGCTTTGGTCTCTTTCTATTTTAGGAAATTATTAGTATTGTTATTAGTAAATAAGTGGGATAGGTTTGATTATTATAATATTTTCACAAATTTAGCCTTATTAATAGGCACGAGATAGACAAGAGATATTCATCTCTTCATACTTTTAGGATTTTTCATATTTTGGATAAGGTTCTCTTTTTCCTCTCTTTTCTCTTTCGATTCTGTCAATTTTTTCTCTCTACAGAATTTTGTATTGAAACATCTTGATGAAGAGGTGTGGCTAAGTCACCAAATCGATTCAAGATTCCAAGAACAATAATAAAATTCAAATTCCTAGATGTTTTGATTGTATGGATTCTTATTAATTTAATGATGATTGAATTTAGAAATATTTTTTAAAATGTAAAAAATTTACCTTACGACTTGGAATCTTAAATCAATATCCTTTCAATTGAATCTTTTTAAAAATTAATTTTGTAACTTTAATTAATCTGTTTCAACATCTTTTTGCTAAAGGTTGTGATAATTTTTTTGGCCTTCCAAAAAAAACGACTTAGGCTATATTTTATGCTACAAATTTTATGAAAATCTAGTAACTGTTTGATAGCAATTTTGGCCTCTTTTGAATGATAATCTAAACATATTTTCTCCTATATATGAAAGGTAAAATCAATTGTAAGAAGTAGAAGTAGCAAAGTGATAATGATTTTAACATCGTTTTTCTTATCTTTGTATTGTTTTCTCAAAATTTTTAACTTGCATATTTTCACTAACCCACACTATTTTGAGGGTGTTCTTTGCATTTCATTTACATATAAAAGAGAATAAACTTTTTGAAGTTTATTATCTTTATTACATTTCTACTTAGAGTCTCTTATCTAAATTTTACTAATAAAATTTTATTTATATTTTTTCTTGGTTATCACTTATAATATGCCTTTGTGAAGCAATTAATAAGGTGGAGTTTACGTGGTTTTGCTTTGTGAGTTGCAAAGTGAATGAACAACACCTTACCCACCTTATTTATTTTCCAAATTGACTTGAGCTTTGTATGTATACACGTGCAAAGTGGTGGTTGGTTGGCACTTGTGATTGTGAACACACATGAACTTGGTATTGTGTTGTGTTGGTGGAACTCAGTTTGGACACATCACATATGATCTTCAAATCTCAAGTCATTCACACATACCTTTCACTCTCTAAATAAAGAACAGGGTTTGATTAGTTGTTAGATGTAATATTATCTTCACTTCAATATTATATATGCTGCTAACAAATATATGTATATATATATATATATATATATAAGCTTAATTATAATTTTGTTTCCTGTATTTTACAAAAATTCCTATTTTTGTTCCTTAATTTTTCTCCTAATTTATTATTTTTAAAAAATTTAGTCATTTATGATTTTTATTCTGGACTGTTTTACGTAATTTTGATTTCTTAATTATATCACTTTGTTAATTTTTCAATTTAATTATTCATAATATTTATTTGCTTCGGACCTGTCACATTCAGATTGGAAGAGAACACATGCTAATGATTGAAAAGGATAACAATTGCATTATAGATAATTTAGACATCACTTGAGCCATACCAGTCCAAAAGTATATATTTCATAAACAAGTTACTTAATTAACCTACTATTTTCAGCTACATAATCTACATTTAAATCATTCTACTTTATCAATTCTATCACCTAATATAAAATATCATATTTGTATGATGAAAAATATATTTTCAACAACTCCCATTTATACACACACATGCATAATCATTTTTCAACAAGTGTACTTTTACAAAGATTATAAATTCCATTCTCATAGCATTCGTCCATCTAATTCATATTCTATTGAGTAAATGTGATAAGTAATTCTCATTGCCTAAAGGTAGCATTCGTACTAGCAAACTTTCTTTGCTTCCAAAAATCCAATTAAATTTATAGGAAGTTTCAACTATCAAACCATACACAAACAACATTTCACCTTTGCAAAACATCCAAAGAGAAGAAGAAAATATATACAATCCTTACTAAGGAATGAACTAGTTACCCGACCAATAATATAAGTGCTACCATCTCAAAACTATATTCTACCAAGAAAATAATTATAATAAAATAAAAAATAACCACCTATAACTTATTTATAGACTTTCTATTTATTTATTTATTTAAAGTTTTTCTTTTCTTATAAATCACAATTTATATGGCTCAATATTTATAAGTTTTTCTTTTTTTATAAATCACAATTTTCTCGTTTTTACTTAATGTGAGATTTTATTTATACTTAAATTTTTAATCATCTTTCCCTTAATGGTGAAACTACTTTAACTGTTATTGGTACACTCTATACCCTTTCACATTGGTACACTCCCCTTTAAGGAAAGAAACATTTCTCAACCACTATTTAGTAGTGACCTTAACTATTATTAGGTTTAACACAATGGGACACACTTGCCCTCATCAGAGTCGGTCTTCAAGACTAATTAGACTCTAATATCACTGTTGAAATTTTTTTGTAGGGAATATTTAATGCTCATGAGATGAGAGTAATCCTTATAAGAGATTTGACACAACTTTTAACACAAAACCTTAAGGCTTAACATTTATGGGTATTTCTTTTCTCATAAAGACTTTGACTTCCTCATTTCTACTTAATGTAAAATTTTACTCATACTTAGATTCTTAACATCTGGAGAAAATTTTGGGTTTCTTTAATTTGATAACTAAAGGATGAGTATGTTGAATTGTTGCCCAAGTTTTGAGTAAATAAGGAGCTAAGGACTAGGGTACAACATTTTTAGAAGAGCAAAGGAACCAAGGAATCTAGGTTAGGGAAGTTATTACTCAAGAATATGGACTACACTAAATTTAAGAATAATGATGTAATGGTTGTGACGTGTTCATAGAAAACATGTCTTAGGATGCATATGTATTATTATATTGATATTTTATAGTTATGTGGTGATTTGGGGTGATTATTTTGTATATGTGGGATGAAAATGGAGGTTTCATTCATGTTTGAGTTTCCTAATTTTGTTATTCTTGCTTAAGCGAGAGGACTAGCAATGTTGATGTAACTAAAACAATAAGCGCTCACTCAAGCGAAAGTTGTGACAATGCAATTTTTACTTAACCAAAAAGACTAACAATGTTGATATGATTAAGGCGGCAAGTTTTTTGCTCAAGCAAAAGTCAAGGTAGTGTATTTTGCTCAAGCGATAGGTTTTTCACTCAAACAAAAACTGTTCAGAAAGGAGAAGCCCTCTTAGGTTTAGTGTGATACCCGAGGAAGTATAAC